>CM076578.1:1946599653-1947319522 GCA_034641835.2 Pinus albicaulis
CCACTTGGAGAGGCAGCGTAGTGTGAATGGGGGGAAGTTTCCTTGGTGGAGGAAACCCTAAGGAGTGGTACCCATGGGGAGAGAGTTATCACTTGTTTAAAAGGAGGGCAAGGCAACCATTGTTACTCATGTTATGTATTATTGATCTTATGGTCTGTTTAGACTCTTGTGCAACCTTCTACTGTTTAGAAGAGTTGCAGTGTTGTTTAGCACAAGGATCTCCTGTTTAGGAATCCTTCTCCTTCCAAGAGAGGCCTCTTGAAGGATCTTGTACTTCATTCTCCACATTCAGGCTCAAGGCCAAGCCACCTCCTTCAGCTACAATGTTATTTCTACTCAAGTATAACATTGTGTTGCAGGGTGTTGCAGTGGAGGTCTCGCAACACCATTTCCGGAGCTGTTTTTCAGAGGAGGGAGATCCCATTCCTTTGGAAGGTTAGTGAGGAAGGTTTTAGAGCTTATTTTAGATCTTTTAATTGGGCCAAATCATTCCCTTGCACCTACAACGCAATATCGCTCAGTTACTGCATTATTTCCAGTGATCATTTGCAGTGGGGGTTTTGTAGATTGTTTGGAGGGTGAGATCTTCAGTGTTAGGATCAGCCTTTCACTTGGAATATCCATAAGTGGAGGTATATTTCAGATTAGACATCATTTTCAGTCATCTCCATCCAGATCCAGTTCTTGAGTTGCAGTTGCTACCTTGCAACTCCGACATTTCTGCAGTTTTTCATATTTCAGCCAATCCTTCCACGATTGACTTGAAATAGTATTTGGGAGCTTAGATATTTTCTCCCATCATTGTATCAGCCATATATGTGAAAATATATGATTTTTTTATTTCCTGTAGCAATACTCTCTCTTTGACTGTGCAGTTTTGATCCATAGACATTCTTCTATGCAACAATATTTCACTATTCACATGTGTATTCATGGGAGGCTTGTTTACCTTGATCATCTGATGTATATTGTACCTATTTGCTGCTGATATATACAATAAAATGGCTTTATGGTTTTTGGTATGATATTATCACTACTACTCCATGTTTATGCTTATGTATTGTTGGATCTCTAACTTTATAATATCTTAAGATATTCTTATTGTTGTAGATTTTCCCTATTTTGGGATATTACTTCTTTAGTTTCAGTAACTTCCTCAATACTAATGAGACCAGGAGGAAGATTTTCAGTGATACGATACTTCACTATGGGTGAATCAATATGGTGAGGGGTTGGAGTGATGAACAGATAAGTAATCTTAGATATAATAGTTACAACTTATGGTTTAGAAATTTCATGTTCTGAATCTAATAATTCACTAGTTGTAGAGACAGGTTCAGCTAGTTCAGAAATTGAAACTCTTTTTGGAGTACTCTCTGTTGTTTGAGGTTGATCTACTTCATATTCAGGATGAATAATTTTAGATGTTTCTTCGTGTTTAGTTGATCCAGTCCTTGATGTTTTTCCTTTTTCACATTTAAGATTTTCTAACTGGCTTGGTGTGTACTCAGGGGGTTTCCCTTGCATTCTACGTGATTATCTAGGTAATTCTGCCATGATTAAAAATTTCAACACACTAAATCAAAGAAAACTTCAATAAAATGTCATAAATTCTCTAAATAAACAATCAAATTGATCACATGCCTACAAAATCTAAGAGATCAATCCACACACAAATAATAGATTCCCGCACTAAAAAACTAGTTAGTGATGATGTCCAACATCATAGAATTTTAATGCAGAAATAGTGGTTGGAGCAGTTACCCAGACAACCTTTTTAATGAAACAGACTTGTGCAAGTTTCTCCACTTAAACCATCTCGAAGTGAAGAGAACCCTCTAGAAATTCCAAGTGAGTCTAGTTGACATCTGCTCCAGGTACAGTGGGACCTTACCTCCACCGTCACCTTGGGAAAGAATCCTAAAGTTTATAGGCACTAAGGTCACCAACGGGAACAAATATACTCGGGGGAATAGTCTACGATCGGATATACATGCAAGGGTAGAGTAAAAATCTCAACCCCCTTGAAGGCTCCTTGATATAATCCAAGGTTTACCGACAAGTGACCCCAAGCTCCTTGACAATGGTCTATCCCAGGTTTACCATTTTTAATACGTGCACATCTGTTATCTTTCCCAATGAGATAGGTACGATTACCTCACTGGTTTAGACATGATCTCGTTCTTGAATTTTTCAAGAAGAGCTTCCCAAAGCATACATGCTACAATTGGATTTTCCTACCGCAAGATTGTTACTTGTTTTTTTTAACTATCTTGGAATGTTTATTACAACCTATTCCAAGACACTAGCCTAAGCTATATTGGTGGAAAAGAGCCCTAGAAAATGTAAAAATATCTAGATTAATTTTAATTAAAGCGTTGTTTTTAGTTTGGTTGTTTCTTAAGACAGAAGGTATGGAAATGAAACTTCAATGATGTTTTATGTCCTGACTCAAAATACACTAAATGCATCAATATGAGAGTGCAACTCTTTTATTTTCAATGAAACCTATTTAAAAGAAAGATTTGAGAGATTTCAATAACTTTTAAAACACCAATTCTTTCCTTTATAAACAAAAATCTTTGAAGATAAGACTATTATTTTGAGAATTCAATTTCATATTATGATCAATTAATCATTCAAAATAAAATCCTTTACCAATGAGATCAGAAATTGCAAATATTTTAACAAAAAATTTCCAAAAAGAAAACTTTATGAAAAACTCCTAAAAACATAAAATTCAAAAGAAAAAGAAAACAATAATGTTTGAACTCTATCTAGAAAGTTTTTAGAATGTTTTTCTTAGTTTGTGATCGAACCAAGAAGAATTTATGTTTATCGTTAGCAAAACTCAAAACATTCAATGTTTTTAAGTGAAATTTGGGTCTTAGTAAGCTTAAGACTTTTCTAAACTTGCAAATGAAAATTGAACTTGAATTTCATAAGAGCAAGAGTTGCAATAAGTTCAATAGTTTAGCAAGAAAACAACAACATACCAGTAAGATAAGGTATATTATGGTTTCTAATAAAGAGAAAAAATAAATTAGGGTAAACACTTACTCATAAAATGGAAATCAGATGAAAAACCACTCAGACTTAAAAATTTGCTGAAAGAAATCCACACATAAGACTATTGACAGTCAAGACAAGTTGGGGAAAACACAGATAATTTGTAAGCTGGCTCCTGAAAAGAGAAATCTTATTTTTTTTTAAATTTCTACACGTCCACATGTTTCAATGGAGGACAGTGCGGTACCACACTATTTTGAACTAAAAATTGTGGAGGCTACCACTCTGTTTTTAAAGAAAAACTACTGAGGCCAAGAAAAACACATAAAAATAAAAATTTAAATTGACCTTTTAGGGATTCTGAAAATTTATCTACCCAATCCCATTTTTAGACTAATAAAAATCAAAAAATCAAACTGAAAAGTAAAAAGAGAAACTAAGTTATATATTCCCTAGCAGAGTCACCATTTTGTTATGCGGATAAATCCTTCTTGCAGACAAGAACGATCTCCCTAGTGTTCTAAGGATATCTAGAAACAAACATCCAAATGCAAACCAATTTCTCTAGATCATTTGTGATTCAAAATTATTAAATAACCAAGTATGAGGACATGCCCCTACCTGAAGTCCAACGCTTGCTGAAATATTCTATCCAGTCATTCTGAAAGAGGTCGCTTCAACATGAAAACCTGCAATCAAAGATAGATAAAAGGATTAAAATCACCTGCAAGATATAATAATTGAGAAAATTCTAATATTGTTGAGATTGCAACAAGATGATGAGCTTAGTGGAAAGAAGTCGCCTTCACTAAGTGGGCCCGCAGGCTATTTTTGGCGCAAAGTATATTTTTAGACTATGTCTATGTTTAGACATATGGATCATGTTCTATGAGTTGCAGGATGCTATTTGTGGATGGTTTTTCAAGTCGGAAAAAATATATGGACTTCTATTTTTATACATATTGGGCAGAATCTATTTTTAGATTTCCAGTCTAAAAATATATATCTTGAATATTATTAGCTCTTAATAATATTTGGACTATAAACATTATCTTATTCTCTTGGAGCACTTCAGTTAAGTGCGTAGATGTGGCACAGAAGCTGACAGAAGGAATTACGCTATTCCTGAGCGTTATGTGGAGCTATTGCATGGATACTTCAGTTAGAACTCATGTGACAGAGTTTGGTGGAGTTGATTGAGGAAGTTAGTGGAGTTGTATTAAGTTTAACTAATCTAAACATAGTTGAGCTATTTGTGTCTAGTTTAACTAATTGAAACAATTAGTGAGAGTGGTGTGAATTAATTATTAATTAATTCACTAATTATAAACTCATTAATCAACTAATGAATGCATCAGTTAAATTCAGTGCATGGATAGTTTCAGTGGAGACCAGTGAAGAAATAGGTGAAAGAGAAGGTTAAATATTAGTTGTGACTATACTGTTGCTATTTGCAACACACAGTGATTGGAGAAGCCCATGAGGATTGTGCAGTACAAGCTAGGTGGTTTATGTGATTTAATGAGCCATCCCATAGCATTGATTATGCAATAGAGGCTGGCTATCAAGTGGCAAAAGATTGGAGCATGTGTTTTGCTAGATCTAACTTGATAGTGTGTAGCAATTCGAGGTTGTGCTGAGAGCTTGTGAGGAGCTTTGTACTATGATTGTTACATGATATCCATGACATATAATATACAGATAGTTGGGGTTTTCAGCTTTAAGCTTTCCCATTAAATGTTGTGTTCATATGTGTGATTGTTTGTGGTTTTAATGTGTGCATGCAATTGATTTTATTTCCGCAATTAATGATCAATGGTAGAAGAGATTTTTTATTGTGCATGAAGTTAAAATAGTGTGTGATCAGGAGAATCTCGGTGAATAATATATTATTTATTCAAATTTCTACATGGTATTGGAGCGATATTGATCATTGGATCAATTGCAAAACATTGAAGCGGTTGAGTTTTGTGCTGGTGGAATTCGAATTTGCAACAGTGTTTTCTTGGTGTCGAAGTTGAGATGTCTTTCAACGGATTGCAATTGGAGTATGCCCTTGAGGGAATCTTGAATTATATTGCATGGAAGGACAAGATGGAGGCGGTGCTGGATGACAATGGGTTGAAGGAGTTCATAGATGCAGAAGTTCTAAAACCTACTTCTAGTGATGCTAATGTACTTGGCCTTGGCAAAAAGCAGTACATTGAATTCTGTTGGAAGGTGTGAAGGATCAAATAGTGTCCAGCCTTCATGGTAAGGCTTCTCCATTCTTGATGTGGAAAGCTTTGACAGATTTATTTCAAAGCAAGAGCGACCAGAGGAAGTTGGCGCTCAAGGATAAACTCAGGAACATAAAAATGGAGAAAGGCGACAGTATGCCCAAGTACCTCACGAAGTTCATCCAATGTAGGGATGAGATGGGAAGTGTGGGGGTTATTTTTGATGACGAGGACTTGGCAAGCTTGGCTCTCCTTGGGCTTTTGAAGAGTTGGCATTCCTATCAGGACTTTGTCAATGGTCAGGATAAATTTCTAGGATGGGAGCGACTTTGGTCGGATCTTGTGCAAGAGGAGATAAGGCGAAGTACCAGGGACGGATCTTCATAAAATAAATTTGATGAAGAGAATTGTACTTTGGCTGCCAAAGAAAAGAAGGGGAAGATAAAGAAAGCTTCTAAATCTGGTATGAAAGGCAAGAAGCAGGACATGTCCAAGGTGAAGTGCTTTCACTGTCACCAACACGGACATTACGCCACTAATTGTCCACATAAGAAGAAATATAAACAGGATGCTGCATCTACAGCTGGAGAGGCCTTAGCATCGTAGTTTGAGCTGGATTTTTCACTGATCGTATGCTTGGTCTCAAGTGTGATGGGTTCAGTTTGGTTTCTTGACAGTGGTGCATCTTTTCACACGACAAGAGATCGAGGTTTTTTTACTGATCTGGATAAGAAAGATCTTGGAGTGCACATCGAGCTGGGAAATGATGGTAGATATAGTGCGACCGGTATCGGTACCATTTCCTTTGAGAGTGAGTCTGGTAAACCCTTCATATTGAAGGAAGTGATGCATGTTCCAGGATTGAAGAAGAATCTGATCTCTGTGGCGATGTTAGAAGACAAGGGATATGATGTTGTCTTTAGTGAGGGAAACACTTTCCTGCGCAGTAAGGCAACTGGTGAGACCCAGAGGATAGGGGTTTGAGTTAAGAAAATTTATCAATTGTAGGTAGGTGGTTGCACAACAATGGCAGGCAAGGCAGAAGGAGTGGTGAGCCGGGATGATGGCGAGTTGTGGCACCGGAGATTGGGCCACCTTCACCATGGAGCTTTGAAGATACTGCAGGAGATTTCTACTGGGATTCTTAAGGGTACTCTTGCACAGTCAGATCAGTGCAAGGGATGTACCTTGGGAAATATTGTTAAAGCCACCTTTCACGAGAAGGATAGTCGTGCCATGACAATCCTTGAGAGAATTCACACATACGTGTGTGGACCTTTCTCAGTAGCTTCGACAGCAAAGCATAGGTACTATGTGATATTTGTTGATGATTTTTCTCGGAAGTGCTGGATCTTCTTCATGCAGAAGAAGAGCGAGAAATATTCAAAGTTCTGTGAGTTTAAGGCACTGGTTGAGAAAGAATTAGGGAAGTAGGTGAAGGCTCTTAGGAGCGACAATGGTGGTGAAATCATCTCTGGCGAATTGAAGGAATTTTACAGCACAGAAGGAATTCGAAGAGAGCTCATAGCACCTCATAACCCACAGTAGAATGGGGTTTTTGAGCGGAAGAATAGAACGATCGTGGGTGTTGCACGAGAAATTTTACATGATCAGGGACTTCCCATACACTTGTGGTCTAAGGCATGCAATACTGCAGTATATGTGCAGAACCGTTGTCCTCACAGGATACTTGGCATGAGTACACCCAAGGAGGCGTTTTCTGGTAAGAAGCCTGATATTTCCCATTTGAGGATTTTTGGGTCACCTGTTTACATTCATATGGCGAAGGATGCCAGGAAGAAGCTGGAGCCGACTGAATAGGTTGGGATATTTTTGGGGTACACTTATATGCCCCAGAACTATCATGTGTATTTTCCAGACAGTCGCAAGACTGTTGTGCGACGAGATATAAAATTTCATGAGGACAAAGCTATGAAGTGTTCGCTTGAGAGGCGGCCACACTTGCATGCAGATGAGGAGCTATTAGTTCCTAAGGATGAGTCTCAGGATGTGGATCAACCACAAGATGAGGTTCATGGAGTGGAAGAGACCACTCAAGCAGCGCCAACCATCAGAGGGCAGAAGCGCACTACAGAAGCTGAGCGACTGGCTCAAGATGTAGAGAAGGTTGTAGGAGCACCTACATCACAGTGCAGACAGAGATAGTCACCTGATCGGTATATTGGATACATGGCTCTTCTGAGCAAGTGTATCGTGACAAAGCCATCCTCTTTCGAGGAAGCTGTGGAGGACCCCGCATGGGTAGATACCATGGTGGAAGAGTATGATTCGATTGTCAGAAATAGTGCATGGGAGATTGTCCCGAGGCCAGAGGGGAAATCAGTGGTGGGTTCAAGATGGATCTACAAAGTGAAGCAGGCAACTGACGGGAGTGTGGAGAATTACAAGGTAATATTTGTTGCCCGAGGCTTTTCACATATTGAGGGGATCGATTATGTGAAGACCTTTGCACCTGTCACAAGGTATTCTTCCATATAGATGATTCTTGCTCTCTCAGCGCAGATGGGGTGGCACATTCATCAGATGGATGTGAAGACTATGTTCCTCAACGAAGTCATTGAGGAGGAGGTGTACATAGAGCAACCCAAAGGTTTCGAGATCTTCAACAGTGATTCACATGTGTGCAGGCTCAAGAGAGCGTTGTATGGGTTGAAACAAGCACCTCGTGCTTGGTACACACGGATAGATAGTTATTTCACTGGACTTGGATTCTCCAAGAGTGAGGTGCATCCTAACCTATACTAGATTGTGGTGGAGGATAAGTTGCTGATCATTGTACTTATGTAGATGATTTGATTTTGACAGGTGATGAGCTGTTGATACTCTCATGCAAGTATGATCTTGCAAAAGAGTTTGAGATGAAGGACTTGGGCCTCCTTCATTATTTCCTGAGATTGGAAATTTGGTAGCGTAGTGATGGATTGTTTGTTTCTCATGGCAAGTATGCCCGGGAGATACTGGAGAAGTTCAACATGCATGGCTGCAAGCCTGTTGATACTCCTCTTCTTGGTGGATGGAGGAAGGAGGATGCTACTTCAGCGGAGGTAGTGGATGCCAATGTTTATCGACAATTGGTGGGGTCGCTTATGTATATGGTCAATACACGACCCGACATATGCTATGTTGTTAACCAGCTTTCAAAAGCTATGGTTAAGCCTAACAAGCTCTACTGGAAGGTAGGCAAGCATGTATTGAGATATCTCAGAGGCACATCGGGATATGGATTATGGTACAGACAGTCGGATGAGGTGAGTCTATGTGGCTTCACGGATGCAGATTGGGCAGGGAGCCCAATGGACAGAAAGAGCACATCTAGAGGGATTTTCAGTATCGGGTTGATAACATTTTCTTGGTACAGCAGGAAGGAGAGATCCATGGCACTCATTTCAGCAGAGGCTAAGTATATGGCAGCAAGTTTGGCTGCATGCGAGGCTATATGGATGAGGAAGATCCTGGTCGGGTTGTTCATTTCACACTTAGAGCCTACTATGATTTATTGTGATAATCAGAGTTGCATTAAACTCTCGGTTAATCTAGTACTTCATGATAGATCTAAACACATTGACACCTGGTATCATCATATCAGAGATTGTGTGCAGCGGAAGATCATGTTACTTTCAGTTATCTCTGAGGATCAGATTGGTATTCTGCTAAGCAAGGCCACCAGATAAATTGAATACCACATTGGGAAGATAGTTTAAGATAATCCCTTATCTTGTTGAGATGTGAGTGTTGATATTGCAACAAGATGAAGAGCTTAGTGGAAAGGAGTCGCCTTCACTAAGTGGGCCCGCAGGCTATTTTTGGCGCAAAGTCTATTTTTAGACTATGTCTATTTTTAGACATATGGATCATGTTCTATGAGTTGCAGGATGCTATTTGTAGATGGTTGGTCAAGTTGGAAAAAATAGATGGACTTCTATTTTTAGACATATTGGGCGAAATCTATTTTTAGATTGCCAGTCTAAAAATAGATATGTCGAATATTATTAGCTCTTAATAATATTTGGACTATAACCATTATCTTATTCTCTTGGAGCACTTCAGTTAAGTGCACAGATGTGGCACAGGAGCTGACAGAAGGAATTACGCTATTCCTGAGGGTTAAGTGGAGCTATTGCATGGATACTTCAGTTAGAACTCATGTGACAGAGTTTGGTGGAGTTGATTGAGGAAGATAGTGGAGTTGTATTCAGTTTAACTAATCTAAACATAGTTGAGCTATTTGTATTCAGTTTAACTAACTGATACAATTAGTGAGAGTGGTGTGAATTAATTATTAATAATCTAATTTAATATAAACTATTAATCAAATTAAAGAATGCACCGCTAAATCAAGGTATTGATGTCATGGAGACCACAACAGTGAAAGAGAAGGTTAACTATCAGTTGTGATTATACTGTTGCTATTTGCAACACACAGTGATTGGAGAAGCCCATGAGGATTGCGCAGTACAAGCCAGGTGGTTTATGTTATTTAATGAACCATCCGATAGCATTGATTATGCAATAGAGGCTGGCTATCAAGTGGCAAAAGATTGGAGCATGTGTTTTGCTAGATCTAGCTTGATAGTGTGTAGCAATTTGAGGTTGTGCTGAGAGCTTGTGAGGAGCTTTGTACTATGATTATTACATGATCTCCATGACATATAATATACAGATAGTTGGGGTTTTCAGCTTTAAGCTTCCCCATTAAATACTGTGTTCATATGTGTGATTGTTTGTGGTTTTAATGTGTGCATGCAATTGATTTTATTTCCGCAATTAATGATCAATGGTAGAAGAGATTATGTATTGTGCATGAAGTTACAATAGTGTGTGATCAGGAGAATCTCGGTGAATAATATATCATTTATTAAAATTTCTACAAATCTATCTCAGTGATCAAGGAATCCAAGAATTAAATTACTCAATAGATACATGAACAATTTAATTAGAAAATAGAATCCATTTGTATTATCTTGTATAATAATAAGTAACCTTACAACCTTCTCCCCTTGATGTAATACATGTTCTTCCAGGGTCCTGAAAAATCGTTCTCTCTCGGATTGTCAAGCCTTCTCCTCTTTGAACTAACATGAAACTATGGATATGAGTATGTGATCGTTCTCATACCAATGATGCCAAGTATAGAGAGTATGATTTATTCAGCAATTCTCTTCAAAAACTACTAAGTTCTAGGTAAGTACCATCTACCCTTAAAACTGAAACATGAGTTCAATTTATAGGGAAATAGAAGTGGTTTCAGTTCCATAAAGAGGGGAATAAATTCCTTTTATGAAGGGATTTGAGCTCCAAATACCAAGGGATAAACTCCATTAATGAAGTGATAGAAGTCCATGAATGAAGGGATGAAGCTCGATCGGATTATGCTTCTAGAAGCCTCCAGCTGGGAGAATATTCGACCAGCTGGGCTTATAGAGCTTACTTTTTATTTTATTTTTCCTTTTATGGGGGTCCGCAAGTTTAATAAGAAAAACGTGTGGGATGTGCCACAAATTATAGAGGAAAAAACTGTGAGTTCGTAGGTAAGGACTAGGAAAAGTGCGGAGTTGGGATTTTAGGGTTTTAAATGAGCTTTTCTCCAATTCCAAAACTTGGTTTAGGAACTTTGAGGTTTTTTACTTCTAAGGAAGCATAATATAGGTGATGATGAACCCATATAGATAGTTAAATGTCATGGTGACAAAATAACGTGTAAAAACATTCAAATAGAAGACTTTGAGGGCTTCTCGGTTTTGGTTCTAGGAGCTAGAACCATGCAGTGTTCCAAATATGTTTCGGCATTAACCATCATTATGGGGACCTACACATTGAAAAACCACTTCTTTGTGGTTGATGTTACATAAACCAATGTGATATTGGGTGTCTTGTGGTTAGTCACCTTAGGGAAGGTTACCACATATTGGGAAACATTAGAGATGGAATGGACATAGAATGGGAGTGGTAAACATCATAAAATCAAAGGCATACACACCTATCCAACCCATATTGTCTTAGCATAAAGGATGGAGGTTTTTTTATGCAGAGGGGCCATAGGGTGGGTAGTAGAACTATGTATGTCAGAAGCAGGGGGTAAGGATGCACCAGTACATCTGGATGTACAGTCTAGTTTGGACCGATATTCTATAGTATTTGGAGATATTTCACCCAGGAGACCTGATGACCGAGGGTTTGAGCACACTGTTGAGTTGGAGCAGGGGATCCAAGCAGCGATCACTACACCCTATAGACATCCCAAAGCCTACAGGGATGAAATTGAAAAATCCATTCAGGATCTTTTGGTTTTAGGACACATTCGACCTAGCACCAGTCCTTTTTCCTCTTAAGTGGTTTTGGTGAAGAAGAAGGATAGCACATTGAGGATGTGCATTGATTATAGGGCCTTGAACGAAAAGATAATGAAGAAAAGGTACCCAATTCCTAGGAGCGATGAATTGATGGATGAGCTAAGAGGATCCAAGTATTTTTCTAAGATTGATTTGAGGTCAGGGTATCATAAAATCAGAGTGAGGGATCAAGACATCCCCAAGACAAAATTTCGATGCCACTATGGCCATTTTAAGTTCTTGGTGATGCCTTTTGGGCTAACCAATTCTCTGGCAACATTCCAATATTGCATGAACCACATTTTTCGTGGTCACTTAAGGAAGTTTGTATTGGTCTTCTTTGATGACATCATCATTTACAACCACACATGGGAGGAGCATATACAACATATTGATATAGTATTACACATTCTTGAGGAGCTACAATTCTATGCTAAGCTCTCCAAGTGTGAGTTTGGACTCACATATATGCTCTATTTGGGCCACATCATTGGAGTAGATGGAGTGAGAGTTCATGAAGAGAAGATTTGTGCTATCAGAGATTGGACTGAGCCAAAGAATGTCACAGAACTTCGGGGGTTTGTAGGCATCTACACCTACTACAGAAAGTTTGTGAAAGGGTTCTCTCACCTAGCAGCTATTACATAGCATTTTGTCACTGTCTCTGCAATCCCCATCCCACACATTGGAGGCTCATTTCTGTGAACAAAATAAAGTGTCATTCCTTACAAATATCATCATTACATCCCTTACCATGAGTCTAACACTCCTTCTGTTGACCATTTCCTGAACATACCACCAAAAACACTTGTTTTTGCGTTGGCGCTGGTAGCAAGTTATGCCCTCACGCCGATGAGGAAAATTAACATTGGCCCCCACCCCAGCTGATGCTTTATCTCAGTTAACTGCCCAAGCCAATATGTTTATGGAAATTTCTTTAAAAATAGAGGCAAAGTTTCGATTATAACAACTTCATGGATGAGTCATAGGGAGTGGTTCGACTGAATAACCACGACCTTCCTCCTTTGGCCTCTTATTTCCACCTTTTGGGGAAACTTTGCATGAGATAAGTCCTCCCTTTCACCATAGTAGGGATCCAAACCTCCTCCTCTCCCTCTATATTTATAGCTCATCCTCCATTGATGAAGTTAGTTGAATTGAAGAAGCAGAAACGCTGGAGAGATTTCTATTCAAGATAGATCAGAAGAGTCCCTTATTGAGAGATCTTAGGCTTGTGCCTTCATCCCATCCGAATTCCCTGACATTCATCGAGACACGCTTCAACTGAACCCTGCGGAAGGAGGTTGCAACGTCAAGGCTTGGTTTTAACTCTTTCTTGTATTAATACATATGTATAACTATTGTTTGTTCCCATATCACGTTGATGTGTTTTATTGATGCAATATGCTTAACCCTACTTGACTGGTTAGTAATTATGAATGAGATTGTTGTTTCATATGCTGCTATTTTTTTTTTGATCTAGTGTAGGTATCCAAGCATCGCTGCGAAAGGATCATAACTTGCAGAGATAGGAATAGAGAGGCCACCACTACAATAGCTACGACGATAGCGTTGGACTCCAAGTAGGTTGATCTACCGTGTTTATTTAATTTAGTGATTAGGAGCCTACACTCTAGTTTTTCCTTTTGTTACTAGACCCACTCTAGGGCTAGAGGGATCGTCTCTGACCGCAAAGAGGATTTACCTACATAACAAGATCACCACTCAAAGATCTAACTAAGAAGGGAGCTTTCAGTCAGAAAGCCATAGTGCAGAGAGATTTTTATAGGCTCAAGGAGTTGATGAGTAGTTTCCTGGTATTGGTTCAACCGGATTTTATCAAACCCTTTGTGTTGGAATGTGATGCTTCGGGAGAGGGAACTGGAGCAGTGTTTATGTAAGGGGTACACCCCATAGATTTTGAGAGTCATAATTTTCTGCCACATGAGAAATTTTATCCGATATATGATAAGGAGATGTTGGCTATTATGCATGACTTAGCCAAGTTCCGACAGTATTTGGTGGGTAACAAATTCTGAGTGAAGACTGATCACAATAGTCTTCGGTTCTTTCTTGAGTAGAAGAAACTTCAAGATAGGAAATAGAAATGGGTGATTAAGATTTAAGCCTATGACTTTGACATTGAATATGTCAAGCGGAAGAGAAATGTAGTGGCAGATGCTCTATCTCATAGGCCAACAACGATGTCCTTAATGAGAAGGGATACAGATTGGAAGGCTTAGTTGCTAGTGGAGTATTCCAAAGACTAATTTTCATGTGAGATCCTAGATGGAAAGCTGACTGATGAGAGGTATAGAGTGATGGATGAGGTCATCTATTACTGAGATAAGGTCTTCATGGCTAGAGATTCTAGACTCAAGAAGAATATTTTGCAGGCATCACATGATTCACCACTTGTAGGGCATCAAGGATTTACTATTGGAATAGGGTCCCATAAAAGCTGCAAATTTTGTATAAATTTTTATATTTTTGATATTATTTAGTCTAGCGCAGGGGTTTTGGGGGTGGGTCAAAGCCTCAAATGCAATGTAATTGGCCAAGGGTAGACCAAGAGTTCACAAAACATGATTGGCAGACCATTGGAAGCATAGGCTAAGTCGATATAAATAGATGAACCTTCTTTTAGCCTTAAAGTAGGAAAATATTAAGTGGGATGCTAAGTGTGAATTGTTAGATCTATTGTTATTCATTAGGGTAAGGACTCCTACTGGCGGTGTGTGCGGAGATCCTCAGTCCTGCTGTGTGTGGACCCTGCTGGCTGTGTGCACAGGTTGTGTCAGATTGTATTAAGTTTTGGATACTAATATATGCGGATATGGTTGAAGTACTTATGTGTTATCTAATCTAAGGTATTTCTGTTGATGTGAACTATTGAATCTATTATGAATGATGTTGGTTATCTGCTTATGCTGCGAATTTGTCTATGTTATGGTATAATTATACTATGTTGATGATGTGTTATACTGATATGTGTTGATTACTGCTGATATGCATGTGGATGTGGAGTTATTAACTAGATTTTTGCACGATATTAGATCTATATATTGCGATTATATTGTTAACAACCCTGCGAATAGATCTGTTTGGTGCGAACTCAATAGGCTGCAAATGCAGATCTACTAGACTTACCTAATCTCTCTCAGGATGCAGAAACCTAGTTCCAGCACCCTCCCATACTGCTTCGGGTGAGACTTTGGTCTGCACAAGCAAGTCACTACCAAAAGGGCCAGTATTATAGGGGTTTGTTGGCAAACCTTAACCTCCGAACCTGGGTCAGGACCCCTCGAGCCAACAAATGGTTTCGTTGCCGAGACCGGGAGCATTTTGAGAGAGGGATAGGGTAATGCCAAGGGAACATTGGGGACCTGATGTTAGTCATCAATAATTTTTTCCATTTACAGAAGACTAAATACTTGTCCTATATTTCTAAAAACAAGATTCATGAATATTGTGAGTTTTAGAAATCTCACTGCTTTCATTATCCTTAAGATAAAATTTTCACTATTTTACTACTCTCCCATTCCATGATTACCCTATCACTCCTAGAAGACCCCTCATGGGCTTATGCCACTCATCTTTGTCTCATTTTCACACCCACAACCTCAGTACTCTGTTTTTCCTATGCTTAACCCTTCCACTTTCCATCTAAGATTTCCAAACAACCTACCCTTTCTCATGTTCATCAAATGCCTCGAGCACTGATGGTTTTGAAGAAATATCTGTAGGATCTTTATATAAATCAAGTACATTGTATTTTGGATCTTCAATACACCAGTTTGTCAAAAACTATGTTTTTCATACTTAAGGACCCTAAGCCAAAATTTAAGTCAAAGACCAAGTCAAAGAGCTTTCCACTAGGTCACTAGGGTTTCATAGGTTGTAGGGTTATCTTTGGTATTTTAAATCATTGTTTTTTATGTGATAAAATCTGAATTAAATGTGAAATAAGTTCATGCAAATGTTTGTCCAAGTTAGATCAAGAAAACATCGAGGACTACTTCACCAAGGACAAAATTCTGAAAAAGGAAAGCTGTCCATTTTGACATTTCTGCAGGAGTGTCAAGGTGGCTATCAACAGGAGAATAGGTAAGGTAAGGGGTTTGCTCCTCATTAAAGGATATACAAAATCAAATGGATGGAGGAAGTAGCTTATGCTCAAGGATAAAATTAGGGTTCCTAAGACTGATTGGACTAGTAGTATGCCAAACAAATCGAATGTAGAAAATCACATGGGTAGAGGCACACTAGCACAACCAAGCATGAATTGAATATTTTTAGAAGTTATAAATGAAGAAGGAAAAAGGGTGAGATGAACTGAACATAAATGAGTGAACCGGAAAGGGCTATAGAGAACTTAGAAGACAACACTAATGATTCTTCTCAAGCAACCCATAAGCCTAAGGTTTTGGAAATATAGTCAAGGGAGATGAAGTGAAATTGATATGGCCTCCATCATTGCCAGCAGAAGAACATTTCAAGGGATTTTTGTGTGTGTCATTCTAAGGTTTTTCAAAGTAAGTATTCTATTTCCTCAAAGGGAAAGCATGAAAGAGTATCAGTGTAAAGAATTTCAAGCCTTCATTTTCAGTCATTTTCCCTCAAATGATCAAAGGAATGAGACATAGGATTAAGCTCCTAGATGGAAGACCAAGATGAGCATGAGTTTACTGTTATGTGATTGAATGTGTCAAACACCAAGAAACATCAAAAATAGGGCAAAATCAGTATGTCATGGCACCTGCAACAAATCATAAGTGGCCAAAGATGAATTTAGCATGCCTAAGGATCAAATGAGAAGAATGAAGACAATTTTCTCAGTCACCTCTCAAAACAAAGGAATTTTGATCTCCAAGATAAAATAGAAAGGTTTTTATAGTGTTAGGGTAAGGAAAGGTCCCTCAAAAATGTTTTAAATAGATTACCCTTAATAAATGAGCTAAAATGATGTGTTAGATTTAAAATAACAGAAAAGGCAATTTCATGGTTTTGATATGACATAAAACACATATTTCATTAAATTTGTAATTAAACAGTGAATCTAGAATTTCAAAATAACCAAAAAACTCAATTCTAGTGATGTCCTTGTATTAAAAGTTTTCCAATTTTAATGAAATGTGTAAGAGTAGAGTGATAAAGACACAAAAAGGTCAAAGGAGGTCAAAATCCATCATGTCAACTACCTAAAAAACAACAAAGGAAATGGTTAGAAAGGAGAAAAGAACACTTGAATTCTTTTAGCCACCTGCTGAAAAAAGCTCAAAATGATAAATCAGTAAAAGTGAAACATAGGATTGAGACCTTAGCAAAGTGGGTTTTTTAAGTTTAATTTATTTTCCTAAAAGGGTATAAAGGGCCTTATTTTTTTTCCTCCCATCTCATCTTACCATTGAAAACATTAAAAAAGCATTCAAGGGATAACTTTTATGAGTTTTAGGAAAATTTGGGCAAGTTTACAAGTGTTGCACTTTGGAGCAGGAACTACACCTAGGGCATCTGGGGTTGCGCATAGAAGAGAAATCGCAGTGTGAATTTACACTGTGTTGCACCTAGAGTGGAGTGCGCTATGCTTAGAGGTGGGTGTTAAACATTCACCCAGTTTCACTCAACAGGAAGAGACTGACAGGCCTGCACGTGGGCAGTGCTGCACTTAAAGCAACCTGACATACCCATTTCTGCCCGACACTGTGCCTAGGAGATAGGCAAGCCTGGACGATTCATGTAGTGTTGCACATAGGAGCCCAGGAGGGCTATACATAAGAAGTTTTGTGCCTAGGAGGACCCTACTTGCCCAGGCTTCTTCCCAACACTGCGCCTAGGGCAAAAAAGGCCTCTTTTTCTTGCAAAATTGCGAAAAATGATGAAATAGACTAGTCCAAGCTATTTCCAAGAACCTGAAAAAGAGTTAATAAATTGGTAATTGGAAATTAGTCCCCTCCTCTAGGTGGTTTTTTTGTTTTAATGGTTAAAGAAATTGGTCCCAAACCTAAATAATAGAAGCCCTATTTCCTCTTGGAGAAGCCCTGTTTTAACCTCCAAACAAAAATTGTCAGTTAAAGGGAGTGTGAATTAAGGTAGTTGTAATCAGTTCAAGTTAAGCCCTCCTTCAAGCTAAAAAAAAATCAGTCATAAACCCACCTCCATCTCACTTTTTTAAAAGAGCTACCCTCACCATCATTTCATTTCACTCCTCCTACCTTAGTTTCACAAGCAAGCCTGAATTTGTCTAAAGGCAACCCTAGTCATACTATTACGGGAAGAAGGAAGTATGAGAAGTAAAGGAGGTCAAATGCCTATGAGGCCAAAGCACAAGGGTGGGAAGGTTAACATATTTGAGCCCCAAGACACAGTGGAGATTACTTCTTCCCCCATGATTTTCACATGCTTTCAAAATGTGGGGTGTTTTCAGTTTTGTGAAAAGGTCAAACAAGTGCAAAGTCACCCTGAAATCACTAGGTTGCTTGTCCTCAACCTACACAACAAACAATAAAGCCTTGCAGGGATAGAATTTGAGCTATCATTAGATATCATTTATCAAACTATTGGACTTCCTGATGTTGGTGAGAAATGGTTCAAAAGGGCAAAGTTGGACATGAGTTTCTATGAGCCTTTCCTCAAGCCTAGGTATAAAGAGGGCCGCAAGACTATTTTCCCTTTCTCACACATACTAGAGAGGTATGCACCCCTAATGAAGGTCATCATGAAATACTTTACCTGTGAGGGGAGATACTCCAAGCTCTACTCCTACCATGTCTGATTACTCATGCATTTCACTAGGGTCAATATGCTTCATTTTCCCTTACTTGTATAGGAGTATAGACAAGATGTCTTCTGTTGTCTAAAGGAGGAGTTATACCCAAAAAATGCATAGTTTGTTCCAACAGTCCTTGATTAATATGGTAGTACTACATCAGTTGGAGAAAAAAGGCATACCTTGGGATGTGTTCATAGCTCATGAGATATTCACAAGCCCACAACCTCATCATTAGCCTAGTTTACACTCATCATCTCATCCACCTCTCTCCACTCCTCCATCACTCCCCACTGACCATGACCCATTATCTACACATGAATCCTCCCCTCAAGAAATCCTCCCTTCCTCACCTTCTCCTAAAGCATCAAATCAAGAAGAGGAAAATGAGAAAGAGGTCAATGATGAAGAAGAGGCAGAGGATGACGAGGAAGAGAAAAATGATGAGGAAGAGACAAATGATGAAGAAGAAGAGGCATATGATGACGAAGAGACAAATGATGAAGAGGTAGAGGAGGCTGATGAAGAAGAGATAGAGGAATATAATGAAGAAAAGGGAAATGATAAAAACAGTGACAAAGAGACAGAAAATGATGAAGAGGTAGAGAAAAAAAGTGATGGAGAGGAAGAAAATGATAAATAAAAGGCTAATGACAGTCATGAAAATAATGAAGGAGATGAAGGGGCTGATAGTCAAATTTAAAATGAAAACAATGAAGAGGTAAACATCTTTAATGAAGAACAAAATGACAATGAAAAAATCAGTGAAGAGGTTGAAAGTGGTGATGGTGTTGAGAACAAAGAAGACAATGATGAAGCAGAAAATATGATGAATGATGATACTAATGATGAAAAGGAAGAGTTTGATGATAGTAGCAAGGATCACAGCCATGAAGAAGACACCAACAAGATCACAAGCAGACTTCTTCCATTGACATATCAAAGAGGGCCAAGGCTTGAGTTTGCTGCCTCTAAAAGGCAAGGGACCATGCCATCCACCCCAACTCAGCCACTAGACAAAGGTAAACAAAAGGTAAAGGAAGAAGAAGAAGATCATGAGGTTGAGAGGGAGTTTGAAATCATTCAAGTGGACAGTGATGAGGAGAATGAAGAAAGGATCTCAAACTTTCTCATCCAGAACAAAAATTCCATCATTAAAGACCTTCAAGCTAATCTAAATAGGGCCAAGAGTGTGAATGATGCCCTTGACATGGAGAACATGCAGCTAGGATAACACATTGCAATTTATGAGGCTAGAGCCATCAAGGCTTGGAAGGAAGCCCAAAGGGCATAGGTAAAGTTAGAAGAGTTCGTGGCAACCTATTAGGAGAGTGATGATGAAGAAGGATAGTCTAGGAGGAGACCTAGAACCATGGGGTTGAAGAAGGCATGGGAAAAGCAAAGGGAACAATAATCAACCTTAGTAGAGTAGCTCCTCTAGATGAGTTGTTGGCCGTGGAGATAGCACATGATCGGGAGCCTTGGTTGGAAAGATCCAACATACACTTGGAGGCTAAATTGAAGAAAGCACATCAGGATCTTGATCTCCAAAGAAAGATGATCAAGCATTATGCTCGAAGAAACCAAGTTGCAATGGCTAAACTCAAGAAGGCCCAAACCAATATCCAAGCACTAAAAGAGGAAAAAGGCCAAGCTAACCTTGGAATTTTTTCACAAGCTTCTCTACAGGTCTCCCAAAACCCATGAGGCACACATCCACCAAATTTGAGAGAATTTTGCTAATTTTTGGTTTTTTGTGAATTTGGATGCCTCTAAGCACGACACCCCTGGCACTATGCTTTCATCTCAGGCATCTTCATAGGGATAAATTTACATTTTTGGAATCCTCATGACTAGTACATTATTCTCACCAAATTGTAGAGCATTTGGAGCATTTTTTACCCCTCAAAGGCCAAAAAACACCTCATTTTTCACCTTTCTGCCTCATTTTCAGACTTGGCGATGTGCCTAGAGTAGTCTTGGAAATTTTTATTTTTGGATAGTTAAATGGAGCCCAATCATAAAAAAATGGTATATTTGGAAGTTATACTCATAAATATTTCCAACGGGCCATCATAGAGCAAATTCCGACATCGGGAAGGTCATCAAAACTTGGCTGCAAGTGGAACTATTTTCTGCCTGGGAAGGTGTTGCGCATTCAGACCAAATTGGGAATTTTTGGCCAAAAGTCAAAAAAAGACACTCATTAATTGAAAATGAAATTTTAATGTTTTTTGAGGCAAATCAATCCAAAATTAGGTTCTAGGAGTTATTTTAGCATTTATTTCATGAGATATTTATGCCTTGGGCCTTGCATGGTCTCTTGGGCATAAATGGCATTTATGGATGATTTTGACATTTTCAAACCCTAGTTAGGGTTTTTTCCCTCCTTTTCTAGATAAATATAGAATGAGGGCTTCATTGTAAAATGTTGGCATTTGATGACTCTTTGGAGCAATACATAGTTTTTTTTGGAGATTGGAGAAGAAATTGGTGTTGTGGAGTTTGTGAATGGCTTGTCTTGATTGATGATGGAGAAGGTTGATTGAAGTATCCATAAGCTTGGTTAATGGTGATGTGCTTCTATTCAGTTATTTTTTTCTCATGTATCATTGTGTTTCATCCTTCTAAATTGTAGTAGGACAAAGGTTTTAGACTAAGAAATGTTTTCAAAGGCACCTTAGCTCTGTTTGTTCTTCACTGCCTCAATGTTTTCCTCTGTTGGGCCATTTTAGAGAATTATTAATTGCTCTCTAGACCCCCCAAGTTTGTTTATTTCATGAATGGTTTAATACAGTAGGTATCAAATATGATTTATGGTTAGCCCTACTTGTTTGATGTCTATAAACACTATTCTTGAGGTCTCTCTCCAAAGTACCACTGTCTAGGATTGCCAAAGAGGCTATGTTTCGATCATACCCTTTGTCCATGCTTGAATAATTGTTTTGGAGATATTCATAGCTATGATCAATGATGTTTAGGCATTCCCTCTTCTTTGATTAAATTTATATGTGTATCTTGAATGTTTTTTAACCTTGAAAGTGAAATCACTAGAAGTTAAATGAGTTTCTCAGCTTC
The DNA here is from genome assembly GCA_034641835.2 of Pinus albicaulis. Taxonomy (NCBI): domain Eukaryota; kingdom Viridiplantae; phylum Streptophyta; class Pinopsida; order Pinales; family Pinaceae; genus Pinus; species Pinus albicaulis. Next base: position 1,946,621,079 of record CM076578.1, read on the forward strand.
TATATTTCATTGGATTGTATGCTTGAAATTCTTATTTTCTTAAGTTGAATCAAAGATTTATTGGTGTGCCCTCTCTATTTATTTCTTCTTCATGCTAAATAGTGTTGAAGTCCTCCTTGTTTTAAGTACATGACAAAGGATTCTTCATTTCCCTTTGCCCTACCTTTTTTCGCAAACTTGATGTTCATTTCACTTCACAAAAAACCTTGAGAATCCATCTGACCATGCTAGATTTTCCCTGTGATCCACCCTGATTCATTGTTGAAACTTTCCATGACTTTATTGACTCCATAGCCCAATGATTTGAAGATTCCCTCTCTTTATATATTCTCCTTGATCATCTTACCCAACCAAAACAAACAAACAAAACCTACACTTAACAACTAGCCTAAAATCAAAACCATAAAAGAAAATAAGTTCACATCCTTTGCATAAATAGATAGAGCCCTCTCTTATTCTAGGAAGGCTAGGTCCTAGTAATCCAAAGATTTTTCTGATGTTACCCTGTGCATTTGATCTCACCAATTTAAAAAATCATGAGAATCTATCACTTGAGAAGAAATAAATTGAAGAGTGGTTTGAAAAGAAAGTTCAGGAATTTGCAGTGAAAGAGAATCACAGCGCAAAGTTGAAAACAAAGAAGTGGAAGAATAAATAAATTTTCACAGAGATCTACGAAATTTTCTTTGTGATATTTGCGACCGAGCTTCAGGAGTGGCTTGCAAGGCTTGTAGATTTCCATAGGTGTTGGAAGGACGAACGGGTCACGCAATAGACCCCAGAGTTGATCCAATAGTTGGAGAAGACTAATAACACCATCACTCACACAATATATCATTGGGTGTACAGTGTGCTAGGGGGATTCATGACAAAATTTGCAATCAATCAATTCGTGTCATATTCGGAGGCAGAGCGGAGGTTATTCAAGGGTTTCCGGGGTAAGTTTCTGAAAACCTTACCATTACTGGTTAAGATATTATTATGTGAAAAGATAATTCTATGTAGTCATATATAATGAATGAGCTTCAATCAGAGCGAGGGTACAACAAGGAGTGGAAAATACTACAAAACTAATCAAGAAGGAGATAGATCTTTCTACAATGCAGTAAGGAATTCAACTGCAGATATCCCTCCAACTACACCACCTTCATCTCAGCATAGGGGAAAGAACTCACCCGTACCTCCACCACCAGAAGACGAGATGGCCTCATACATGAAGCTACCTACCTTCAAGGGCATAGGGTATGAAGATATGGATCTATTCTGGTTTGTCGCAAGATCATTATGAACTACACAGAACGTCACCAACGATGCTGTGAAGAGGGCGCAGTTATCCATTGCCTTTTAAGGAAGAGCCTTGGACTGGTATATGGGATACATAGCTCAGCATGAAAATGTGACCATTGAAGAGATTAAGGATGCGTTGAAACAACGGTTCAAGAAGCCTAAGTCCTACTCCTAGATAGTGAATGATCTGAAAGATTTCAAGCAAGGACCCTCTGAGTCCGTATGGGAAGCTGAACAATGGCTAAAAAAAGTAATCAGAGAATGATAATTTTAGTATGATGATAGGAAACACAAGGAATGGTTCATTGCCATGTTACTACCTCACCTGTGCATACCTATGGGTCATCAATCCATTGAATCACATTAAAAAACCTTCTAGATTGCTATGAAATTGGAAGTTGTGCTAAGAGATGATACCGAGCTGGGATTACAACTAATCCAAGGACAACTGGAAGCGATGCACATGGAGATCCAGAACCTATGAAAGGACCGAGGGAAAGAAGCTAGCACAGGCCTATGGTGTATATGATGCAGGGTATTAGTTCATACCAAGGATTAGTGCCCACTACTAGCAGACTACCTACAGGTGGGGGGGCCCAGTCTGTTACGTTCGGGACCAAGTGGACCTGCATTATGGTGTGATGATTGTCATGTAGCCGGTCTACATGATACTAATCACTGCCCTTGCTTGGGTGCGTATGTACCCAAAGTAAAGAAAAAATGGTGTAGGTTTTGCAGATCCGTAGGACATAACAAACATAACTACTGAACCTATGATCTAATGATAGACAAAGGAAACCTATATAGGGTACAATTAGACCCTTCTTCACCGAGATCCCCCTTAGGTATGGGTGTCTCCCCAGCTAGGGGTAGGGGAGGGGGGCGAGGTGGAAGCACAGGTAGGGGGAGAGGACAACTCATTTTCTATAACTGTGAAGAAATATGGCACTTTACAAGGGACTACACGAACCCTGTGAGACAATCTTGCATATACTGTAGACAACTAGATCATGTGATCAAATATTGCCTGATTCTAATAGCTAAGATATAGGAGAAGCAACAGACACCTACGCAGAATGTACAAAGGGTCAAGGAAGAACCTCGAGATGAAGGACCAAGTGTTAATGTTATAACACGTAGCAGCATGGCCACCAGGGGAGCTACGGAGAAAGTCAAGGAAGAGCCTCTTATCCAAAAGTAGCCATCAGACAAGAAGGTTTGGACTTAAAAAAGGAAAAGGAAACCTTTGTCAAAGCTCGCCAAGACTTTGCTAAAGAAGATGTATCTACTCCTCAAGCCCCTGTGAAACTAAAAGAAGATGACGAGTTCAAACCATTTCTGCAGGCGTATATGAAGCTATTGCGCAACCAAATGTCCATAGAAAACCTCCAAGATTTTATAGACAACTATGCAGAAATAAAAAACCCACCCATGGAAGTTAAGGATGTGCACAAACTATACAAGCATAAGAAGTGCACCGGTAGGGAAATGCGGTTAACCATGCAAATTGATGATTATGAGATGGATCAAGTTATTCTGGACCTAGGCTCAAATGTGAATGTACTACCTAAGAAAACTTGGTAGTGAATGGGAGAACCCAAGTTGGAATAGTCCACTCTCCTGCTATGCATGACTAATCAGTAGAAGATCATACCGTTGGGGAGATTATTAAAGATCGTGGTAGATATCGCAGGAGTTAATGTCCGAGATGACTTCGAGGTCATTCAAATTGTAGAAGATTCTGACCCCTATACTGCGCTCCTAGGATTGGACTAGGCCATCGATATGGGAGGTATCATCAATTTGAAGAAAAGAAGCATGGTATTTGAAAATGAAGGTACACGGGTGATAGTAGCATTTGAACCTGTAGAAGGAGAATAGTATACGGAGCCGGTGCATGAAGAATATGTGGATCATATTTGTAAATTAAATACGTGGGATGAAGATTGGATCAACCCCACAGTTTATGGTGTACTCTGCTGGGAAAAGGATAGCGAGTGTTTCTTTGACTCTGACAGGAAAATAGAAAACTGGTAGAACTGATTACATGATGTATCTGCGCTATGATGTCTGTGGATCATAAAGAACTTCCAATGGATCTCCTCTGAGGTAAGAGAACTGTCCTACTTTGATGGCTCTAGTAGTATCAAGGAGTTTTTGCAAACATTTTAGGCTGAGGTTCCGTGAGAGCGAGGGTTATGGGCCCTTAATATAGCCATGCGCGCGACACCTGCGAGGTGTTGGGATACGCATAAGGGGGCGTTCCAGGATTAGGAAGAATGTCGATATATGATGATCTTGTGATTCGAACCTTTGACCCACTTGTGTGTAAAATAATTCCTTGGCCCTGGAGACCCACGCGAGCATCTGTTCACTTGGCTGGAAAAATGGTGTGACCGAACTACCAAAGAATGGGTTCACCTGTTTATTCATGCATTGGGACCGATTCCCACCACATGGTACTTAGATGTGGAGCTACATCAGCACACCCGCCACTGTGAACCATTAAAATATGAATTTTTAGGGACATTTGGGCTGATAGGGGGAATGGAGGTGCTTGATGAAGCTCTACATGATATAGATACCTTCGTTTTTTATGAATCACGACCCTACGCAGCACTCTGGGTAACGACATGGGAAACAAAAATACAGGATATTGCCAATTTCCACAATATAACCTCATAAGAATGCGATGAGAATCTATGCAATGTCTCTATCCCAGAGTAGGAGGGAGAGCACGCAAGTGCGAGAACTCCACTACAAACTGTGGACATTACGCAGCCTCTGAAGCTATGAGAATTTAACAATGGCACAGAAGAGTAGCCGAAGCTGGCTAAAATTGGGGATTATTGGGATGATGATACAGTAGGAAAAGTTCTCGAACTGCTCACAGAATACCAAGACTTATTCCCGAAGAAGTTCTCAGAACTTAAGGGTATCACAGGGGACCTAGGGGTCATGCGCATCACACTAAAACTAGATGCACACCCTGTCAAGCAACGAATGCATCATCTGAATCCTAAGCATAAGCAAAAGGTTAAGGAATAAATCGATAAAATTCTCACCACAGATATCATAAAACCAGTTGAACAGTCCAACTAGGTAAGCCCAATGGTGGTTCAAGAGAAAAAGATGAAGGGAGAAATACAAATCTACATAGACTTGCGTAAATTGAATGATGCCTGTGTTCATGATCCCTTTCCTATGTTGTTCTCAGATAAAATCCTTGATAATGGAGGAGGGAAGGAAGTGTACTGCTTCACGGATGAGTTCTCAAGGTACCATTAGATCATAATTTCACCTGAAGATCGCAGCAAGACTACGTTTTCCACTGAATGGGGATCCTTCTAGTACATAGTAATGTCGTTTGGACTTAAGAATACCGATTTTATATTTTCATGGGTAGTAGTCATAGTGTTCAAAGAGTTCATCCAAAAATTTCTGGAGGTATAATTTCATGATTGGACTGTCTTTGGCTTAGTAAAGAAGTACGTGTCGAACCTGCACATGATCTTGGATGCTTGTAGAAAGCACCATATTTCCATGAATATCAAGAATTGTATCTTCTACATACCCTTCAGAATCTTGCTTAGACATATAGTGTGCCGACAGGGGTTGATGGTTGACCCTGCGAAAGTTGCAATGATCATAAATCTGGCAGTACCCACAACTGAGAAGCAACTGCATTCGATCCTTGGACATACAGGATACTACGGGAAGTTCATCCAGGGGTATGCGTTGATCACATCACTTATGGAAAAGCTACTCAAGAAGGAAATTTCATTTTTTTGGGATGACGAATGTCAGAAGAGTTTCGAGCTACTCAAAGAAAATATGGTCTTTGTGCCTATCCTCATTTTTCCTGATTGGGAAAAGGTGTTCCATGTTCACGTCGATGCATTAGGAATCACCCTAGGAGCGGTCCTTATGCAACCTGGAGATAGAGGAATTGATCATCTGGTTGCATTTTATAGTAGGAAACTCTCTGGTGCAGAGCACAACTACTCTACCAGGAAACGGGAGGGCTTGGCGATGGTGTATTCACTACAAAAGTATCAACACTACTTGTTAGGAGGAAACTTAAAAATGTTTATAGATCATTTGGATTTGAAGTACCTAGTGAATAACCCTGTGTTGGCGGTGAAGATCTGTCGATGGCTACTGTTGTTCCAGGAGTATGACTTTGAGATCATTGTCAAGTTGGGGAATTTGAATGTTGGACTATGTCACTTGTCCAGAATTGAGACTCGCAAGGAACCAACCAACCTAGAAGAAGGATTTCTTGATGTGTAGCTATTTTCTATTAAGTTTTTCAATGCGCACTTTGGTGACATCATTCAATTCCTGACTACAGGCAGGGCACCCATGAAGTATTCACTGCAATAGAAGAAAGAGTTGGTAACTCACATTGCAGATTTTACCATCATTTCAGGTCATCTATATAAGACGGGAGTAGACGAAGTGCTGTGACAGTACATTTTGGAACATGAACGACATGCTATATTGGTAGAATCCCATGATGGGGTAGCACGAGGCCACTATGTAGGGAAAGAAACGACGCGAAAGATCTTAAGAGCTGGATTATGGTGGCCTACCTTGCATAGTGACTCTCATGACTATTGTAAGGCCTGTGATACATGCCAATGAATCAGAAGGCTGTACTGTAGGGATGAAATTCCCCTTCAACTGAAAATGGCCTTGCAAGCATTTGAGAAGTGGGCCATTGATTTTGTAGGACCTATCAACCCACCTGAAAAGAAGACAGGTGCGCGTTAGATTATAACTGCTATTGTTTATGTGATTAGGTGGGCCGAAGCACAAGTGACAAAGGATTGCACTGCAGATACCACTGTGCACTTCATCTTTGAGAAAATTCTGACTAGATTTGGGTGTCCTAAAATCTTGATGAGCGATATAGGTACGCACTTTGTCAATGAAACAATATAGGCCTTGACAGAAGAATTTCAGATCCATCATGCGAAAAGCACTCGGTATCATCCTCAGGAAAAAGGAGCGGTCAAAGATTTTAATAAAGTCTTGGAGCACGCACTAACCAAGGTCTGTAACACTAATCGTAGTGACTGGGTTGTGTTCATCCCATCTATTCTTTGGGCCTACCGAACCACCTATAAGAAGTTGATAGGGAAAACACCGTTTAAGATGGTTTATGGCAAGGAGGCAATTATGCCCATGGAATAGATTGTTCCTAGCCTTCGCATCACAGCCTTTACGAATATGGTGAAGCCTGATATCATGGAGGAGTGGTTAGCATAGCTTGTGGCTTTGGAGGAAGACTGTTTCATTGCTAATTTCCATTAGTAGGTTTAGAAGGCTCAAGATAAGGCATGGCATGATCGACATATTTGACAAAAGTCCTTTGAGGAGGGTGACTTAGTGCTACTATATAATAGCCAGTTTATGAAACACTCGATGAAGTTCTGACAGCATTTGCTTGGGCCCTATGCAGTTAAAGAAATCACGGATGGCGGAGTTGTTCGATTAGCCACCCTGCACGGCGATATGCTACTCGGCTATGTCAATGGCAGCCAACTCGAACTATATTGGATCAAATGACTATATGGCTGGAGTAGTTGTATAAAATGGACCACGCCCACCAAGGAAGGTAAGAATGGAAGGTACCATGATATGCACAGGGCGTGGCCGCCAAATTCGATGGCTGGAGGGATGCGCGAGAGACGCGGGAGAATGTTTAGAATGCAGAAGGTGCGTTGGAAGCACAGAGGTGCGTTGGGAGCACAGGAGGTCCGATGGGAGCATAGAGATATGGTGGGCACACAAGAGGTGCGAAAAATAGCCATTGGCACACTAAAATCAGGTAAAAAGAAAAAGTTACTATTAATAGGAGCAGGCGGTCGACACTTAATGAGGCGATTTCAGGGGATATTTTACTGTTTACTTGATGTTATTTCCCAAGTGAAGTTTACCCACGATCGCAAAGGCTATAAAATCAGGAGGATAGATTAGAAAAGGGTTTCATATCGCTTGAATAGCTTGTACTTGACAAGTTTTTTCTCTGTACAATTCTGTGTCTTTTATATTTTTTTGATGTCTGAGCATGCTTTCCTCTCGGATAGTAGCCATATCATGTTTTTTTTTCATGCCAGAATGACGACCATTAATCCTACCGAGCCCTCAAAACCAGTGACCTCGGTAGGACAATAAATTGAGGAAGTAGTGGAGGTTGAGTCCAAGGCTGAAGAGGTTATCTCCACGCCGAGCCCAACCAAGATGAAGGTAAAGGACAAAGCTCAAGGTACAGGAAAACCTACAAAATGGGTTGGAATGAAGCCCCGTACTTCCCCGAGAAATGTCAAATCTCCGCGAGCGACACCCTAGGCACACTTTTCTTAGGAAGAAGCCCAGGTTTCCACACCAATCAATTGGATTACGCCCTTTGTTCGGCCACGCAGGCCCTCGACACACATGCTGAAAAACCTCGACAGCTTGATCACCTACCTGCAGATGCCACTGAACTGGGATAATTCCTCGTCATTGACAACCCTTTTAGAACGCTCCATGAGATAAAATTTGATGATCATGACTTGGCCTATTTGGAGGCCTTCCCTGAGTTGGCGCTCGAATTATACCTTGACAGAGTTCAGGAAGACAATGGGATAAATATTATCCCCATGCGCTGGATGCATGGATTGGATGGGTCCAGGCTCCTGAACCTACTAAGGATGCCGCACTTCGGCCACTACAACATCATGGATCGTCTGTCACGTTAGTTTCTTTCCCTAGTTCATGATGGTTACTTGTGGATTCAAGATCGAATCCCCATCGATGCTGCACTTATTCATCGAATTACTGGTCTTCCCATGAAAGGACCAAACCCCCTGAAATGCATGGGCAAGAAGTATAAAGGGGAGACTGCTGAATATGTGCGCAAAACCTACCATGTGGAGCGAAATACTCGAGGTTTCATAATCAAGTCCATTAGTGACCCTGGTACACAATTGGGTACGATGTTGTTGGCATGCAAGATGATGCGAAAATTCTAGGTCACCACCATCCCTGAATATGTGATTCAGTTGGTAGACAAATGCGGGAAAGGGGTCTATTTCAATTGGACCCGATACTTTTGCAAAAAGTTTTTAGCCAATTTTCGAGAATCCCAAGAGTAGTGGTGAGCCTGTTGCTATTCCTGGATACTGTTCCTCATTGCATTGGTCACCTTGGAATCACCTAAGAAATCATTCCTCCCTGAGCTCACCCAAGACTTGTGCGAAGGGGCTCGATACACGAACTTGTGGGACTCTAAGGATGCACAGCGCATCGAGGACAACCAGGTATTCTGAGTCTTCTTTCAGAGTGGGCTCATAGCAACCATCAAATCTCAGTCATGTCTGTTAGTCATCAGTAATTTTTTCATGTTGTAGATGACTAAATGATTTCCATAGATTTCTAGAAACAAATTTCATGAACATTATGAGTTCTATAAATCTCACTACCTTCATTATCCTTAGATAAAAAATTTCACTATTCTACCATTTTTCCATCCCATGGTCACCCTGCCACTCTTGGAGAACTCATTATGGGCTTGTGCCACTCATCTACATCCTGTCTTGTCAACTTAGCCTAAAAAACCTCTATTTTTGTTTTTACCTACAACCCTCCCAAGCCAACTAAGATCACTTATCAAAGAAGCTCTTTTGTCCTTCCCAAAACATGTAATATTCCCACTTAGCCCAAGCTAACGAGAATATTCAATTTTTCTTTGTTTTGTCTTTATTTTCGTGTTGATGAATAAAGTGTAAAGGGGGACATGTAAAACTCCTAAAAACATCAAAATAAATCAATGCCCAATGTAAATAAGGATAAATTTGGGCCATTTATATAAACACACTTGAGTGTGAAAGAGGTTGAGCACTTGACCAAGTCAATCATGACCATATCTACAGTGCATTCTAGATGCATTGAACCTCCTTGAGGCACAACGCAGTTCTAGATGGAGGCTCTACATGTGAAAGGAGCTAAATTGATGAAGTGGTTTAGGGTTTGACAAGACTCTTATCTTATAAAAGGAAGAGGAGGGTAGCATGAGGGGGGTTGTTGAAGATATTATTTCAGAAGAATTTTTCTTCTTAGACATTTCTCATTCTCTAGCTGTTTAGCTGAGAATAATGTTGTTTAGCATTGGGTGTTCCTGAGTAGGAATCCAACTGTAATGTTCCAAATCTGAAACTCCGCAATGAATAATATGTATAACAGTCCTGTTATGATGAATAAGCTTAAAATATGCATAATAGACACATAGAAATCATTTTTAACTACAAAAAAAACTGGTACTTCGTTTCATGATCCGGAAAGTGGGGAAAAAAAGTGTTTTATGCACTAAAAAGGTTACTTTCAGAAATGAGCATACAAGTAAGTAGGGAAAATCACTTGATATGATAGCTTAAGTTATTAGGGACCTATTCTCTAAATTTAAACTCAAAATAATGCTCCTAGATATATTAAACAACTCCTCCTTTCCCGACTAGGCTAGAAAACACTGATCTCCCATGACTTTACTAAACAGAAATTTATGAATACAGTGAGACCATAATTCCCATGAGGGTTTCTATATAAATGATAAAGGAAGTCTGATATGCAACTTATATTGATCAAACAATAGAGAAATGGATATTTACAAGCTTATACAGTAAAACAAGACACCCGACAAAGGTTTCCGGCAAAATGCATGAATAACAAGCAGCACTGCAGAAATAATGCAGTTACTGCATCTGTGTATTATACATGGCTGAATATGACATGAAATAGCTGAATAATACAGAAATATGGCCAAAGGTCTCTCTAAAAAACTCCCAGAGGGGAATGATCACCTCCTCCTCAAGAAATAACATGAAATCAAAGGATGCAGTTGTGCTGCTGCTGCTGCTGCATAAAGGATGTAGTTTTCTGAAGGAGACTATGCTGCGGCTGAATTTGGATGAATGTACCCAAGAAAAATACTAAAATTAAACTCAAATCCTTCTCTCTTGATCCCTTAAGCAAGCTGATCCAAAGAGAGGATGGAATTCCTGCACAGGAATTCCTTGCACTAAGCAGTGCAACAACTCTCGCTAAACATCTAAAGTATGCAAATGGTCTCTAGACCAAAATATCTGAATACATGAATGATCTCCCTTTGATTCTATTCCTTCTTTTTATCTTTGGTGAGCCTCCTCACCCCGAACCCCACACAATGTTGAGGTGAGTTCTTCATGAAGCTTCCTCTTTCAAAACTGTGCTACCCTAGCTTTCTTCCCTCCTCCCGTGGCTCCGCTATTGACTTGGTCAACTCCTCCACCTCCAATGCCCCTTTCACACTAGGGATCTTCAATCTAGTTTACATATGTATGTCTTAGGCTGATCCTTGTTCACATTGAAATAGTTTACTTAGGTGATCTCTTCCTCCTCAAGAATGCATGTTGACTTAGTCAAACTTGACTATGTCCTTATCCAATTTGTCCTTGTTCACACTTGGAAGTGTAAAACCAGCTCCTAAGGTGATCTCCTTGCTTACTAAGGTGGAATTTATTCATAATTTTATTTTCCATGGGCCTCCTTACCCATTGATTCCCCTGCTAGGCGGAAGTAGCAAAATCTAATGTTCCAAATTGCTATGTGTAAATTTTGGAACATTACAGTCCTCCCCTCCCAAATGTTGTTTGTCCCCAAGCAACTGCAAGGATAAGACTGAAGAGTATCCTCTCCTCCCATGTAGCAGCCTCATATGATGCAATCCTCCAAGGATCAAGGTGTTGTATCATCAATATATCTCCAAGTTTCCTCTCTCGAGTGTGTAAGCTATATAAATAGTTGACATTATGTAACTGTAGAAAATCCATGGAAGCAACAATGGGTTGTTTGAATATCCTATTAAAACATGGGGGCTGATATATATATTGGGACTCATCATCCCCATTTGAATCTCTCCTCCCCAAGCTATCAACCAAAAAACATGAGTCACCCTCCAAAATGGTAACTCATGCAAATCATCCTCCACCTGAAGTTCTAGCAAAGTAGGTGGCCTGAAATTCTAATCATGGTAGATATAGTAGCCTACCCCATGCTGCTTTCCTCTCCACTTAAGACAAGTATAAAGGATTTGCTAATCTTGGGCTGCTATCATGTTGCCCGCAAATGGCAAGAAGGAATCTAGAACTCCAAAGGTCTGTCTCCCAGCACTGTGCATTAAGCTGGCCCAAACTATCTCATACATGATGGATAAGAAACCATCATCATATGGAACTCCATCCATCTCATGGTCCTCCTCATAAAGAGAGAAATATTTTTTTGTAGATTCCATGTCTCTTTCCATGCTTCCCTTAGAGCATGTAATGTAGAAAGTGGGGGGATGATTCTCCCCCAAGAACACACCCACTCCATGTGTTCCTCCTCCAATCATGCTCCCCATATAGGCAAGAATAACATCAGCACATAGGATCATGAATAACAACATAATAATAGGAAGGCTGAAGGTTCTATGTAATGCCGGAGCATACCAACAGTCTCCCAAGTGGTTACAAAATAGTCTCCCCCACTGCAGCTTCAAAAAATGGTATGGCAAGTTGTCTCTTGACAAATGGCTCGCTGTATAAGTCATCACACCCACTAGTAAATAGTAGATGGCTAAATATGTCAATTGAGCACATAAGAAGCAACCATATACTTGCCCCGGATCATACATTAGATGGTTGTCTCCATCATAATAGTTGGCCAAAGATGGACCATGGAGCCGAAAGAAAAACTTGCCCCTTTGTAGAGCAATGCACTGCAAGAACATGGTAAGAGTATACAAATATAGTGATGAACAATCAATAAGTGCAACAACAAAGTTCTTGCCATGTGATGGAAGCAAGATGGTAACAAGATCCATATATGAATCCTCCATAGTGGTATGACATATCAATTTGAAGAGGAGTGAATCACATGCCCCATGAAAATCCTCCTTCTTATGCTTGGACATCCAAGTCAAGGAGAGAATACCACAACAACCAATGATTCCATCCACCACTCTATCAATCTCACCTCCTCTATGCCCACCAAGTGCATCAAATATGAATTGATCCTGGGAACACTCCACCAATAAGCTCATGCTCCCAAGGGACAATGTTGTTGGCCTATGCAAATAGGCTCCTTCCAACTCATAAATCCATCCTCTGACATGTTCAATTTCAAAAAATCCTCTCATAATGTTTCCATCTCCTCCCATTGCAACATCATGCAAAATGTGAGAGAAACTCTTCCCTTACTCTCTCTCAATCCTCCAAAGCAGCAAATGTCTTTTTTGCCTCATCATACCTCCATCATACAACTGATGCGGTGAAAACAAAATGACCATATCATCATAATGCATCCACACTCCTTGCTGCCCCATGATGAAAGTATCCTGCCAATATTCCTTCCTCATACCCTTAGAAGAAGGATATGCCACATGATGGCCAAACTCTCTCAAGATTAGTAAACGTATTCTTTCCTCCTGCTGCCCAGTATCATATATTTTCAAGTATCTCTCCAGCTCCTTGATTTCTATCCACATCCTCTCATCCACCGATGGATGCCTCCTACCATTCTCCATCTTGGTACTCCTCCAAAAGAGACTACCATCCTCCCATATCTGATTTTTCTCCTTGCATTTACTGGGATGATGGAATGCAATTCCTTGGAGATCTCTTGGAAAAGATCTCATGTTCATGGCTATCTTGAATCCATCAAGACCCAAAGGTGATAGAGGCAAAGCCCTCTCACTGCGATTGTTTGACAGCACTGATAGCTTCTCCCATGGTATATTTGCTGCCCCATACTCCATCTCAAGGTTCAAGACTCCCTCCAAAGTATCACACTTCAACCTCAAGGGTTGAATGCAACTCAAAAAGAGTCCAAGAGAATTATGGTTCATTTATTTCTTGAACCATTCAAGTCTACAACACAATGCAATATTGCTTCTCTTCCCTAATAACAATGTTTGATTCGGGGCCATATGAAAACATATTTCCACAACTTTCAGAGAGATTTGATGCAATAAGTAAAAGTGGAAATATTCCCATAACTTGGTGAGATGTGGGAACCTCTTGTAGAGCTGCAAAGGCTCCTCCTTCCAATGTAATGGCTACCCCAACTGCTGATGTCAGAAGATGCTCTTCCAAGGTTGTGACAACGCTCGTACTTTTCTCTCCCCATGGTGGTGTGGACCCTCTCTCCTCTGATCTCTCTTCATCAAAATTTTTGATCAGCTCTTGAGTGAACTCAGAAAAAGAAGTCACTCTTGTGTGGCTTAAGTGTTTGCACCACCAAGTATTGGCTTCACCCTCCAGGTGTAGCACTGCAACTTTTGCTGCCTCTTCCGCTGGATGAAGTATGAAGAATGCCTCAAGATTTATTGCCCAATCTCTTGCTATAGTTGACCCATCAAATGTAGAAAATAGGAACCTATTGCCTTTGATATCCCCTTTGCTGCAAGATCTTCTTTCTTCTCTCAGTTGAATAAACTAAGGAAAATCTAGGGTCTCTTTGGAAGCCCTAGGTTGGCACTTGTATTATGCCAAATACCCACTCAATATTTCATGCTATAATTGGTTTCCTTTCTCTTCACTTCCTATATAAGAACATGAAGTGCATGCATCTTCTTCTACCTCCTGAAACCTTCTAGAGGTCTCATTCCAACTTTCTCCTCCTTGAAACCCTTTTGGAGTTTCACTGCATTTCTCTTATATATTATGAGAACTGAAAATGGATGAGAGAAATCTCATCCTCTCCATAATTTTTCTCTTCTGATATTCTTCTTCTTTCTTGGGCTTGAAGGCCACAAGCTGAGCCAAGAAAGGTGCTCTGATACCACTGTAATGTTCCAAATCAGAAACTCTGCAATGAATAAGCTATATAACTATCATGTTATGATACATAAGCTTAAAATATGCATAAGAGACACATAGAAATAATTTTTAACTACAGAAGCAACTGGTACTTTGTTTCATGATCCAGAAAGTGGGGAAAAAGGGTGTTTTATTCCCTAAAAAGGTTATTTTCAGAAATGAGCGAACAAGTAAGCAGGGGAAATGGTTGGATATGATATATTAGGTCATGAGGGATCTATTATCTTAATTCCAAATCACACTAATGCTCCTAGCTATATTAAACAGCTCCTCCTTTCCTGACTAGGCTAAAAAACACTGATTTCCCATGAATTTACTAAACAGAAATTTCTGAATATAGTGAGAGCATAATTCCCATGAGGGTTTCTATAGAAAATGATAAAATAAGTCCAATATTCAAATAATATTAATCAAAAAATAGAGAAATGGAGATTTACAAGCTTATACAGTAAAACAAGACACCCGACAAAGGTTTCCAGCAAAATGCATGAATAACAAGCAGCACTGCAGAAATAACATAGTTACTACGTATATGTATTATAAATGGCTTAATATGAAATTAAATAGCTTAATAATACATAAATATGGCCAAAGGCCTCTCTAACAAACTCTTGGAGGGGAATGAGCACCTCCTCCTCAAGAAATAACATGAAATCAAAGGATGCACCTATGCTGCTACTGCTGCTGCATAAAGGACGCAGTTTTCTAAAGGAGACTATGTTGTGGATGAATGGCCCCAAGAAAAATACTGAAATTAAGCTCAAATCCTTCTCTCTTGATCCCTTAAGCAAGTTGATCCAAAGGGAGGATGGAATTCCTGCACAGGAATTCCTTGCACTAAGTAGTGCAACAACTCTGGCTAAACAGCTGAAGTATGCAAATGGTCTCTAGACCAAAATATCTGAATACATTAATGATCTCCCTTTGATGCTATGCCTTCCTTTTATCTTCGGTGAGACTCCTCACCCTGAACCCCACACAATGTTGAGGTGACTTCTTCATGAAGCTTCCTCTTTCAAAACTGCGCTGCCCTAGCTTGCTTCCCTCCTCTTGTGGCTGCGCTGTTGACTTGGTCAACTCCTCCACCTCCAATGCCTATTTCACACTAGGGATCTTCACTCTAGTTTACATATGTGTGTCTTATGCTGATCCTTGTTCACATTGAACTAGTTTACTTAGGTGATCTCTTCCTCCTCAAGAATGCATGTTGACTTAGTCAAACTTGACTATGTCCTTATCCAATTTGTCCTTGTTCACACTTGGAAGTGTAAAACCAACTCATAAGGTGATATCCTTCCTTAATAAGGTGGAATTTACTCATAATTTTATTTTCTATGGGCCTCCTTACCCATTTATTTCTCTCCTAGGTGTAAGTAGAAAAATCTAATGTTCCAAATTGCTATGTGCAAATTTTGGAACATTACACCCACCTCCTTCCTGGAGAAACTCTTGGAGAAGTTTTTCTTGTATTGTCCACTATCAGGCTTGGGCCAAGCTTCACCTTACACCTACAGTGTTGATCCTATTGAGGGTTGGGTTGTCCATGTGAGTTGCAGCAATTGGAGGATAGATCTCTTCAGATCTATGCACATCTAGCACCCCTTTTCACTGGGAAAGTCTTCTATCCCATTGGAAAGAGTGTCCTAGATAATTGGAGCTATAGATTGAGACCTTGGAATCATGCCAAATCATTCTCAGAGCTTACAGCACATTTTCCCTTCCCAAACTGCGTTATTTGCAAGTTTGTAGTTGCAGGCTATTTTGTTTGCATTTTGGAGGAGATATCTCTGGTGATAGGATTCTTCCTCTCACTGTGGTGATCCATGGATTGGCCATCCAATCCATGTTTGTTTCAGATTTTATCTACTGTTCTATTATATGATTCAGATATTTCTTAATATTACTGCAGATCTGCAACTCTAGATATCATATCTACTCTTGTACTCTCATGTTTTGCACAAAACCCCAAGGGGAATGTATAGATGAGATTTTATTGTATAAGTATCTGAATTAGATCCATACTTTTATATACATATCTGCTATAGATCTTAGTTGTAATATACTACTACTTCAGCCCATTAAAATAACGGTGTCAATTTTATGCAGACATTCCGTGTGGTTGTAGCACCTCATTTCGGAGGGTTTATTCCTGTATAGTCTTCTACTTTCTCTTGTACATTGTATGGACTGTAATTTAAATCTGATTTTATATTTTACATATGATATTTTATCCTTGATATTGGCCTCCTAATTTACTTCAGTAGAACTACGTTATTTCTAAAGAAATTTGTTGCATATAGTTCCAGCCCCTTCATTGGGTGTTTTCCAGGCATACTAGGTGGTGGGAAGTATGTTTACCTCACTTAGTTTGATTTTTTTTTGCTCTCATTTTTAATTTAGACATTAGATCCACTGATATAAGGGATCCAGGAGTTTCAAAATCATTTAAGTGCACCAATTTGTGAAGAGTGCGTTATTCCAGCAGGCCTTGCTGAATATTCCCATTTTGGGATATTACAGTGGTATCAAAGATACTTTCTTGGCTCAACCTATGAGCTTCAAGAATTATGGAGTCTTCTCATGGGAAGGAGGATATTTTCAAGAGAATTCAAAGCAAAACCTTGTTTTCTGAAGAGAAGAGGTTCACAAAACTTCTATCTCAAGCTCTGTGGGGTATCAGCAAGGAAATCAAAGAACTGAGGAGGGAAAAACATGGAGATCCCTCAACAAGATCTACACTATCTATACATGAGGAAATTTCTAAGTCCTCATCTCATGGATATGAGAACTCAGCCATATCATCAAATCTACAATGTTCTGTCAGTAACTTCTTCATGAAGAGGAAGGAAGGAGATGTGCCAAAGAGAGAGAATCACTTGAGCTTCCAAGGGTCTTGCAAGATCAAGGAAGAGAAGGTTGGGGATGATAGTGAAGTCATGACAAGGGCACAACTAGACCCTCATGGAGAGGAAGAAGGAACAATGGCTCAAAGGAGAGAAACTCTTGCACTATTGCAAGGAGTTCCAGAGAATCCCACATATGGAGATTGTGGCACAATCCATGTGCAACATGTGCCATCATTATCAAATGGTGAGAATCTGAATATTGCAAAAGATAAAGGGGAGGGAAAGAACCATATGATGAGGAGTATACACCCCTATTATTTCAGAATATTTATGTACAGAGAAGGCATGAGGATCTATACAATGAAGGAAGTAACAAGTCAGTCCATACATCTATGTATCCTTTTCTATGCCTTGATGTCTCTTTGGGAGGCCTTCCACTAGGGAGACCACCTGATTGGAAGAAAGCTAAAGTTTTCTCTCAACTATATGTAGCAGCAACATATCTGTATAAAGAGGGAACCTTGAGAGGAGCTACTACAACACTAAGAATCATTGATGGGGAGCTAATAAATTTCCTGAAATTGACTTTGCTATCTTCCATTCATCTATTTGCGCTGGAAAGAAGAGATTAAGAAATATGTGTTAATATGAGCATGGTATCAAAAGGCCACTCCATAGCCTTGGAGTAGCAAAAGATACTCCAATATATAATGAAAATTTCTGAATATGACAAGAATTTATTTCCATTCTTGTATGCAGGAGCAAAACTATGGGAGTTTTGGAGGAGGAGAACCTTTCAAAAGAGGGATGACTCTCCTAAACTTGAATCTTGTCTTGAGCAAGATCAGCTGCAAGAGGGACAACAAAAGAAATTTAGAATCACTCCAACATGTGACTTTGACATCAAGCATGTCAAGGAGGACAGCCATCATATGACAGATACTTCATGTGAGACTTCTACAACACTGTCAATGTTGGGAAGCCTAGATCCTTATTGGGAGTCCCTACTCTTGATGGAATATTCCAAGGACCTCTTCACATGTAAGGTTCTTGATGGGCAAGCAATGGATGGGAAGTATAAGGTAGTTGATGGAATCATTTATGTTCATGATCAGATCTACTTAACTAAACATCCCAAACTCAAGAATAAACTACTTAATACAACCTATGAGGTCCCACTTTCAAAACCCACTGGTTTCATTAGAACATATCATACTATCTTAGATGGATTCATGTGGGAAAATTTCAAAGAGGAGATGCACTCTCATATGAGTAAGTGCATGGACCATTTTTTGGTTAAGGAGGAACATAGCTCTTGGGAAGAGTTATCATTACCACCTCCTTATTCATTGAGTGTGAGAAGGAACTCATCCATGAGTTACCTCACTAGTGTAAGACAAGTATATGGAGGAACTTGTATCTCTGAATATCTTGATGTATCTACTATATGCTTGTATTTTTATAACACTCATGTGCAGGTCTTTGCTCCAAGAGGGAGCATTATTTCTGATGGGTTTCATAGGCCACTTGGGGCTATGAACAATGATAATTTTGTCCATTCCTTGAAGGGTCTTGGAGACATGATATACTCTTCATGGTGTGATCCCTTTACACCAACTATTATGCACTTCCTCCAAACATGCAAGAAGGATGGGGAAGCAAACAAGTGTTGGGGAAAACACTTGTCATATCATATTCTAAGGTAGTTAGGAGTAAAACTATGTTGGCTACACTTGGGGGACCATTTTCCTTCTCCATTATTTCATATGGAAGCTAGAATGACTCTAATTATGATTCCATATGTTGAAATTGTTCTTGTCTTTATTTGGAACATGGATGGAGGGAAGGCACATTGGGTGGATGTGTCCTTGGGGAAAGGATTTTCCCACACTATTTTCACTACATGTTTCAAGGGGAGCATGGGATATTATATGGCCACTATGGTAGACCACTTGTTTCTTTGTAAGGTGAGCCATATGTTTGTTTGGGGCATGCCTCTCATAAGTATTAGGGAGGAGTTTTTCTATGAATTTCCAAGATGGGAGGTGATTCATTTCATTTGGATGATAGCATGGAGACGGGAGTATTTCATGGATGATGAAATTCCCCATGATTGTCATCACTTCTATCTTGAGGAGGCTATGGATCATCCAGAAGGTTTCCACATAGACCTTCCATTCTTTCATGAGAAAATCCATTGGGTTTATTCACCAAAGGAAAACTTGCACACTTGGGAGGAACCATTGGGAGATGAAATTTTTGCAGAAGGTTTGAAGCAATGGTGGAGACTATTGGATGAGGAGGCCACAAGAGAAGAAGGGGAGGTTTTGCAACACTCATCTTATCATTTGCTTGAGGACAA
Source organism: Pinus albicaulis (assembly GCA_034641835.2). NCBI lineage: Eukaryota > Viridiplantae > Streptophyta > Pinopsida > Pinales > Pinaceae > Pinus > Pinus albicaulis. The sequence continues at coordinate 1,946,640,455 of CM076578.1, forward strand.
GAAACATTTTGGAGGGGAGGATTGTAATATTCCCACTTAGCCAAAGCTAATGGGAATATTCAATTTTTCTTTGTTTTGTCTTGATTTTCATGTTGATGAATAAAATGTAAAGGAGGACATGTAAAAATCCTAAAAACATCAAAATAAATCAATTCCCAATGTAAACAAGGCCAAATCTGGGCCATTTATATAAACACACTTGAGTGTGAAAGAGGTTGAGCACTTGACCAAGTCAACCATGACTATATCTATAGCACAGTCTAGATGCATTGAACCTCCTTGAGGCACATCGCAGTTTTAGATGGAGGCTCTACATGTCAAAGGAGCTAAATTTATGAAGTGGTTTAGGGTTTGAAAAGACTCCTATCTTATAAAAGGAAGAGGAGGGCAGCATGAGGGGGGTTTTTGAAGATATTATTTCAAAAGAATTTGTCTGCTTAGACATTTCTCATTCTCTAGTGATGCAAGGGCATTAGGCTCAAAAGTTACTTTGTACATAAGCGGACATAGGGGGTCCCATGTTCTGGAACATTATTGTAAATATTAATAGTTTGAATAAAGTTGGTAGGGAATTGTAATTGTTCTCAAAATGTTTTTGAGAACATGAGAAATTGGTTAAGATAGGAATACGAAGGGTCGGTTAGGGTTAGTTCAATTATTGAGTCTAATTTAGGAATTGGGAATGTTAAGAGTTGCTGAACTTTTTGGAGACCTGAATCGATTCAGGTCATCCTTGTGGTATAAATGTAACCCTGAAGAGTCTAAATAGGGAGAGAGGAGGAGAGGAGAGAGTGAGAGAAAAATTCTTCAGCAACAGAGTAGGAGGATAATGGCCACTGAACTGAATATCTGGCCAACCATGAGTTTGTAAGAATTTTCTTTTGAGATTGATCGCCTATATGTATATATATATATATATATCTATTTTGGAGAACTGTTTATAAGTTCCATGTGTGATTTTATGTCTTCTTGGTCGAATCGTAGGAGGAGATTACCTCAGTGTAATTGTGCATTTGTTTCTTAACTCCGTGAGGAGAGTACCTTCGTAGTTGTGAAATTATTGGTGAGATTCCTACATGAATTTGCCTTAAATTCTTGTAGGATATGGATTCTATAAATCGAGCTAAGAGTCTGTCTGTGTATTCAGAAATGAGGATGCAAGAATGTGTAATTATTTAATCTGCAATTTGAGATTAATTGTGCTTGTGTGTAGTTATAAAAACTGGTGTTAATACTTTCAACATCGTATCTGGAACTGGTTGACAGAGGAGTTATTGTGTGGAAATTATGCAGTAAAGAACCTTGTGGGATCGGTTCTTTGTGAGTTCCTGTTTCCCTCGGAATATAGTGAACCATACTCTCGATGAATGAGTGACTGCGTGTGCTCTGCATAAGAATAGCAGAACTCTGTGTTGGAGTTAGATGGGACCAGATCATGAAAGCGAGGTAATGGGTGTTGAAACTATATGAAGGAACCTAGAGTAACATATTCGTGAGCAAGTACCATGAACAGAGCGAAAGACGAGAACAAAACCTTGCGTGAGGGAGCGGAACCCTGACTGGGTGAAAAATGAATGTGGGTTGACGAAACCACCCTACCATATCGCACCACTTTTCCAGAGCAAGTGGTATTTGTGGAATTGGAGTGATTCCATAGAGCAACTGCCACGTGTCCTTGAGCAACGTGGCAAAACTGCCTTCCACTGCGCACCATCGCGCGTTAAAGTCCGTATCAGGATGCCGAGTGATATTGATACATATCGTTGATCTGGAGGCTCAATATCTAACGGTGATCGCTCACAGGATTTGCACAAAGTTTAATTAAAGGTACGATGTATGCATTCTGCGATTGTATTGTGGGCCCAAGGGGGAGATATATGTAATGAATTCGTGTTATTAATGTCAGTCGACGTATTGTAATCTTAGTATAAGGTCCGATGGAATATATTAAAAGAGTTTAATTAAGGTTGAATTATTTATGATGGCGCCTCGTGGTAAGGCCATAAGCCTGTGGTTACACGGATGTTTCGGGCCAGTTGATACCTTGGGTTTAATAACCAGCGGAAGGGTGACTTAAAAAACATACACCTAGTGTTAGTTGCATGGAGCCATGTGAAGATGGAATATTGAGTTATGGCTATAGAAGAAATGTTGAATTAATATCTCAATTCTCTGAATTGAGATATTAAAAAATAACCAGACTTGTTTATTTAAATTTTCCAACATAGAAGAAAGGGACGTTGTGAGATTGCCCGAATTGGGAATATGATTGGACATGGAAATTTTGAATGCAATTGTACACACAGCTTGGGGGAAAATATGAGCTAAACGGGATTGTGGATGTGTTACCATTATCAAGTGGTATCAGAGCTTTAGGAATAGCTCTTTTTTGAGAATTCCAAGTTTGGTGAATGCAAGGAAACTAGACTTGTGGAAACTGACGAGATTGCAGCCTACAGGGATACAGTGAAAGTGATTGCAGAATTGGAGAGTCCAATTGGAGGACAAGAGCTTTGAAGACTACAGATTTGAAGAAGGAAGATCAGACAGCAAGGATACACAGAATCACAGTGGACATGATTTGCAGAGTGAGTGGAGGAAAGGATCATGACCTTGCAGGTAATTAACTTCAATCTGATTGAATTAGTAGTTGTTGAATTATGGTTGCTGAAAATTGAAGACAGAGTTTGATAGTGAAGATAGTGAGCCTGGTATTCAACTAGAGGCTGGATAAGGAGGAGGAAATTTGTGGTATTCTCAAGAGAAGATGAGCAGTGTTTAACTCTGGTTGAAGGATTGTTTGCAGAAGTTAGAGTGAAGACAATTGAAGAAATCTCAGCAGAAGTAGATCACAGCTTTGAGAGTAGTGATATAAGAATCCAGTAAGGGATTTTGAGTGCAGAAAGAGTGTGGAAGAACCTGAAAGATTCCCAATAGAGGTTGGATGAGCAGAGAGCAGAGGTGTTCTTGAGAGAAGTTGCAGAGTGAAGCCTAGAAGGTTCCTGCAGGAAGGGGACCACTACTTGCCAAAAGCCGGAGCTCAGAGAGAAGCTTGGTGAGGTAAGTTGCAGCAAGAGAGCTTGATGTTGCAGAGGCTTAATGTAGCTTGTGAGTGAATAACTCCTAGAGAATAAAATGGCTACTGAGAGCCATAGCAGAGACTGTAGAGATTCTAGAGGTTCTGGAAGAATCCACAATAGAAGAGTGAGTGAAGATGCCAAAGAAAATGGCATGAGGAAGAAATCCACATAAGAAGAATGGTAGAAAGAATTAGTTGAGATCAAGGAAGAGTTAAATAACTTGAAACTGAGGATAGAAGAAAGCCAGAGAGTTGGTTGGATCATGACGAAGAATGTGAAATGGCAACCATTACAGAAGAGGTTGAGGCAAAAGAAGATTGCCCTGTTGAGAGAATAACTCAGAGCAGCTGAGTTGAAAGAAGAAATTTCCTCTTGTGAATTAGAACAGAGCATATATGAAGAGTGGAGACCTGCAGGAGATCTTTTGAGACATGATGAAGACTTGAGGCAACAAGAAGCTTGTCTTGCTGAGGAGGAAATAATTGAGGAATTCTTGAGTTATTGGACAAGTCCAGATGATGTGAGGGCTTGTGTTCTTGAGTCTGACAAATGTGAAGTGATGAAAGAATCCACAGAGGAAGAATAACCCAAAGTTCTTGAGGCAAGGATGGAAATTGAAGATTCCATATGTAGACCTGTTCCAAAATAAGTGCTTGAGGGAGCAGCCAAGACTGAAAAGTATTGTGATTTGAAAACTAAAAAGTTGTGTGTGTTTGTAGGTACACCCCTGGAACATGAACGAGCTTTAGAGTTTGTTGGTGACAAGAAGACATTGAATCTGAAACCTGTTCAAATCAATGCTGAGATAGTGAGATCTCAGGGAGAGATGAAGATAAAAGGGTCAAATGAAGATATCCAGTAGAATGTTCAAGCTGAGGGAGAAAGGCCAACAGAGGATTGGTCAAGAATAAGCAGAGGCATAAAAGGTTGTGTAAGGTTCCCGAAATCTACTCCTATGGAAGTTGTTGAGTTATATAGGAGGTTGGATTCTCAGAGAAGAGAATTGGAAAAACAGAGGACCTATGCACTGAATGAGTTTCTAGGAAAGCAAAGTAGGAAGATCTTCATGGATGGAGCTCGTGGAGCAAATAATGGAAGAAAGGTGAGACTAGCTGACAGTCTCATGAAGGATGCAGATCAACATGCTGAGGTGCTGACAGAAGGTTTGGAAAGGAGTTCTTCACAACATACTGATATGTTGTCAGAAGAAGAGAAGGAATTGAAGCATTGGAACTTTACTGCTGATGATTCATGTGTTAATCATGCAGAGAAAGAGGAAGAACAACAGTTGGAAGTTGTCAGAGAAATGAATGAGAGGGAAACCATGTTGGCTGGAAACATAGTGAGAAATCATCATTTGGACATGGTGATTGGAACAGTGGAGATGAATCTGACAACTGAAGAAAAAGATGATGAAGAATTTTTGAGCCTTGAACTAGACTTAGAAATGCAGGGAGAAGAATTGGTGACTAGGTCATCAATTGAGACCATTGGGTCTCATGGTTTTAACACTGACAATTTTTTTATTTGTACAGGTGATGCAGAAGACAAATCATCCTTTGAAATTTTCTTGAGAGAAGAAAAACTGTTGATGAAGGAGGATGATACAACCATGTCTCATATACAGGGAATTATCAATGTCATTGACAGAAAAGAGTTGGCTAGTTGGGTAGGCCAAAGCTAGCCTGAAGAACAAGTTTTGGAAGCTGCTGAAGTGAGGAAGAATCAGCATTCCATGCTGACAGAGGATGAAGATACAGTGGCTAGAGAACTTTATTGGATCTCTAGAATCCATCAGGAGGATGAGAGGCAATTTTTGAAGATTTCCCACAAAGAAGAAGATAATGCTGAGTCTAACTTCCAGCATGTTGAAGATATAAAACAAACACAAGATAATTGGCTGAGTTGTTTGCTGACAGCATTTGAAGAAGAGAAAGGGATTGCAGACCCTGAAGCAAGGATGCCTGAAGCTGTGAAGAAGAGAGGAGTAGATACTAGCTTGTAGAATCAAATTCTGATTACTAGTATACTGGAGGAGTATGTCACTGCTGGTAGGAAATCAAATAGTGAATTGTTTTCTGAGAATGAATTTGCAGATTATGAACAAAAGAAGGGTGCTACAGAGGGAAATATCCTAAGGGATATTCAGGTTGGTTGCGCAGAGGCAACATTGGCAGCAGCAACACCCATGATGGCAGCAGATGCAACATGGAGGATGGCACCTGAAGAAGAAATAAACATGTTAATAGCATGTGAGACAGAAAGAGCAACAATATGGGCAGCGACAGAGATTGAAGGCAGCAGCAGAAGGAAAGATAATTTCCAGCTAGAAGATAAGCTGGACATGGAGATTGATTCCATTAGAAGACTGATGATGAGAGTGACTCAGGGGCAGAAGATAGCAGCAGGAAAGCAGGAGAGTTTCAGCAGGAGAAAGACAATGGCAGATTGTGAGGGCATAGCTGGGGGCAGATTACAGAACAAAGTCTGGAAGCCTGGAGAAGGTCAATTAAAGAATGATGCAGCTGATGGACAGCAGCAAAACCAATTATGGGATCCTGGAGGCAGAGACGAAGAGCACATGATCAGGAGACCATGAAAAATTTGAAGCTTGGGAGTCTGATGCAGGGGCATTAGGCTCAAAAGTTACTTTGTACATAAGTGGACATAGGGGGTCCCATGTTCTTGAACATTCTTGTAAATATTAATAGTTTGAATAAAGTTGGTAGGGAATTGTAATTTTTCTCAAAAAAATTTTGAGAACATGAGAAATTGGTTAAGATAGGAATACGAAGGGTCAGTTAGGGTTAGTTCAATTATTGAGTCTAATTTAGGAATTGGGAATGTTAAGAGTTGCTGAACTGTTTGGAGACCTGAATCGATTCAGGTCATCCTTGTGGTATAAATGTAACCCTGAAGAGTCTAAATAAGGAGAGAGGAGGAGAGGAGAGAGTTAGAGAAAACTTCTTCAGCAACAAAGTAGGAGGATAATGGCCACCGAACTGAATATCTAACCAACCATGAGTTTGTAAGAATTTTCTTTTGAGATTGATCGCCTGTATGTATGTATATATATATATATCTATTTTGGAGAACTGTTTATAAGTTCCATGTGTGATTTTATGTCTTCTTGGTTGAATCGTAGGAGGAGATTACCTCAGTGTAATTGTGCATTTGTTGCTCAACTCTGTGAGGAGAGTACATTCGTAGTTGTGCAATTATTGGTGAGATTCCTGCATTAATTTGCCTTAAATTATTGTAGGATCTGGACTTTATAAATCGAGCTAAGAGTCTGTCTGTGTATTCAGAAACGAGGATGCAAGAATGTGTAATTATTTAATATGCAATTTGAGATTAATTGTGCCTGTGTGTAGTTAGAAAAACCTGTGTTAATACTGTCAACATCGTATCTCGAACTGGTTGACAGAGGAGTGATTGTGTGGAAATTACACAGTAAAGAACCCTGTGGGATCGGTTCTGTGTGAGTTTATGTTCCCCTCGGAATAAAGTGAACCATAATCTCGGTGAATGAGCGACTGCGTGCGCTCTGCATAAGAATAGCGGAACTCTGCGTTGGAGTTAGACGGGACCAGATCATGAAAGCGAGGTAATGGGTGTTGAAACTATATGACGGAACCTGGAGTAACATAGTCGTGATAAATTACCATGAACAGAGCGAAAGACGAGAACGGAACCTTGCGTGAGGGAGCGGAACCCTGACCGGCTGAACAGTGAACATGGGTTGACAAAACCACCCTTCCATATCACACCGCTTTTCCGGAGCAAGTGGTATTTGTGGAATTGGAGCGATTCCATAGAGCAACCGCCACGTGTCCTTGAGCAGCGTGGCAAAACTGCCTTCCACTACGTGCCATCGCGCGTTAAATTTCGTATCAGGATGCCGAGCGATATTGATACATACCATTGATCTAGAGGCTCGATATATAACGGTGATTGCTTGTAGGATTTGCACGAAGTTTAATTAAAGGTACGGTCTATGCATTCCGCGATTGTATTGTGGACCCAGGGCAGAGATATATGTAATGAATTCAGGTTATTAATGTCAGTCGACGTATTGTAATCTTAGTATAAGGTCCGATGGAATATATTAAAAGAGTTTAATTAAGGTTGAATTGTGTATGATGGCGCCTCGTGGTAAGGCCATAAACCTGTGGTTACATGGATGTTTCGGGCCAGTTGATACCTTGGGTTTAATAACTAGCGGAAGGGTGACTTAACACACATACACCTAGTGTTAGTTGCATGGAGCCATGTGAAGATGGACTATTGAGGTATGGCTATAGAAGAAATGTTGAATTAATATCTCAATTCTCTGAATTGAGATATTAAAAAATAACCAGACTTGTTTATTTAAATTTTCCAGCATGGAAGAAAGGGACGTTGTGAGATTGCCCGAATTGGGAATATGATTGGACATGGAAATTTTGAATGAAATTGTACACACAGCTTGGGGGGAAATATGAGCTAAACAGGACTATGGATGTGTTACCGTTATCATCTAGCTATTTAGCTGAGAATAATGCTATTTAACAGTGGGTGTTCTTGAGTGGTAATCCCACCTCCTTCCTGGAGCAGATCTTGGAGGAGTTTTTCTTGTCTTGTCCACTATTAAGCTTGGGCCAAGCTTCACCTTACACCCCCAGCGCTGATCCTGTTGAGGGTTGGGCTGTACTTGTGAGTTGTATAAAGTGGTGGATAGATCTCTTCATATCTATGCACATCTAGCACCCGTTTTCACTGGGAAAGTCTTCTATCCCATTGGTAAGAGTGTCCTAGATTATTGGAGCTACAGATCTAGACCTTGGCATCAGGCCAAATAATTCTTAGAGCTTAAAACACATTTTCCCTTCCCAAACTGTGTTATTTGCAAGTTTTCAGTTGCATGGTGTTTTGTCTGCCTTTTGGAGTGGAGATCTCTGGTGATAGGATTCTTCCTCTCATTGTGGTGATCCATGGATTGGCCATCCAATCCATGTTTGTTTAATATCTGATCTACTATTCTATTATATGATTCAGATATTTCTAAATATTACTACAGATCTGCAGCTCTAGATCTCAGATCTACTCTTGTACTCATATGTTTTGCACAAAACCCCAAGGGGAATATATAGATGAGATTTTCTTATATAAAAATATGAATTAGATCCATATTTTTATATAAATGTCTACTCTAGATCTGAGTTGTAATATACTGCTGCTTCAGCCCATTAAAATAACACTATCAAGTTTATGCACACATTTCTTGTGGTTGTAGCACCTCATTTCGGAGGGTTTCTTCTTGTATAGTATTCTACTTTCTCTTGTACAATGTATGGATTGTAATGTAAATCTGATTTTCTATTGTAAATATGATATTTGAGCCTCCATATTGGCCTCCTACTTTACTTCAATGGAACTACATTATTTCTGAAGCAGTTTGTTGGATATAGCTGCAGCCCCTTCATTGGGTGTTTTCCAGCCATACTAGGTGGTGGGAAGTCTATTTACCTTACCTAGTTTGATTTTTTTTTTCTCTCATTTTGGATTTAGACATTAGATACATTGATCTAAGGGATCAAAAAGTTTCAAACTCATTTCAATGCACCAATGTGTGAAGAGTGTGTTATTCCAAGAGGCTTTTTTAAATATTACCATATTGGGATATTACAAAACACCCTAACCATTGATGATATCATACTATTTTTGTAGACTCTTTAGATATATAAAGTACATTGGATTTTGATCTTCAACACATTAGTTTATCATAAACTCTGTCTCACACTTGATAGAGCCCAATTTCTAGGTTTAAGTCCAAAAGCCAAGTCCCAGAGAGCCTCCACTAGGTCACCTAGGGTCTCATAAGTCCTAAGGTGGATTTGGTATCCTAAAAATCTGTGTTTTATACCTACAAGGAGACTACTTTCAAAAAAACAGGGAAAGGGACAAGTAACTTTGTTCAAAACTAATTAAGAGATCCTTCAAGGGAGGTATTTGATCTGAAGCATGAATCCAATTATGGAACAGTTGCCCTTACTCACTTTCCTGCAAAGAAGACCAAAAGGGCTATTAGATCAGCTAGGAGGTAAGGTAAAAAATGGAAAAATCATCACAGGAAGATCATCAGTGAACAAGAGACAACAAAAAGCATATGTTTTAGGAAGATCAGGGATGGTAATTTTTTTGGCCAAACAAGGAATAAATGCTAGGGTTGCAAGGGAAAAGGTCACCTAACTCCATAAATGCACAGTTGAAGATTTTTTTGGAAATAATAAATGAGTTTTGATAGGTTTTTAAGAAATTAGAACATAACACTGATTATATTTTTTTGAGTAGCCCTAAAATCCAGGGATTTGGAAAAAATGACAAAATGATCAAAAGATAATGATATGGCCTCCTTCTTAAAAGTAGAGGGCATGCAAAAAGTATCAGTTTAAGAGGCTAATGTTTTCAAGTGCAGTCAAAGGGCCTATAAAATTATCAAAGGTGAAAAGGCATTCTTCAGGTCACTGATAATCAAAAAGGCCCAAAAGAATAAGAAACATGTATTCAGCTTGTCAAAGTGCATGCCAAAGATAGTTTGGATAATGTGCCTACTTTCAAGGAAAAGAGGGTAAAAGGAGCATCAGCATCAACCAACCATCAAAACAGGAGAAGAAGGCAAGAAACCTTGAGAAAACCTTCAGAACCCCTGCAAAAACCTAAAAAATATATTATTCAAGTGAAAAAAATTTTGAAACATAAGAAAAGTGGGTTCTTGAATTTAATTTATTTCTCTCAAAAGGATGTAAAGGTGTTTAAATTTCATTTTTGGTTCATTTGGCACTTGCAAAGGAGGGAAGAAGCTCCAAATAGAAAATTCATAGTTTCTGGGCCATATCTAGGCAAATTGTTCAGACACTGGGAAAAACTTGGGTGCTACACAAAAAAGGAGCTGGCGCTATGCAAAATCATGCCCCTCTCGTTTATTTTTACATGGCGCTACGCAACAAAGGCCTTGACGCTACACAAACTTTAGGCACTACACAAAAGCAGGCCCAACTCACCCTAAAGATGGCAAACCCTCCCTCTCACCATAGGCCTTAACTCATTTTCCTAGGCATTGCACAAACAGGCCGCCCAACTCACCTTCCTGATGTGCAAGGGCTGCCTATTCCTCCGATAACTGCACAAATAGAGGAAACGACCCGCCCAGAAGGCGTGTATCTTGCCTGCCATTGCGGTAACCACCGTTCAAGCTCACAGGCACTGCGAAACCTGCCTAACCCGACAACTCAGGCAGAGGTGCTGTACAAATTCCAGAAATGTGCAGAAAGTGCAAGAAAGACCCCTGCTACCTAAAATTCTCCTTTTTAGGTGTTTTCAAGTTAAAAGTAGGTTGAAGAAGGTGGTAACTAGAAAATTCTCTTAATCCCCCTAGAAAATTTAATGAATCATCTTGTTTTTTTCTAGTTGTTGAGGTAAAAACCCTAGGTCAAAGTCATAAACGAACCTTGCTCTTCTAAAAAGGAATTTTCAAACCAAATTTGATAGCAAGGGTGGGTAAGGGAATTAAGGATGTTACTATATTCATGGTTAAACTCCTCAACCTACAAAACCACTCACAACCTTAGAACTCATCTCTTTAGCTAAAGTTGACCTTATCATCATTTCTCACTTGGTTTTTCCACTATACCTCAATTTTTAGACTAGTGTCTCCCATCACCATGTCAGAGACTGAAAATAGCAGTGGTAGTGGAGGAGGTCAAAGGCCTTCAAATACAAAGCACAAGGGAGGGAAAGTTAATAGGTTAGAACACCAAAATACAGTGGCTATCACATCTTCTCCTAGGATCTTGTCATGCTTTCAAAACACAAGGTGTTTTGAGTTTTGTGAGAAGGTCAAGCAGGTGAAGAGAAATCCTGAGCTTACAAGGCTCCTCTTCCTCAATTTAAAAAATAAACATGCAGAACTAGCAGGGCTGAAATTTGAGATTTCAGCAATCTCCATATCCGAAGCCACTGCTATCCCTTCAGTGGGTGATAAATAGTTCAAGAATGGTAAGCTAGAAGAGATTTATTTTTTCCATTTTTCAAAAGGAGGTATAGAGAAGGCAGTATCAAATTTTTCCCTTTCTCACATATCAAACACAGGAATGCACCCTGTTAGCCAGCTATAAAATTTGTTATATCAAATGTTGGCTAAAACATTTTTGGATTCTTCAAGAAACAATTTTTATTGCTAAAAAGTGTTATCTCTTGAAGACTCTTGAAGGCCTCATGCCTCTGTCCAAACCTTCGCTACTGTTCCCTTTTTATACTAAAAAATTCTGTTGATTTCATGAGAAAATACTGCTGCAAAATCATCATTTTTTCCCTTCCTCCACTCAAAACTAACCTTCATTTTCTCCCCTTTTTCTCCATAAAATTCCTCTATTTTTCATGATTTCCCTTCTTCCATTCATGAAAATCATATTTACATAGTTTAAAACTCATTTTTAAACTATATCAAAACCCCCTAATCCATTAAAAAACATTGAAAAAATCATAAAAATACATATTTTTGTATTAAGGCTTAAGCCCCTTGGGCTAAGTCTTAAACCACTTCCCCTCCATACACCTTGGTGCTGGAACCAGGCGCTAAGTCCTTGTGGCACTTATCGCATCGGAAAATTTTAATGGTTAGATTGAAAAGCCTAAGCCTGAAGCTCCGATTGCGATTGGCCCTTTATTGTATACTCCCCAGGCCTATTATCATTCCATATAGACCAAGGCCCCATAGTCGGGCGCCTAACCATATCATATATATACCCCGCCCATACCATGAAACCTTTGATTTTTTTGTTAAAATTTGATTTTTATGTATTATAAAGGGTTTTCCACTGGACCATGATTTAAAGCAATATCTGTCGTTGATCTGAAACCGATCAACGATCCACGTATCATTGCATCGAAAATGATCAAAGGCGCGTTATATTTCTTCCCCCGATCGGTCTTTTCCCCGATCAATCGAGAGCCGTTGATCTTCCCCCCCACCTTCCGTGATCCAACGGTCCTCATTCACTCCGATCACAAGTCTTACCTCCACTTCAAAATCCTCCGATTCATTCCCGACTGTTGATCTATAACCGATCGATGGTCAGTGCTTAATCACATCACAAGTTTTCAGTGCTATGCAATTTCTTTCCCCGCCGATTGAATGCCTCTGATTGCATCTGGACCATCCATGTGTCCAGATCAGACGGTCTAGATCAGGTTTCCTACCTTTGGTTAAATGTATGTGTCCCCGCTCATAATTTTTTTCGGCCAATTGCAGCTATTGATCTCTGTAGATCAATGATCCTCCTTCATCCTTCCTCCGCCCGTATATTTTTTCATGTTAGCCCCAAATTTAATCCTGACCGTTGATCTGTTTGATCCAACGGCCCAGAGTGAAACCACCCTGTTTTCTTCCGCCCGCGCATCTAATCCATATCGCGCTCATTCTCCACCATTGGATCTCAGACCCCAGATCTGATGGCCCACATCGCATGTCGCGCAACTTTAAGCACGGAAGTTAATCTCCCAAAGGTCACACGATATAAGTGGTTTTCTGAGGCCACGTGTCAGGTGGGGACGTGTATCGCGTTCCAAAGGGAAAAACTACCTACCCACCTTTCCTCCGTGCGAAAACAGTGGTTTTCACCCCTGAAACCATTTTCCCTCTTTCCTTTATATTTCCGCCTTTTCCATATAAAGTGACCCCTTCGCTTTATTTCCCCCAGATTCAATCCCGACCGTTGATCTCTGTGTGATCGATGGATCTGACTCATTTTCTCCCTCTAATCTCCTTTCTGACCTCCTCTAATGAATCTAGACTGTTGGATGATGCCATCCAACAGCCATGCTCTCTCCACACACCCTCTATAGCAGTTAAACCCACAAACGCAGGATTTCTTAATTCTTTTCGTATTTTACAGGTTTGAATGGTTTGTTCCGTCATATTAAAGAGAAAGCCAAAGGCTGGGAATGATGATTCCCATGCCTTTGATTTATCAGAGGGAACCATTCACGGGGCTCTACTCCATGTCTCATCATTGCTTCATGGGCATTGATGCCTCACGAGCCCTGCGTAGCACTGCACATAAAAAAGACACAGTGTTATTTAAATCAAATTAAAAGAGTATCAGTGTCGAAGACAAAACATAGCAGAACAAAATATTGAAGACAATTTGGGGGATTACGGCTAAGATTGATTATCGAAAGCCTAATCCTCCAAATTAAAATAGAATTAAAGGTAAATCAAAAGATCTATTAAACAGAAAGGCCTCCACTGCCACATCTGAGTCAAATTGATTCCTCTCAGCTACCACAAATCCACCTGTAGCCACAAGCATTCAAACGGAGGCTGAAGTTATTGTTCAAAATTATATATTTACCTCAACGTAGCCAAATAGTTAATTCTGCTGAAAGAATTTAATGACAAAAATATCAACAGAGTTACTATAGCATGATGTAGAGCCTAAAAGTCAACAAAAGCTCCCACCGAGCTTAAATATTAATTTAAAACATTTAATACAGAGGACACATATGTAAGCTTATTCATCGAGCCCCTCAAAGGCCGAGAAGCCTTCAGTCTGTATTAAATTCCGTGGGAGATATTTTATCCTCTCCCACCTCCTCATTACTTCTATAAATATTCCTGTAGAAGATGAGAAAATGTGCTGAACTTTGAAATATACTTGAGCTTGAGACTTATACTTGTAAATAGTGTTCACTAGCTCTTGGAGCTCTGCTTGTGATAGATAAGTTAGTCTGGGAAGTGTAAATGATTTCTAAACTAAAGCATTGGACTTAAATATGTAACTGGTTTGGAGCATCAATACAAGCTGATTTATGGGATCCTGGTCTATGTCGACAATGATGTTATTTATTATTGTGAATTTTTATTTTACTTTTGTTTTCACTTTGTTCATCTTCTCTTATAAAGAACAATATGAATAGAGTTAGGACCTACTGTATATCAATACCCTTCTCTGACTGAAAATATTTATCTGTATGTTTTCTTCCAAATTGTGTTATTTAGGAATGATTTAATTCAGTTTAAGCAGTAGGAATGCTGGCGTTCCCTCATCCTCATCTCTTAGCTAAATATTGTTCTTGAATGTTATTTTCATTTCATGTCAAGTAGAGATGAATTAAGGAAGATATGGTTTCCCCTGGTCCTAGTTTTATCCCAAAATACTGTCTGAAACTTTCCCTTGGAATGTGTTAAAAGCTGGCTAGTTTCAAATTACTTACTAGATCTTAGACCATTCTTTGTTATCTTTTTGTTTGTCTTGAAAGTTACCAAGTAAAGAAGAGCTAGGAGAGGATTTGTGGTGAGCCCAGCCTGCTAGTTTCTACTCCAACAGTTGCCTTCAAGTTCCCTTCTCTTTTTAAGTGTTTTCTATTGAAAGTATATCAAAGGCTGGCCAGTTTCGAAGTAATTACCAGATCCTAGATTTCTTTTATGTTTTTCTTAAGTGTTTTTCAAATGCCGGCTAGTTTCAAAGTACTTACCAGATCCTGGGCTGCTCTTTGTTCCTCATTTGTTTAAATTCCCATTCTTGTTGTACCATTTCATTCCATAAATCAAACTTTAAAGAGATCCTTAGACATAGATGACTTGCCCCATGGAACACTCTTGCCTCTTGTTGTTTCAATTAAACCCTATTATGACTCCATAGCCCAATGGACTAAAACTTGCAATTATCTATCTTTTTGGCCAAAGCTTGTTCTATTTTCTTGCAACTTCTCACCTTTTAAACTCTTTGCATTGAATACTTTCCACCTCAAATAATAATCATGCTCCATCATCCAAAAACAAAAAAAAACCCTCGGCCTTCATAACTAGCCTAATATCATTACCCAAACTTCAAAGACGAATCCATCTTTGCACTTATTGGAGAGATCCCTCTCCAGATTCAGGAGGGCTAGATCCTAGAATCCCAAAGTGGTTGAAATAATGTTGTTTATGTGATTGGACTTTGCCAATCTTGCTAATTACAGATTCCTAACACACCCTTGATGTTGGATATCATGAAATACTTCACCTGTGAGGGGATATACTCCAGGGTCTATACCTTACATCTTAGACTCCTTATGCATTTCACAAGGGTTATGGCACTTGACCCACCCTACTATCTCTACAGGAGTGTTATGAAAATGTGTTCTGTTGTCCAAAGGAGGAGTTACCCCCAAAAAATTTATAGCTTGTTCCACAATTCCTTGATCAGGATGGTGGTTGTACATCAGCTAGAGCAGCAAGGTGTACCTTGGGACGTTTTCATAAATAATGAGTTCTTCTCAAACCCATAGCATCCTCATTAAAAAAATATACCTTCCTCATCGGCACAAGTGCCCTCACCATAGGCACACATCCCTTCCTCTCCTTCTCTCGATGCATCAGGTGAAGCAGGGAGTGCAAATCAAGGATCACATAGAGATCAAGGTGAGGGTGAAGAAGTTAGTGAGGCAAACACATAAATATATGAAGAAGAGACAGAGGATATGGGAAGTGATGGAGGAAATAATGATGAAACACAAGGAAGTGAGCATAATGAACAAAAAAATCATAGTGGATATGATGGAGACATTAGGGAAGAGCAGCTAGATGAGGAAAGCAGTCAACAAAGTGCACAAGATAGCCAAAGAAATATTCATGACAGTCATGACAGCTGTCATGACTTTCATGACACTAATCAGTTTCTGGATAACCAAGAAACTAAAAATGATAGTGCAGGAAATGACCAAGGAGAGAACCTCAGTAAAGAACAAAGCCAAGATGAGGCTGATGGTGGTGATGAGGGTCGAAGCGATGATGAAAACATGGTCAAAACTATCATCATAACCACTCACATATGCACATACTACAGAGGACAAAGATATGTGTTTGATGTCTAAAAAATGCAAAGGGCCATCTCTCCTCAAGATTTTAAAACATTGGACAAGGGCAAGGAAAAGGTGGAAAATATTGAGCAGCAGGTAAAAGTGAGGAGGAGTAATAGGATAAAGAAATATACGCAAGGGCCTGAGTTCATTGACTTAGATAGTGATAATGAGGATGAGGAGATGACCACTAAAATTCTACTCCTAGACAAAGATGCACAAATAAGGGAGTGGGAGAAGGATTTTGAAAGAGCCCAGTGCGTCATTCAGTACTATAAGAATGAGCATAAGTACTTCAAGAAGGTCAAGAGAGGCCTTTCTCTCCAAAAGAAGATGACCAAGCATTACACAAAGAAGAGAAAGTTTTCTTGTTCCAAACTCAAGGAGGCTCTCGTAAAAAACCTAAAAAGGTAAAATGAGCATAACAGCCTTGGAATTTTGGCTGAGGCTTCTCAGCAATTTGGAGAAGATTTTGTTTTTTGAGAAATTTTGGCCTCATTTGCGCAGCGCCATTGGCGCTCCGAAACAATATGGAGCATATTTAGGAGGAAATTTTGACATTTTTGGATTTTTCATGACCTGCATAGCATCGACACAAAATTTCAGAATATTTGGAGTAGTTTTGATCCCTCAAAAGGTAAAAAAACACCTCAAAAATCACCTTTCTGCCTCTGTTTTAGGCATGGCGCTGCGCAAAAGATAGTCTGAGGGTTTTTGATGCAGGAGAACCCTGAAAAACCCAAAATCTCTTCATCTCATGCATATACGAAATGCATCTCAAATATTTTCCCAAATAACTTCACTGTCTGGCAATTTTACACATTTTTGCGGAAGCTTTTATCTCACCAATTTTCGTCATGAATATTTCTTCCTTCACATTTAATATCTGGTTATAAAACCATTTCATAGGAGGAATCTCTCTTTCAAATATGACATGAAACAAATTCCATATTCTTCCATATAGAATCTCCTTTCTGAAATACTTTACTATGATTATAGAACAACAACCAAGATTCATGTCATTGTTTCAACATTCAAAGATTTTGAACTTGCTTGATTTAATGGCAATGAGATCTTATGAGGCTTTAATAATAATAAAAATGCCAGTGCTCACAATTAATGTTCAACCATAATTCACTTTGATTAAAAATCAAAGTCCAACATAAACAACAATCTGGCCTCTGCAGTTTACTTACCTCCCATCAACCGATTTCGCCCCTTTTAAACTCGCCCTTCTGTTATATTCAACAGCCATATAATTAAACCTCAAGGATTTTTATTCACATATCAACCATAAAATATATCCGCACCCCAAATCTGTTGTGAATATTTAATAATCTTTTAAAACTCACCATTCCGCTTGATTAATATTCACACACCAACTTCCAGCTATGGAAACCACGAAAAAAAACCAGACTTTGATTAAAATCAAATGTCGACCACATTATCAGTGCAAAGAGCCCAACACATATCCATTTCAATTCAACTAACTTCAATTTCTCTTACCTTGTAACCATTTGATCACTTACAATGTAACTTCGACCATGCCATGCACTGCATTAAAACTTAATCTCTGTAAGCTCGCTTCTCCTTCTGGAATTCCACAGTTAGCGTTGCCAACATATAAGAATGCATTCGCTTCCACTTGACTTAATGCCAATGCCTCTGCGCCTGACTCTGGCATTCACATCCAATGCATCACAATTCAGTATTTTCTCTACATTTACTGGAAGCGAATCAAAATTTAGTATTTTCTCCTTCGATTCACAATTTACTGCGTCATGTCTCTGCGTTTGCCTTCGACTCTTCAACGTTGTTTTCCATCACCAATTAACAATCCTGCATTATCAAATTTTCATTCGATTGCACACTATTCCGTCAATGTGACACTTCCGCATGTTTAATAACCTGTCCAACACTTTCAAAACACTCTGCAATTCAACAATTTAATCAGATTCTACTCTAATTCCCATCATCGTATTCCAAAGAGGATATGACAACGTGAGCCTGAATTGAAATTCAATTTCAATATTTTTCATGTATAATCGATCTTCCCAGTGATCGATATACCCAATATCAAACTTGGAACTGAAACTTGATTTCAGTATTTCACGTGTAATCGATCTTACAAATGACCAATTTACCCAATATATATCTACACAGATTTGTATGTAACCTTGCTTGGTTTTAAATCAAGAAATTAATTTAAACATCAACTTTCCAAATCATTTGTAGAATCTCACCCCAACTCCAATTACAGAAATCGACTCATATGATTCTAAAACACGCTTTCAAATTAACAAATGAAATACTTACAAACTCTTGTCTTTGGCCAGATATTCAAATTTCATGGCCCTTCTAATTGCCCGGAGGCTTACAAACTTGGCTATCCAAGCCTCAACTCTCAATCACTCTATTCTTCCTGCTCTATTTTTCCTTTGAGGCTCATAAAATTATACAAATTGAATTGAACCAATTTAGGTTCAAATCCCCTTAATCACTCAACAAGCCCTCAAATATCTCAACAAATCCTACAATCTAGATTTATCCCTAAAATCTTGAAACTAAATCTAACTTAGGCTCATAATTAATTATCAGATATCTAAAATCTAATTTCTCTCATGTTTTCCAATTATTTGGAAACATTACAAATCCTCACATATAATTAAATTAAAATATAATTTAATCACTCAAAAATCTCACTAATATTTACATAATTTAATATTTTCTCAAAAACATGAGACCCCTTAGTTTAAATAAAATACAAGGTATTTTCCTGAGCTAATGCTCCTGCATAAGACTCCCAAGGTTGAAAATGATCATGATCTCCTGATCATGCGTTTTAAATCTTTGTCCGCCTGGATCCCACACTTTGTTCTGCAACTTATCATCAATTTTTGCTGTCGTATGCTGCTTTTCTCCAGGTCTCCATATCTTGTGCTACCTTGCTCCACTCGCTGCACTTTCACAATCTGTCTCTATCTTCATTTTGCTGCTGCTGCTTCTCTTCCTTGTGGATGTCTTCCTCTGGGATACCATCATTATTATTCTGATTAGTTCAATTTCTCTGTCCAATAAATCTTCAGACTGCTGATTTCTTGCTGCCTGCTCAGTTCTTACTTGCTCAATTTTTACTTGTTTAGTTCTTACTTCTATGCTTGTTTCTGTTCTTGCCGCTGCCCAATCATCCATTCCCTCTTGTCTTCTACAACGGAAAACTTCTTCACTGCCTTCTCCTATCAACAACTTACTAGACTGGTACATTGTGTACTCCTTTCTGCTATCTTCATCTCTCTACATCTGTAATTTCCAATTCTGAAATTGAGATTCTTCCTGCACTGAATTTTGACTATTCAACATCATTTCTAGCAACATAAAGTCCTCATCCCATGGATTTTAAATTTCCACAGAATTTTCTTCTTCCTTCATTTGACTGCTCAACTGATTCAAATGTTCTTCAGTACCCGCAACAATACCTACATTCACAAAACACTTGTTAAAACAAAAATCATAAGGCCTCAGTGCCTTACTTCCCTCTACCTGCACTTCAGTATGCTGTCCTAAATTTTCCATCTCCTCTATCAGCACATCAGTATGCTGATCCAATCTTTCCAAAGAATTCTCTAAAGAGCTCTCAAGACTGTCAACCAGTCCTTCCTTCACACCATCTGTTTCCATGATGTCTTTCTCCTCTTGTTCACTGTACTGAACTCTTTCTTCTACTGCAATATCCCCATCATACTATGAATTTACCAACAAGTATTCTCACAATGCAATTTCTCTGTGGCATTGCTGAAGCATTTCACCATCACTTACAGTCCTTGCATTCACACATAAAATTTTAGTTTGAAAATCACAAAGTTCAACAGTCTCAACTACTAGTTCATATACCAGCTCTTCAAGCTTATCCTCTTCTTCATTCATAAGAACTTCCTCTTGTACTGTAACAGCTTCATTTACAAAAGCATCACTGCTTTCTTCCTCAGAGTATTTATCTCCTGAAAGATTCTTTTCCATACTTGTGACAACTTCACAAGATTGTGCATCCTTCTCAGTAAAACATGTAATCACATCACAATTGTCAGCTATAAAAATACACGGTTTTACATTATCCAGCTGATCTGGATTTACCCAATAGTTCAATAAATCATCAATGATATCCTCTTCTGTTTCATCAATGGAAACCTCCACTTTCAACGCAACTGCTCTGAGTTGTGTACACCCCAACTGTATCACCTCAGCTCTTCTGTTAACTGCATGTTTATCTGTTGATCTCTTTTCTATTGTAGCCTCTGCCACTTCACTTTCTTCCTCATGGTCCAACCATGTCTCTGGTCTTTCATATTTTCTTGTAACAACTTCATCAATAACTCAACATGAACCGCTATCTCAGCTTTCTCTTTCTCATACTCTTCATCAGTCAACTGTTGTCTCATGCCATTTTCCTTGGCATCTTTCTCCCTCTTTCTATTGTGGCCTCTTTCTGAACCTCTGCTCTCTCCTTTATGACTTTAAGTAGTCATTTCCTTCGCCATGATTTTCTCACCCATGAGTTGCACCAAGCCTCTACAAAAACAAGCTCTCCTGCTGCCACTTACCTCACCAATCCCTTCCTCTGAATCTGGTCTTTTGGTAATCATCGGTCCTCTGCTGGAACCTTTTGAGCATTCCTTCACTGCTCCTTCAGGCTTCTCTCATATGCAACTTTATTAAACCTCTGTTGAATCTTCAGGTTCTGCCACTCTTCTCTTAGAATCCCTTGCTGGACTCCTTCATCACTGCTCTCCAGCTGTGATCTGCTTCTTTCTGCTAAGACTTTCTTCAACCTGCTTGCAACCTGAATTTGTCAAGCATAACCTTCAAACCAGAGTTCAATAATAATGATCATTAACTCACCTCCAAGATCCTATTGATATTTCCTTATATTTCACCTGCACTGCATATCTATGCTGCAACCTTCATTAGTTTCAAAATTTGATCTTAACACATGCAATTAATTCATTTTAAAAACTTGAATCTTCACACAGAGATATTCCAGCTCTGATACTAAAATGATGCAGGAGAACCCTGCAAAACCCATAATCTCCTCATCTCATGCATATACAAAATGTATCTCAAATAATTGCCCAAATAACTTCACTGTCTGGCAATTTTACACATTTTTGCGGAAGCTTTTATCTCACCAATTTTCATCATGAATATTTCTTCCTTCACATTTAATATCTGGTTATAAAACCATTTCATAGGAGGAAGCTCTTTTTCAAATATGACATGAAACCAATTCCTTATTCTTCCGTATAGAAGCTCCTTTCTGAAATACTTTACTATGGCTATAGAACCACAACCAAGATTCATGTCATTGTTTCAACATTCAAATATTTTGAACTTGCTTGATTTAATGGCAATGAGATCTTATGAGGCTTTAATAATAATAAAAAATCCAGCGCTCACAATTAATTTTCAACCATAATTGAATTTGATTAAAAATCAAAGTCTAACATAAACAACAATCTGGCCCCTGCAATTTGCTTACCTCCCATCAACCGATTTCGCCCCTTTTAAACTTGCCCTTCCGTCATATTCAACAGCAATATAATTAAACCTCAAGGCTTTTTATTCACATATCAACCATAACATATATCCGCCACCCAAATCTGTTGTGAATATTTAATAAGCTTTTAAAACTCGCCATTCCACTTGATTAATATTCACACACAAATTTCCGGCTATGGCAACCATGAAAAAAAACTAGAATTTGATTAAAATCAAATGCCAACCACATTATCAGTGCAAAGATCCCAACGCATATCCATTTCAATTCAACGAACTTCAATTTCTCTTACCTTGTAACCATTTGATCACTTTCAATGTAACTTCGACCATGCCATGCGCTGCATTAAAACTTAATCTCTGTAAGCTCGCTTCTCCTTCCGGAATTCCACAGTCAGTGTTTCCAACATATAAGAATGCATTCGCTTCCACGTGACTTAATGCCAATGCATCTGCGCCTGACTCTGGAATTCACATCCAACGCATCACAATTCAGTATTTGCTTTGCGTTTGCTGGAAGTGAATCACAATTTAGTATTTGCTCCTTCGATTCATAATTTACTGCGTCATGTCTCTGCGTTTGCCTTCGACTCTTCAGCATTTTTTTCCATCACCAATTAACAATCCCGCATTATAAAATTTTCATTCGATTGCACACTATTCCGTCAATGTGACACTTCTGCGTGTTTAATAACCCGTCCAACACTTTCACAACACTCTGAAATTCAACAATTTAATCAGATTCTACTCTAATTCCCATCATCGTATTCCAAAGAGGATATGCCAACGTGAGCCTGTATTGAAATTCAATTTCAATCTTTTTCATGTATAATCGATCTTCCTAGTGATCGATATACCCAATATCAAACTTGGAACTAAAACTTGATTTCAGTCTTTCACATGTAATCGATCTTACAAATGACTGATTTACCAAATATATATCTACATAGATTTGTATGTAACCTTGCTTGGTTTTAAATCAAGAAATTAATTTAAACATCAACTTTCCAAATCATTTGTAGAATCTCACCCCAACTCCAATTACAGAAATTGACTCATATGATTCTAAAACACACTTTCAAATTAACAAATGAAATACTTACAAACTCTTGTCTTTGGCCAGATATTCAAATTTCATGGCCCTTCCAATTGCCCAGAGGCTTACAAACTTGGCTGTCCAAACCTCAGCTCTCAATCACTCTATTCTTCCTGCTCTATTTTTCCTTTGAGGCTCATAAATTTATACAAATTGAATTGAACCAATTTAGGTCCAAATCCCCTTAATCACTCAACAAGCCCTCAAATATCTCAACAAATCCTACAATCTAGATTTATCCCTAAAATCTTGAAACTAAATCTAACTTAGGCTCATAATTAATTCTCAAATATCTAAAATCCAATTCCTCTCATGTTTTCCAATTATTTGGAAACATTAAAAATCCTCACATATAATTAAATTAAAATATAATTTAATCACTCAAAAATCTCACTAATATTTACATAATTTAATATTTTCTCAAAAACATGAGACCCCTTAATTTAAATAAAATACAAGGTATTTTCCCGAGCTAATGCTCCTGCATTAGTTTTACATTTTTGACAGGGTTACAGGAGATATATCAGAAAACCACAAGAATTTTTGAAAATTAGACTCTTCAGGTTTTCCATCGAGCCATCATGGAGCTAAATTCGACATCGGGATGTGGTCCAAAAATCGGTCACAAAAGACCCTATTTTCTGCTGAAGGTGTCGCTACGCAAATGTGATGAATAATGTGTTTTGGACCAAAAGTCAACAAAACACACTCATTTAGGGAAAAAGGATATTTTTGAGTTTCTTGAGGGTAGACAATCTAGAAATAGGTGCAAATAGTTATTATGGAATTTATTTCATAAGATATTATGTTCCTTGGGCCTTGCATGGTCTCTTGGCCATAAATGACATTTATGAGTTTTTTAGGGTTTCCAGAAGCCTCTTATGGTTTCCACCTCCTCATTTGCTAAGTTAAATAGCGCATGAGGAATTTTTTGTAAATGTTGGCATTTAATGATTTTCATGAGTAATATATGATTTTCATGAGCTTGGAGAAGAAATTGGTTTTGTGAAGTGGATGAATGGCTTGTTTGCTTAGATGATGGAGAAGCTTGTTTGCAAGATTCCATAGCTTGATGAATGGTGATGTTTTCCTATCTGTCTATTTTTTTCTTAGTTGTCATTATGTTTCATGCTTCTTAGCTGCTATTAAACATAAAGGTATAGGTTAAGACATGTTCATTGAAGCACCTTAGTCCTCATGTTTGTTATAGCCTTTATGTTTTCCTATGTTTGGGTCATAAATAAGGAATTCTTCACTGCTCCTTAGGCTCCCTATTTTTTTTTTTTTTTTCATGCATAGTTAGTATGTTAGCTTTCAAGTAATATTTATGGTATGCCCTGCTTATTTGAAGTTCTCAAAACCCTGTCCTGAAGCCTTTCTATGAAATATTGATTGATTAGGGTAAGTCAAAGAGGTCTCGTTCGATCCAGCCCTTTTTCCATGCTTTTCATCTTGTTTTAGAGTTCCCAATAGCTTGAAATATGATTTTTAGGAGTTCCCTCTTCATAAATTAAGTTATTTGTTTAAATCTTGTATGTTTTCCCAAAGTATGAAGGTGAATTTCCAAAGTTAGTAGTTCTAATGCTTCTATGTTTCACTGGAATGTCCATTTTATATGTTTATCATTTTGAGTATTGTTCAATGAGATCAATGGTTTTCCCTACCTCAAGAGTTATGCTTCAGATTATATATGTATAAGATATCTTAGTATTTTCCCCAACGTAATGTTCATTAGACCACCATAAATCACCTTAAGGATGCATTGACCTTGCTAAATTGGCCCTGCAACACACTCTGCTTCATCATTTAGACATTCTTGACTTTCACTTGACTCCATAGCCCAATGCCTTTGACATCCTTTTACTTCTCTTATTTCATTTGATCATCTTTTCCCATCCAAAACAATCAACAAACCCTACACCTAATAACTAGCCTAAAATCAAAACCCTAGAGCAACAAGATTACATCATTTGCACCCAATAGAGAGAGCCCTCTCTGATTCTAGGAAGGCTAGGTCCTAGGACTCCAAATTATTGTTTGATGTTACCCCTGTCCATTGTATCTCAATCAATCTATCAAACTATGGGGAGTTAACATAATGGCAATCACGGTGGGACCTTCTGAGTTAGTGACAAACTAATTATTCCTTGGATCTTAGAAAACCTACAAACTTCCTTAGATTGGTATTCAGTTGTTGATGGTGGACAACAAGTACATATTCAAAACAATATGCATCCTCCACTTGGTGACTCCACTGGTCTTTAGTAGCCCTGTTGACCCCACTAGTCCTCACAAACTCCCCTAGGAATGAGTAAATCAATCCTAATCATGCTAATGGTGGATACCAAAGTTGAAACCTTCCACCTGGTGACTCCACAACTCTCAATAGACCTTAAGACTCCATTGGTAGATAAATCTAGAATGGTTGAAAATATGCAACGATCTCTTTTATATTTACAAACATGAATCCAAGTGTGCAAAGGAAATATGATCCAATGAATAGAGACCACATCCCAGGATTCCAACACAAAATTCCTCAAATAAATTGGGACAAAAACCTGCCTACATTTCAAGATGAAAAGGATGATGACTCCTTGTTACATCTCATCAAATTTAAATACATATATGGAAGTTAAAGGTTGAATGGCATGAGGACTGCCTTATGAAAATGTTCATGCTAACATTAGAAGGAAAAGCAAGAAAATGGTATGAATGGCTCAGATCTGGTAGTTTTTTATCCCTAAAAGATCTCCATAAGGCATTTTATGAGCGCTATAAAGAAAAATCTCCATCCTTATCATTGGCTGAAAATTGTTGTGACCAATCTCAGGATATCATACAATACCTTATAGATACCGATGTAGATTTAGATAATCTGTATCATGAAGATATCTTAGTATCAATTTATGATTTTAATTCTCGAGACATCTATCATGACAACCAAGTAGAGTTGGTTGACAAAGAAATCAATCAAGGAATAGAAGGAAACCCACAAGATCTCTTTGAAAGCACAAGTTATGATTTATCATCCCTTCTAAATAAGGCTCAAGAAGACATTCAGCCTCAAAATCAACATTCACAAGAGAGAGAGAACTATTTTACTTCTATCCAAAGAAAGAGAAAAATGCCTCCTCTCTTAACTGAAGAGGAAATAAATCAAATGCTAAACATGCAACCAACTTCCAAGCCTTTATGTGAACTAGACATTTATGTTCATTCTCCTTCCAATCCCATCTACCATAAATTAGAAAGTGAACTTGTAGATCAATTCAAAGAATAAAAAACTGATAATCCAATATGTTTGATTGGTGATGTTATTTATGTTGATGATTCTCAAAAGTTTGATCAGTCTGATGATGATGGTCTCTAAACAAAAACTAACCTTGCAGAGTAATCATTAATTGATTTGTGGGATGAAGTTCATTATCATCAGCTTGAAAAAAGTAAGTAGCCAATATAGGTCAACTATGACACTGATGAGGAAAGCCTTGAAAGTTTATAAGTAAGTGAGGAGTCTCTGACTCTTTTCTCTACTTCACTTCAGTCCTTCAGAAATAGTTTTCATATGATTGGAAATCATCAATATTTCAGTTTTGATGATGAGGTTGGGAAATATAATGAGTTTCTTGAACCAGTTGTTAATGAAAAGCCTTTTCCTGAAAGGGATGAGGAAATCATTTGGGACAAAGAATCCTCCTCAGCTTCAGAATTGCAGCCACCAAGTCCCATTGAATTTCAAATTGTATATGAAGACTTGGAAAATGATAATCACATAAGAGTTGTTGAATTGCCTTCACAAGAAGACTTACTGCTAAGGAGTGCTCCTAATAATCAACATGATGGCCTCCTCACAGAATTCAACCTATTCATTCAGAATACATAAGGTTTTCTAGAGTATAACTTTGCAATATATGATGAGTTTACCAGTTCAAATGATCATGAGGAAGAGGTGGAGTTTCTTTCCCAAAAGAGCCCCAAACATAGCCAAGTGGAAGAAGGAGTAGTCCTGAATGAAGCTTATGTCTCAAATCCTCCAGATAAGGTATTATTCCAAGATTCATTTGTTGTTTTCCTTGAGAAATCTAAATAATAAGTGTGTTCTACCAAGAACAGTCTGTCGCAAAGTGTGAGAAAAATTTTAGGCATTATTGCTCGAAAACAAGTGAGCTGGAAGTGGCCTTTTGATTTCTTTAGCACTCTCAAAGAGCTGAAACATGATCAATCATGGAATCATCTACTTGATTGGTTATATTAGAGAAGGGATTTTACCAAATGAATGTATATCATGTAAAGGTTAGATTAGGATAGATAGGAATGCAAAATAAGCTCAGCCTTGTGAGCATATTTTTAGTTCTAGATTGTTTGGAAAGAATGAAAAAACACAAAAACAAAGAAAGGTAGGAAAAGAGGGAAAATTTGAAAAGAGGTAAAGCCCCATACCCAAAAAATAGAACTACTGAAAGTGTGCAAGCTTAAATGCCACTACTGGTTCATAAAGAAGTCTTGTTCAGTCATCTAGCCTAATCATGGCTGAACGTGTTTTCAATTTATTGTTGATAAGTTAGTAAAAGATAGTTGGTCAAATCATTCAAACTTGACTTGTCAAAATATATATTAGGAAGAAAGATATTGGTTCCACATGCTTAAAATTGAACCGAAGGGAAAATATGGGGATGCGTAACAAATTCTAAATCATAGCCCTCATGTTTTCTAGTTTTTCATTGTATAAAAATAACATTTGTGTGCAACTAGTTCTTATGCCACCAACCCATGGCAAATCAGATTTCCTAATCCTAGTTTTATCATGTTTTGAATTTCATGTCAGTAGAATAGAGAATACAATTTTCCAAACAACTTAATCTTGAAAAATGATTAGACTAGGTAGATAATAATAGAGTTCATTAGCCTAATCTGAACTCTTGGAAGTAATAAGGGTAGAAGTAGATAGCTTTTTTTGCTTTTAGAAGAACAAAATTTCAAGGATTTTATAATTCAAATGCACCCAAAGAAGAAGAAATGTTAGTCAAGTATGATGGGTAGGTAGAGATGAGTTTGAAGTGTTAGTCATCAGTATTTTTCACTTGTTGATGATGACTAGTTTTTAAAGCCAAGTTTTCTAGCAGCTAATATCCAATTTGTCAAATTTGTCAGCTAGAAAACACACATAAACATTTTTCCCTCTTACCTTTTCAATCAGCCGATGATGATAAAAACCTAAGTGTCAAGCCCAATCTAGTCTTAGTCATACAAACTTGTCCATCAGCTCCAAAGAGAATACTCCAAATCTGTCAAAAGTCTCCCCTAAGTTAGGTAGTGGTGCTTTAGGCATTCCTCCCTTGGAAAACTATCCTAAAGCAAAAATAACCTCTGTCTAATATCAACCAGTCATAGATGACCTTCCGATTCTGTAAATAAAACTTGATACACCCTTAATTCATGCCACTAACAAGCCTTGATGTCTTAGCAGTGCATATGCAACAAGTCAAACTGATATTAGGTGGATTTATAGTGTTTAAATGTATTTTTAAAAATAAGTGTACCAATGTTCTAGAAGACATTATTAAACTTGACATGAGAAGACAACTACTTCTCATGTTGTTTTGAGCCTGGGATGCAGGTACTAGTCAGAAAGGTAATTCAATGAACTCCTACAAACACAGTCAAAGGGTTAGTGACCTATGACTAGCAAGTATTACTCTACAGAAATAGGTTAGGATTGCTCTTTTTTTCTAAAGATGCATAAGGGTATTATATCAAATAAAAATACACATCTCAGAGCATGCCCCTCATGGTATTTTTTCAATTTTTCACTCTTATTTACTTAACTGTGAATAGGCACTACAAGGAAAGATGACACAGTTTAACAAAGAGATGAAATAGCATGACTTTGAAAACCTCCTCCAAACATGAGCAGAGGTTTGGATGACTATGAAAACCTCCTCCAAACATGAGCAGAGGGTTGGATGACTGTGAAAACCTCCTCCAAACATGAGCAGAGGGTTGGATTACTGTGCAAAACCTCCTCCATGTATGAGAATATGGTTAGGTCATTGGTTAAGACCTCCTTCATTTAATAAGCAGAGGGTCAGGAACAGAGGTGTAGCCTCATTTAAGGGCACAAGGCTAACAATGCTGTAAATAGCCCTAAAAACTTGTTTTACACCTTTTTTATCCAATATATGAAACCACTAACACATCAGTGGTGTTTCAAAGATTTATTATATGGTTTCACTGATTGAAAGGCAGAGTTTAAGTGCAATGGGAAAAAAATGGATGATTATGAATGGAGAAATGTTGTTAAGCAGATGGCCAAGCAGTGGTACTATGATAATCAAGGAGGTTTGGTTTTTCTTCTATCATAGATATCCTTCAAAGGCAATCTGAAGCTAAAGTGAACAAAAATTGGACAAGCTCATCAATGTGAAGAAAAGGATATGACACCATGATTCAAATTCAAGACAATATTCAAAGAATCAAGCCATATCACTATCACAGTCAAAGGCCTCTTTATGGACATGTGAAAAAAACCTTACTGTTGCATATGAGTCCCAAGGGTCTCTAAAGGCATTTTTTCCTTGATAATCATATATAGGTAAAATCTGGGGAGTACAAATGAGGTTCTTCACCCACAGTCAAAAGAAAATCTCAAAGAGCACCTAACAGTTTGATCAACTTCACAGTGGTCATGCTTGTGGAGCGATAAAAAGGTGTCTTTTTAACTCCTAATTACCTTCACATTAATTGTCAACCCAGGGACGACTTTTTATTTCAAGAGTGTACTCAGTCTGAGGCGGCTATTTACTCAAGAGTAATGTTTTGCAGTATAGTGCTTAAAATCCAAAAGTAAATGAAAGCTGGAAACAAAATCTAATTGGAACAGCAAGAAATTTAAATGTTCTAAACTAAATCATTCACTCAAACAACCATCAATCGAGGATACAGTAGCAATAACTCATTCCTCTGGATATTGATGCAATTGAAATCAAACCGGAACAAGACAATCAATCTGGGAACGAGGAAGCAATAACCAATGTTCTCTGCAGTCGACAGTCCTGCTTTAAAGCAATTAAAAGGAAATCAAAATTGAACTAAAGCTGCCATTGAAAGTAAACTAGGAAAACTCTTTAAAAGCAAACTGTAATTAAAGGAATCTGAACAACAAACTCTAATTAATGGAAATCAACAACAAAATACCTTGAAGCCTAAATCATTCATTCGGAAAAATAAGCAATGTATCAATCAAGGGTTCGACAACAATAGCCCATCCCTTTGGAAACTGATGGAAAGGAAATTAGAGCATGGACCACGGGTCTGGGAGCTAGGCAGTAAATGCCAAGGTTCACTACAGCCACAGATCGTCTCTCACACCAAAGCAAAGATAATGCGAATAACAGGAAATGGAACAACAGATTAAATATGAATGCACGCAACATACTTATCATTAAAAGGGACAGTAATTCGAGCTTCGATACAATATGCATGAATCATAACTATAAAGTAACAGCAAGTGTAACGGAACAACAATCCCGAATAAACAACAGTCACAATTTAAGAATACATCATACAGTTGTACCGATTTAGGAACATATAGCGCGGTTAATCTGTAATCGAATGTCAGTCTGTAAGGAACAGCAATGTTATATCAATTATCAAAAGGAACAACAATGCGATACAAAGTTAAAATGATAACATAGCATTCCTGTTGCAGATAACGATAGTATCCAATCAAGTATATCTAATAGCGCTGATATGTAAAACAGGAAAGTGCGTCATATTACTGAACAGAGTAAAAGAAAGAAATCAAACCACACATGAAGCATAAAGATATAATACAGCAGCAGCGTACTCCACCAGAGGCTGGGCCCTTAGCCGCCAGCAGATGCTGCTAGGTTACTTCAGGATCAAAGATGGAATGGCAACTAGATTTATATTAAAATATCAAAGCAGAGCTACAGTGGATTACAACAAGAAGTCTCTCAATCTCTCATCCATTATCCATTCTCTCTGCCATCCTCAATTCTGAATCTCTAATTCATCCTCAATTCTAAATCTCTAATTCATCCTCAATTCCATCATTCGAATTCCCAAAAATCATCCTCAAATCATCCCCATCTCGGATCTCTGTTTTCATTTAAATAGAGAGATCAGAGAGAAGTTACAATAAAGATAAGTATAACATGATTTATATTACAAAATTGGTTTGCTTCTAACCATTTGATCAACAAGAACAAGGCGAATTTGGCTTTGCAGCTGAGATTTGGAGGACGGCCGCAACAACAAATCTGAGAAAATCGTGCTCAAAGAACCCTGCGTTTCTCTCAGTAAAAGCCGAATTTGGGCAAACCGTTCTTTAATAAAGTTAATTGGGTCTGTTCTGGACAAAACCCATGTTCCGGATTTTCCAGATTCTGCTTCATTTGCTCGAAATCTCAACCGCAAAACCGTCACTTCTTATTCCAGCGAATTTCTGAGTTGGCACTTTTAATGATCAAATCTTCAATCTGGAAATTATCTTGGAGGCTAAAAATGGTGAATAATGTTACAACTAATTTATTAAAACTATCATTGATAAAATCATGCATAATCATCAATTTATTATAAATAAAGGAGAATAAATAATATTCATTCATAGAAGCATAAATCATCATAAAATGGATTTATATAATAAATTATAATAAATGACATGATGAAGAATAGTAGAAATGGGTGGAATAAGTGTTCAAAAGTGATAATAATAATGGTATATTAACGACCCAACATACCCCCACACTCAATATGTTGCATGTCCTCATTCAACGAAAACTGAATATATTGCATGTCCTCATGCAACCCAAAGACAAAAACCCATGTATTAACCAAGCAATAAAAAATATGTTCATCTCAGCTCATGAAATGGATAGAACAAATGAATTCTTTCTTAATTAATGAATATTCACTTTTAGTAATCTTGATGAAGGCATAACAATTTTTATATTGACATTCAACTATATGTATATATGAAGTTGCAACAAAATATGATATAGATAACATCAAACTTCATTAACCATTTTCTCAAAACTACAAACCAGATTTTGTTGAAATGTTGCAAGTAAGTTTATAATATATGAATGTCTCTATGATCCAAAAATCAGACTGTTTTGATGCATGGATCATGAGATATAAACAAAATGACTGTAGCTGAGAGTGCATGATTTCCGAAATTTTATGAACCAATTTATCTTGAAATTGTCCGGGTTTGTATTAATGATACGTCTGTGTTTTCCAAAAATCACAAGAATTGAGTTCATAGTTTTAAAAATATTATGGAAATCAATTTCTACACTGAAATTGTGTGCCTTAAATGAGAAATAAAATAGAAAACATCCATCATGCGTAGCAATTCCTCCCCCTCTCTGAAAAATTAGCATGCCCTCATGCGATGCTAGAAAACAAATAGAGGTGGTTGCTACCAGCTGTTGAATTCTATGCTTGGGGTAAAACAACATGGAATAAGGGAGGTGTTGAGAATGAATAAGAATAGCAATGGATAATAAAGAATATGAATGGCATAGTCATAAGAAAGAAATGAATGAAAGCAACACTCCCCCAAACTGAAAGATGATATGCCGCTGAAAAAGGGGAAGTGGTAAAGATGTGGAATGAAGGATGATAAATAATGCTCAAAATGGATTTCAGTAAATTCTCCTAAATTCGTAATAAATCATAAAATTATGCTATTTTACCTCAAGTTTTACCTCCAAAAAGAAAAATGTGGAATGACATATATGGACTGGCATTTGTTGAAGCTGATGTAGGCAGAGTTGGTGCTGAAAGTGATACAAAAGGTGGAATCCAAGTAAGCACATCATGTCTGAAGAATTGTTCACGTGCGCGAGCCTCTTCTGTTAAGTGCAATAGTGTGGTCATGCTATGAATAGAATTCTGCCCATACTTGTTGTTTTCCTGCAAACAAAGCACTATTTGGCATACAATGTTCTTGAATCCATAATGTAAGCAATAGATAAGATGCATGCAAAAATTTCAATCAGAAAAACTTATGTATACATGCAATACTAATATTTTGGCAAATCAACAAGTGATGGCAGAGTGCAGTAATCATATCGCATGCAATCCCATAATGCATACATTCCCCCCCTCCAATTGGAAAAGGAATTCCATGACCATAAAGCATATGAGAGGTGTTGTGCTGATGGCAAGGCAAGGGAATGAACAATATAGCAGTGAATGAAGCAGAGTACACATATCAATGATAGGATAGCGAGAGTTATGGTTATAATGAGAGCATAGTGTGTAAAGATAGTTATGAATAAGAGATAGGACGCTTTGAATTGATGATAGGTGATGAAAAAGAGAAAAAGAACAACAATATGCCAAAAAGATGCTTTACTGATAGTATGCTAGCTGAAAATGATGCGATTGATCATAAAACAATTTCTCATGCATAAAGGTTCAAAACAGGGAAAAAAAATTAAGGAAATAACTTCTCTGATAAAAAGAAAAAAATAAGAAAATGGTATTATAATAATAATTGACGATAAGATATAACTTCAATACCATAAGCAGAGCCGCTGCTGCCAGCAGGCGTCCATAGCCTCGGCAAGGTTGCTTTTTAACCCATATGAGCCAGGATCCTCAATTTATAAATGGAGAGTTACAGTGTTGTTCTACAGAAGAGATCAATGTGCTGGCGTGGTAACCAGATAACCACACTGCCATTCACTGGGATGTAGCAAAAGTGATCAGGCCGGCTCGTGATGAGACCTCCTGTTCCAAGGATAATTGGGCTATCCAATGGATCATAACCCCGGTGTGGTGGCCATAATGGGAATGTCACTTTGTTACAGCCTTATGAACATGGTAGGCTGGCTCGTAATGAGACCCCCTATCCTCCATCTATGAACAAAATTTTGTTGTTATTACACAATTTTATGATAAAAAGAGGGAGGCTCAGTACTCCTTAAGAGCAGGGATGGTGGAAGAAGTTGAACATGTCAATAGAAAAATATACCCATAATCTCATTTATTACAGACAGAGAAGATTATAATCCAGAAGGGTGGAACCAACATGGTATTAAGATGATCAATTAATATCATGTTCAACAGAAAACAATGCAGTAAAGTAGTATATAAATAATTGTGTCCCTTTTGAAAATAATCTATCATCAAGGAGCTGTCCTGTTAAAGATCATAACGTGAATGATATTAACTCGCTTCAATAGAATCCATAATTCTTGTCCTCGTAAAAGTAGTGTACTTCATGCCATGAAGGGGAATCAGTAAAATGTGGTTGAGATGAACTAGGAATAGTCCCACAAGAGGAAGAAAAGGTTGCTCTCAAAAATACTCCCAAAGGGTTGCTCTTTTGCAGGAACAGCAAAAACACTCAAAAAGTGGTGTTCCGTGTAGGGAACAACAAAGGAAATGCACACCAAAAAGCAAAAATACACATGAAAAAATGTGAAAATGCAAATGTCGTTCCTTTGGAAAAAGGAACAGCAAAAACTAAAAGTGTCATTCCTTTGGAAAAGGAACAGCAGAAACGCAAGTGTCGTTCCTTTGGAAAAGGAACAGCAAAAATGAAAAGTGCAGAAGTGCTGTTCCATTCGGAAAGGAACAGCAAAATGGACAATCATAAAATGCAAACATGCAAAAAAAACAAATTCGCTGTTCACAGCATTGATGCTGAGGATGAGTTACACTTTGAATGAAGCAACACATGAAACACAAAATATAAGAGAAATTAGAAAAGAAACAACATTTTATTTAAAAACAATATGTAAATTAAGTTACAACAGCTATGATATTATGTAAAAAAAATGATCTTTTTGAAGAATGTTTTGGCAGCAGTGACAAGACATGAATCTTCAAATCGAAATCAATTCTTCATTTCTTCTATTATGAATCTGTTGGGTAATGACTTAGATGAAATTCTTTTGTTTCGTTAAAAAAAATTTCGAGAATCACTCGTCCATAAATTGACCTTCTTTATTTTCCCAGGACCTGCAAAAAAGCGAGTGTCTACCTGCAATAAAACATTAAATCATGGAGAAAGAGAGATGATCGGGCTCCCCTAATCCAAGAATGATGCAAAAAACAACAAGTAGTTACTCTATATAACAAATCCATTGAGAAAATAACAAAGTAAAATTTATTTGTCACCTGCGGGAGAGCAGTGGTCGACCATACTATCCAGCAGTGTTTTAATCACAACTTCTTTGTTTTTCATCGAAATTGAGTGATTCCAGAGCCAAATGAGAGCTAATTCAAAGTTTTATCTCCAGTAGCAACAGGTTTTATAAATTCAATGATATGATATGTCAATTTTAGTTAGAACAACCTGCATAACATAGTCATTTTCAATTACCCAGCTCAGATCAACAGTTAATGTTTTAAGCGTAACTTTTTCGTTTGATGTCGGATTCGAATGATTCAAATTGGAAATGAAATTAGATTCATTTATTTATTTCCAATAGAAACATGTTTTGAAGACAAGAAGAATTGATAGGTCAAATACTGTAAGGAACAGCCGGAAAGACATAGTTTTAAGGGTGATGATTTACGATAGACAGCCAGTATTTTGATCATAAATTCCCCATACAATATCAAAAATGATTGATTCCAATTGAATTGTAAACTAAATTCATAGGGAAATCTACCATAGTAACAGGTTTTAAAAATTCAAACATTTAGGCCTCCAAAAACTGACTGTCCCAACTCTGTTCCTGAGCTGCCCACTAGACATCCGGTCAATGTTTTGGTTCTAACTTTTTCGTTTCAAATCCAAATTGACTGATTCAAATTAGGTTAGAAAGTAGACATCAAGGGCTACCTAGGGTAGAAACAGGTTTTAAAAATATTCACTTTTGGTCCCTCAAAACATGACTGTCCCAACTGTTTTTCCAGAAAGTTCATCAAGCCCGCAAGCCAAAAAAATGATATTCAAGCATTTTTTCAAATTGGTGATAAAAATGAAAAATGAGTGTTTGTAGAACTTATTATTTCTATTATGATTCATATACATACACAAATAAATTGAAATATTTATCACCGATGTTGATTTCGATAGCGTGTTGCAACAAAAAAAAACAACTATTTTTACAAAAAAAAACAAAATGCATTTATTTATGTTCTTATTTTATTTTATTTTATTTTTTCACTAACCTAATTTGATTGAAATATGAATATGACTATGTATAGGAGTACTTCCAATGGAACCATTTTCGAAATAAGGCTTCAAATATGTACATACCCAAATTTGAAAAATGCATGTTGATAAAAATTAGGGTATGAGAAGCCAACTTCCCTTGAAAAGATGTTGTCAAAAATTGTTGAAGTATAGAGTGATGCTGCAAACAAGTGATGGAATGAAACCAATCTTCAATATATCCTTTACTTTCTTGATTTCCCATAGCCATCATGTCATGAAGTTCTTGAGCTTTTAAAATGACTTGTTGAGGCATACTAAAAGAAACTTCATTTTCTTCCATAACTTCTACAATTTTTGAATTTGAAACATTCTGAATCTCATTGTAAGTTTTCTCCATTGGTGCATGTGAGATAGAATGGGTGGGAAGGATGGGTAAATTTTGCAGTTTAACATTGTAAGCATGTTGTACTGGTTTATTGTGGTGAGGGTGTGGAATTAGTTGAGCAGGAAATTGTGTATGGAATGGAGCATTGTGATGATGTGGTTGGTTGGGTTGAGTGGATAAATTTGATATGCAAGCAGGATGTTGTGAAAGAGCCGGTGGAGAATATGGAGAATGTGCTTGTGCTACAAGATGAGGGAGAGTAGTCATGCAATCATAAGGTGAACCATGCCAAACTTGTAGATAAGATTGGTGGTTATATTGAAATTGACATGGCTGCCCTAGAACATGAGTATTCCATAATGGAATATGCAAGTAAGAGAATGGAGAAGAAGTGTTTTGAACCATACCTGTAGGCCATGATTTCCATGGTTTTGACCTTGTTGCAGCTTTCTCACCTCTTTGATATGATACTTCCATCCTAGATAAGGAAGAGTAACCATCTATGGGCTGCTCCTTTCGGTCATGAGGGAAAAACACTTCATCAAATTCTTCATTTTTATGAACCTGCAAAACGTCCAATTTTGAGCTTAGAGAGCTAATAAAATCAACTTTAAAATTTTCAAATAAATCATTGATTTCAGCTCTTATGTCTCCTATTCTTGCAGCAGATTTGGAAAAGAAAGAACAAACATCTCTAGAATTCTTACCAGCCTTGGAGATTCATCTTGAATACCTTATGCACAACTCACAAACATGATCATATGATAACTGAAAAACATCACCTTTTCCTATCAGATTTAAGAGTTCTAAAAATTCATCTTTGATTCCTTTAAGAAGGAGTGTTTTTAAGATCTCTTTTTCCAAATGCTTATGCTTTGATTTTTGAAGGTTATAATGAAATTGATCTACATAGTCCTCCAAACTTTCATCTTCCCCTTGTATCATACCGAAAATATCTTCATTGGATTTGCAATAGTCTTGGTACTTCTTCAAGAATATGTTCTTCATGTCCTCCCATGATTGGATGCAATTCCCACCTAGGCTCATGAACCATCTGAGAGCTGCTCCTTTTAGAGTAAGAGGAAACACTTTCAATCTTTGATCATTAGTACAATAATCATATCCTCTACAAAGTATTTCGAACTCAAATAAGAATGTATCCGGATCTTCATTTGCTAAACCATGAAAATTTGGTAAAGATGGGGGAATTATGTGCATTTGTGTCACTCCTCCTAGATCTTTGATAGGAAATTCAAAAGTAGAAACGTGAGCCATTTCTTACCATAATATAAGATGTTTTTCATGTGTTTCTTCGAGGCTCCTTCTTCAAATGTTCCTGTCAATTAGTTAGTGAAATGGGTGGTGCTTACATCACCACTTGAGTGAAATCATGTGATTCGTTTTTTAAAAAAAATTCTATATCTTTTCTAGTCATTCACACAAAAATTCAAACATCTATTTCTACACAAAAATTAACAAATCTGTCGGAAAGCGGGCGGGGGAGTAGGGTTGTTACATGCTCCGTACGCAGGTTCTTACCTTCCGTTTTTAATACCCAATTCTCTCCTAGCAGGCATTCATCAGATTCACACTACTCTTTAGAAATGGCTACACTCTCCCCGGCAACGGCGCCAAAATGTGGAGCGATAAAAAGGTATCTTTTTAACTCCTAATTACCTTCACATTAATTGTCAACCCAGGGAGGACTTTTTATTTCAAGAGTGTACTCAGTCTGAGGCGGCTATTTACTCAAGAGTAATGTTTTGCAGTATAAAATAAAATCAAAAGTAAACAATGAAACAACCTGAATCAGTCACAAGAAATTGAAATGTTCTATCCTAACCATTCACTCAAACAACCACCAATCGAGGATACAAAGAAAGCAATAACTCATTCGGGATATCGATGCAATTGAAATCAAACCGAACAAGACAATCAATCTGGGAACGAG
Source organism: Pinus albicaulis (assembly GCA_034641835.2). NCBI lineage: Eukaryota > Viridiplantae > Streptophyta > Pinopsida > Pinales > Pinaceae > Pinus > Pinus albicaulis. Next base: position 1,946,678,549 of record CM076578.1, read on the forward strand.
GAAGCAATAACCAATGTTCTCTATAGTCGACAGTCCTGCTTTAAAGCAATTAAAAGGAAATCGAAATTGAACTAAAGCTGCCATTGGAAGTAAACTAGGAAAACTCTTTAAAAGAAAACTGTAATTAAAGGAATCTGAACAGCAAACTCTAATTAATGGAAATCAACAACAAAATACCTTGAAGCCTAAATCATTCATTCGGAAAAATAAGCAATGTATCAGTCAAGGGTTCGAAAACAATAGCCCATCCCTTTGGAAACTGATGGAAAGGAAATTAGAGCATGGACCACGGGTCTGGGAGCTAGGCAGTAAATGCCAAGGTTCACTACAGCCACAGATCGTCTCTCACACCAAAGCAAAGATAATGCGAATAACAGGAAATGGAACAACAGAATAAATATGAATGTACAACAATCCAAATCAAGCACGCAACACACTTATCATTAAAAGGGACAGTAATCCGAGCTTCGATACAATATGCATGAATCATAACTATAAAGTAACAGCAAGTGTAACGGAACAACAATCCCGAATAAACAACAGTCACAATTTAAGAATACATCATACAGTTGTACCGATTTAGGAACATATAGCGCGGTTAATCTGTAATCGAATGTCAATCTGTAAGGAACAACAATGTTATATCAATTATCAAAAGGAAAAGCAATGTGATGCAAAGTTAAAATGATAACATAGCATTCCTGTTGCAGATAACGATAGTATCCAATCAAGTATATCTAATAGCGCTGATATGTAAAACAGGAAAGTGCGTCAGATTACTGAACAGAGTAAAAGAAAGAAATCAAACCACACATGAAGCATAAAGATATAATACAGCAGCAGCGTACTCCACCAGAGGCTGGGCCCTTAGCTGCCAGCAGATGCTGCTGGGTTACTTCAGGATCAAAGACGGAATGGCAACTAGATTTATATTAAAATATCAAAGCAGAGTTACAGTGGATTACAACAAGAAGTCTCTCAATCTCTCATCCATTATCCATTCTCTCTGCCATCCTCAATTCTGAATCTCTAATTCATCTTCAATTCCATCATTCGAATCCCCAAAAATCATCCTCAAATCATCCCCAAATCATCCTCCATCTCTGATCTCTGTTTTCATTTAAATAGAGAGATCAGAGAGAAGTTACAATAAAGATAAGTATAACATGATTTCTATTACAAAATTGGTTTGCTTCTAACCATTTGATCAACAAGAACAAGGCGAATTTGGCTTTGCAGCTGAGATTTGGAGGACGGCCGCAACAACAAATCTCAGAAAATCGTGCTTAAAGAACCTTGCGTTTCTCTCAGTAAAATCCGAATTTGGGCAAACCGTTCTATGTAAAAGTTAATTGGGTCCGTTCTTGACAAAACCCATGTTCCGGATTTTCCAGATTCTGCTTCATTTGCTCGAAATCTCAACCACAAAACCGTCACTTCTTATTCCAGCGAATTTCTGAGTTGGCACTTTTAATGATCAAATCTTCAATCTGGAAATTATCTTGGAGGCTAAAAATGGTGAATAATGTTACAACTGATTTATTAAAACTATCAATGATAAAATCATGCATAATCATCAATTTATTAGAAATAAAGGAGAATAAATAATATTCATTCATAGAAGCATAAATCATCATAAAATGGATTTATATAATAAATTATAATAAATGACATGATGAAGAATAGTAGAAATGGGTGGAATAAGTGTTTAAAAGTGATAATAATAATGGTATATTAACGACCCAACAATGCTTATCATCAAAACACCAGGAGAGCAGAAATTGTCAAAGTAAGTTTTAGAGTGGTGATTTATCTCCTTCCAAGATATGGCAAAGGATGCCTCACAAATTATTGATATGTCTTTGAGCAAGGTTTTCCTTTAAGGAACATATATGGACAAACAGTGACAGGGTTGTTGCCTTAATGAAGGAAATGTGAAGGAGATTTTAGCTTTTGAGATGGCTTATTCACTTTGGGTAAGGTCATATCTATGAATACCTTCAAAGGTAGCATCCACAATATATTTTTAAGAATCCCAATCAAATGCAAGTCTTTATGATGTTTTAAGACTGAAAAGTGACAAAGACAGTTATTTGAGTTTTCTATGTAACAAAATCCTTTTCAAAAGACATCCAAAACCCTGACAGAGTATGTTCAAAAGGTTGTTGGTTTTTTCGTCATTAAGAGGTGGGAAGACCATTTAAAATCCTATTATACATTTTCAAAACACTCACCAAGTGCTCCCCTGGCCGTTCATTGGAGAAACGAGGAAATTCGAGCAAATTTCAGAGTTTTCAAGGCTTAAAGCCTATGTGGTGCGTCTAGAAAAGTGTGCGGTGTGGTTGGGAGAGGAAATACACAACGTTTACGTTGTTGCGTGGCACACCTGTAGTGCCGTTAACCCACCGCCCGAGGCCGACCCGACTGCGCGGCATTTTTTCCTGTGAATGTGCTGCTTACCCAAAACACCTTCAAAAATGCCTTTGAAGCTACTCAATCAATCGACCAAGGCCATAATCATTATTTCAAGGTATTATCCATTGCTTATTGCTATTTTTTGAAATCCTAAAGGGGTGACAAGGTTATTTTCTCAAGGAAGAAGCAGTGATAAGGAGGGTAGGGTTTTTGATAAAAAAACAAAGTTGTTTATGGCTGTGAATGTCACAGACCATTTCAAGTGATAGAGGAAAGTGTTGAAACAGTCTTAAGAAGCCCTTATTGCTTTTCAAAGACAATGATAGTGAAGGAGTAGGGTTCTAAACGATGAAGGCTTGGTAAATGAATAAAACTTCCTTTTTTATGTTATGAGACAACAAACTCTGTGTAGCGTCCATAATTCAAAAAATAAAAATTTGTGTTTGAAGGCCCCAAAATCATTCTAGAAGGATGTTTTTCTTCCTGTGTTGAGCAGATATCCGATAATTGCTGAAGGTTGTACTAACTGTGGTAAAACAAAAACAACCCTTGTCTGCAAAATCAAAGGGGAAAACAGTGATCATAATTTGAAAGCTTTGTCATTTTAAATTCCTCTCTATGTTATAGCATCATTTCTCACCTTGACATGATTCATGATTGCTTTATGGCTTTATGGGCACCCATTCCTACAGACTTGGACAAATTCACTTAAAAACAATGTAAAATCCCCCATACGCGACTATGCCCGTGTTTTTCCGCGTGTATACGCGAGTACAGCTAGACTTTTCCGCGTATGCCATTAAAATGATTAAAAAATATATAAAAAATCCCTAATTTCGCGCCGGGTTGATGGTTACTCAGGTAGTTCAACCACCCCAGCCCGTGGCCAACTGTTTCCAACTGCTGAAACTACTTGGAGGGACTATAAAAAGCCCTCATGTGTATGGCCTAAGGGAGAGAGAGAATTATTGATATTATACTCTGTTGGTATTCCCTATCCAAGTTTGATTCCCCGTGCCTCCTGCACTTTCCCAGTTCACTGTAGGAAACCCTTGTTTCCTTGAGATATACATCCCTTTATATGTTATCTCGTATGCGCCAGTTTGGAAGGAGTCTTAGCGAGGCAAGGGCTGGACGGATCCGGACGACGGTCTGCGAAGGCCTTGGAAGGATCAGGTGATCTCTCCACTTACTTTTGTACGTACTATTTTTATAATACAGAAGTATCATGCTGTTCCCGAAATAAAACGTGTTAGTGTATGCTTTAATGTATGAAGAATATTTGTTATACAAGCATTCATGATGATTTATTTAATGTTTTATATGAATCTCACTAACATATAGAGTAGAAATATACTGTACAACTTGTCCTTTGTGCTGGTTTCTTCTTTTATTTCAGGTAAAGGAGGAAGGACGGTTGCAGGGAGTTTGAACTCCACGTGGATCTACTTCAAACGTAGGACCAACGGGTAAACCTCTCGTTCTGCTCTATTTCGTTTTTATGAATGTGCATGATCGTGTGAGTCTTTGTTAAGTAGTACGCCCCTGCTCTGTGGAGGTTGAATCCCAACCAACCTCTAGGGTGTTAAATCCCCGAAACAGAACTGGCGACTCCGCTGGGGATCACATTTTTGTGATTCTCCTATTGGGTTGTTTCAGCTGTTTGGTAGGTTGCCAACAGTTTTATTTGTCTTTTACAGTCCAGTTTATCTTCTTGCAGTCAGTCTGAAGTCTTGGTGTCTTTCCCAAGCTTGTCCTTTTTATTTTTCATTATCTTTCTTTGTATACGCTCTTTTGCTTGCACACAGTCGCGTATACCCGCGAGTTTGTGTAGAAGGAACCGCGTATACGCGAGTTTCCCTCAACACAGACGCGTATACACGCTTGTTGCATAACTGCAGGGTCGCGTATACCTAGGCTGATTTTGAATTTTAGGGTTTATTGGCTTTTTGGTCCTTTCTGGCTGTGGAGGCCTGTGTCTACAGTGTCTCTGTGTTTACTGGAGTGTGAAGGAAGTGGTTTCAAGTCTTGTTTCTCTTTCGTTTGTCCGAAAACTAATCTTTTTGGCAAAGTGTCCTTGTTGGTGCTGGCACTCCTGGATTGAGTTCCAAGATCGCTTTCTGAGCATTCTTGGCTGTTCTGCTTTATCAGAACAGAGAGCTTCTGCTCACTAACTCGCTCCTATCTTTGTGTTGTGCTTTGCATTGCGATTTTTGCTTTGTTTTCGATTGGTTTTCTTGAGTTTCATAGGCTAGGGTTTTGTTGCAATTTTCGAAGAACTTTTCTTGCTTCTTTGGAGTCTTTTGTTGCAGCGAGTTTGCACTATTTGTCTAGGCTGGTTGATTGAGTTTTTGGTCTTCCGTTGCTCTTATTGATCTTGCTATCATTAGCTTTATAAGGTTTGGGAGCATTGTTGAAGTTTATGCTTGAAATTCGGTCTCGTTTTGGCTTGGATTGTGATAGTTGTGCTTGGTCTTTTTGAGCTCTTTCTTTATAAAACTAAAAAGCCCAAAAAACATTTGTTTTGCTTTTTGTTTTTGCATATCAAAAACTCAAAAAACATTGTTTCTTGTTTTTGTTTTTGTTGTTGCCTTTTCATTTTCGTTTGGTCATATCTTTTGGAGCTTTTGTGAAGTTTCTTGCTTCTAGTTTTCAGCTTGATTTTGAGGAGAGGTTGTCATTTGATTTCTTCTTCTTCTTGTTGAGTATTTTGGGTGTCTTATATTAAGAGTTCTTCTTTTCAAGAATTGGCTTTCTAGACAACAAAAGATGAGTTAAAACTGAAGGAGCCTTTTTGGGAAATTTCACCTTGTTTCAAGAGACTTTTGCATCTTAGAATTTACATGCTTGTAGTGATTTGCATTAGGTGCATTGAATCATTTAGTTAGCTTCTTAGTTTTTGTGAGTGTGAGTTTGCAATTCGAAAAGAAAAATACAATTTTTAGTCTCGTAGAACTTATATAGAGATTACTTTTCATCGAAAGACAAAGAACCGCATGTGCATGTAGTTAAGTTTTTATTAATTTCTTTTGCGTCAAAACACCATTGGTTTCATCTCCATATCCTTGTGACTTAATATAACAACCCTTAAAATAAGCGATTTAATCTAAAATCAACTAGCAAGTTTTACTAAGTGTCAATCACCAACTAGCTAGGTTGTAGGGCCTTGGAATAGGTGAGTGGAGAGTTAGCTCTCCAAGGCCGCTCAAACAAACATAGAAGTTGATTAATTGAGCGAAATCCAACTCCGTGAGGTGGACTGGGAAAGCTCTCATCCGAGAGTCAAGCGCGAGGGGAAGTGAAGGTTGAGAAGAGGGATACTCCCCCTCCGATTAGCTGAATCTGACCTCAAGACCGTTCCGCCCAGCTTCTGATACGGATTGGTGTCCATAGTTGCCGTTCCTAGGTTCCACACAGGTGACTGCGGGGGGGAATACCCGTGGTACCTGAGGCAAACGTTGCATCACTTTCAGCACTACTTCTGGGGGGTGCCCTTGCAAAGCTTGGGTGCTTGAGCCGGCAAAGGCTGTCGTTAGGAGGTTGGCGTAACTGTTTCTGATACCTTCGCTAGTTTTTCTGGGCCCTAATCATCCCAGACTGCTTTCGGAAGGCCCTATACTTCGCTTTCCTGTATTTTGGTGTCCGGTCCTCATCACCTGGAGCGGAAATACTTGGAGGTTGTTTGCTTGCTGTTTCTCAGGGATTTTTATTTTAGTGAGTGCTCTTTGCTCCTAGCTTTCCTAGCTTTTCACTTTTTTTAGTCTAATATAATAAATCTATAAAAGTGGCTGATCAAGCGCCTCGACGTTCGAGGAGAATCCGGGGGTTATCTCCCGAGAGTGCAGAGCCTTCTTCGAGAAGGCGTAGGAGCGATTTAGCTGGTGGTTACCACCCTGTTGAGTCTGACGCTGTGGAGAGTGATCCTCCACCAAGATCTGAAGGTTTCGTTGCTGATTCCGGTGTCGGTCCCGAGAGGAGCGTTCCGCTCACCTCGCGAGTTCTTTTTCCTCAGGAAGAAGATTTTCAAGTTGAAGACATACCTGAGCCTCCTGCTACAGGTCCATCTCCTCTTCCTCCTGATCATCCGTTTTTTCTTCAGTACATCAGACCGGAGTCTGAGAGACCGCCGGATCTTCCATATCATTCTTATCTTTCGATGGCCACGACTGGGAACGCGGCTTCTACCGTGAGTGCTGCAGGCATTCAGACCCCTGCTTCTGTCGAGGCAGGGGGCACTATTGCTTCATCTTCGATCGCTTTTAGCACTGCTATGTCTGGCTCTGGGTTCACCCAGGCATATGCTTCTCATTCTGGTCCCTTCTGTTCAGGGATGTCCATTAGTGGAAATCCCTCGTTTTCCTTTTCCGCCGGTGCAGCTGGATCCACGCCCATGTCTAACATGGCTAGTGGATCAGCTTCGTTTCAGGGTTTCCCCTTTGGGACTGGGCATATTCCCAGTTCCAATCCTTCTTTAGGGTCGTTTCCGTTTACGTCCCAGACCCAGAGTTTCAACCCTTGGTCTGGGGGGCAAAGTTCGACTACTTTTACGGGATGGAATCCTGTGTTTACAACGGTTGGGGCAGGGAATCAGTTCTTCGCAGGTCATCAAGGGAATGCTTCCTTCCCTTCATTGAGTGCTTATCAGTATTTTTCTGCTCTGTCTAATGCGTGGAACCCCTACCAGGGGCTTTCCTCTTCAATCAACACTTCAGCGGGGGGAACTGGTCTGAGTTTTGGTAACTCGACGTGGGGAGGAGGTTCTTCTCCGTTTTCTACGAGTCCTTTCTGGCAGCCTGGTGCCTCATCAAATCCAGGCTATTCTTTTCAGAATGTTGGAAATCCATCCCATCAAGGATGGAATTCTCAGGCTCCGCCTCGATTACCATTTTTGGCAACGTTAAACTTGCCAGACTTGTCGAAGTTAACTAATGACCCGATTCGGTATAGTCCGGGGTGGCCTCCGGTTCCAACCAAACTTCCTTCAGACATTCCTAAGTTTGAAGGTAAGAATGGTGAAGATCCGGCAGACCACATCACCACTTTCCACTTATGGTGCTCGTCGAACTCTCTGATCGACGACTCGATTAGATTGAGATTATTTCAACGCACCCTAACTGGGAATGCTGCTAAATGGTATATAGAGCTCACTGGGGGCAGTTTTGCCACATTTGGAGAACTGGCTGTCACATTTGGAGAACTGCCTCTATAGTTCCAAAAGCAGAGGGTGTGAAAGGCTTTTCAAATCAGCTGAGGGTGTTTTGTCTTACTTTGTAAAGAAACAGTGAACAGCAGAAGAACATTGTTTGGGGAAAGGTGATTTTGTTTTTTTCTAAACACAAGGAGATCCTTGTTCTAACAAGAAACCACAAATACCTCTTTTCAATACCTTTCCCAAGCACAGTAATAAATTGACTGTTTTCTTTTCATTTGAAAAATTCTTGTTGATTGGCATCAAAGAGGATTAAATAGTGACTTATAAGGAGGACAGGGTGTGTTGTTAAGAAACCATTCCAAGGACCATTTGAGACAACTTGTTTTTACAAAGAGTATCCAAAACAAAATGCCTCCCAGGCAGGACAGTAGAAGTGGCCTTCACAGGAGGTTTGAGCCTGTTTCAACTGAAGAAGTAAATTCTCATCCATCAATCCTGTTTAGCTTTCATGAGGTTGGGTATCTAGAGTTTTGTCAAAGGGTGCAGGAGGTGAAAATATATTCCCCCTTGACACATATTTGTGCTTTGAGATTTCAATGGAAACACTTTCAGCTAGCAAGCTTGGATTTCAAGTTTTCTCCTAGATCAATTTCCAAGGCCACCAAAATCCCTTATGTCGAAGAGAACTGGTTTAAACAGAGCCACCTAGACTTATAATAGCACAAACCCTTTTTGAAGCCTGAGCATAGAGATAAATGTCCATCCATCTTTCCCTTCTCATATCTGTTGACTAGTTATTCTCCCGTCATGAAGATAATCATGAAATACTTCACTTGCGAGGGAAGATTCTCCTGGGTCTATTCTTACCATGTCCGATTGCTCGTGCATTTCACAAGAGCCAAATAGTTAAATCTCCCTTTCTTCCTCCATAGAAGTATTGAAAAAATGGCCTCCACTGTTCAGAAATGACCTCCTTCTCAGCAGTCAGCTTGCCTTTTCCATCATTCCCTCATCAAGGTTATCATTCTTCATCAGCTTGAGAAGAAGGAAATCTCTTGGGATACTTTCATTGCACATCCATATTTCGCCACTGTTCCTTCATTCCACACATCTCCTTCACCTTCCACTCACCATCCTTCGCCTTCTTCAAGCAATCCCATTCCCAAGAAGCTCAAATTTCCCATTGAACAAGAAGAAGAGCATGATGAGGAGGAAAAGCATGAGCAAGGGGAGGAAGAGAAATATGAACAATAGCATGATGAAACAGAGCAGCAAGGGGAAGAAGAGAATGATGATGAGCAGCAAAATGATGATGAACAATAGCAAAATGATGATGAACAGCAGCATGATGAAGTAGGGAAACAAGTGGAATAAGGGAAACAAAGTGAAAAATATCACAGTGAGGAAGGGAAACAAAGTGAAGAGCACCACAGTGACAATATGCAGCAAAGTGATGAAGAGCAGTGCCATGAACAAACTCAAAATAGTGGAAAGAATGTTGAGGAAAGTAACAAGGGCAAAGAGCTAATAGAGCATGTGCTAGCTGCCTCTCCTAGGCAAGGGGCCATGCTTTCTTCTCCAAAAGTGGCCAAGCCCCAGAAATCAAGGAAAAGGGTGCCTAAAACTATAACTCCAAATGTTACTAGGGCCCTCTAAAGCAAGGGGAAATTGCCCAAGCAGACCATTGTCGAATTACCCAAGAGGAGGAAGTCCAAGAAGGCCACCCAAAGCAAGGGAAAGGAGAAAGAAGAAAGCAGCGATGAAAAGAAGAGGGACTTTGACATAATTCAAATACAAAGTGATGATAGCGACAATGAGGCCCAAATCCTAGAATCTCTCCTGATCAATAGAGAAATCCAAATTGATGCTTTGAGGGAAGATCTAGAGAGGGATAGAAACTTCAATCACTTTTTGCAAATACAAAATAAACAGATGAGTGTCCACATGGAAGTATATGAGACCCGGGCCATCAAATATAAAAAGGAGGCCTCCAAGGCGCAATTTAAATTGGAAGAACTCACGGGTGAGTTCAATGATAGCAAAGATGAAGATCAGCCCAGTAGAAAGAGGCCAAGAACCAAAAGACTCAGAAAAGCCCTTGAGAAACAAAAGGAGGAAGAAGATTCCCTTCTCCAATATATTCCTCTCACTACTTTGTTCACCCAAGAGATAGAGAAAAATCGAGAAGCATGGCTCGAGAGGGTGAATTATCACTTGGAAAAGAAGTTGGAGAAGGCAAATAGAAGTTTGGACCTTCAAAGGAGGATGATCGGGCACTATAAGAAGCTCAATCAATTCGCCTGGCGGAAATTGAAAGTCACACAGGAAAAACCCAAGGAAGCTCAAAGGAGGCGCCCGGCACGAAAATTGAAGAGAGACACCTCAAAGCTCCAAATTTTTGCCTCGGCTTCATAGCATGTTTCTAAAAACCCTTGAGGGTCATGCTCGCCAAAATTGGGCGAAATTCAACAAGTTTTGGTTTTTTTTCATTTTTGGGTTTTTGGCTAAAAATCATGGGCATCCTCAAAGGATAAAAATGGTATCATTGGATGCCATAATTTTAGGGGCATATACTCAGTGATTTTCAGATCAATTGAAGATGATTTTCTCCTCAAAAATGGCGAAAAACACTCACTTTTTTCACACTCTACCCCATTTATCAGCAAGGTCTATTTTTTGGGTTTCTGCACACAAGTCAGTTTTTTATGGACTTCCAATGATCCGTTTGGCGAAAAATAAGCATATTTAAAAAATAGACATTCAAAGCTTTCCAACGAGCCATTACAGACCTTGTTTCAACATCGGAAAGGCCTCCAAAAGTTGCCGGAAAAACAGAGGACTTTCTGCTGATATATTTCTTAAGTATTTTTGTGAAAAATGTACCTTTCTAAAGTGACTTTTCCTCATGTGCGTTTAGCTATTTTTGGGCATGATTAGTTATGAAAAGTCAATATATTTTCCTTTTTTAGCATTTTTGAGATATTTTATTAGATATTTTGTGCCTTGGGCTTTGCAAATCTTCAAGGACAAAATCAGATATTTTTGATGGACCAATGAGATTGCAAGTTTCACTATGAGGTTTTCCCTCATCTTGGCCTATATATTCCATGAGAATTCATTGTAAACAAGGCTAAAATTGATTAATAGAAGAAATATATGGTTATAAAAGCTTGGAAGAAACACTTGTATCATGCATTGGATAGTTTCTTGAATGTTTTTGGATGATGAAGGAGGTCTGTTGTTGGATTCCTTGACTTGGTAAAATGGTATAGTGTCCCTCTCTGTTATGCTTCTTAGTTTTCATTCATAATTCCATGTTCTTGCTTGCTATAGGATAGTAGAGAATATATTTGACACATGCCCTTGGAGGCACCTCAAATTTCCTGTTTCTTTATAGCTTCTATGTTTTCTTCCTTCTTAGTCATATCAAAGAATCCTTGATTGCTCTTTGATAACTGAATAAATTGTGTGCTTGTTTCATTTATGGTTTTATGCATGCTAAGTATGATTCATGATATGCCCTGCTTACTCATGGCTAGTCATAGCTCCACCTCTGAAACCTTTCTTTGATTGATTAGATTGTCATTTGTTGAACCAAGGAGGTCTTGTACTGATCTTGCCCTTTGCCTAAAACTATCCAATCTTGCTTCAAAGTTCCCAATAGCTTGAAATACTATTCTTAGGCATTTCCTCATAGTGATTTGAGTTGTTTGTTTGTCTTAAATGTATTTCTCCAAAGTCTGATAACTATTTCCTAAAGTTAGAGAGTCATATATCTCTTTGCATGGCTTGAATGTTTATTTATATGCACTGATCAATTTATAGTTACATTTCTCATGATGAATGGTTAGCCCTACCATGTTTATGTCAGCTATTGAACTATTTACATTGGAAATCCTTTTTTCTTCACAAATTTAGTGTCCATCCCAATCCATTTTACCCAAAGATCCATTTTACCTCGAATCAAATCGGCCCTTAAACAACCTTGTATCACCATCTGAAGCTTTCTTGACCTTTTCGACCCCATAGCCTAGTTGATCTGACATATTTTTACCTATATTAGTCTTTGATCAGTTCATCCCTCACAAACCTAAAAACCAGAACCAAACACCTACTTCATAACTAGCCTAAAATCAGAAACACAAGAAGCAAACACACAGATATCCCTTACACAAATAGAGAGAGCCCTCTCTGAGTGCAAGAAGGCTAGGTCCTTAGGCTCCAAAGACTAGTTTGATGTTACACTGTCATTTGGCTTGCCAATCAGCCAAATCATGGGACCCTAACATAATGGAGATCACGGTGGGACTCTGAGTTAGTGACAATCTAAGTACACCTTAGGACTCTATAAATCCCTCATCTTCAAACATACCTGCCATTTAGCCACCCCATCGCCACACTAACATAATGGCGATCACGGTGGGACCCTGAGTGATAAAGAAACTTAGATTCCCTAGACATTCCAGCAGCCTTAAGAATACTATCTGATTGACTTATCCCACCGCTCCCTAACATAGTGGCGATCACAGTGGGACCTTCCGAGTTAGTGACAATATAAGTACTCCTTAGTAACTCCTGAAGTCTCAATCAAACTTAGAAAACTTAATTTTTGTTTGAAGGGTAGAAGCTATCTCTTTCACCATCTTAGAAAAATGATGATTCAGTTATAGGAAACTCTTCCAAACCTCATAGGCTACACGAAAACTTAGAAAACCCCAAAACATTCCCATATTGGATTTTCCCTAGTTATTGGTGGTGGACCATAGCTACATCTCTACAAAAACAACCAAGTTCCACGTGGCGACTCCACTATCCTCCAGCAGGCCTAAAAAATCCATAAAAAACCAAAAAAATTCATAAACCATACTTTTCTATTGACTCATCCTTTCCAAAACTTGAAACTCACGGTGCAAACTCTGTGATCAGTGAAAAACTAAGTATAACTTAGCAATTTAGAAAACTTCACCTAAACATAGGAGATAAACATAAATAAACTTTCAAATAGAACCATTAGCTTGTCCAGACAGCCTAGCAAATTGTTCAAACCAAGTGAATCACTCTTCCTTGTAAGTATTCATCTCAAAGTTTGCTAGAAGACTTTTTCCCAAAAGCATCTTTGATATTTTTGGTGGTGGACCATATTTCTCAAAGAAATCCACCTGACGACTCCACTAGCCCTCATTTTTGTTTTTACCACCCTTCACATTTAGAAAAAACCCCAAGAGAGGCCATCCATCCAAAAAAACCACAAATTCCATCTTCTCTAAACTCTGAATATGAAATCTGGCTTCACGAAGAATCAATACCAGATCTCATCCAGATCCAAATCCCCCTATCATAGTAGATGACCCAGAGAAGATTCTGTGGCAAGCTTCCAAAACTGGAAACCTAGCTACCAATAGGTCCATCCGTAAAGAAAGATTAGTACCTGAACACCTCACATCCTTGCAGGATTCCCCATTTGACTTAAAATCAGCAAAAACCCTTTTTAGAAGCAAGTCACAAAGTAAGGTAAAATTTGATGATCTTGAGCCCCTATATCTGCCAAAGAGACCTAGTAGAGAAGCCTCACCTACTACACCTCCCAAATTTCATCTTCTCCATCACTTTGGCTCCTACCATCCCAGATCTCCTCAAAATCAAATCACTAGCCCAAGTACATCTGCCACACCCATCCAAACCACTACTGTTCAAATCACCTCAGCTCATCATATAAACCCTCATTTTGTACATCATGCATTAGCTCCTGCCATGGCAGCTTGGTATGCACCCTTGGTGTTTCCACACCCTTTGGCTCCTTTACAAAATGACTATCAATCCAAAATCCCGCACTTTACCAGAGTTGAGGCTACTACCACTCAACAACATGTAGATAGAATTAGCGATGCCTTTGAAGACGAGACCATCAGAATGAGGATGTTCGCCCAAAGCCTGGGCGGAGAACCCAAAAAATGGTTTAAGAGCTTAACTCCAAATAGCATCCACGATCTCCTAGAACTTTACCAAACCTTCATAAATAAGTGGTAAATCAGAAAGAACCCCATTCAAATCTTGTCAGAATATAACAATCTAAAACGGGAAAATGGGGAAAGTGTCCAAGAATACTGCACTAGGTTCAACAATGTGTATAATGCCCTCCCGCCTCATTTCAAACCTCCACTTGGCTCAGCCTTAGAAAATTTCCCTAAGGTTTCGACCCAGACATGACTTATCAACTAAGAGACAAGGACCCTCCTACCTTAAAGGAAATGCAAAAAGTGGCCATAAATGCAAAAGCCAATTTAGCTGAAAAGAGAGCTAGGATAAAATCAGAGAAGAAGGTTACATACCGTGATGAAGTTGCCCCTTCAGTATCTTCCTTAGACCCTAGAATAGATGGCCTGGTTAAAACCATAGTGAAAATGTGGGAAAAAATGAGTGAAAAGACACCTCTTAGGGACAACCAGCCAAACCCTCCAAACAAAAACCGGAACCAAAACTTTAGGAGCGAATAGCCTCAAAACAAATTGAGGGAAACTTGTTGGGTATGTGTTATATTCTTTCCATGACTATCCCCATACGTTGTATGTTGCGCCGGGTGCAGCAGGGGGGTCACAGGGGGGGCGGCAACCCCCCCTGTCGGGGTCCAGGGCAGTGTCCCGGCGAAATTGTTTTTGGTATGCGGTCCCACTCATATGCGGACCCACCCATGTTTTGTGCATGAGTTTGCACATGGTTTTGGGGTACGATGTTTTTCGGCCCCTAGTATTTTTTAGATCCAGTCAAGGGAACTACGGTTATGTTCTAATCCAGGGTTAATGGATTGGGGTTTATGTATGCTTCGGCATGTATATATATGTGTTGTAACACTAAAAGGATTATAATGAAAATTCAAGCTGGTCGTCCCAATTTGGGATCCAGGGGAAAATCTCTGTGTTTATCTGTTTTATGTTTTATGCTCTCGCTATTGTTTATTTTCTGTTATAAGATTCGTGTGTAGATAATTTCTGTTCAGGGTTAAAACCTACAAAACTGACAAACAAATTAGGTAATCCTTTAATGAAAACTATGTTGACGAGGATGAGAGGGATACATAACCCATTGATGAAAATCATTTGAACCTTATAGGTTCTGATAATGAGAGTGAGGTTTACCCCACAGAAGAAGAACAAGCTTTCTTCTCTCCTAATGAAAATGGAACCAACTATGAAGATCTCGAAAATCCTGCTATAGAGTTTCAGAATGCCATAATAGAAGCTCGCAGGTAGTATGATCTTAGGAGTAGTTAAAACCAAAACAACTCCAAGAAAGGTAGATCAGACACTGCTGTTACTAAAACCCCTGATAACATCCTTAAAAAAGGAGTGGATAGCAACAGAATTGTGGTCAAGAAAACTGACCAAAACAAAGATAAAGCTATTCAGAAAAGCTTTGGCTCAGATTCTCCTAGTACCTCCACCAAGATTCCTGGGATGGCTGTGTCGAAAAAAATCCTAAACCAAAGCCAAAAAATTAAGAACATAGAGAAAATCATGGCTGAAAAAACTGAAACAAATCTATCCAAACTAAAAGCGCCTTTTAGTTTTGAAGGGGTAATCGCCAAAATAAAAATAACCATACCCCTTACCAAACTAATAATTTTAGATAGGTATAGATCTCAAATATTCAAATTTTTTAACATAGGAAATGAGGAAAACACTTTAAATCTGACGGATGACAAACCCGAGCTTTTATTTAGTCCCAAAATAGAAGGTGAAAACGAAGAAGGAAATGTTTCCCCTTTCTATGTAAGTTTGAACATCCGGGATAAGATATTACATATCGCCATGCTAGATTCTGGTGCCTCCCATAACCTCATGCCTAAAGCAGTCATGGAGAATCTGGGTCTAGAGGTAACTAAACCTTACAAAGACCTGTACTCATTTGATTCTAGTCGGGTGAGATGCTTAGGCCTAATAAAGAACCTGGGTTTTTCCTTAACACAATTACCAGCAAAAAACCCAATCATGGACGTGGTAGTGGCCGATATTCCTCCTAAGCATGGAATGTTGTTATCAAGATCATGGGTTGCCAAAATACAAGGTAACCTTCAAATGGATATTTCATTCGCTACCATCTCGGTTTTCAACCAAACTAGGAGGTTGTACCGATAAACTCACATGAAATACATGGTTAGCAACCGGGATAGGCCAAACAACACTCCCATTTATTCTATTCACTCTGATTTGGATTCTTTTATCTTATACAATGAAATTGATATAAATGAGTAGATAAAAGAAAATGAAGAGGATTTTAAACTATCAAAACAACAATTGCCATCCTCAAATGAAGAAACTAATGACCAAAGCTCCAAGAAACCTGAAAAACAGCTTAGTATCATGTATGAAAAAGAGACCCTTTGGAGTGTAAGCTTTGACGATTCTTGTGGAAAAACTGGTTCGGGGGCGGGTATCTGGATACACAATACTAATGAAGCTCATTCTTTTATATTATAATTCCAATGTACTAATAACATTGCGGAATATGAAGCCCTTCTCCTTGGCCTACACTTATTTAAAGACTTAGGCACTAAGAAAATATCAGCCTAGGGAGATTTAAAACTTGTAATTAGACAAATCAAATGTGAATATTCAGATAAAAAACCCAAGACTAAGAGAATACAAGAATGTAGCTTTAGACATCCTCAAAACCTTCGAAAAATATGAACTCGCTTATATTCCTAGGGTTCAAAATAGCCTAGCCAATGAGCTTGCCTTTGCCGCAAGCAATGGCCAAATACCATGTCTAAACGAGCAATACAGTATTCAGGTCAAACATTGCCCTATAGTACCAGACAATATTGACCATTGGAAAATATTCAAAGATGACGATCAAATTGATGATTTTTTACAATCTAGGAATGAATTTGAAGTAACCAAAACAGACTTAGAAAATGAAGAAAAGAATCCTGGAAAAAATCAAGATCAAGAGCCAAATTTACCTTCTTGGACAGGTGTAAACTTAGTAAATCATTCAAATGAAGCTGAGATAGGAGAGGACATAGACCAAAGGGAACTTGAAGTCTTACACTATGAAAATGACACCATACCTAGAGGGCTTGCACCTTTAGAGGAATTGTTTGATTTTAACGATGTGGCCAAAAAGCCAAAAATGGAATCTACCAAGGTCGACATAGAAGAATATAACATAGGAAGCACGGAAGAACCAAGAAATATCAAACTATCCAAAAACCTCCCTCCTCACATAAAATAGAAGTACATCAAGTTGTTTAAATAATTTAAAGATGTATTCACATGGGGATACCAAGATTTGAAATCATACGACACAAGAATCATTCAACATAAGATTCCCCTCAAAGAAAACCATAAGCCTTTCAAATAGAAGTTAATAAGAATAAACCCAGTCTTACTACCTTTGGTTGAAAAGGAAATCAAAAAGATGTATGATGCTGGGATAATAGTGTCCCTCAGGTACTCTGAGTGGGTTTCAAATCTAGTATCAGTTAGAAAAAAAACTGGTGAGATCAGACTTTTTATCGATTTCCGAAACCTGAATAGAGCCTGTTTAAAAGACAACTATCCATTGTTCAAAATGGACCACATACTTTAGAAGGTAGTAGGTGCTAAAAGGATCTCATTACTTGATGGTTTTTCTGGTTACAACCAAGTGCTGGTTTACCTCACTGATCAACACAAAACGGCCTTCACCACACCTTGGGGCACTTTCATGTACGTTAAAATGCCTTTTGGATTGATGAATGTTGGAGCCACATTCCAAAGAGCCATGGACATAGCCTTCTCAGAAGACATAGGTTATTTCATAGTCATATATCTCAATGATATCACAGTATATTCCAAATCAGATGAAGAGCACCTGATTCACTTAAGAAAGGTTGTTAACAAATGTAGAAAATTTGGTTTATCTCTAAACCCCAAGAAAACAATTTTCGATCTCGAAGAAGGAAAACTCCTAGGTCACATCATTTCAGAAGAGGGAATAAAAATAGACCCCCAGAGAATTGAAGGCATATTACAAATAAGTCACCCCAGAAACATAAAGGAGCTGCAATCCTTTATCGGAAAGATTAATTTCTTAAGAAGATTCATCCCAAATCTTGCCGAACTAATGAGAGATATCACAAACATGTTGAAAAAAGAGGTCAGGGTTAAATGGAATACGGAAGCCAAAAAACATTTTGAATTAGTTAAAAAAGCCCTAACTGAAACACCGGTAATGATAAGTCCTGATTTCACCAAATATTTTTACATTTTTTCATTTGCCTCGAAACACACGATAGCTGCTGTGTTGCTACAAAAGAACACAGTAGGGCAAGAACAACCCATTGCCTTTTTTAGCAAATCCCTAAGAGATGCTCCCTTGAAATATAACATCATGGAAAAATAGGCATTCGGATTGGTAAAAGCATTGAAAGATTTCTAAGTTTACATTTTGCATTCTCATATCATTGCTTTTCTTCTTAATACCATCGTCAAAGACATATTAAACCAAGATCCAGATGGTAAAAGGGGGAAATGGATCACTATCATCTTAGAATATGAATTATAAATCCGACCCATCAAATTGGTTAAAGGACAAGGACTTGCAAGAATAATGGTTGAAACTAACCTCCAAGCATTAGATATAAATTTTGTTGATACCTTAGAAGAACAGGAAGAATGCACAGCCCCTCATGTTGAACAAGTATTTTTAAATTCACCTTGGTATGTAGATATTATTTATGTATTATTTTATCTAAATGCTCCTCCGACTTTATCAAAAACAAAAGCAAGATTCCTTAAAAAAAAATCTTTAAAGTTTTGCGTTATAGATGGAGTTCTTTATTGGAAAAATCTCACTGGTATGCTGCTTAAATGTTTGCTTGAGTATGATGCAGAGAAAATTATGCACGAAATGCATGAAGGAGAATGTGGAGGTCATCTCTACTGGAAAACCACTGCGAACAAAATCCTTAGGGCCGGTTATTATTGGCCTACCTTATTTCCTGACACTCACAAACTAGTTATGACATGCCATAAGTGCCAAATTTTTTATGGCAAGAAAAAGCTTTTACCTTTGCCCTTACATCCCATCATAGTTGAAGGACCCTTCCAGCAATGGGGTCTAGATTTTATTGGGGAAGTTCACCCTTCTTCATCCACTCAACATAAATGGATCCTTACAGCCACTGATTACTTTACCAAATGGATAGAAGCCATACCCTCCAGGAATGCCAACGATTCAGTCATCATTAAGTTCCTAGAAACCAACATCCTATCTAGATTCGGCTGTCCTAGAAATATCATTTCGGATAACGTTGTTGCCTTTTCCTCCAAAATAATGGTTGACTTCTATTACAAATATCACATTTCATTAGGAAATTCCATGGCTTATTACCCTCAAGGTAATGGTTTAGCTGAGTCCTCTAACAAAAGCTTAGTCAACATCATCAAGAAACTTCTGGAACAAAATAAAAAAGCATGGCATGGAAAACTAGTACACGCACTATGGGCTGATAGACTAACCACCAAAAAATCAATAGATATGTCTCCCTACCAACTAGTGTATGGCATGGATGCCATTTTCCCAACATATTTATGGGTTCCAGTAATGAATCTATTGCAGGAAGTTCAAATATAAGAAAATGACATGCAAAGGAGGGTAAATCAGACTATCCATTTACAACAAACAAGAGAGGAAATTTACCAAAAGGCTCAGTTAGTGCAAGACAAAATAAAACTAATTTTTGACAGAAGGACCAAGGAAAATTATTTTCAGATTGGGGACAAAGTGTTAAAATGGGATTCTAGAAGAGAAGACAAAGGTAAAAACGACAAGTTTTAAAACTTATGGAAGGGGCCTTTCATCATCAGCTCAGTTAGCAGAAATAATGTCTTTTTCCTGCAAGAACTTGATGGGACTGAAACTTTTGGAGGTCCTGTGAATGGAAGGACATTAAAGCATTATTTTTGTCAAGAGCTCCAATTTTAAAACATTTGCAATCATTGTACATACCATTGATTGAAAAAATAAAAAATAAAAATAAAAAAACAGAAAATTCAAAAACAATACAAAAATAGAAAAGAGGGCGAGCTGAAAAATAGAAAGAAATCCCTATGTTCAAAAAATAGTTATTCTGAAAGTGCACAAGTCTAAATGCCACTACTAGTGCTCAAATTTCTTGTCTAGTTATCTAGCTTAATCATAACTGAACATGTTTTAAATTTATTTGCTGATAAGTTAGTGAGAAGAAAGATAGTCAACATTATGTAAGCTTGACTTATCAAAGAAAATATTTTAGGAAAAGATACTGGTTCCACATGCTCAAAACATAACCAAAGAGGAAAGCAGGGATGAAAAACACACTATGTATCCTAGCCCTGATTTTCTAGATTTCATTTTATGCATAATAATATTTGTGTGCGGCTTGGATTTCATGCCACAAGTACATGACAAATTAGACTATCTAATCCTGATTTGGTCATTTTTCAATTTCATGTTGTATATTAGAGAATAAATCCTGTCAAACAGCTTAACCTTGACAGTCAATCCAGCATAGGTAGAGAAACAAAGGAGTTCATCAGCTTAATCTGAACTCCAGGTGGATATAAGTGTAGAAATAGATAGTGTCATTTTTCAAAAATATTATGTCAAAGGGTTGATAGTCTAAATGCACTCAAAAGAAGAAAAAATGTTAGAAAATGTAGCAGGGTAAGTAGAAATGTCTTGATGCTAATCATGCTGTCAATTTTCAGAAATAGCATCAAGGAAGAAAGAAATTTGCACCAATGGATAAGGGCATTGGTCTTCAAAGAACCGAGATCTGAAATTCTGGACACCTCCTAAAAAGGAGCTGCCCTCCCCAAATGGGGCCACTATTAGTCATCAGTATTTTTCACCTGTTGATGATGACTAGTTTTTAAAGCCAAGTTTTCTAGCAGCTGATATCCAATTTGTCAAAATTGTCAGCTAGAAAACACCCATAAACATTTTTTCCCTCTTACCTTTTCAATCAGCCTATGATGAGAAAAATCTAAGTGTCAAGCCATATCTAGTCTCGGTCATACAAACTTTTCCATCAGCTCCAAAGAGAATACTCCAAATCTGTCAAAAGTCTCCCCTAAGTTAGGTAGTGGCGCTTTAGGCATTCCTCCCTTGGAAAACTATCCTAAAGCCAAAAGAACCTCTGTCTAATATCAACCAGTCATAGATGACCTTCCTATTCTGCAAATAAAGATTGATACACCCTTAAGTCACGCCACTAACAAGCCTTGATGTCTCAACAGTGCATATGCCACAATTCAAACTGATATTAGGTGGATTTACAGTGTTTAAATGTCTTTTTCAAAAGCAGAAGTGTACCAGTGTTCCAGAAGACATTATTAAACTTGACATGAGAAGACAACTGCTTCTCATGTTCTTTTGAGCCTGGGATGCAGGTACTATTCAGAAAGGTAATTCAATGAAATCCTGCAAACACAGTCAAAGGGTTAGTGACCTATGACTAGCAAGTATTACTCTGCAAACATAGGTCAGGATTGCTCCTGTTTTCTAAAGATGCATAAGGGTATTATATCAAATAGAAATACACATCTGAGAGCATGCCCCTCATGGAATTTTGTCAATTTGTCACTCTTATTTACTTAACTATGAATAGGCACTACAAGGAAAGATGACACAGTTTAACAAAGAGATGAAATAGCATGACTGTGAAAACCTCCTACAAACATGAGCAGAGGGTTGGATGACTGTGAAAACCTCCTCCAAACATGAGAAGAGGGTTGGATGACTGTGAAACCCTCCTCCAAACATGAGCAGAGGGTTGGATGACTATGCAAAACCTCCTCCAAGTATGAGCAGAGGGTTAGGTCATTGGTTAAGACCTCCTTCATTTAATAAGAAAAGGGTCAGGAATAGAGGTGTAGCCTCATTTAGGGCACAAGGCTAACAATGCTTCAAATAGCCCTAAAAACATGTTTTACACCTTTTTTCTCGAATAGATGAAACCACTAACACAGGAGTGGTGTTTCAAAGATTGATTATATGGTTTCACTGATTGAAAGGCAGATTTTAAGTGCAGTGGGAAACAATTAGATGATTATGAATGGAGAAATGTTGTTAAGTAGATGGCCAAGCGGTGGTACTATGATAATCAAGCAGGTTTGGTTTTTCTTCTATCAGAGATCTCCTTCAAAGGAAATCTGAAGCTAAAGTGAACAAAGCTTGGATAGGCTCATCAATGTGAAGAAAGGGATATGACACCATGATTCAAATTCAAGACAATATTCAAAGAATCCAGCCATATCACTATCACAGTCAAAGGCCTCTTTTTGGACATGTGAAAAAAACCTTGTTGTTGCATATGAGTCCCAAGGGTCTCTAAAGGCCTTTTTTCCTTGATAAATAGATATAGGTAAAATCTGGGGAGTACAAATGAGGTTCTTCACCCACAATGAAAAGAAAATATCAAAGAGCACCTGACAGTTTGATCAACTTCACAGTGGGCATGATTATCATCAAAACACCAGGAGAGAAGAAATTTTCAAAGTAAGTTTTAGAGTGGTTATTTATCTCCTTCCAGGATATGGCAAAGGATTCCTCACAAATCATTGATATGTCTTTGAGCAAGGTTTTCCCTTTAAGGAACAGATATGGACAAACAGTGACAGGGTTGCTGCCTTAATGAAGGAAATGTGAAGGAGATTTTAGCTTTTGAGATGGCTTCTTCACATTGGGAAAGGTCATAGCTATGAAGACCTTCAAAGGTAGCATCCAAAACATATTTTTAAGAATCCCAATAAAATGTAAGTCTTTATGATGGTTTAATACTAAAAAGTGACAAAGACAGTGATTTGAGTTTTCTATGTAACAAAAGCCTTTTTCAAAAGGCATCCAAAACCCTGACAGAGTATGTTAAAAAGGTTGTTGGCTTTTTCGTCTTTAAGAGGTGGGAATACCATTTAAAATCCTATTATACATTTTCAAAACAGTCACCAAGTGCTCCCCTGGTTGTTCATTGGAGAAACGAGGAACTTCGAGCATTTTTCAGAGTTTTCAAGGCTTAAAGCCTGCACGATGCACCTAGAAAAGCGCGCGGCGTGCCTCAGAGAGGAAATACATAGCGTTTATGTTGTTGCGCGGTGCACCTGTAGCGGCGCACAGCTCGCCTGTAGCGCCATTCACCCACCGATAGAGGCCGACCCGACTGCGCGGCGTTTTTTCCTGTGAACATGCCACTCACCCAAAACACCTTCAAAAATGCCTTTGAAGCTACTCAATCAATCGACCAAGGCAATAAGCATTATTTCAAGGTATTCTCCATTTCTTATTGCTAGTTTTTGAAATATTAAAGGGGTGAAAAGGTTATTTTCTCAAGGAAGAAGCAGTGATAAGGAGGGTAGGGTTTTTGATAAAAAACAAAGTTGTTTATGGCTGTAAATGTCACATACCATTTCAAGTGATAGAGGAAAGTGTTGAAACAGTCTTAAGAAGCCCTTATTTCTTTTCAAAGACAATGATAGTGAAGGAGTAGGGTTCTAAAGGATGAAGGCTTGGTAAATGAATAAAAATTCCTTTTTTATGTTATGAGACAGCAAACTCTGTGCAGCCTCCGTAATTCAAAAAAGCAAAATCTGTGTTTGAAGGTCCCAAAATCAGTCTAGAAGGATATTTTTCTTCCTGTATTGAGCAGAGATCCCATAATTGCTAAAGGTTGTCCTAACTGTGGTAAAACAAAAACAACCCCTATCTGCAAAATCAAAGGGGAAAATAGTGATCATAATTTGAAAGCTTTGTCATTTTAAAGTCCTCTCTGTATGGTGAAATAGTGAACATTGTGCACCCTCTATAGTTCCAAAAGCAGAGGGTGTGAATGGCTTTTCAAATCAGCTGAGGGTGTTCTGTCTTACTTTGTAAAGAAACAGTGAACAACAAAAGAACATTTTTGGGGAAAGGTGATTTTGTTTTTTTCTAAACACAAGGAGATCCTTGTTCTAACAAGAAACCACAAATACCTCTTTTCAATACCTTTCCCAAGCACAGTAATAAATTGACTGTTTTCTTTTCATTTGAAAAATACTTTTTGATTGGCATCAAAGAGGATTAAACATTGAATTATAAGGAGGACAGGGTGTGTTGTTAAGAAACCATTCCAAGGACCATTTGAGACAGCTTTTTTTTACAAAGAGTATCCAAAACAAAATGCCTCCCAGGCAGGACAATAGAAGTGGCCTTCAAAGGAGGTTTGAGCCTGTTTCAACTGAAGAAGTAAATGCTCATCCATCAGTCCTGTTTAACTTTCATGAGGTTGGGTGTCTAGAGTTTTTTCAAATGGTCCAGGAGGTGAAAAACTATTCCCCCTTGACACATCTTTGTGCTTTGAGATTTCAAGGGAAACACTTTCAGCTGGCAGGCTTGGATTTCAAGTTTTCTCCTAGATCCATTTCCAAGGCCACCAAAATACCTTATGTCGAAGAGAAGTGGTTTAAACAGAGCCACCTAGACTCAGAACAATAAAAACCCTTTTTGAAGCCTGAGCATAGAGATACATGTCCATCCCTCTTTCCCTTCTCATATCTGTTGACTAGTTATGCTCCCCTCATGAATATAATCATGAAATACTTCACTTGCAAGGGAAGATTCTCCTGGGTCTATGCTTACCATGTCCGGTTGCTCATGCATTTCATAAGAGCCAAATTGTTAATCTCCCTTTCTTCCTCCATAGAAGTATTGAAAAAATGGCCTCCACTGTTCAGAAATGACCTCCTTCTCAACAGTCAGCTTGCCTTTTCCATCATTCCCTCATCAAGGTTATCATTCTTCATCAGCTTGAGAAGAAGGAAATCTCTTGGGATACTTTCATTACACATCCAGATTTTGCCACTGTTCCTTCATTCCACACATCTCCTTCACCTTCCACTCACCATTATCGCCTTCTTCAAGCAAGCCCATTCACAAGAAGCTCAAATTTCCCATTGAACAAGGAGAAGAGCATGATGAGGAGGAAGAGCATGAGCAAGGGGAGGAAGAGCAAGATGAACAATAGCATGATGAAACAGAGCAGCAAGGGGAAGAAGAGAATGATGATGAGCAGCAAAATGATGATGAAAAACAACATGATGAAGCAGGGTAGCAAGGGGAAGAAGGGCAACAAAGTGAAAAAGATCATAGTGAGGAAGGGCAGAAAAGTGAAGAGCATCACAGTGATAATATGCAGCAAAGTGATGAAGAGCAGCGCCATGAAAAAACTCAAAATAGTGGCAAGAATGATGAGGAAAGTAACAAGGGAAAAGAGCCATTAGAGCATGTGCTAGCTGCCTCTCTTAGGCAAGGGGCCATGTTTTCTTCTCCAAAAGTGGCCAAGCCCCAGACATCAAGGAAAAGGGTGCCTAAACCTATAACTCCAAATGTTACTAGGGCCCTCCGAAGCAAGGGGAATTTTCCCAAGTAGCCCATTGTCGAATTACCCAAGAGGAGGAAGTTCAAGAAGGCCACCCAAAGCAAGGGAAAGGAGAGAGAAGAAAGCAGCCATGAAAAGGAGAGGTACTTTTACATAATTAAAATACAAAGTGATGATAGCGAAAATGAGGCCCAAATCCTAGAATCTCTCCTGATCAATAGAGAAAGCCAAATTGATGCTTTGAGGGCAGATCCAGAGAGGGCTAGAAACTTCAATCACTTTTTGCAAATACAAAATAAACAGATGAGTGTCCAGATTGCAATATATGAGACCCGGGCCATCAAATATAAAAAGGAGTCCTCCAAGGCACAAGTTAAATTGGAAGAACTCATGGGTGAGTTTAATGATAGCCAAGATGAAGATCAACCCAGTAGAAAGAGGCCAAGAACCATGGGACTCAGAAGAGCCCTTGAGAAACAAAAAGAGGAAGAAGCTACCCGTCTCCAATCTATTCCTCTCACTACTTTGTTCACCTAAGAGATAGAGAAAAATCGAGAAGCATGGCTCGAGAGGGTGAATGATCACTTGGAAAAGAATTTGGAGAAGGCCAATAGAGATTTTTACCTTCAAAGGAGGATGATCGGGAACTATAAGAAGCTCAATCAGTTCGCCCGACGAAAATTGAAGGTCACACAGGAAAAACTCAAGGAAGCTCAAAGGAGGCGCCCGACACCAAAATTGAGGAGAGACACCTTAAAGCTCCAAATTTTGGCCTTATCTTCACAACATGTTTCTGAAAGTCCTTGAGGGTCATGCTCGCCAAAATTGGGCGAAATTCAACATTTTTTGTTTTTTTGTCATTTTTGGGTTTTTGGCTAAAAATCATGGGCATTGCCATTTCTGTTTGGGGCATCCTCAAAGGATGAAAAGGGTATCATTGGATGCCATAATTTCAGGGGCATCTACTCAGTTATTTTCAGATCAATTGAAGATTATTTTCTCCCCCAAAATGGTGAAAAACATTCACTTTTTTCACACTCTGCCCCGTTTATCAGCAAGGTCTATTTTTTGGGTTTTTTCACACAAGTAAGTTATTGATGGACTTTAATTGATAATTTTGGAGAAAAATAAGCATATTCAGAAAATATACATTCAAAGATTTCCAGCGAGCCATCACAGGCCTCGTTTCGACATCCGAAAGGCCTCCAAAAGTTGCCGACAAGACAGAGGAATTTTTGCTGATATATTTCTTAATTATTTTTGTGCAAATGTACCTTTCTAAAGTGACTTTTTCTCATGTGCGTTTAGCTATTTTTGGGCATGATTAGTTATGAAAAGTCAATATATTTTCCCTTTTTAGCATTTTTTATATATTTTATTAGATATTTTGTGACTTGGGCTTTGCAAAGCCTCAAGGACAAAAACTGATATTTTTAATGGGCCAATGAGATTGCAAGTTGCACTAGGAGGTTTTTCCTCATCTTGGCCTATATATTCCATGATAATTCATTGTAAAAAAGGCTAAAATTGATGAATAGAAGCAGTATATGGTTATACAAGCTTGGAAGAAACACTTGTCTCATGCATTGGATAGTTTCTTGAATGTTTTTGGATGATGAAGGAGGTCTGTTGTTGGATTCCTTGACTTGGTAAAATGGTATAGTGTCCCTCTCTGTTATGCTTCTTAGTTTTCATTCATAATTCCATGTTCTTGCTTGCTATAAGAAAGTAGAGAATAGATTTGAGACATGCCCTTAGAGGCACCTCAAATTTCATGTTTCTTTATAGCTTCTATGTTTTCTTCCTTCTTAGTCATATCAAAGAATCCTTGATTGCTCTTTGATAACTGAAGAAATTGTGTGCTCGTTTCATTTATGGTTTTATGCATGCTAAGTATGATTCATGGTATGTCGTGCTTACTCATGGCTAGTCATAGCTCCTCCTCTAAAACCTTTCCTTGATTGATTAGATTGTCATTTGTTGAACCAAGGAGGTCTTGTATTGATATTTCCCTTTGCCTAAAACTATGCAATCTCGCTTCAAAGTGCCCATTAGCTTGAAATAATATGCTTAGGCATGTCCTCATAGTGATTTGAGTTGTTTTTTTTTTCTTAAATGTATTTCTCCAAAGTCTGATAGCCATTTCCTAAAGTTATAGAGTCATATATCTCTATGCATGGCTTGAATGTTTATTTCTATGCATTGATTAGTTTATAGTTACATTTCTCATGATGAATGGTTATCCCTACCATGTTTATGTCAGCTATTGAACTATTTATGTTGGAAATCATTTTTTCTTCACAAATTTAGTGTCCATCCCACTCCATTTTACCCAAAGATCCATTTTACCTCGAATCAAATTGGCTCTTCAACAACCTTGTATCACCATCTGAAGCTTTCTTGACCTTTTCGATCCCATAGCCTAGTTGATATGACATATTTTTACCTATCTTAGTCTTTGATCAGTTCATCCCTCACAAACCTAAAAACCAAAACCAAACACCTACTTCATAACTATCCTAAAATCAGAAACACAAGAAGAAAACACACAGATATCCCTTACACAAATAGATGTTGGAAATATTGTCATTGATGGCAAAGGAAGTGGCAAAGAAGGAGCATCTGAAATAGTAACTAGGAAAAGAGAAAAGAAAAGTAGCAGAGAAGAACAAAGGAAGAGTGCATTTACAGAGAGCAGTATCATTCAAGGAGTAGACACAAGCAGTGAATTGAGGCAGAGTTGTCCAGAGACAGAGGAATAGAAAATCTGGCAAATTGAGAAGAATAAGTGAAGTTCTTGTAAATAGTTACATTTGTATATCATGATGAGGGATTGCTTCTAAACTCTCTGAGAATTATATTTATATTCTTGATTGAATTCAGTAGGAAGGATATTTGAGTCCCTGTGTTACTGATAGTGGGACTATGCACGTGTAGACTGTTTGAATTGTGAAAGCATTACTCATGGTCTGAAAATATCATAAGCTCTGTGGAAGGAGTAGATTCATGAATCTATGTAAGATATTGGGTTGCTAAGGCCACAATACAGTGAACAATGGGGAATGTATAACCTAATGAAGCAGCGCGTTATAGTATGCGGAGGAGTCGTATTGAAATATTGATGAACCAAAATATTGACGGAGCCTTGAGCGAAGGAGCGGAACCACGAAGGATGAACAGTAAATATGGTTTCTGGTTTTTATCGCACCACCTTTGCACGGTGAGTGGTATTTGAGGAGGGGGGAGCGATTCCATAGATCAGGCGACACGCGTCCCTATACGACTCCACAAAACTGCTTGTTATTGCGTGCCATCATGCGTTATTGTTCGACCCAGGATGCCCAACGATATTGTTGAGCACTGTCGATCTGGAGGGAAGCCATCGGATGATGGTCATATGAGGAAGATGTGCGAAGGTTAACCAAAGTACGGCGCACCATCGTGCGTTATTTTTCGACCCAGGATGCCCAGCGATATTGTTGACCACCGTCGATCTGGAGGGAAGCCATCGAACGGTGGTCATATGAGGAAGATGTGCGAAGGTTAACCAAAGTACGGCGGCCATCGCGCGTTATTGTTCGCGTGTCTTCACCGAGCGATATCCATCCGATAAAATGAGGCGGCATGACGTGATAACAACCGTCGATTGGAGACGACTGTTAACGTTGGGGCCCATACCCGCGGACACAACTAGCACACTGGATATCGAGACAAGTGCCTCCGCAGTTGACTGAGTTGACTGCGGGGACGACAAGTGCGGGGGCACTAGCCAAAAATTTTCATTCGTACCTTGGGATCCCCCGCAGTGACGTAAGATGTTGAGTTGGTCACAGCTGTCTTCCACGTCGAATGGAGACGACCGATTGGGGCCCATACGCATTTATTGAGGTTTGTGGGTTTAACCAAGGTTGTTTAAATTAAATATAAATTATGATGAAAAACGATTGGGCCATCATTTTGTATGTTATTCCAAAGTTGGTGGAACGAATAAACCTGGGGTTCGACATATGAAGGTCATTACTAAAGGAAGTTTATTATGAGAAGTTGTTTGGGGTTTGGGTAGACCCCGCTGGATTATTTAATTAATCCTGTCCAGGAATACCATTAGCGGTTGAATGGTTTTGACTCATGGTATTAATAAGGGAAAAACTATATAAGGAGAAGTGGATCATGGTTTATGGTGTGCATGAAGAGGGGTTGATAACGAATAAATCTCTTTAAGAGATATATCTATGATTGAACTATGATAGATCGGAATCTATGATGCACCTGTGGATATGATGAAGGTTCAAGATCTCTAGATCTAGAAATGATGAATCTATAGGAAGATCTGCAAAAGAAATGATGAAGACCTGCCGCAACTCTGATGTACAAATTGAATAAATTTGGTGGATCTGAGGGTTGAAGCCTTCAGTATGAGAGTGGAAGTTTTCTGCCAGTAGAAGCTGGTGTTAAAATCAGGGGGTTGGAGCTCCCTTCCAGTATTGACTGGAGAATGAGAGAAGGTTGTAGCCTTCTACAGGTTGGTGCCTGCGTGTTGGTATAAGTCTACGCCAGTACAAAATTGTAAGATGTTTTCTTTATAATAAATATTGAAGACAAAGACGACAATAGCGGTGGTTTTCTCCCGAATTGGGTTTCCACCTTAAATACTGGTGTTCATGTGTATTTCTTGTGTGTGATGGTTGATTATGTTATTACTTCTCATGCTTACTGCTTACCAAACATCTGATGAATGAATGATGCAATAATCTATGTAAAGAATTAAATGCATAAAAAGTAAAATGTTTTCCAATCAGCTCTAAATATTGATTCACCCCCCCCTCTCAGTATTTTTCCCAACAATAGAGAGAGCCCTCTCTGAGTCCAGGAAGTCTAGGTCCTTGGGCTCCAAAGACTGGTTTGATGTTACACTGTCATTTGGCTTTCCAATCAGCCAAATCACAGGACCCTAACATGAAGAAAACATGTATTTGCATATTATGAGATCATAGTTTAAAAAGGACATCCGAAAATGAAGAAAGAAAATTTGCAAAGTGGAAGTAAGGCATTGGTCTTCAAAAGCCAGAGATCTGAATGTTCTGGAAACCTCCTGAAAAGGAGTTTCCCTCCCCAAGTGGGGCCACTATTAGTCATTAGTAATTTTTGCATGTTGTAGATGACTAAATAGTTTCCATAGATTTCTAGAAACAAATTTCATGAACATTGTGAGTTCTAGAAATCTCACTGCCTTCATTATCCTTAGATAAAAAATTTCACTATTCTACCATTTTGCCATCCCATGGTCACCCTGCCACTCTTGGAGAACTCATTATGGGCTTGTGCCACTCATATACATCTTGTCTTGTCAACTTAGCCTAAAAAACCTCTGTTTTTGTTTTTACCTACAACCCTCCCCAGCCAACTAAGATCATGATCTCAAACTATTTTTGTAGACTCTTTAGACAGATCAAGTACATTGGATTTTGATCTTCAACACATGATTTTATCATAAACTCTATCTCACACTTTATAGAGCCCAAGTTCTAGGTTTAAGTCCAAAAGCCAAGCCCCAGAGAGGCTCCACTAGGTCACCTAGGGTCTCATAAGTCCTAGGGTGGATTTGGTATCCTCCAAATCTGTTTTTTATACCTACAAGGAGACTTCTTTCAAAAAAAGAGGGAAAGGGACAAGTAAATTTGTCCAAAACTAATTAAGAGATCCTTCAAGGGAGGTATTTGGTATGAAGCATGAATCTAGTAAGGGAACAATTACCCTTTGCTCACTTTCCTGTAAAGAAGACCAAAAGGGCTATTAGATCAGCTAGGAGGTAAGGTAAAAAAGGTAAAAACCATCATAGGAAGATCATCAGTGAACAAGAGATAGCAACAAGCATATGTTTTAGGAAGATTAAGGTTCATAAATATTTTTGGCCAAACAAGGAATAAATGCTAGGGTTTCAAGGGAAAAGGTCACCTAACTCCATAAATGCACAATTGAAGATTTTTTTGGAAATAAAAAATGAGTTTTGGTAGGTTTTTAAGAACTTAGAAGATAACATTGATTATATTTTTCTAAGCAGCCCTAAAACCCAGGGATTTGGAAAAAATGACAAAATGATCAAAAGATAATGATAGGGCATCCTTCTTAAAAGCAGAGGGCATGCAAAGAGTATTAGTTTAAGAGTCTAATGTTTTCAAGTGCAGTCAAAAGGCATATAAAATAATCAAAGGTGAAAAGGCATTCTTCAGGTCACTAAAAATCAAAAAGGCCCAAAAGAATAAGAACATTGTATTCAATTTGTCAAAGTGCATGCCAAAGATAGTTTGGACAATGTACCTACTTTCAAAGAAAAGAGGTTAAAAGGAGCATCAACATCAACCAGGCATCGAAATAGGAGAAGAAGGCAAGACACCTTGATAAAACCTTCAGAACCCCTGCAAAAACATAAAAAATATATCAGTCAAGTGACAAAAGATTTGAAAGATAAGAAAAGTGGGTTCTTGAATTTAATTTATCTCTCTCAAAAGGATGTAAAGGTGATTAAATTTCATTTTTGGTTCATTTGGCGTTGCAAAGGAGGGAGGAATCTCTAAAGAGAAAATTCAGAGTTTCTGGGAAAATTGCTCAAACGTTGCATAAAACTTGGGCGCTGCGCAAAAAAGGAGTCGGTGCTACGCAAACTCACGCCCCTCCTATTTAGTTTTACATGACACTACGCAAAAAAGCCTTGGCGCTACACAACCTTCGGGCACTGCGAAAACGCGGGCCCAGCTCACCCTGAAGATGACAAATCCTACCTCTCTCCCAATGCCTCAACTCATTTTCCTGGGCGCTGCACAAACAAGCTGCCCAGCTTACCCGCCCGATGTACAAGGGCTACCTATTCCTCTAGGCGCTGCTAAAACAGATTACATGACCTACCCAGAAGGTGTGTAGCCTGCCTGGAACTGCGCTAACCACCGTTCAAGCTCATAAGCACTGTGAAAATCGCCCGACCTGACAGCTCGGGCAGAGGCACTGCGTAAAGTCCAGGAAGGTGCAAGAAAGACCCCTGCTACCTAAAATTCTCCCTTTTAGGTGTTTTCAAGTTAGAAGTAGTTTGAAGAAGGTGGTAAGTAGAAAATTATCTTGATCCCCCAAGCAAATTTATAGAATCGTCTTATTTTTGTCTAGTTGTTGAGGTAAAAACCCTGGGAGGGTGAAACCCTAGGTCAAAGTCACAAAGGAACCTTTCTCTTCTAAAAAGACATTTTCAATCCAAATTTGATAGCGGGGGTGGGTAAGGGAATTAAGGCTCTTACTGTATTCATGGTTAAACTTCTCAAGATGCAAAACCACTCACAACCTCATAACTCATCTCCTTAGATAAAGTTGACATCATCATCATTTCTCACTTGGTTTTTCCACTAAACCTCAATTTTTAGACCAGTGTCTTCCATCACCATGTCAGAGACTGAAAATAGTAGTGGTAGTAGAGGAGGTAAAAGGCCTTCAAAGACAAAGAACAAGGGAGGGAAAGTTAATAGGTTGGAACCCCAAAATACAGTGGCTATCACATCTTCTCCTAGGATCTTGTCATGCTTTCAAAACACAAGGTGCTTTCATTTTTGTGAGAAGGTCAAGTAGGTGAAGATCAATCCTGAGCTTACAAGGCTCCTCATCCTCAATTTACAAAACAAACATGCAGACCTAGTAGGGGTGAAATTTTAGATTTCAGCAATATCCATATCTAAAGCCACTGGTATCCCTTCAGTGGGTGAGAAATGGTTCAAGAATGGTAAGCTAGAAAGAGATTTATTTTTGCCATTTATCAAAGGGAGGTATAGAGAAGGCAGTATCACAATTTTCCCTTTCTCACATCTCAAAAATAGGTATGCACCCTTGATGTTGGCTATCATGAAATATTTCACTTGTGAGGGGAGATACTCCAGGGTGTATACCTATCATCTTAGACTCCTTATGCATTTCACAGGGGTTAAGGCACTTGACCTACCCTACTATCTCTATAGGAGTGTTATGAAAACGTGTTCTGTTGTAAAAAGGAGGAGTTGCCCCCAACAAATGTATAGTTTGTTCCACCATACCTTGATCAAGATGGTGGTTGTACATTAGCTAGAGCAGCAGGGTGTACCTTGGGATGTTTTCATAAACAATGAGTTCTTCTCAAACCCAAAACATCCTCATCAAACAAATCTGCCTTCCTCATCGGCACAAGTTCCCTCACCACAGGTACACATCCCTTCGTCTTCTTCTCTCGATGCATCAAGTGAAGCAGGGAGTGGAAATCAAGGATCACATAGAGATCAGGGTGAGGGTGAAGAATTCACTGAGGCAAACACAGAAATATATGAAGAAGAGACAGAGGATATGGGTAGTGATGGAGGAAAAAATGATGAAACACAATTCAGTGAGCATAATGAATAAACATATCATAGTGGAGATGATGGAGACAGCAGGGAAGAGTAGCTAGATGAGGAAGGAAGTCAGCAAAGTGCACAAGATAGCCAAGGAAATATTCATGACAGTCATGACAGCAGTCATGACTGTCATGACACTAATTAGTTTCTAGATAACCAAGAAAATAAAAATGATAGTGCAGGAAATGACCAAGGAGATAACCTCAGTAAAGAACAAAGCCAAGATGAGGCTGATGGTAGTGATGAGGTTAGAAGTGATGATTAAAACATGGTCAAAACTACCATCATCACCCCTCACATATGAACATACTACAAAGGAAAAAGATATGTGTTTTCTGCCTCAAAAAGGCAAAGGGCCATCTCTTCTCAAGCTATAAAACATTGGACAAGGGCCAGGAAAATGTTGAAAACATTGAGTAGCAGGTAAAAGTGAGGAGGAGTAATAGGATAAAGAAAACTACTCAAGGGCTTAAGTTCATTGACTTAGACAGTGATAATGAGGATGAGGAGATGACCACTAAAATGTTACTCCTAGACATATATGCACAAATCATGGAGTGGGAGAAGGTTTTCAAAAGAGCCCAATGCGTCATTTAGTACTATAAGAATGAGCATAAGTACTTCAAGAAGATCAAGATAGGCCTTGCTCTCTAGAAGAAGATGACCAAGAATTACACAAAGTAGAGCAAGTTTGCTTGTGCCAAACTCAAGGAGGCTCTCCTTGAGGTAAAAAAACCTAAAAAGGGAAAATGAGCATAAAAACCTTGGAATTTTGGTTGAGGCTTCTCAAAAATTATCTAAAAACATTTAAGGAGGGTCTCCACCAATTTTGAAGGAATTTGGAGAAGATTTTGTTTTTTGAGAAATTTTGGCCTCATTTGCATAGTGCCACTGACGCTCCACAAAATCTGGAGCATATTTAGGAGGAGAGCTTGAAATTTTTTATTTTTTCATGACCTGAACAACATCCACACAAAATTTCAAAATATTTGGAGCAGTTTTGACCCCTCAAAAGGTCAAAAAACACCTCAAAAGCACCTTTCTACCTTTGTTTTAGGCCTGGCGTTGCGCAAATGATAGTCTAAGGGTTTTACATTTTTGACAAGGTTACATGAGCTAAATCAGATTTTTTTTTCTTCTGAAAATTAGACTCTTCAGGCTTTCCAAATAGCCATCACGGAGCCAAATCTGACATCGGGAAGTGGTCCAAAATTCGGTCACAAAAGACCCTATTTTCTGCTGAAGGTGGCGCTATGCAAATGTGATGAATAGTGTGTTTTGGACCAAAATTCAACAAAACACACTCATTTATGGAAAAATCATATTTTTGAGTTTCTTGAGGCTAGACAATCTAGAAATAAGTGCAAATAGTTATTATGGCATTTATTTCATAAGGTATTATGTGCCTTGGCACTTACATGGTCTCTTGGCCATAAATGAAATTTATGAGTTTTTTAGGGTTTCTAGAAGCCTCTTATGGTTTCCACCTCCTAATTTGCTAAGTTAAATAGAGCATGAGGACTTGTTTGTAAATGTTTGCATTTTATGAGTTTCATGAGTAATATATGATTTTCATGAGCTTGGAGAGGAAATTGGTTTTGTGAAGTGGATGAATGGCTTGTTTGTTTGGATGATGGAGAAGATTGTTTGCAGGATTCTAGAGCTTGGTGAATGGTGATGTTTTCCTATCTGTCTATTGTTTTCTTAGTTTTCATTATGTTTCACACTTCTTAGCTGCTATGAAATAGAAAGGTATAGGTTGAGACATGTTCATTGAAGCACCTCAGTCCTCCTGTTTGTTATAGCCTTTATGCTTTCCTCTGTTTGGCTCATAACTAAGGAATTCTTCACTGCTCCTTAGGCTCCCCTAATTTTTTTTTTTGTTTCATGCATGGTTAATATGTTATCTTTCAAGTAATATTTATGGTATGCCCTGCTTATTTGAAGTTCTCAAAACCATATCTTGAATCTTTTCTATGAAATATTGGTTGATTAGGTTAAGTCAAAGAGGTCTCGTTCGATCTTGCCCTTTGTGCATTCTTGTCAACTTGTTTCAGAGTTCCCAATAGCTTGAAATATGATGTTTAGGAGTTCCCTCTTCATAAATTAAGTTATTTGTTTAAATATTTTATGTTTTCCCAAAGCCTGAAGGTGAATTTCCAAAGTTAGGAGTTCTAATGCTTCTATGTTTCACTAGAATGTCCATTTTATATGTTTATCATTTTGAGTATTGTTCAATGAGATCAATGGTTTGCCCTACCTCATGAGTTATGCTTCATATTATATATGTATAAGACCTCTTAGTATTTTCCCCAACTTAATGTTCATTAAACCACCATAAATCACCTTAAGGATCCATTGACCTTGCTAAATTGGCCCTGCAACACACTCTGCTTCATCATTTAGACATTTTTGACTTTCACTTGATTCCATAGCCCAATTCCTTTGAAATAATTTTACTTCTCTTATTTCATTTGATCATCTTTTCCCATCCAAAACAATCAAAAAACCCTACACCTAATAACTAGCCTAAAATTAAAACCCTAGAGCAACAAGATTACATCATTTGCACCCAATAGAGAGAGCCCTCTCTGAGTATAGGAAGGATAGATTCTAGGACTCCAAAGTGTGGTTTGATGTTACCCCTGTCTATTTGTATCTCAATCAATATAGGAAATAACGAGGAGCTAACAGTGTCTGTCGCCAACTATCTATGATAAATACAAAAGCATCGCTGCATTCCAGGTGACTATGCACAACATCCAAATTCAAGGCCGCAAGGATTCTACATGGGTTTCTCTCTCTTATATGGTGGTGGAAGAAGAAATTGATAATGTAATTACGCTATGGCCTCCTAACTAGAAGCTCGGCTTCAAAACAGGCGTGAAGGGCACCAGAGGAACCAGCACAATGAAAGTAATCCCACCTGTCATCACCAAGGATACCGAAGGACCGAGCAAGAGCATGGGGAAGGGCACAGAGGCTACATCACAGAAGGATTCACAGCCGAGTAAGAGTACGAGGAAGGGTGCGGATGTCGTAGCATAGAAGGATGTGCAACAGGACCTCAGGACCGAAGGGAAGGAGGTGGGAGGTATTGATTCCCCTCGAGGCACGAAGTGGTCGAGTGAGCCTGTCAGGGGGTCACGCAAGAAACAACACCTCATCCGACCAGAAAGATGTACAAGAGTTACACTGATCAGAGATGATCTAGAGCGAACTGAAAATGCGGTCACCTTCGCGACAGAAGACAAATGGCTAGCTCTCGAGGAGCAGCAGAAGGCTACGGTTGATACACTTCAGGCAAGGATTCGGGCTTTGCAGCTCCAATCAGATACCTTGTAGACCAGAATGAACCAGGTGAGGTCGCACCCCACAACTAGTAGCGCAGCCGTGGTTACAACCGAAAGCCATCCCTGCGTGCTTCCTGGTGCAACCCTCATCATGAGTTCTCTTGACTTAGGTGTGCAATTCCATGCTTGTGGAGGAGTGTAGTTAGATCTAGCTTGACTACCTCATGAGTCATTGCAGCTCCTCCACACTTTTCTCTTTGAAGAAATCTAGCATCGGGATCGCAAAGTGCACCATCAACTCAACATAGCCAAGCAAACGATTGAAGAAAAAATTACTGAAGTCTCTCAGGCCCAGGCTGCATGCACCCTTTCCATCACGCAGCAGACAGAGCTGGAAAATTTCATTAGTAGACTCTATGCAGATGTTACAGATGAGATACCAGCTACGGCTACCCCCTCAGGCAGAGATTGAGGGGCTAGTTGCAGCATGAAAAGCCTCAAGAACTGAGATCAAGGTAGTTAAAACAAAGATGGAACAACAGATCACAAACTTGTAGGCCAAGTTGTAGCTAGAGACACCACCAGAGGTGTAGGCCCAGCAAGCTATGCTGGTTACTGTAACCACAAATGTGATTACCGAATAGATTGCCCAGGGTGCCCAACTGCTGGATACAACCATGCAGTTATGGAATAAAGTAAAACGTGACCCAATCCTGCAATAGAGGGAAGAAGAATTAAATCATATCAAATCCACGATTCCTACTCTTATTCCTGCTCAATGATTAGCACGACTATGGACTAGACATGCCCTTCGGGACGATATCGATGAACTCTGCCAGAAGAAGAATACTCTTAGTGACCATCTTAAGCCATGGGATGATGAAGCCCTAAAGCTATCAGAGGATATTGATGTTGCTGTTAAGCAACTAAAATAGACTCTAGAGAGAATCACCGTGAAGACAGAAGGACCGACATCGCAAAATTTAGTGGATATTGCGTAGAAAACTACTTCTCAAAGTGAAGGAGTGCTGCCCCCACTAGTCAAGGCAGTGAAACTACTGCAGGCGTAGGTGGAGACCCCACCATTACAATGACTCGAGACGAGTCACAAGATTGTTTTGGGGGACTGTTGGAATAGGGTCCCCTAAAAGCTACGAATTTTGGATATTTTTGATATTATTTAATCTATTGCAGGGGTTTTGGGGGTGGGTCAAAGCCCCAAATGTAATGTAATTGGTCAAGGGTAGACCAAGAGTCCACAAACCATGGTTGGCAGACCATTGGAAGCACAGGCTAAGTTGATATAAATAGATGAACCTTTTTTGAGCCTTAAAGTAGGAAAAGATCAAGTGGGATGCTAAGTGAGAATTGTTAGATCTGTTGTAAGTCCTGTTGTGTGTGGACCCTGCTGGCTGTGTGTGCAGGTTGTGTCAGATTGTATTAAGTTTTGGATACTAATATATGCGGATATAGTTGAAGTAGTTATGTGTTATCTGATTTAAGGTATTTCTGTTGATGTGAACTATTGGATCTGTTGTGAATGATGTTGGTTATCTGCTTATGCTGTGAATCTGTCTATGTTATGGTATAATTAGACTATGTTGATGATGTGTTATATTGATATGTGTTGATTATTGCTGAAATGCACGTGGATGCGGAGTTATTAACTAGCTTTGTGCACAATATTAGATCTGTATATTGTGATTATAATGTTAATAGCCCTACAAATAGATCTTTTTGGTGTGAACTTAATAGGCTATGAACGTCAATCTTCTTGACTTACTTACTCTCTCTCAGGGTGTGGAAACCTAGTTCTAGCACCCTCCCATACTGCTTCGGGTGAGACTTTGGATTGCGCAAGTAGGTCACTGCTGAAACGGCCAGTAGTATAGGGGTTTGTTGGAAAACCTTAACCTTTGAACCTGGGTTAGGACCCCTTGAGCCAACACTCACTAAGACATACTGGGCTATTTAGGAGATATTCTGTAATATCCCAAAATAGGGAAATTCTACAACAATAAGAACACCTTAAGATGTTCCAAAGTTGGAGATGCAGCAATGTAAGAACACATATTGGAGTAGCAGCATTATATCAGCACATAAAACATGAGAAGATCCAAATATCC
This sequence comes from Pinus albicaulis, assembly GCA_034641835.2. Taxonomy (NCBI): domain Eukaryota; kingdom Viridiplantae; phylum Streptophyta; class Pinopsida; order Pinales; family Pinaceae; genus Pinus; species Pinus albicaulis. The sequence continues at coordinate 1,946,717,308 of CM076578.1, forward strand.
ATCATATTAATCTTATAGCAACAAAAGAGTACAAATCCTTGAGGAAATAATCACTCAAGCTAGGCAATGCAAGCCTCAGTAGAACATGTACATGAAAATAGAGAACACTGCTACATATAGAAAACCCAAGGCTATGAAAACGCAACTTTATTAGAGGAACTGCTACTGGGAAGTTTCAATACACAAATATGACAATGTATAGATCAAATAAGTGGGGGAGAAAAGCTCTAAACCCCTGGAAACAATCTCAAGACAATCCTAGAAGGATTTCCTGACATATGCAAAATGGAAAAAATGTCGGAGTAGTAGGGCTGAGTAGCAGATTCAACTCAAGAACTGGATGGAGATGGATGTAGATGATGCACAAGCTAAATAGACCTCCTCCAATGGATCTTCCACGTGAAAGGCTGATCCTAACACTGAAGATATCACCCTCCAAACAATACTGCAAACCTTCACTGCAGATACACACTGAAAATAACAAAGTGTAAGAGAGGGACTGCATTTTAGATCATGGAAATGGTTGGCTTGATGCCAAATATGGTGAAATATGCCTAGCGATATTCCTAACTGATCCTCCAAAAGGAATAAGGCTTCCTCCTCTAACAAATAAGCACAGGAAGTGGTGTTCAGGAACCTCCACTGCAACACAAAATTTCCTGCTACAAGAATAATGTTGTAGCTGAAGGAGGATGCTTGGCCTCAAGCCTGAGTGTGGATAAATGAAGAACAAGATCCCCCAAGAGGCCTCTCTTGAAAGAGAAGGAATTCCTAAGTTGGAATGCCTTGTGCTAAGCAGCACTGCAACTCTGCTAAATAGCAGGAGAATGCACAAAGTCTAAACAGACCATAAAATCAATAATCCATAACATGAATAAAAATGGCTACCTTGCCCTCCTTTTAAACAAGTGAAAGCCATCTCACCATGGGTCCCACTCATTAGGGTTTCCTTCACCAAAGAAACGTCCTCCCATTCATACTATGTTGTTTCTCTAAGTGTTCTCCACCTCCTATCCCAGTGTTGTTGACTTGGTCAAACTTGACCTTGTCCTCATGCAATTGTCCTCTTTCACACATGAGGGTGTGAAATCCAGCTCCAATGATGATCCCTTTTTATACTATGAGCAATTTTATTCATGTTTTTATTATGTATGGGCCTCCTTACCCAATTATTCAACTCCTAGGTGATAAAAACAAAAATTAATGTTCCAACTAGCTGCATGCTAATTTGGGAACATTACAGTCCTCCCCTCCCAAATGTTGCTTGTCCTCAAGAAACTACAAGGATAGAACTGAGAAGTTACGTCCCAAGGCATCGAGACTAAAATGTATTGGGAAAACATCTTTCCCAAGTGGATCCTCCATCCCCAAGCAATCATCCATACAAAATGAGTCACCTCCCAACATGGCAACTCCAGAAAATTATCCTCCACCTTTAGTTCATGCAATGTAGGTGGGATAAAAATATGAACATGGTAGACATAGGAGCCTAACCCATGCTGTCCTCCTGTCCACTTATGATAAGTGTAGAGTTTTTGTTGATCTCGGGCTCCAATAAATTTTCCCTTAAGAGGCAAGATGAACACTAGATCTTCAAATATCTCTCCTCCAACGCTGTGAATCAAGCTGGCCCAAATCAATCCATATGTGATGGATAGGAAATCATCACCAAATGGCATCCCATCAATCACATGGCCCACCTCAACAAAAGGAAACAGGTTTTTGGTTGTGGTGGCCATATCTCCTCTCATGCTCCCATTAGAACATGCAATACAAAAAGTGTGGGAATCCTCTTCCCTAAATGACAGATCAAACTCATGTGTCTATCTCCCAATCATGATTCTAATAAAAATAAGATCAACATCAGCAAATGAAATCATGATCAACATCAAAATGAGGAAAATGTTGAAGGTTTCATTTGGTGCTAGAAGGTACCAACAATTTTCCCAATAGTGACAACGCAGTTTTCCAAACTGCTACTTCAGAAAATTACATGGCAAGTTGTTTTTTGTTACATGGATAATTATGTATGTCATGACACAGAAAATGACTAGGTACATCAACTGAACATACATGAAAGAAAACACTTGCCCAAGGCCATATAAGAGATCGTTGTCTCCATCATACAATTTGGCCCAATGTTGACCATGGAGCTCAATGAAAAGCTTTCCCTCTTGTGGAGCAATGCACTGAATATGAATGGTAAGAGTATCCAAATATTGTGTTAGATAATCCATGGATGCAAAAAAAATATTCTTACCATGTGTTTAAAGAAAGATGTTGCATATGTATATGAATGATTCCTCCATAGTGGTATGAAACACTCTCATGAAGAGGAATGAACCATATGCTGCATGAAGATCACCCTTCTTATACTTGGAAATACAAGTTAAGAAGATCATATCTCTGTAATAGATGTTTCCATCTACTACTCCATCAATCTCACTTCCTCCTTGCTCACCAAGTGCATCAATGGTGAAGTGATCATGGGGAAACTCCATAAATAACCCCAAGCTCCCAAGTGACAATGTTGTTGGCCCATGCAAATAAGCTCCTGCCAACTCATAACTTCATTCTTTAACATGCTCCTTGTCAAAGACATATTTCATAATTCTGCTACACATGTGAAGTTCCTCCAAAGTGGAAGTACCTCTTGATCATCTAAGGCCAAGGAGTAGCCCCTTTGCACCATGATAGTGCCTTCTCCTACTCCTACACCATCATGCAAAGTGTGAGATCAAATATTCCCTTGCTCTCTCAATTACAACTCAAGCAACAAAAGTGTTTGTTGCCTCCTCATGCTCTCATCATACAAGTCATGTGATGAAGACATAATGAATGATATGAATGTCACATAAAAACCATTCATCCATAATCTTTGCTGCTCAATGATGCAAGCATCCTGCCACACCTCCTCCAGCCATGATAAGTGATGGCCAAACTCCTTCAAGAGTAGCCAGCGCAGCCAAGCTTCCTGCTGCCCAGTGTCATACATTTGCAAGTGGCTCACCAGCCTCTTGCTCTTCGTCCATATCCACTCAACCATTTGTGGATGTCTCCCTTCATTCTCAATCTTGGTACCTATTATCACCCTATTAATTCTCAAGTTTTGGGATGAGGATTTAAAGTTGAAGAAAACCAAGGGTAACCAAGAACCTATTTTGAAATTCAGGATCTAGCCTTCCCAACTTCCGGAGAGGGATCTCTCCTCAAGATTTAACTTGATTGGTTATAATATTTTAGGCTAGGTATGATTGGACAGTGGGATTTGTTTTGAAATCTTGGTGGGAATAAAATGTTCTTCAAGGTAAACCACAGGGGGATCTATCAGACCATTGGGCTATGGAGTCAACTTTCTAGGCAAGCAAAGCTAGGAAATAAGGTCTAAAGAGAAAATATACTAAGGGCATGCTAGATGACCTTCAAAGGGTTTTGATATAGGATTTTTGATGAAATGGGTGAAATATGAACAAAAGGGCAATTAAGAATCCTTATGTTACAAAAATGAAGATTGAAGGAGGGGATCAAACAGGGACTAAGAGCATTTAAGAATTCTATAGTTCGGATATCAAGCAAAAAACATAATAATGAACAACTAGTAAAAAATAGGGAGCTTTTTATCACTAATCCTATTTAAGCTTTCCTAGTTAATCATTAAAGACATAAAACATTAAAATAAATGTATGGAAACTTTTTGAAATATAAAAAAGTGAAAACGGGAAAATACTAGACTTATCTAGTCAACACAAGAATCCTGAGTTATGATGTCTTTAATCTTAATTCCAGTCTGCTGCGTTACTGATTGACTCACACAAACTTCAATATATCGAGAAAAATGACTATAGTAGTCTTGATAAATTTTATTCCACACTAAAATACTTCGAAGAATGAAGTATTTATACAAGTAAATTGTTTACAAAATATCTCAAAGTTTTGAGAGAATATCTCAAGAGAAAATAGGAATTATTAAATAAGAAGAGGGACAACTGCAAAACAGATGGGAAAGTTGTCCTCTTTTACAAGAAAAATAGAACAGTCTATCTAATCAAACTAATTGTTTGTCTTGCTGGAAGTATTGCTGGCACTTGGGACAATATATTGTGGAGGATGACCTGTAGTATACTCCTCTTTCACGTTCTACTCTAATACTCTTTTCATCTGTTTCTTCACTGTTTACTGTTGAAAATTAAAAATAACTAGCAGTAACTTTTGTTTTCACTGATACACTTTGACCGCCAATACTCTTTAATCACTGATTTTTCACCTTGAGGTAAGAGTAAAGTTTTCCTTTCATGTGTAATTTTCTGCACTGGTTTGCCAAATTCACATCAGATCTATGAATTCTTGCCACTGCTCAGTAGTAGGAATCTTCATATTCTTCAGCTTTCTATAACTTTCATCTGCTTCAGTATACTTCGAAAAATTTTGTTTCACAAGGAATATATGCTTGATTTCATTCTACAAAAAAAAAAAATTCTCAAAATATTTCAAAACTACTTTACCACTTGGATATCCTTGTGGTAAAGGTTCATTCACCTGCTCTTTAGCATAAGCTCTTATTTTCTGGTCGTAGTCCTGTTGGACCACTAATTTCTCATTAAATCCATGGATATCTGGAAGTCCTAATTTTTGCAGCAGGTCATATTTGGTCTTGAATTTAGCAATTGATATGTTCATAGTATCACACTTTTCTTCTAGATTATTTATAATGTTTATTTTGGTGAGGAATTTTCTGATTTGCAGGATGGCGTCTGTTCTGTCAGCAATTTTCAACTCTTTTAATTCTTCCCTATTCTTGTTGTTCAAAAAATGCTATGATTTGGACTGCTTTTGGTGGCTTATTTTCAAGTTATTTCTTTGTTTTATCAATGTCTGCAATTGCAGCCTGTACAACTCTTTCTAATCATAAATGATCTGAATAGCAGGCCATTGTGAGTGAATACCTTCAATGATATTGGTCCATAAATAATTTTTAATTTAGGCAACTTGATCAGTGAGATTCACTTTCTTTTGGAGGATCATCACCCTTCTAAAGATTCGACTCTTTGGTCATGACCCTTCGAAGTTATCACATCTTTATAGGCAGATTCCAAGTTTTGATTTGATTTTTTCAAGTTTTTAATCTCATCATTCTTCAAAGTCATTTCCTCCGTGGCTTTTACTAAATATGTAGCTCATGTTTTTGTCCCTGTTTGTACCTGTGTGTTAGAAGATGTAGCAGCTGAAAGATATTTTGATGAAATTGACACTGCAGTTGTCAATTTTCCTTTAGGTGCTAGATGTTTTGATAAGGTGGATGGTACAGCAGTAGTCACTATTGGAATGACTGTGGGAATGACTTCCTTAGCCTTTTTCAAAGCTTCATTTTCCTTCATTAAAGCTTGAGTCTGGTTTTCCATTTATTTAAGTTGACCAGTCATCTTTAAAACCAACTGACTTAATTCATAATTCTCTTTCTTTTGCTGAAGAATATCATTGGCTTAGGGATATTCACTCTGAGGTAATTTGAGGTGGCTTCTTAGGGCATCAATATATTCATTTTTATGTTTTATCAAAGCCTTTGCAATTTCAATAGTAGCTATATTTGCTCCAGCTTCAATTACCAAATCCTCTAAACCTTTGATTCTCAACTCTTTGGCATGCAGAGATGCTTTGTCCAGTTTCATTTTTGTTTGCAGATTTGTCACAGTTTTCTGTATCATGCTAGCACTCATTGTTTTGTTGACTATTTTTTAATATAACATTTCTATATTGCTTCTATGGAACTAAATTTGATCAATTTCATGAATTGCCTCAGCATCTACCTCCAAATCTGTCTTTGAATAATCTGCAACTGTCTTGGGATCAGCCACTATAGGCTTCAAGAATGACATTATCATTTTGTTGGAAGAATAGTCAAATGCAGTGAGAAGTCTACCCTTATTTCCTGGTTTCTCTTTGAGAAATTTGGAATATACTTCATTTTTTATTTCTTCATTCCTTTCCCTGATTTGCCTAAATTTTATCTGAATGTCTGAATCTCTGTTATCAGTTGCCTTTGTGGAAGAAGGAATTTCTACATCATTTTTTTTTTCAACCATCACTTTATCTTTATCCTGTGTTTCAATTTGGCTCTTTTGAAGTTCTCTGAGTGTTTCAGTTATTATTGTTGTTGCCTCATCATCATTTTCCTGACCATTATTATCATCAATTTCTATTTTTTTATCCTTATCTTCAGTATTCAATTTGGTTCTCTTGATATAAGGGGTTTGAAATTTATTGTTTGTAATGGTTTCTGCAATATAGTTGACCTCTTCTCTGCTTCTTTTGTGAGATACCTCTTCTTCTTTATCAATTTTATTCATCTTTGCATTATTCACCTATGTTCCCTATGTATCAACATTCTGCATTCCCTGTGCATCATTATCAATCAAAGTATTTGGCTCCCATTCAATTTGATTGGAAAATTTCTCAATCTGTGACTTTGACTCATGTACGAAAGGAGTCAACTTGCACTTTACCCTGATAGTGCTCAAAATACCCTGAGGGTCATAGTTACACATGAAGCTTTCTTGGAACTTGTACTCTTTTAATTTGATAGTTAGCTCTTTCATAGCTTCCCTGTTGTTAACTATAAATGGACCAATCTGATTTTTGAGTTTGAATTGGGTCTTCTTCTTGGAAGCCATGAAGTTTACTGCGTCTACATTTAATATCTGTATTAAGTATTCCAAGGCAAAGATTCTAATAGTAACAAATTTTGGTAATTTGTATGGAGCCAATAATGCACCATATACTCTTATCTCTATATGTTTCTTATATAAATACCAATCCCCTACTTTACAGTTCTCAGAAAACTGTAAAATCATTTTGGTTTCTTCATTTATTCTTGGATTTTCTGCCTTATTCAAGAAGTTCATAGCTGGTATTATAAACAAATTATTGAAATCTGTATATGTGCATTAACTACTGTCTTTCCTTAAAAGAGATGTCCAAAACACTACTGAAAGTAATTTCCATTCTACATCCAATTTTTGTAACTCAATATGGAATTTTTCTGCCTGATAGTGTAAGAAAAGATGTAATAGATATGATGTATATCTAAATACCCCCTCCTCTAGTAATTTATTCAATTGATAGTGCATGTTTTCTGCAATGAGCTTAGCAAAATTGAATATTATTGATGGAGGTTGGCCAGGAGACAATGTAGATAGGAAACCCAAAATGGAAACATCAGTAAATTCATCATTATCATATCCCAGAGTAAATGATAGCATAGAGATAATATTTCTTGTACCCTCAGGGAAATCAAAGGTATCATAGGGTGGATTTACTTTGGTGATATCAACATGAGTTGGCCCAAATATCTGAACGGTATTGAATCTAGTAGGAAAATGTAAATCCAAGTAGAGCTGGGTCAAATCCTCAATTGACAGTGAAACTACTCTGGGGTCATGGCTCATTTGCAGCATGGAATTAATGGAATCAACATTGATATAACACAAGAATTCCCTATCTTTATTAACCATACACCTATGATCTGGAAGATAATGCAACTGACATAATCTGATGAACTTTGGAGCCTGATGAGTGATAGGGACTATGTACTTTGGAAAGTTAGACTCCCAAATGGATACATCATCTTTAACTTTCTCCACAAACTTTTCAAAACACCAATTATGGACATCTAGCAAGTTGAATTATACTGATGGGTCAAAGATTCTATAATCCACATCAATCAATGAGCTACTTTCTTCGGTGGTTATGGGTGGTTGAACTAGTCTGACTACTTCAGTTGTTTTTGTGGTAAGAGCAGGAGTAGGCTTATTAATTTTGGAAGGTTCAGGCCGTGGAAACTTGCTAGAGGTATTTATCTAATATTTAGGACCTCCAAATTTTGGGGTGACTTGTTTCTTGTTCATTTTGAATGAACAGAGCAAGATTACATAGTTTGCTCATTTTCTCTTTGAGAAATAAGAGACAATTGAAAGGTTTTTTGAAAAAAATAAGAGCATGAGAAGTTTTTTAGGATGACAGAAAAGATTTACTGTATGCAAAAGGCTAGAAAAGGAGTTTTTGAGGCTCTTATGCGATCTGAAAATGACCCGAGTTACTTAGCTCTATGTTAGAGATCGACTGTAGGGGCGTTTACTGGATATGTCACCCTTCAGAAAAGGATGAGATCTAGAGGCTACCTGGCCCTCTACAGACTCTGCCTATAGAAATTTAAAGCTAGAAATACTGAGAATGGTGCATCCGTTGTATTTTAAAAGCCGAGAGAAAATGTGCTACAAGGAATTATCAGTTTCACTACTGATATTGCAGACATGGACCTTCTCTTGAACAGGCTAACTGCTACAACTCCTTTCTTCAAAACATAAGGAAGGACATGGATTGAATTGCACACTAACAACAACTGAGGGCTGAAGCTATCAGGACCTTTGACATACTGGTGGCTGAAAGAGTTTCTGCCAAACTCTCCACCAATACTTTATCTGTCATTTGAAGAGGGCCTACTTCCTCCTGGAGTAGGGAAAGCTCCTCTCTTGAGATTTCACTCTAAAAAAATTCTCTTCAAAAATTATTCACACTCTCCATTACATTACAAAGAAGAATGCTCTCTTACACTCTCTCATGAAGGGCTCACATGCTATTCATTACTTTACAAAGAGAAATGCTCTCATTTAAAAGTGCCTTCTACACTCTTATGAAGTGCTCCTACACTCTTCAAAAGTGCTCACTCCATTATTTCAAAAGTGTTCACACACACTTCCTCATGAAGTGCCTACACACTTTCACTTTAAAAAGTGCTCACATACACTTATTCTTGAAGTAATCACACTCATCTTCACTTATGAAAAGAATAACATGCTCTCTTTTATACATAAGAGCTCCCATTATCAATGCTTACAATCTGCCTCGAATCAGTATTGGTTGTATTTGGAAATCTATTGGAGTTCGTTTAGTGGTGATAAGGTTCGAATCACATTATTCATGAACCTCTTAAACTTGATCCTTCATTCAATTCGAAAGCCATATGGAATCATTCCACCTCAAGGCTTGATCTTCGAACTTGCTTTCTACATTTAGCAATCTGTTAGAGGATTTTAGGTGATGATAAACTTCTAATCAAATTATCCATACATGCACCTTTGGATTTGGTTCTATTACATAGGATTCAATACCATTTCAATAGCGCAGATAATAATCATTTAAAAACCAAATTATACTTTATCATAAAGTATTCTATGACTATTTATCCGAACTCCGCTGGCAGTATTCTGACATGGCTCGACAGCTGTTCACATGACACAGTTCTGGAACTTAACACTACTGCAGTTCACATGCTTGCTTTCCGACGTGGTTCATAATCCACGCAGTCTTTATAACAGTTCTATTCATACATGGCCATCTCCGCGGTTTGGCAACTCTGTGGAGTTTAATTACATGACTTTAAATCAACACATAACCGAGCCTTTACAAAACGCGGGTTTAATTCTTTGTCGAACGTTTTGACATAGGGTTTTTGAAATTCGTTTAATAAAACCGTCAGCTTTACAATACGTTGTGCCATGATCATTACATCGGTTTAATAAAACCTTTACATTGAACCTTCGAACTCCGAAGTCCGAACTTTGACATAGTTCAAAGTCTTTACAACGCGGATTTGATTTCACTCCAAACCTTTGATATGCATTATTACATAGGTTTAATGAAACCCAACTCAATATGTTTGTAACATATCGGCCTAAAGGTTTTATACCATGGCTCTAGACCCATTTCCGAACTTTGCAATAAAACATTTACAACCCATTACAATATGTTCGTTGACATATGACTTTCGAACCTTCACTCTAAAGGTTTTATGACATAAGTTTTAATGAAACCCATTATATCAATCCTTATGAGTTTTGAACTTTATAAATTAGTTCGAAAAACCCATTTACATAATGTACTTGACCTCCGAACATTATCATAATGTTTTTGGATATGGTTTAAACTTTGATATTAAAACCTTTGGTGCTAGACTTTAACATACACGCTCCGAACCTTATAAAAGGTTTATGTCTTAATTTTGGAGCTAGGGGCTTTTAAGTCCAGAAGTTTAGACAACTTAGGAATAGGACTTAATCTTACAATTCACCCTAGGAAGACATGTTTGACCTTTACAAAAGCGGACATTAGACATTTTGGACCTTTACGAAAAAGACTTAGAACAAGTTTTACTTACATAAGTCTTATGACAATCTCTTTTGTTTTATGTCACAGGTCGATTTGACGATGTATTTGATTGGCACTTTTGGACGTTTGTTGGAGTCGCATCTAAAGCTGATGTTGATCGCTGTCACACATCTAAACTTTACAATTTTAATGATAATCTTGATCAATTATTACATAATCAACAATTACAACATTTCAAATAACCATCTTGGTTGACTGATTAATTTCGATACAACTTTAACAATTCTAAAGTTGGATCACACCTCCGAACTAAAAGAACTTTTGGTTCTCCAAAATTTTTATTTACAATGCTTTTGAAAAAAAATTCAATCCTAGAACCTAGTTACAATATTACTAGATCTAGATATTACAAAACCATTTAAACATATGGCATGAAATCGACCCAATTCCACTCAGTACTTATTTGATCTCCAGCAGGTGACTTGGGTTCTTCCTGAACTTCTGGTGTCAGTACTATTTTCTTCGAAAGCATTGGAAAATTATCTTGAACATGCCCTGGAAATTTGCAACTTTGACAAGTTGACAGTTGGCGAGGATTCTTGCCCATCTTGTACCTGCAAGAACTAGCTTGCTCCGATACCACTTGATCTAAAAATGACCTGAGTTACTTAGCTCTATGTCAGAGATCGACTGTAGGGGCGTTTATTGGATATGTCACCCTTTAGAAAAGGATGAGATCTAGAGGCTACCTGGCCCTCTACAGACTCCGCCTATAGAACTTTAAAGCAATAAATACTCAGGTTATTTAACATGCGGAATTTTTAAACCAAGATCATTTCTAGTTCTTTTTACAACATATGATTGGCAACTTTAACTGAACAATTATTATGTGAATTTAACTGTTAGGCATAAAATATAGATTAGACCATTTCACATCAATCACATACCATAAGACAAAAGATGTTTTGTGACAGAGTTCTTCCCACCTGGACTACATCTCCGGGTCCGCCTCAGAAAGGTGCGTCCATTGTATTTTAAAATCCAAGAGAAAATGTGCTACAAGGAATTATGAGTTTCACTACTGATATTGCAGACATGTGCCTTCTCTTGAACAGGCTAACTGCTACAACTCCTTTCTTCAAAATATAAGGAAGGACATGGATTGAATTGCACACTAACAAGGACTGAGGACTGAAGCTATCAGGACCTTCGACATACTGGTGGCTGAAAGAGTTTCTGCCAAACTCTCCACCAATACTTTATCTATCATTTTAAGAGGGCCTACTTCCTCCTGAAGTAGGGAAAGCTGCTCTCTTGAGATTTCACTCTAAAAAAATTCTCTTCAAAAAGTGTTCACACTCTCCATTACATTACGAAGAAGAATGCTCTCTTACAGTCTCTCATGAAGTGCTCACATGCTCTTCATTACTTTACAAAGAGAAATGCTCTCATTTAAAAGCGCCTTATACACTCTTATGAAGTGCTCCTACACTCTTTAAAAGTGCTCACTCCATTCTTCAAAAAGTGTTCACACACACACTTTCTCATGAAATGCTTACACACTTTCACTTTAAAAAGTTCTCACATACACTTCTTCTTGAAGTTCTCACACACATATTCACTTATGAAAATAATAACATGCTCTCTTTTATACATAAGAGCTCCCATTATCAATGCTTACAATCTGCCTCGAATAAGCATTGGTTGTATTTGGAAATCTGTTGGAGTTCGTTTAGTGGTGATAAGATTCAAATGACATTATTCATGAACCTATTAAACTTGATCCTTCATTCAATTCGAAAGCCATATGGAATAATTCCACCTCAAGGCTTGATCTTCAAACTTGTTTTCTGCATTTAGTAATCTGTTGGAGGATTTTAGGCGATGATAAACTTTGAATCAACTTATCCATACATGCACCTTTGGATTTGGTTCTATTACATAGGATTCAATCCCATTTCAATAGCACAGATAATAATAATTTAAAACCCAAATTAGACTTTATCATAAAGTCTTCTTCGACTGTTTATCCGAACTTCGCTGGCAGTCTTCTGACATGGCTCGATAGTTGTTCACATGACACGGTTCTGGAACTTAACACTACTGCAGTTCACGTTCTTTCTTTCCGACGCGGTTCATAATCCACACAGTCTTTATAATAGTTTTGTTCACACACAGCCATCTCTGTGGTTTGGCAACTTTGCAGAGTTTAATTACATGACTTTAAATCAACACATAACCGAGCCTTTACAAAATGTAGGTTTAATTCTTCGTCGAACCTTTTGACATAAGTTTTTTGAAATTCGTTTAATAAAACCGTCAGCTTTACAATACGTTGTGCCATGATTATTACATCAGTTTAATAAAACCTTTACATTGAACCTTCGAACTCCGAAGTCTGAACTTTGACATAGTTCAAAGTCTTTACAACGCAGATTTGATTTCACTCCAAACCTTTGATATGCGTTATTACATAGGTTTAATGAAACCTGACTCAATAAGTGTGTAACATATTGACCTAAAGGTTTTATACCATGGTTCTAGACCCACTTCTGAACTTTGCAATAAAACCTTTACAACCCATTACAATATGTTCATTGACATATGACTTCCGAACCTTCACTCTAAAGGTTTTATGACATAAGTTTTAATGAAACCCATTATATCAATCCTTATGAGTTTCAAACTTTATAAATTAGTTCGAAAAACCCATTTACATAATGTACTTGACCTCCAAACATTATCATAACGTTTTTGGATATGGTTTAAACTTTGATATTGAAACCTTTGGTGCTAGAATTTAACATACACCCTCCAAACCTAATAAAAGGTTCATGGCTTAATTTTGGAGCTAGGGGCTTTTAAGTCCATCAGTTTAGAGAACTTAGGAATAGGACTTAATTTTACAATTCGCCCTGTTGGGGTTCCCATGTTTTGGCAAGGTTGGAAATACCAAAAGATGAGACAACATTAGAACCACTTTCAGACCTAAGGATCTAGCCCTCCTAGGTCCAGAGAGGGATCTCTCTATGATTTTCAAAGGTATATGTCTTTGAGGCTCGAATTGTTAAGATGTTAGGCTAGTTATAGGCACAAGGTTTGTTTGTTTGATTTTGAGTTTGGTTGTTGGGAAACAGGAAGGAAAGATTCAATATAAAACAAGGATGAGTAAGAAGGATTTTAAGCCAAGGAGAGGAAAATCAGGGGACATCAAGGCCATTGGGCAATGGATTCAGGAAAGGGTTTACTTGTTGTTCAATGTGCAAGCTTTCAGTTGGGCTAGTCATCTAAAGCATTGGATCTTAAAGATGATATTGGTATGGAATGGTGAAGGAGGAGGAAACCAGTCACGATTTAGAACAAAAAGTTAAAGACCAGCTGGTTGCACAAGGATCCTAGTGGACAGGGCTAACGCTCATCCCTAGTGTTCCCAAATCTTCCAGCTAAATCCTAACAAAAACATCTAAGAACAGATTCCCTTAATTCATACATCAGAGAGCAGGCAATAACATCTAATACACTTGTTAAATCAACTGAAATCAATTCTTAGATAAAACGTTAGCAGAAAACATCAAGGCCGGGAGAGCAGAAACATAGGGTACCTAACAAGGGTAAATCCTATGCCAGATTTCTGATGCGGGCCAGTTGAAATGAAATAAAACATAGAGACAGGAAAACATCACCGCAGCTATTAGATCAGGATCCAAAGAAATGTGCTTGTCATATTAAAAACAACACCAATCAAGTACAACATAACTTACAGCTCAATGTTCAGCCTGATGAAACTTCCTCAGCCTATCTTACAATCTTACACAGAGAACTTGTCTCAAGAGAAAAAATCTTGCATTCTACTGATATCCAATCAACAACCCTTACAATTTTTTTCTCATGAGTTTTATAGCTGAAGAGAAGCAGAGGAGGTAGGTATAAAACTAAATGCAACATTAATACTCAGAAGAAGAAGAGGGCCGAAGCCCATTCTGTTTTAAACTTAGAACATTAATCTCTGGAATGTTTTGGGTGCACGCATGATCTCCTTCAGGCTTCCAATTACTCTGATATGACCCTGGACGTACTTTGACTGCAGTACTCTGTAGTACTATTGGTGCATAAACAAAAGATGAATGAATGATAAAGAAGTCTGCCATACTGATGAAATAAATGCTCTGATAGTGCTGGGGTTGTTTCAGGGTAGAAAATCTCTCCAGGGAACGGCATAGATTTAACACTGCATGGGCGCTTTGTCCTTTACAGAGGAAAAAACATTCTGTTGTTGTAGAAAACCCTGATATGCATTGATTTCGGCGGGCTGTACCTTTTGCTTGATCTATGGGATCGTTGATCTGGTGTTTTGCCATCTAAACTGCTGTATTAAGGCCTGAAACCTTTGATACTGAATGCTGAAAAATTTGATCATTAGCTGGTTTTTCTTCCCTGCCCCATAAATGTCTCGATCTGCAAAATCTGGGCTTTAATGGCGCCGGATGGGTTTTTATTTGCAGAGATTGAATTGTCCTTGGATAATAATTATGCCGCCGCAACCAATTCCGGGCGTTTCTCTGTAGTACCAGCTTCCATATTTAATTTTGTCTGCGCGGCACGCCATTGAAGTGCTACATGTAAACCATGGCGCTTTTTCTCCTCTGATAACCCTGCAAAAACACAAAACCTGTTATGAAAACAATGAGTGGGGTGGTGGATGCAGTGGATGATAGTAGGACTATGGAGAAATGGTGGAAAATGCCATGGAATGGTGGAGGAAAGAGATGGCGCAGGTTGGCGGAATGCGGAACAATTATACGTGAAAACCTTGTAAATGTCGACCTTTGAATGAATCTTATACAATGGGATGGCAGAAGTACGGTGGGTACACGCGGAGGTGACGTGGCGAGACCGGGTGACGACGGAAGAGTCATCAATGGGAAGACCAAACTGGGCCGTCGGATCTCAGAAGAGATCGATGGTCGAACACACAGCGGAGGGCGATGAACGGTGGGCCAAGAGTATGGAAACCTTGGATTAAACCCCGTGCATCTTCGTCGAGTGATGACCGTTGGATGAGCAAGGACAGATCTGATGGCTGACATGAATATCGCTGTGCATCCTGTACCGAACAATAACGCGCGATGGGATAGCGGTTTTGAAATCGTATAGGAGCCACGCATCAAGAGGTGTATGGAATCGCTGGCCGATGAGAAAATACCGCCAACCGCCCGAAAGCGGTGCGATAGAAACCAACAGGTTTTGAAATAGTGCACTGCGGGGACCACCGGCGGGTAAACTCCGAACCGTTGATCTGGAAGTGAATGGACGGCGATGGCACGATCAGTGGTTTGAACAGGTGAATCATGGGCACCGCGGGTTTAAACGATCGCCGTTCGATCTATATGGATCAACGGTTGAGAAAACGCCCGATAAACATATGGGACAAGCGCCTTCGGGGCTAGCGCTTGGTCATAGTGTTGGGTTCTGTGGGAGGAAAAGGGTGTGGGGGCTAGGGAAAAAGGGGCTAGGCCCGGACTATGAAGAAAATATGATTTTTGGCCCATTTTAATACATTTTTAAGCCGACCAAGGGTAACGATAAGGGAATGAGGGGGACTTAGGCATGATCCAAGGGAGTAGGGATGTTTTAGAGGGGATTTCTAGGATGAAAAGGGGGAAATTAGGGGGAAGAAAGGGGGCTTTGAGGAAAGGAACAAAGGGGTGAAAATGAAGCATTTTGCAAGGGTACAAAGAGCAGAATAAATCCTTTAGGAGCATGATTCTTTGTCAGCAAGGCTTAGTTACTCATAACAGCAGAGGGAAACAGTCACAAGGCAGGGATCACGCAAAGGTTGCAAGGATGATGTGTTTACAAGGGAAATGCGTTCCTTGCAGGCTTATAAAACAGATTAGCCCCTTGCTTGCTTTTTCAAGGAAATTATAAGGGGCTAACAGTGGCTCCACATGGGGATGGCTTCTTCTTGAAGGAGTCAAGAATTCAGAGGATAGATCTTTGGTGTAGGCCAGATGCCTGCTGCTTTACACATCCCTTTCTTTGATTTTTAGCTACCACAATATGAAGAAGTTACATCATCAAAAAAACTTTCCCACCAAACTACCCACCCTTCCTACAATCCTAGCATTTTCTTCTTCTAGGGTGCATTTGAGCTAGCAGACCCTTTACACCATTTATTTTTGCAAACAGAAAATAAACCTATTCTATTTCTACCCTTATTGCTCCATGAGACCAGATTAGACTGTTGGTCTCATGTGTTTCTCTACCTAATCTAATATCTGCTGGGATTAAACTGTCCTGCAAATTTCTTCTCTATATTCTACGACAAAAATTGAAAAACAGTCAAGCCAGGTTTAGACTGTCTAACTTGTTGTGGATCCAAGGCATAAAAACAGTTGCACATGGACCAAATTTGCAGAAAACTGAAAAAAAAATTGTGAAGATTTGAGATCTGAAACTTGTATTATCCTTCCTTCCTTTTTGTGACTCAAGTTTTGAGCTTGTTAGAGTCACTCATTTTCTTCATTTCAGCTTTGGTTTTGGGCATGTTAGAGTTGATTCTTCTTTTCCCTTTGCTGGTCCAGATTTTGGGCATGTTAGGACCAGCTGCTTTACTTTCTTTGGCTCAGGTTTTGAGTTTATTAGAGCCAACCTTTTTCTCATCAGAGGTTCACGTTTTAAGCATGTATGAACCTCTCCCTTTCCTTTGTTTTTGAAACATTTTCTCTTTTTTCTTTGAAAATAAAAAATGCAATGGTATGTACAATGGAAATGGAGACTGGAAATTGTAAATTAGCAGAAGTAATGTTTGAGCATCCTGCCATTGACAAGACCCCCAAATAGCTCAGTGCCATCTAATTCTTGTAAGAAGAAATCATTTGGACCCACAGTGGCCTGGATGATGTATGGACCCTGCCACAAACTATCAAACTTGCCATGTTTTCCTTTGTCCTATCTCCTTGAGTCCCACTTTAGAACTTTATCCCCAATTTTGAAATCGGAAGCTTTGGTTCTCTTGTCAAACAACTTATTTATGTTTTCCTGAACTCTGATAGCTTTGTTATAAACCTCTTCCCTTGTTTGCTGGATATGAATTGTTTGGTTTATTCTTCTCACCATACTATCTTCTTCTGACTAAATATCATGGACCAGCTTTATTACTGGTACCCCAAGGCTGGTAGGAAATACTGCTTCTGCACCATAGACAAGCTGAAATGGTGACATGCCAATGGACTTCTTGGTTGTAAGCCTGTCCGCCCACAAAGCATGTACTAACTTGTTATGCCATGATTTTTTGTTCTCTTCTAGCAGCTTTTTGATTATGGCCACCAGGCTCTTGTTTGATGACTCAGCTAAACCATTACCTTGAGGGTAATAGGCAGTTGAATGACCAAGTGCTATTTGATACCTGTGACAAAAATCAACCATTTTCTTGGATCCAAAAGCAACAGCATTATCGGTGATTATTTTCCTTGGGCAACCAAACTGAGAGAGGATATGACCTTCCAGGAACCTAATGATGACTGAATCTGTGGCATTCCTAGTAGGTATGGCCTCTATCCACTTAGTGAAGTAGTATGTGGCTGTTAAGATCCATTTGTGTTGTGAAGAAGAAGCAGGGTGGATTTCTCCTATGAAATCTAGGCCCCATTGCATAAAAGGACCTTCAACAGTGATGGGTTGTAAAGGGAGGGGGAGGAGTTTTCTTTTACCTTCAAAGATCTGACATTTGTGGCGGGAAATTACCATATTATGGATATCATTGAAGAGTGTAGGCCAATAATAACCAACCCTGAGTATTTTATTTGCAGTGGATTTCCAACTTAGGTGGCATCCACACTCGCCATCATGGAACTCTTGTTTGATCCTCTCGGCTTCAACTTCAGGCAACCATTTAAGCAAAAGGCCATTTGGATTTTTCCAATATAAGTTTTCATTCAAAATGAAGTAATTTCTGGCTTTTAGTTTTATGAATCTGGCCTTGGTCTTTGACAGTTCAGGAGGAGCATTGAGGTTGGTGAGCACGTAGAGGATATCGGAGTACCAAGGAGAGTTCTGAAATTTCTCCTCAAAAGTGGGATCAGGCAGTCCTTCCTGCTCATCTAAGGCAGCTACCATGTTAATGTCAAGGGCTTGTAGATTTGATTCAGCCATTAATTTGGCCAAGACCTGACCTTTGATAAGTTTGGTGGGTTTAATCTCAAGGTCGTATTCTAAAATCACAGCAATCCATTTGGCCCTCTTACCATCAAGATCTTGGGACAATATATCTTTGACAAATATGTTGGGCACATAAGCTATGGTGTGAGAATGCAATATGTACACCCTAAAGTATTTTAAGGCCTTGACTAAGGCATAAGCCTGTTTTTCCATTATGTTGTATTTCAAGGGTGCATCTCTCAGTGCTTTGCTGAAAAAGGTTATTGGATGTTCCATTCCCTCTGTGTTTTTCTGCAGCAAGACTGCTGCTACTGTATGCTCAGAGGAAAATGAAAAAATCAGGAAATCCTTTGAGAAATCAAGGCTGATCAGAACAGGAGCTGGGGTGAGTGCAAGTTTTACCGATTCAAAAGATTGTTTAGCTCCAACAGTCCATTTAACCCCTGCACCTTTCTTCAGCATGTTAGTCATATTCCTAAGGTGTTTAGCTAGGTTGGGAATAAACCTCCTAAGAAAGTTAATTTTCCCAATGAAGGACTATAATTCTTTGATGTTTCTTGGGTGTGAGATCTGTAGTATTCCCTCAACTCTCTGTGGGTCTATCCTAATTCCCCTCTCAGATATAATGTGGCCAAGGAGTTTTCCTTCTTGTAGCCCAAACACAGTATTTTTAGGATTTAGTGACAGACCAAACCTTCTGCATTTTTCAAACACTTTCCTCAGATGTTCTAAGTGTTCTTCCTCAGTCTTGGAGTAGACTGTTATGTCATCCAAATAGATGATAATAAAGTGTCCTATCCAATCTGAAAAAGATATGTCCATTGCTCTTTGGAAGGTGGCTCCAGCATTCATCAGTCCAAAGGGAATTTTTACATACATAAAGGTGCCCCAGGGAGTGGTAAATGTTGTTTTGAGTTGGTTTTATGGGAGTACTAAAACTTGGTTGTATCCTGAAAAACCATCCAAAAGAGAAATCCTTTTAGAGCCTACTACCTGTTGTAGAATGTGTTCCATTTTTGGCAGAGGGTAGTTTTCCTTAAGTGAGGCTCTATTAAGATTTCTGAAGTCTATACACAGTCTGATTTCCCCTGTTTTCTTTCTTACAGCCACTAAGTTTGATACCCAGTTAGAGAACCTTACAGGAACTATTATGCCTGCCTCATACATCTTTTTGATCTCCTTTTCAACTGCAGGCAATTTTTTTGGGTTTATCCTACAGAGTTTCTGCCTGAAAGGTTTCTGATTTTCCTTTAAAGGTATTTTGTACTGTATGATGTTTGTGTCATAAGCTTTTAAATCCTCATAACCCCAAGCAAACATGTCAATAAATTCTTTGAAAAGTTCAATGTATTTGTTTTTCATGTTTGCTGGGAGAGACTTAGCCAATTTAATAATTTTGGGCTTTTCTTCTGTGCCTATATTGCATTCTTCCACGTCAGAGTACGCATGCTCTATGGTGGGTTTTTTTGCTACATCGTCAAAGTCAAAAAGGTCTTCTAAGGGCGCCAGACCTTGAGGTAAGTTCTTATCTTTGGCATGTAGCACCTCGACCTCTTCATTCTCTGCGTCTTTACATTCAGTGGTCGAATTTCCCGTTTCTTCATTCAAAGCGTTTATTTCTATGTCACTGGGTGTTTCTTCTTCATCTGAGGACTCTTCACTTAGGCGGATATTGTCAGATTTACAGTCTGGATCAGAAAATTCAAACTCATTCCTACCTATCAGAAAATCCTCAATCTGTTTATCTCCTTCAAAACCTGCAAATATTTTTCATTGTCCGACACTGCATGTCTGAATTTGGTCTATATGATGATCTGTTGGTTGTTCGGAGTTTTAGGGTAGGAGCTGGCTAGGCAAGACAGTCCATTTGCAATGATTTTTTGACTCCTAGGGACGAACACTAGTTTGTATTCAACAAATTTTCTCAATATGTCCATGGCATCGTTCCTATATGCCCTCAACCTAGGGTGTTTGGCTGTGTATTCAGCGTTTACTTGTTTTATGATCAAATCTGAGTCTCCCTGCACAGCTATCTTCCGGGCCCCTAATTTCTTCAATAGATTTAAGCCAATGATAGGAGCCTCGTACTCTGCAATATTGTTTGTACATTTGAAACGCAGGTTGCAGGCATGGCTCCCTGCGTAATCACTCTCTGTGTTATGGATCCATACCCCAGCTCCAGCAGTTATTTTGGTGCATGACCCATCAAAATTCATTACCCACGGGGGTTCATTCTTGGTTTCGCTATCATTTCCTTCCCTATGGCTGGTATCTTTATTGTGTTGTGTTGTAGAGTCTACGTTAGGCTGTGAGATGTTTTGTTTTTCGTCATGGGTGTGGAGATCAGAGAGGTGACTTGTTGGTTGATTGCGTTTTATTTCTTGTTCACTCAGAGTTAGGTCTCTGTCGCACTGTCTACAGGTTTCATTGCTGTTTTCTTCTTTGATTTCCTCCAAAGTAGCCATTATGTTAAGGTAAATAGCCTCTGCCTCTCCGTCTGCATCCCTGTTTTGAGACTCTGACCGTTCTAAGGATTCATCATTACAAAATATGAAGGATTCAAGGTCTGTGTGTACAGAATAAACGGGTGAATTTTCTGGTTTTTCAGGGCTACTGACTAAGAATTTCATCTGTGCCTCCCTATACAGTTTTCTAGGCTGGCCAAAGATGGGAATTGTGGCATATGAGCCATCCATCTGCATTGTACCCTGCAGCTTGGCTCCCCAAGGTCTCGATAACAACATGCCATACTTGGGTGGTACGTCTGCCACCACAAAATCCATGACCATACATTTAGCTGGGATTTGAGTTAAGCTCCCACATAAGTCTTTGATCAGGCCTAGGCATTTTACTCTGCTAGAGTTGAAAGAGTATAAATCTTTGTAGGGATGAGTTATCTCTAGGCCTAAACTCTCCATTACTACCTTAGGCATTAGGTTGTGAGATGCTCGAGAATCATGCATTGCATTATGCAGGATCTTGTCATGAATGTTGAGACTGATATAGAAAGGTGGAACTACCCCTTCCTGAAACTTCCCTTCAATATTTGGACCAAATAGGAGGGCTGGTTGATCATCATTCAGATTTATAGTGTCATTGTTTTCACCAAGTTTCAACGCTTTCAAAATTTTGCCTTTATATACATCCTGAGTGGCCAGCTCAGATGGTGGTACAGAAATTTTGATTTTTGCAATCTCACTCTCCAAATTGAAAGTGGACTGACTCTTAGAAATGTTCAATTCTGTTTTGTTTGCCACTGCTTTAGTGGTTGAACCAGTTTGCTGATTCTCATTATGTACAAGGTTTGTGACTGTTTTATCAGGAACACTAGCTGCAGTGCTAGTGCTACTGGTTGGTTGACTTTTTTTGTCAGTTTTTGGGTTGTCCTTTTCTTTGTTTTTCCCAAAACTTACAGCTGCTGATTTGCTATTTTCAGCAGTGAATTTAGAAGTTTTTTCAGTTCTTTTCTTGATGATGACCTCAGGAGCTTTTGGTTTGGTAGTTTCTTAGCTCTTTTTACTTCTGAGTTCATATTTTTCTCTGACATGCATCATGGCATTCTCAAATCCTAATCTATAATCTTTAGATTCTAACCATTCCTCATCCCAACAAGAGGGTGAGGGTTGATCTTCCTCTGAGTAATAGTTGTGGATTGAATATTCTGTTTCAAACATGTTTATTGTGTTTCCCTCAGACTCTTCTATGATTCCCTCATCTTCATCGTGAAAATTCTCTTGGAATGGGGGAACAATATTCTGATCTGACTCTCTTTGCCTATTGGGAGTGTTATTGTTTCTTCTAAAGTTCTGGTTCTGGTTCTGGTTTTTGTTCTGATTTCTAACTGTGACAACCATATTTTCCATCATTTGCTATAGCTTTTCCACATTCTTGGATAATCTGTCATAATTGGGAACAGAAGTGGAAGCTACCTTGTCATCCCTATATGTTACCATCTTCTCGGCTCTCAATCTTGCTCTTTTCTCGATCAGATTTGCCTCAATACTCACTGCTCCTTTCTGCATGTCCTCTAATGTGTTATACTCTTTATCCCTAAGCTCATAGGCCATGTCAGCATTAAACCCTTTGGGGTATTTCGCTAGGGCCATACCTTGGGGAGGTTTCATATGTGGAGGGAGGGCATTGTAAATGCTGTTAAACCTTTTTGAGTAATCATGGACACTCTCTCCTACATTTCTTTTAAGGCTCATGTATTCTACTAGGAGTTGGCGAGGGTTAGCCCTAGCTTCCCATTTATCTATGAATGTTTGATATAAACCGAGAAGATCTTGGATACTACTAGGAGGCAAGATTTTGAACCATTTCTTCACATCACCTCCTAAGCTCTGAGAAAAGATTCTCATTTTGACTGTGTCATCATCAATTTCCATGTATTAAAAGGAATCTTCCATCTTATCTACGTGTTGTTGAGCTGTGATGGACTCTTTGGCAATGAAATGTGGAATATTTGATTGATAATCATTTGGTAGGGCCACTAGAGGCTGGGGCAATATCAAAGGTGCATACCAGGCTGGCATGATGATATTATGATGAGGTAAAGGGTTAACTTGGGTAGTTGGTATATGGATGACAGGGATACTAGGACCAGCAGAGGTTTGTTGAGCAGATCTAGGGTGGGAGAGCCCCAAGTTTTGTTTGAAGTGAATATCAGGAGGTGTAGATGGAGGGGTTCCTTTGTCCCTAATGTGTCTACCACTCTGGGGTGGTGAACCAGGAAGCTCAAGGTCTAACTGATCTAGATCACTGAATGACCTGGTCCTTGGTAATCTACTAGGTAAGTCTAGGTTAAGGTGAAAATGTGATAGAGCTGTAAAATCTTCTGGTGCAGAATTAGCTCTATAGATGTGACTGGAAATAGTTGGTCTTTCAGGTGTAGGAGATCTCTTGAGGATGCTCTCAGGGTTATCAAATATTTCAGGTGGGTTTGGGTTGGGATAAGCTCTTGTGTAAATGGTTCTGGAAGCCAGAATGTTGTTTTCCAACAAGGCAGCTTAACCCTACTCTTTCTTCTATTGTGGTTGATGCTGTTATGGAGGTAGGTATCCCAGTGAAGTCTAATGTAAACCAAGATAATCAGCATTCCTACTAATTACCAGTGGAGTCTTTTATCTTTAGGAACTATGGAGTCACCAGGTGGAAGGTTTAGGGTGTTCTAGGAGTACACTGTCCACCGCAATGCTTATGCAATATCCCTTTTCAAGGATATCCAGAAAACACAGAAAACTCTAACCAGAGATTGACTGGGAGGGAATTTACCATATATGTCACCTCTTAAGAGAGGATGAGATCTGGAGGCTACCTAGCCCTTTCCAGACTCTATCTAAGAGTATGGGTTAAAACACCCAAGAGGAAAGTGGAATGTAAGTGTAGGTGTTTCACTACCAACCTAACCAGAGATTCTAGTTTTCTAAGGTTCTTGAGATGAAGTGAGCTAAAAAACACTCAGAAGTCCCTAGTGGAGTCACTATTATGTTGGGGTTCCCATGTTTTGGCAAGGTTGGCAATACCAAAAGATGAGACAACATCAAAACCACTTTCAGACCTAAAGATCTAGCCCTCCTAGGTCCAGAGAGGGATCTCTCTATGATTGTCAAAGGTATATGTCTTTGAGGCTCGAATTGTTAAGATGTTAGGCTAGTTATAGGCACAAGGTTTGTTTGTTTGATTTTGAGTTTGGTTGTTGGGAACCAGGAAGGAAAGATTCAATATAAAACAAGGATGAGCAAGGAGGATTTTAGGCCAAGGAGAGGCAAATCAGGGGACATCAAGGCCATTGGGCAATGGAGTCAGGAAAGGGTTTACTTGTTGTTCAATGTGCAAGCTTTCAGTTGGGCTAGTCATCTAAAGCATTGGATCTTAAAGATGATATTGGTATGGAATGGTGAGGGAGGAGGAAAACAGTCAAGATTTAGAACACAAAGTTAAAGACCATCTGGTTGCACAAGGATCCTAGTGGACAGGGCTAACGCTCATCCCCAATGTTCCTAGATCTTCCAGCTAAATCCTAACAAAAACATCTAAGAACTAATTCCCTTAATTCATACATCAGAGAGCAGGAAATAACATCCACTACACTGGTTAAATCAACTGAAATCAATTCTTAGATAAAACGTTAGCAGAAAACATCAAGGCCAGGAGAGAAGAAACATAGGGTACCTAACAAGGGTAAATCCTATGCCAGATTTCTGATGCGAGCCAGTTGAAATGAAATAAAACACAAAGACAGGAAAACATCACTGCAGCTATTAGATCAGGATCCAAAGAAATGTGCTTGTCATATTAAAAACAACACCAATCAAGTACAACATAACTTACAGCTCAATGTTTAACCTGATGAA
This sequence comes from Pinus albicaulis, assembly GCA_034641835.2. Taxonomy (NCBI): domain Eukaryota; kingdom Viridiplantae; phylum Streptophyta; class Pinopsida; order Pinales; family Pinaceae; genus Pinus; species Pinus albicaulis. The sequence continues at coordinate 1,946,741,985 of CM076578.1, forward strand.
ACTTCCTCAGCCTATCTTACAATCTTACATAGAGAACTTGTCTCAAGAGAAGCAATCTTGCATTATACTGATATGCAATCAACAACCCTTAAATTTTTTTTCTCATGAGTTTTATAGCTGAAGAGAAGCAGAGGAGGTAGGTAGAAAACTAAGCATTAATACTCAAAAGAAGAAGAGGGCTGAAGCCCATTCTATTTTAAACTCAGAGCATTAATCTTTGGCATTTTTTGGGTGCACGCATGATCTCCTTCAAGATTCCAATTACTCTGATATGACCCTAGACGTACTCTGACTGCAGTACTCTGCAGTATTATTGGTGCATAAACAAAATATGAATGAATCATAAAGAATTCTACCATACTGATGAAATAAATGCTCTGATAGTGCTGGGGCTGTTTCAGGGTAGAAAATATCTCCAGGGCACGGCATAGATTTAACACTGCATGGGCGCTTTGTCCTTTATGGAGGAAAAAACATTCTGCTGTTGTAGAAAACCCTGATATGCATTGATTTCGGCGGGATGTACCTTCTCCTTGATCTATGGGATCATTAATCTGGTGTTTTTCCATCTAAACTGATGTATTAATGTCTGAAACCTTCGATACTGAATGCTGAAAACTTTGATCATTAGCTGGTTTTTCTTCCCTGCCCCATAAATGTCTCGATCTGCAAAATCTGGGCTTTAATGGTGTTGGATGGGTTTTTCTTTGTGGAGATTTAATTTTCTTTGGATAATATTTATGTCGCCGCTACCAATTCTCGGCATTTCTCTATAGTATCAACTTCTAGATTTAATTCTGTCTGCGCGGCATGCCATTGAAGTAGTACATGTAAACCATGGCATTTTTTCGCCTCTGATAACCCTGCAAAAACACGAAACCTGTTATGAAAACAATGAGTGGGGCGGTGGATGATAGTAGGACTGTGGAGAAATGGTGGAAAATGCCGTGGAATGGTGGAGGACAGAGATGGCGCAGGTTGGAGGAATGTGGAACAATTATATGTGAAAACCTTGTAAATGTCGACCTTTGAATGAATCTTATACAATGGGATGGCGGAGGTACGGTGGGTACACGTGGAGGTGACGTGGCGAGACCAGGCGACGACGGAAGAGTCATCAACGGGAAGACCAAACTGGGCCGTCAGATCTCAGAAGAGATCGACGGTCGAACACACAGCGGAGGGCGATGAACGGTGGGCCAGGAGTATGGAAACCTTGGATTAAACCCCGCGCAACTTCGTTGAGCGATGACCGTTGGATGAGCAAGGACAGATCTAACGGTTGACATGAATATCGCTGTGCATCCTGTACCGAACAATAATGCGCGATGGGATAGCGGTTTTGAAATCGTACAGGAGCCACGCATCAAGAGGTGTATGGAATCGCTGGCCGATGAGGAAATACTGCCAACTGCCCGAAAGTGGTGCGATAGAAAATGCCGGGTTTTGAAATAGTGCGCTGCGGGGACCACCAGTGGGTAAACTCTGAACCGTTGATCTGGCAATGAATGGACGGCGATGGTGCGATCGATGGTTTGAACGGGTGAATCACGGGCGCCGCGGGTTTAAACGATCGCCGTTCAATCTATATGGATCAACGGTTGAGAAAACACCCGATAAACATATGGGACAAGCGCCTTCGGGGCTAGCGCTTGGTCATAGCGCCGGGTTCTGTGGGAGGAAAAGGGTGCGGGGGCTAGGCTGAAAGGGGCTAGGCCCGGACTATGAAGAAAATATTATTTTTGGCCCATTTTAATACATTTTTAAGCTGACCAAGGGTAACGATAGGGGAATGAGGGGGACTTAGGCATGATCCAAGGGAGTAGGGATGTTTTAGAGGGTATTTCTGGGATGGAAATTGGGAAATTAGGGGGAAGAAAGGGGGCTTTGAGGAAAGGAACAAAGGGGTGAAAATGAAGCATTTTGCAAGGGAGAATAAAGCCTTTAGGAGCATGATTCTTTGTCAGCAAGGCTTAGTTACTCATAACAGCAGAGGGAAACAGTCACAAGGCAGGGATCATGCAAAGGCTACAAGGATGATGTGTTTACAAGGGAAATGCATTCCTTGCAGGCTTATAAAACAAATTAGCCCCTTGCTTGCTTTGTCAAGGAAATTATAAGGGGCTAACATGCCCTAGGAAGACATTTTTTACCTTTACAAAAGCAAACATTAGAAATTTTGGACCTTTAAGAAAAATACTTAGAACAAGTTTTACTTACATAAGTCTTATGACAATCTCTGTTGTTTTCTGTCGCAGGTCGATTTGACGATGTCTTTGATTGGCGCTTTTGGACATTTGCTGGAGTCGCATCTGAAGATGATGTCAGTCGTTGTCGCACATCTGAACTTTAAAATTTTAATGATCATATTGATAAATTATTACATAATATACAATTACAACATTTCAAATAACCATCTTGGTTGACTGAGTAATTTCGATACAACGTTAACAATTCTAAATTTGGATCACACCTCCCAACTAAAAGAACTTTTGGTTCTCCAAAAGTTTTATTTACAATGCTTTTGAAAAAAAATTCAATCCTAGAACCTAGCTACAATCTTAATAGATCTAGATATTACAAAATCATTTAAACATATGGCATGAAATCAGCCCAATTCCACTCAGTACTTATTTGATCTCCAGTAGGTGACTTGGGTTCTTCCTGAAATTTTGGTGTCGACACTGTTTCCTTCGGAAGCATTGTACAATTATCTTGAACATGCCCTGGAAATTTTCAACTTTGACAAGTTGACAGTTGGCAAGGATTCTTGCCCATCTTGTACCTACAAGAACTAGCTTGCTCCGATACCACTTGATCTGAAAATGACCTGAGTTACTTAGCTCTATGTCAGAGATCGACTGTAGGGGCATTTACTGCATATGTCACCCTTTAGAAAAGGATGAGATCCAGAGGCTACCTGGCCCTCTATAGACTCTGCCTATAGAAATTTAAAGCAATAAATACTCAGGTTATTTAACATGCGGAATTTTTAAACCAAGATCATTTCTAGTTCTTTTTACAACATGTGATTGGAAACTTTAACTGAAAATTTATTATGTGAATTTAACTGTTAGGCATAAAATACAGAATAAACCATTTCACATCAATCACACACACACTTCCTCATGAAGTTCTTACACACTTTCACTTTAAAAAGTGCTCACATCTTATTCTTGAAGTGCTCACACAAGTCTTCACTTAGGAAAATAATAACATGCTCTCTTTTATACATAAGAGCTCCCATTATCAATGCTTACAATCTGCCTCGAATCAGAATTGGCTGTATTTGGAAATCTGTTGGAGTTCGTTTAGTGGTGATAAGGTTCAAATCACATTATTCATGAACCTCTTAAAGTTGATCCTTCATTCAGTTCGAAATCCATATGGAATCATTCCACCTCAAGGCTTAATCTTCGAACTTGTTTTCTGCATTTAGCAATCCGTTGGAGGATTTTAGGTGATGATAAACTTCAAATCAGATTATCCATACATGCACCTTTGGATTTGGTTCTATTACATAGGATTAAATCCCATTTCAATAGCATAGATAATAATCATTTAAAACCCAAATTCGAATTTATCATAAAGTCTTCTCCGGTTGTTTATCCGAACTCCGCTGGCAGTCTTCTGACATGGCTCGACAGCTGTTCACATGACACAGTTCTGGAACTTAACACTAATACAGTTGATGTGCTTGCTTTTCAACGCGGTTCATAATCCACGTAGTATTTATAATATTTCTGTTCACACATGGCCATCTCTGCGGTTTGGAAACTCTGCAGAGTTTAATTACATGACTTTAAATCAACACATAACTGAGCCTTTACAAAACGCGGGTTTAATTCTTCGTCGAACCTTTTGACATAAGGTTTTTAAAATTCGTTTGATAAAACCATCGGCTTTACAATACGTTGTGCCATGATCATTACATTAGTTTAATAAAACCTTTACATTGAACCTTCGAACTCCGAAGTCCGAACTTTGACATAGTTCAAAGTCTTTACAACACGGATTTGATTTCACTCCAAACCTTTGATATGCGTTATTACATAGGTTTAATGAAACCCGACTCAATAAGTTTGTAACATATAGACCTAAAGGTTTTATACCCTGGTTCTAGACCCAATTCCAAACTTTGAAATAAAACCTTTACAACCCATTACAATATGTTCGTTGACATATGACTTCCCAACCTTCACTCTAAAGGTTTTATGACATAAGTTTTGATGAAACCCATTATATCAATCCTTATGAGTTTTGAACTTTATAAATTAGTTCGAAAAACCCATTTACAGAATGTACTTGACCTCTGAACATTATCATAATGTTTTTGGATATGGTTTAAACTTTGATATTAAAACCTTTGGTGCTAGACTTTAACATACACCCTCCGAACCTTATAAAAGGTTTATGGCTTAATTTTGGAGCTAGGGACTTTTAAGTACATAAGTTTAGACAACTTAGGAATAGGACTTAATTTTACAATTCGCCCTAGGAAGAAATTTTTGACCTTTACAAAATCGGACATTAGACATTTTGGACCTTTACGAAAAAGATTTAGAACAAGTTTTACTTACAAAAGTCTTATGACAATCTCTGTTGCTTTCTGTCGTAGGTCGATTTGACGATGTCTTTGATTGGTGCTTTTGGACGTTTGCTGGAGTCACATCTAAATCCGATGTCGATTGCTGTCACACATCTGAACTTAAAAATTTTAGTGATCATCTTGGTCAATTATTACATAATCGACAATTACAACATTTCAAATAACCATCTTGGTTGACTGAGTAATTTCAATACAATTTTAACAATTCTAAAGTTGGATCATTAGATCAATTTTATCAGTTAAAATTGTCTTGGAATGGTTAAGAAGCTTTTAAACCTGAAATGGCGGATTCTAGGAAAAAATTGACAAGGTTTCCCCTATATTTTGAAATTTTAGGGACTTCTCAAATGGATAATTCAACTTTTTTTTAAAGTAATGGTAGTCTATTATTCCTTTGAATTGAGAATTTTTTGCAGGTTGGATTTGATGAAAAATACCTTTGACAGGTATGGTTGCGGTCACAAGGGGTTCTTGGTCTGTAACAGTCTTCAATTTGGTAAATTTTGCTTGATAGAAGGTGTGAGTAGTCTTCTGATTTGAATTTCAGCAAGAAAATGGCTTACACGTTCAAAGAAAGCTCGGCAATGGCGTCAGGAGGCTCTACAATGGTATCAAAGGGTTCTCTATGGTAATATGTAAAAATGCTTATGAAAATAATAAAAACACTAATTTAAAACCTTATGTCTTATCACAATTCATTACATTTATTGCAGGTATGATACTAATGGAGGGAGCGGTTTTAATTTGGAATCAGTGGTTTTTGCGTTACTTTGGAGTGGTAAGATGTATTTGCCTTTTGGAATTTGATTGAATGAAAAGGGGACACGTAGCATTAGGCGGTATTGGGAAACAAATTTTATCGCTCGAATTTTTCAAAACTTGGGTCGATTACTTTTGTTATGCGATATTGGATCTGCATCGTCGGATCTGCCTCCGCGATGCGAACGGTGGAGATTTAATTCAAAGGTGCGGGGTAAAAGAAGTGGGACTGGGGTTTTTAAGGTAATCCATTGATCTGGTAAGGTATAGATCTACGGTCATAAATTAATGCGATGGGAGGATAGTTAGATTTAAATGGGACGATGATCAGACGGTTGGGATTCAACGTGATAGGGAAGGAAGGGGGCACTGAGGATGATTTATCGCGCTCATTGTAAACCATAGTATCAATGGGCCAGGAAGATCAGATGGTTGATATTAAACCCAAGGGTGAGGAGGGATTTAACAAGGTTTAAACCAAGGTTAAGATTTATATGAAACATCAAGTTTCACATAGTATGAAAAAGTAAAGGTTTAACCTTGGGTTAGGGGTAATCGAGAGAGGGGAAATATTACAGAAGGATAAGTTTTGTGAAGTTTAGCTTAGATTAACTTTGGGATTTTTGTTTTAAACATATAAAATATGTTTAAAGATTTTCTTTGTTTTTTATTATATTATATAGTTTTTTAGACTATTTGAACTGTCCAAAACTATAAAGGAGCAGGATATTTGAATAATGATATTTTTAGCCAAAGGGGGTTTATTGTGGGTTTTTATTAAAACATGTGGGGATAATAAACTTTGGCTAAAGTTATAATAATGGTTTTTTGGGGCTATTTAATAAAGGGAATTATATTAATAGGAGAGGGTTATTTTCTAGGGAATTAATAAGTTAAAGTTAATATGACAAAGGGGTTAGTGGAAACTCAAAATACATAAATATAACTAAGAAAAGTGAATTTTTAAAGCAAAGATTTATTATCATAACTTAATCACTTCAACTTAGGATAAAATGTCATTTTGAGGGTTTTATACTTCATGATATGTCGGAAGTTAATCAAATGGGCCTTTAAGTAATAATTAAGTAAGCAAAGGGTTCTCACTTATGAAGTTAAATGGTGATGAGTGCATGAAGGGGTAAATGATGAAATTTTTTGGGATTAATATAGAAACTTAACATTTTCAATTAACCAGTCATTGAGCCTTGGGTTCAGTCCCAAAAAAAGTCAAGGAAATGGCTCGAGCCTCTTTTAATGATAGTCTAGAATATCAAATTTCTATGGGGAGGGGAAATTAGTTATTTGTTGCCCGGTGAAATATATTTATATTGATGTTTCTCACCTTCTTCTACCTACCCAATCATTATCTACTAACATTTTTTCATTCTCTTTTAATCAGGTGCATTTGAATTAGCAACGTTACAACATTTTATTCTTTTTTGAAAGCAGTAAACTATCTAACTCTACACTTATTGTGTCCAAGAATCTAGATTAAACTGTTGGATTATTTATTACTCTACCTAACTAATGAATTGTCATGATTAAACTGTATGAAAATTGTTTGTTCTCTATCTACAACATTTGAAATTGAAAAATGACGAGTCAAGATTAAATTGTTCAACTCATCACAGATTATGGCATTTATTGACACTCTTCCATAATCAACTACAAAAGGTAAAAGTAGTGGCATTTAGACTTTCACACTTTCATGTTTTATTCATCTTTTTATTTTGGGGTATACTATTTTTTCTAAGTCCTTTGATTTTTCTTTTAGGACTTTTTACCCTGTTTTTGATTTTTTATTTTCTTACAAAATATGGGAATACAACTTGCAGAAGGAAAAGTATGTACATATTTACAAGATTACCATTAGTCAAGTCAAAATTACGAATCCTATATTTATAGGTCACTAACATCGGCTTCACTTGGGGATGGCATTTCCTAGTGGAATGTCAAGAACTTTGAGATCAATAGCCTTCATCTTTTGCTTTGGCGATCCTGTAATTGTCTTCTGTTTTCTGCAACATTTCATACTTATGATATTTTATACTGCAAAGCTTAGGGCCTTCTCTTCGGGCTTCAACTTTGTAGATAAAATCTCCAATCCAATCTACACACTTGCAATGAATATTTAAATTGATAAAGTAAATCAATCTAACTATTGAGTGACTCTAAAGAATAGTAGTGTTTCAGCATCCTACCATTCACTGGTCCTTCTTGAAGTTCAGTTCCATCCAAATTCTTGATGAAAAAGGATTTATTACCTCTGTAACCATATATCACATAGGGTCATTGCCATAGAAAGTCAAACTTTCCATGTTTGCCTTTATCCTCTCTTCATGAATCCCATCTCAAAACTTGATATCCTATGAAAAATTCATCTTCTTTAACTCTTTTATAAAAAATATTTTTGATTTTGTCATGTAAAAATTGTGATTTTTCATAAACTTCTTCCCTATTTTGTTGGCGATGTATGGTTTCATTGATTCTTCGTTGAATATCATTTGTTTCCACCTGTGATTCCTGGATAATCTTCATGACTGGAACACCCAAGGAAGAGGGAAAATTGCATCTGTTCCATATACAATCTGATAAGGTGAAGTTCCAATAAACTTTTTTGTGGTAAGTCTATCAGCCCATAAGGCATAGACTAGCTTTTTGTTCCAGGTCTTTTTGTTTTCTTGGAGTAATTTTTTGATGATATTGATTAAGCTTTTGTTTGATGATTCAGCTAAACCATTACCTTGGGGATAATATGCTATGGAATGACCTAAGGTAATATGGTATTTATGACAGAAAGAAACCATTTTCTTGGATTTGAATGCAACTTCATTGTCAATGATAATCTTATGTGGGCATCCAAATCTTGATAAACTATTATTTTCTATAAATGAGATTATAACTGAATCAGTGGCTTGCCTAGTAGGAATGGCTTCTATCCACTTGGTAAGGTAATCTATAGCAGTTAAAATCCATTTATGTTGGCCTGAAGATGGAGGATGGATTTCCCCAATGAAGTCTAACCCCCATCGCTGAAATGGATTTTCAGTTGATATAGGTTTAAGAGGTAAAGGCAATAGTTTCTTTTTCCCTTCAAAAATTTGGCATTTGTGGCAAGAGGAACAATTTTTTTAACATCAGAGAAAAAATTTGGCCAGTAAAAACTAGTTCTCAGTATTTTGTCAACTGTACTCTTCGAGTATAGGTGGCCTCCACAGTCACCTGCATGAAATTCCTCAAGAATTTTTTCAGCCTCATATTTTAATAAAAAATTTAGTAAAATCCCAATATTTTCTTTCCAGTAAAGTGCATTGTTTAAGATACAAAACCTCATTGCTTTCTGTTTGATGAATCTTTCTTTGGTTTTAGTTAGCCTAGGAGGAGCTTGTAAATGTGTTAGTACAAAGATAATATCAGAGTACCATGGTGAGTCTAGATAGGCCTCACTGATCAATGGAGTCGCCATCTCCTCCTGGTCATCTATTTATGCAATGAAATTAATGTCTAAAGCATCGTAATTTGATTCATCCATCAATCTGGCTAAAACCTATCCTTTAATGAGCTTTGTTGGTTTGATTTCCAGATTGTACTCAAGGATAGTGGCTATCCACTTTCCCCTCCTACTATCAGGTCCATCTTCTGTCAGAATATCTTTAATTATTGCATTGGGGACATATGCAATGATGTGTGAATGAAGTATGTACACTTTGAAATCCTTGATGGCTTTAACTAGGGCTAAAGCCTGTTTTTCCATTATATTGTACTTTAGAGGTGCATCTCTGAGGGCTTTACTAAAGAATTCAATTGGCTGTTCAAAACCTTGATTGTTTTTCCGCAGAAGAACTATAGCTATGGTGTGTTTAGATGCAAAGGAAAAGATTATGAAATATTTTGTATAATCTGGGTTGATGAGGACTGGTGCTTTTGTCAAGTCCTGTTTTATGGATTCGAATGATTATTTGGCCTTTATTTTCCATTTTATTGCAGAGTCATTTTTAAGCATATTGTTGAGATCTTTTATGATTTCAGCTAGATTAGAGATAAATCTTCTTAGAAAATTGATTTTACCCAAGAATGCTTGAAGTTATTTTATGTTCCTTGGTGGTTGAATGTTTAAAATAGCTTCAATTCTTGCAGGGTCTATTCTAATGCCTTCTTTGGAGATTATGTGACCTAAAAATTTTCCTTCTTCTAGTTCGAAAAGAGTCTTTTTAGGATTAAGGGATATACCATATTTTCTACACTTGATAAAGACTTGTCTCAGGTGATCTAAGTGTTCATCATTTTTTTTTGAAAACACAGTCACATCATAAAGATAGATAACTAAAAATTCATGGATCTCCTTAGCAAAGGCAATATCCATTTCCCTCTGAAAAGTAGCTCCTGCATTTTTCAATCCAAAAGCCATTTTCACGTACATGAAAGTGCCCTAAGGGGTAGTAAACAAAGTTTTAGTTTGATCATCTTTATGAACTAGAATTTTATTATAACGAGATAAACCATCTAGTAAAGAAATTCTTGAAGAACCTACTACCCTCTGCAAAATATGATCCATTTTAGGCAAGGGGTAATTGTCTTTCAAGGAAGCTTTATTGAGATTTCTAAAGTCTATACACAGTCAAATTTCTCCTATTTTCTTTCTGGTGGGCACTAAATTAGATACCCTGTCATAATACCTGACTGGTGTAATTATTTGTGCATCAAACATTCTTTTAACTTCTTTCTCGATTAAAGGTAACAAAATTGGATTAATCCTTCTTAGTTTTTCTTGAAAATGTTTTTGATTTTCTTTCAAAGGAATCTTATGTTGAATTATGTCTTTGTTGTAAGTTTTCAAATATTTGTAACCCCAAGCAAAAACATCCTGATATTATTTCATAAGTTCTATGTATTTAACATTTTCTTCTGATGATAAGGATTTTGATAGTTTGATCATTTTTGGTTTTTCATTTGTCCCTAAATTATACTCTTTCTATATCAGACCTAACTGGTTCCATTTTTGGCCTTTTGGGCACATCATTGGAATCAAACAAGTCTTCTAGGGGAGTTAAACCTCTGGGTAAAATGTTATGTTTTAAATCAATCAAATCTGGTTCATCTTCCATCATTTCCTCTATATCTACTTTTTCCAATTCATCTATGTCACTTTGAGTAAATATAATAGGTTTATCAAAATTATGTACATCTAAATCATTTATTTGAAAAAAATTTGAATCTATGTTACAAGGTGAATCTATATTACAATCATTATCAATTTGGCAATTTTGAAACTCTCGTTCATTGTTCAAAAAGTGATAGATTTGTTCATCTTCTGAGAAAAATTTCGAATATTTTACATTATCTGGGACAATAGGTCTGTGTTTGATTTCAGAAGTGTATTTTTGTAATGGTGAAAATGGAAATTTGCAAGTGCTGGCAAAGGTTTCTAAAAAATGGGCTTGCATGTTCTATTTTATAGGGATGATAGAAAACTTTCTTTCTAACAAATCTTCAACCAAATCATGTGCTGTGTCCCTATATCTTGCTAGTCTGGGATTGTGAACAGAGTATTCTACATTTATTTTCTTGATAACTAACTCTGAATCTCCCATAACCAATATTATTTTCCCTCCCAATTTTCTAATGATTTGAAGACCTAATATTAAAGCCTCATATTCGGCCATGTTATTGGTACATTTGAAATTCAATCTAAAGGCATGTCCTTGGGAATGGCTTGTTTCAATGTTGGTAATCCATACACCAGCTCCAGATCCTGATTTATTCACTGATCCATCAAAATCCAAATGCCATAAAGCCTCATGACCAATGTAATCATCCATTATTTTAAGCTTCTTATCAGTGAGTTTAGTTTGGTTATTATTATGATCAGAGTTACAGAGAATAAAGGAATCAAGATCAGTAGGATTTGAATAGATTGGGTAATTGGTAGGTCTATCAGCACTGCTGATCATAAACTTCATTATGGTTTCTCTGTAAAGCTTTTTGGGATGTCCAAATACCGAGATAGTGGAATAACTCATGTCAAGTTGTAGAGATCGATGCAACTTTGCTCGCCATGAGTGAGAAAGAAGCATGCCATACTTTGGAGGGATATCAGCTACCACAACATCCATGATCATGCTTTTACCAGGATATTGGACTAAGTTTACACACAGATCTTTAATCAATCCTATGCATTGGACTTTAGATGAATCAAATGAAAACAGATCTTTATATGGCCAGGTTATGTCTAGATTCAGGGTTTCCATTACTGCTCTAGGTATTAGGTTATGGGAAGCCCTAGTATCTAGCATAGCATTGTGTAATATCTGATCATGTATAGTAAGACTTAAATAAAATGGAGGTATTGACCCATATAAATGCTTACCATCTACATTTGGACCAAAGATTAATTCAGGTCTATCCTCACTCATATTAATTGTATATTCATTTTCATTTACATTCAATGTTTCAGTAATAATAGATCTATACAAGTCATTTTTATCCAATTCAACTAAGTGAACAACTATCTTTAACTTGGATATTTCAGATTGAATGTTAAATGTTGACTAAAATTTGATAGCTTGAATTATTTCATATTTTGGAACTGTTGTTTGGGATGATTTTTCTTGTGTGTCAATAGTTTTACCTTTGGCTTGAGGTTTTCTTTTGTCTTCTGTTTGATTTTCCTAATTTGTACTATCTTTGATTGTTTTTTTAGGAATAGTTTGAGTGTTAGAAGATGCTTTATCAGATTTGGAATTCTCAGCAGAAGATTTAGGATTTGATGATTTTGAGTAAGCTGAATTCTTTTTTGGATCATTAATTGTTGCTGAATTAGTTGTCTTTGTGGTATTAGCCTTTTGGGCATATTTAGAGGATTGAGCCACCTCATCAGTGATATCTACAATCTTTGGACTATGTTGTTTTTTAGGACTGGGTGGGTTTGAATTTTGTTTATTTTCTCTGGGAAGAATCTGCAAAATTTTTATTTTGGGAGCCTCAATATTATTTTTGTTTTGGCTTTTTTGGGTTGGAGCGTTGTTCTTTATAGTAGGATCATTGGTTTTCTTGCTCCTAAGGTTATATTGGCTGTGAATTTCATTGATTGCGAAGTCATAGCCTTGCTTATAGTCGAAGGGTTCACCAGATTCCACCTTGAACTGTTGTAGCTCAAAGAGTTCCTGGTCCTCTTGAGTGAGGAAAGTTGTATTGTTTTCATCTATCCCCATAACTATGTCGATGTATTCCTCATCCTAAACATTTTTTTGTGAATTTTCTGCAAAGTTTTCTTGGAATGGGGGTCTTATGTTCTGATCTGGGGAGGTTTCTTTACCTTTCCCAGGATTGTTGTTTTTCCTGTAGTTGGGATTCCTGATTTGGGATTGATTCTCCCATTGTGGTTTTATTTCAATGTGGTCTAGTCTCTCAACTACTTTTTCTAATGTTTTGTTAATAAAATCAAATTTACCATCTAATTTTGAAGCTTATTCTTTGATAGTAACCCTCCTCTCATTTCTCATTATGGATTTTTTGGCAAGGATATTGATTTCTACTCCAACTGCATTTAGTTGCATTTGTTCTAGGGTGTCTGCATCCCTTTCTCTAAGTTGATTAGGCCATGTCTACATCAAAAAAATTAGGGAATTTGAGCAGCATAGAATATGGAGTGGGCTTAAGGTCTACAGGAATAGAATTATAAATACTGTTGTATCTGGTGAAAAAATCTTGAACAGACTCATTGGGGGCTCTCTTAACAGCATCAAACTCAGATAATATTTGTAAGGGATTTTTCTTCTTTTCCCATTTATTTAGGAAATCTCTATGGAATGCAGCTAAGTCTGCTATAGTACCAGCACCTAAATTTCTAAACCATGTTTTTACTTCTCCAGTTAGGCTTTGTGAAAATAACCTCATTCTGACATCAGACTCATCTATCTCGTAAATTTCCCAAAAATCATTCCTTCTAGTGATATGTTGTTGTGTAGTAATTTGTGAAAATTTATCAAACAATGGGATATCCTTTTGGTGATTTTGGGGCATGTCATGAAGATTTTGAGGTAAGACCAAGGGAGCATATCTAGCTGCCATGGATTGGATTTTTGTTAAACTGGGAGGTACAGTAGTAGTGGCAGGGATAGTGTTGATTGCAACAGTGGTTGTACTTGAAGAGCTTGGAAAAGGAGATGAGAAATAAGTGGTATGGCTAGGGCTTATGGTGGTGGTTGTAATGGATTTAGTGAATGATGGAAATACTACTTTAGGTTGCAAGGGGAGCTCATGGATGAATGGTTATGTGGATGAACTAGCGGTGGATTGAGGATATGATGAATATATGATCCTAGGCTGCAAAGGCAACTCAAGACTAATAGGCTCCGAGGGTGAACTGATAGTGGAATCTGTAAATGAGGTGGCAACATACAGAGTAGAATCCGCTGCTGGGAATATGGTGGTGGATAATTGTGAAACTCAAGGTTTAAATTGAGAAAAAAAATTGGCTAAATTTATAGCTTCATCAATGTATTTAAATTTTGTGACACTTACCCTCTCTAATGGACTTTGACTTTCAGTTTTGTCTGATTTAATAGGTGCTGAAATAAATTTCTGTTTTTCATTCACAAAAGAAGTAAAAATAGTATCTAAAATAGTTTCCTTTAAATCAGTTTCAGACTTGGTTCTAAATAAATATTTTTCAAACTTCAAATCAAATTCAATGTATGATAGCTTGCTAATTCTTTGGGTAAAGAATCAACTCTTTTCAGGGGTACTTAAGTTTCTAAACTAATAGTTTGTTTTTGCTTTTTTCCTACCTGGTCCGGATTGTCTACTATATCTGTAGGGTTGGGATCAGGGTTGGATCTAGTAAAATAGAATTTCTTTGGAGCCAGAATGATTATTGTATGAATACCCACAATCTTTAAAATTAATCTTAAAGTAGAAAAGATATGTTTAAAAATCTTCCTCCAAGATTAAACTTAAAACTAGAGAGTGGTTAGATCCCCAGTATGGTCGCCAGTATGTTATCACCCTAGTAATTCTCAGGTTGTGGGATGAGGATTTAAAGTTGAAGAAAACCAGGGGTAACCAAGAACCTCTTTTGAAATTCAGGATCTAGCCTTTCCAAATTTCGGAGAGGGATCTCTCCTCAAGATTTAACTTGATTGGTTATAAGATTTTAGGCTAGGTATGATTGGACAGTGGGATTTGTTTTGAAAGCTTGGTGGGAATAAAAGGTTCTTCAAGGTAAACCACAGGGGGATCTACCAGACCATTGGGCTATGGAGTCAAATTTCTAGGCAAGCAGAGCTAGGAAATAAGGTCTAAAGAGAAAATATAGTAAGGGCAGGGTAGATGACCTTCAAAGGGTTTTGATATAGGCCTTTTGATGAAATGGGTGAAATATGAACAAAAGGGAAATTAAGAATCCTTAGGTTACAGAAATGAAGATTGAAGGAGGGGATCACATAGGGACTAAGAGCTTTTAAGAATTATGTAGTCCGGTTATCAAGAAGAAAACATAATAATGAACAACTAGTAAAAAACAGGGAGCTTTTTATCACTAATCCTGTTTAAGCTTTCCTAGTTAATCATTAAAGATAGAAAACATTAAAATGAATGTATGGAAACTTTTTGAAAGATACAAAAGTGAAAATAGGAAAATACTAGACTTATCTGGTCAACAGAAGAATCATGAGTTATGATGTCTTTAATCTTAATTCCAGTCTGCTTCTTTACTGAATGACTCACACAAAATTCAATATATCGAAAAAAATGACTATAGTAGTCTTGATAAATTTTATTCCACACTAAAATACTTCAAAGAATGAAGTATTTATACAAGTAACTTGTTTACAAAATATCTCAAAATTTTGAGAGAATATCTCAAGAGAAAATAGGAATTATAAAATAAGAAGAGGGACAGTTGCAAAACAGATGGGCAAGCTGTCCTATTTTACAAGAAAAATAGAACAGTCTATCTAATCAAACTAATTGTTTGTCTTGTTGGAAGTATTGCTGGCACTTGGGAAAATATATTGTGGAAGATGACTTGTAGTATACTCCTCCTCTTTCACGTTCTACTGTGATACTCTTTTACTCTGTTTCTTCACTGTTTACTGCTGAAAATTAAAAATAACTAGCAATAACTTTTGTTTTCACTGATACACTTTGACCACTGATACTCTTTAACCACTGATTTTTCATCTTGAGGTAACAATAAAGTCTTGCTTTCATGTGTAATTTTCTGCATTGGTTTTCCAAATTCACATCAGATCTGTGAATTATTGCCACTTCTCAGTAGTAGGAATCTTCATATTCTTTAGCTTTCTATAACTTTCATCTGCTTCAGTATACTTTGAAAAATTTGGTTTCACAATGAATATATGCTTGATTTCATTCTGCAGAAAAAACAAATTCTCAAAATATTGCAAAACTACTTTACCACTTCGAGATCCTTGTGCTAAAGGTTTATTCACCTGCTCTTTAGCATAAGCTCTGATTTTCTAGTCATAGTCCTTTTGCACCATTAATTTCTCATTAAATCCATGGATATCTTGAAGTTCTAATTTTTGCAACATGTCATATTTGGTTTTGAATTTAGAAATTGATATGTTCATAGTATCACACTTTTCTTCCAGATTATTTATAATTTTTATTTTGGTGAGGAATTTTTTGATTTGCAGGATGGCCTCTATTCTGTCAACAATTTTCACCTCTTCTAATTCTTCCGTGTTCTTGCTGTTCAAAAAATGTTGAGTTGGACTGCTTGTGGTGGCTTATTTTCAAGTTATTTCTTTGTTTTATCAATTTCTGCAATTGCAGCCTGTAGCAACTCTTTCTGCTCATAAATGATCTGAATAGAAGGCCACTGTGAGTGAATGCCTTCAATGATATTGGTCCATAAATAATTTTTAATGTAGGAAACTTGATCAGTGAGATTCACTTCCTTTTGGAGGATCATCACCCTTTCTTATAAAGATTTGACTCTTTGCTCATGGCCCTTGGAAGTTATCACAACATCTTTATAGGCAGATTCCAAGTTTTGATTTGATTTTTTCAAGTTTTTAATCTCATCATTCTTAAAAGCCATTTCCTCCATGGCTTTTACTAAATCTGTAGCTCCTGTTTTTGTCCCTATTTGTACCTGTGTGTTAGAAGATGCAGCAGTTGACAGATATTTTGATGAAATTGACACTGCAGTTGTCAATTTTCCTTTAGGTGCTAGATGTTCGGCTAAGGTGGATGGTAAAATAGTAGTCACTATTGGAATGACTGTGGGAATGACTTCCTTAGCCTTTTTCAAAGCTTCATTTTCCTTTATTAAAGCTTTAGTCTAGTTTTCCATTTCTTTAAGTTGAACAGTCATCTTTAAAACCAGCTGACTTAATTCGTCATTCTTTATCTTTTGCTGAAGAATCTATTTGGCTTGGGGATGTTCACTCCGAGGTAATTTGAGTTGCCTTCATAGGGCAGCAATATCTTCATTTTTCTATTTTATCAAAGTTTTTGCAATTTCAACATTATCTAGATCTTCTCCAGCTTCAATTACCAAATCATCTAAAGCTTTGATTCTCAACTCTTTGGCATGCAGAGATGCTTTGTCTAGTTTCATTTGTGTTTGCAAATTTGTCACAGTTTTTCTGTAGCATGCTAGCACTCATTGTTTTGTTGACTATTTTTGAATATAACATTTCTGTATTTCTTCTATGGAACTCAATTTGATCAAGTTCATGAATTTCCTCAGCATCTACCTCCAAATCTATCTTTGAATAATCTACAACTATCTTGGGATCAACGAATATAGACTTCAAGAATGGCATTATCATTTTATTGGAAGAATAGTCAAATGCTGTGAGAAGTCTATCCTTATTTCCTGGTTTCTCTTTGAGAAATTTGAAATAGACTTCATTTTTTATTTCTTCATTCCTTTCCCTAATTTGCCTGAATTTTATCTGAATTTCTGAATCTTTTTTATCAGTTGCCTTTGAGGAAGAAGGAATTTCTACATCAGTTTGTTTTTCAACCATCACTGTATCTTTATCATGTGTTTCAATTTGGTTCTTTTGAAGTTATCTGAGTGTTTCAGTTATTATAATTGTTGCCTCATCATCAGTTTCCTAACCATTATTATCATCAATTTCTATTTTTTTATCCTTCTCTTCAGTAGTCAATTTGGTTCTCTTGCTATAAGGGGTTTTAAATTTCTTGTTTGTAATGGTTTCTGCAGTATAGTTGACCTCTTTTCTGCTTCTTTTGTGAGATACCTCTGCTTCTTTATCAATTGTAGTCATCTGTGCATTATTCACTTGTGTTCCCTGTGTATCAACATTCTGCATTCCCTATGCATCATCATCAATCAAAGTATTTGGCTTCCATTCAATCTGATTGGAAAATTTCTCAATCTGTGGCTTTAAATCATGTAGGAAAGGAGTCACCTTGCACTTTACCCTGATAGTGCTCAAAATACCCTTAGGGTCATAGTTCCACATGAAGATTTATTGGAACTTGTACTCTTTTAATTTAATAGTTATCTCTTTCATAGCTTCCCTGTTGTTAACTATAAATGGACCAATCTGATTTTTGAGTTTGAATTGGGTCTTCTTCTTGGAAGCCATGAAGTTTACTGCGTCTGCATTTAATATTTGTCTTAATTATTCCAAGGCAAAGATTATAGTAGTAACAAATTTTGGTAATTTTTATGGATCCAAGAGTGCACCATATACTCTTATCTCTGTATGTTTCTCATATACATACTAATCCCCTACTTTACAGTTCTCAGAAAACTATAAAATCCTTTTCGTTTCTTCATTTAATCTTCGAGTTTCTACCTTATTCAACAGGTTCATAGCTGGTATTATAAAAAAATCATTGAAATATGTATATGTGTATTCACTGTTGTATTTCCTTAAAAGAGATGTCCAAAACACTACTGAAAGTAATTTCCCTTCTACATCTAATTTATGTAACTCAATAGGGAATTTTTCTGCCTGATACTATAAGAAAAGATGTAATAGATATGATGTATATCTAAATACCCCCTCCTCTGGTAATTTCGTCAATTGATAGTGCATGTTTTCTGCAATGAGCTTAGAAAAATTGAAGATTATTGATGGAGGCTAGCTAGGAGACAATGTAGATAGGAAACCCAAAATGGAAACATAGTAAATTCATCAATATCATATCCCAAAATAAATGATAGCATAGAGATAATCTTTCTTGTACCCTTAGGGAAATCAAAGGTATCATAGGGTGGATTTACTTTGGTGATATCAACATGAGTTGGCCAAAAGATCTGAAAGGTATTGAATCTGGTAGGAAAATCTAAATCCAAGTAGAGCTAGGTCAAATCCTCAATTGATAGTGAAACTTTTCTGGTTTCATGGCTCATTTGCAGCATGGCATTAATGGAATCAGCATTGATATAAAACAATATTTCCCTATCTTTATTAACCATACACCTCTGATCTAGAAGATAATGAAACTAACATAATCTGATGAAATTTGGAGCCTGATGAGTGATAGGGACTATGTACTTTGGCAAGTTAGAGTCCCAAATGGATACATCATCTTTAACTTTCTCCAAAAACTTTTCCAAACACCAATTATGGACTTCTAGCAATTTTAATTCTACTGATGGGTCAAATATTCTATAATCCACATCAATCAATGAGATACTTTCTTCAGTGGTTATGGGTGGTTGAACTGGTCTAACTACTTCAGTTGTTTCTGTGGTGAGAGTAGGAGTAGGCTTATTAATTTTGGAAGGTTCAGGCTATGGCAACTTGCTAGAGGTATTTATCTGATATTTAGGACCTCCAGATTTTGGGGGACTTGTTTCTTGGTCATTTTGAATGAACAGAGAAATATTACATAGTTTTCTCAATTTATTTTTGAGAAATAAGAGACAATTGAAAGGTTTTTTGACAAAAATCAGAGCCTGAGAAGGGTTTCAGGATGACAGAAAGGATTTACTATATGCAGAAGGCCAGAAAAGGAGTTTTTGAGGCTCTCAGATCAATTTTATTAGTTAAAATGGTCTTGGAATGGTTAAGAAACTTTTAAAGCTAAAATGGCGGATTCTAGGAAAAAATTGATAGGGTTTTCCCTGTATTTTGAAATTTTATGGACTTCTCAAATGGAAAATTCAGTTTCTTTTTAAGTAATGGCAGTCTATTATTCCTTTGAATTGAGAATTTTTTGTAGGTTGGATTTGATGAAAAATACCTTTGACAGGTATGGTTTCAGTCGCAAGGGGTTCTTGGTCTATAACAGTCTTCAATTCGGTCGAATTTGCTTGATAGAAGGCGTGAGTAGTCTTCTGATTTGAATTTCAGCAAGAAAATGGCTTACAGGTTCAGGAAAAGCTCGGAAATGGCGCCAGGAGGCTCTGCAACGGTATCAGAGGGTTCTCTATGGTAATATGCGCAAATTCTTATGAAAATAATAAAAACACTAAGGTAAAACCTTATGTCTTATCACAATTAATTACATTTCTTGCAGGTATGATACTAATGGAGGGAACAGTTTTAATTTGGAATCGGTGGTTTTTGCATTACTTTGGAGTGGGAAGCTGTATTTACCTTTTGGAACGCGACCAAATGAAAAGGGGACACGTAGCATTGAGTGGTATTGGGAAACAACTTTTATCGCGCGACTTTTTCAAAACTTGGGTCGATTACTTTTGTTACGTGATATTGGATCTGCATCGTCGAATATGACTCCGCAATGCGAATGGTGGAGATTTAATTCAAAGGTGTGGGGTAAAAGAAGTGGGACTGAGGCTTTTAATGTAATCCATTGATCTGGTAAGGTATAGATCTACGGTCATAAATTAATGCGATGGGAGGATCGTTAGATTTAAATGGGACGATGATCAGATGGTTGGGATTCAACGCGATAGGGAAGGAAGGGGGCACTAAGGATGATTTATCACGCTGATTATAAACCGTAGGAACAAAGGGTCAGGAAGATCGGATGGTTGATATTAAACCCAAGGGTGAGGAGGGATTTAACAAGGTTTAAACCAAGGTTTAAGATTTATACGAAACATCAAGTTTCACATAGTATGAAAAATTAAAGGTTTAACCTTGGGTTAGGGGTAATCGGGAGAGGGGAAATATTACAGAAGGATAAGTTTTGTGAAGTTTAGCTTAGATTAACTTTGGGATTTTTGTTTTAAACATATAAAATATGTTTAAAGATTTTCTTTGTATTTTTATTATATTATATAGTTTTTTAGACTATTTGAACTGTCCAAAACTATAGAGGAGTGGGATATTTGAATACTGATATTTTTAGCCAAAGGGGGTTTATTGTGGGTTTTTATTGAAACATGTGGGGATAATAAACTTTGGCTAAAGTTATAATAATGGTTTTTTGGGGCTATTTAGTAAAGGGAATTATATTAATAGGAGAGGGTTATTTTCTAGGGAATTAACAAGTTAACGCTAATATGACAAAGGGGATAGTGGAAACTCAAAATACATAAATATAACTAAGAAAAGTGAATTTTTAAAGCAAAGCTTTATTATCATAACTTAATCACTTCAACTTATGATAAAATGTCATTTTGAGGGTTTTATACTTCATGATATGTAGGAAGTTAATCAAATGGGCCTTTAAGTAATAATTAAGTAAGAAAAGGGTTCTCACTTATGAAGTTAAATGGTGATGAGTGCATGAAGGGGTAAATGATGAAATTTTTTGGGATTAATATAGAAACTTAACATTTTCAACTAATCAGTCATTGAGCCTTGGGTCCGGTCCCAACAAAAGTCAAGGAAATGCCTTGATCCTCTTTGACTAATAGTCTAGCATATCAAATTGCTATGGGGAGGGGAAATTAGTTATTTTTTGCCCAGTGAAATATACTTACATTGATGTTTTTCACCTTCTTCTACCTACCCAGTCATTATCTTCTATCATTTTTTCCTTCCCTTTTAATCAGGTGCATTTGAATTAGCAACCTTACAACATTTTATTCTTTTTTGAAAGCAGTAAACTATCTAACTCTACACTTATTGCGTCCAAGAATGTAGATTAAACTGTTGGATTCTTTATTACTCTACCTAACTAATGAATTGTCATGATTAAACTGTATGACAATTGTTTCTTCTCTATCTACAACATTGGAAATTGAAAAAAGACGAGTCAAGATTAAATTATTCAACTAATCACAGGTTATGGCATTTGTTGACACTCTACCATAATCAACTTCAAAAGGTAAAAGTAGTGGCATTTAGACTTGCAGACTTTCATGTTTTATTCATCTTTTTCTTTTGGGGTATACTATTTTTTCTAAGTCCTTTGATTTTTCTTTTAGGACTTTTTACCCTCTTTTTTATTTTTTTGATTTTTTTATGTTTTTACAAAATATGGGAATACAACTTGCAGAAGGAAAATTATGTACATATTTACAAGATTACCATCATTCAAGTCAAAATTATGAATCCTATATTTATAGGTCACTAACAGTACCCTTCCCATGAAGACTACCATCCTCCCAAATCAGATTTATGTCTTTGCTTTTCATGGGATATTGAAATGAAATCTTCTCAATGATCAAGTTGATCTCATAAGGATCCAAATAGGTGGTAGGAAAAAACCTCCCATCATGATGTGTAGGGCTCAAGAAGTGTCCAACACAAACATGAGAGATGTTATCCATCCTAAGATGTCCTCCATCATCTATCTGTCCCCCCTTGAATCCATAAAGATCCAAGTGTGAGGAGGGAAGAACCTCCTCAAACTGTTGAAGAACTTTGCACTCCATGATGTGTTGAACTACACCTCCAATGAAATCTCTCCATGAGATCTCCCTCTCATCAATAGTCCTCCAAAACCATTGAGGTCTTGGATCTGTTGAAAGTAGAAGTCTCTCTTTGAGCTAAGAGGTGCTCATTGAAAGAGTGTCATCTGGAAAGGAGAAAGTTTTTCTCATCTCAAGATGTCTATTATATATCATCCTTCCCTTCAAGTATTCAAACCCCAACCTCAATTTTGTTATGCAATCCAAAAATGGCTCATGAGGATGATGGTTTATTTCTTACTTGAATGTTTCCATGTTGCATAGCATAGTGCAATCTTGATGCATTAGGTTAGCAACGTATGTTGATTCTAGGTCATTTAAATATGAATTTCCAAAATCCTCTAAAATATTTGCTGTAATAGTAGAAAGTGGAACTTCATTCATACCTTGATGGAACTTGGGATCACCTTGTATGGCTGCAAGAGTTCTTTCCCCCAATGTAATGGCTGCCCCATTTGCAGATGTAGAAGGTTGTTCTTTCAAGGCTATGACAGCACTGGCACAAGTCTCCCCCCATGGTGGTGTGGGATTTTTCCCCTCTGATCTATATTTATAAAAGGTTCTAATAAACCTTTGAGTGAAATTTGCAAAAGTATTCACCCTTGCATGGCTCAAAGGGCTGAACCACAAAACATTGGCTTTAGCCTCCAAGTGCAGTGCTGCAACTTCTACTGCCTCCCTCTCTACCACTAGATGTAGTAGGAAGAAAGCCTCAAGATTCCTTGCCCAAGCTCTTGTTGTAGATGATCCATCATATGTAGGCAATAGAAACCTATTAACTTTGATTCCTCTTTTGTTGCAGGACATCCTCTCTTCCTTTAACTAAATGAAATGTGGAAGAGATAAAGTCTCTTTGAAGGCTCTAGGTTGAGATTTGTACTCAAAAAGGTACTTACTTAGAATCAAATGATCCAAGTATCTATCATGTTTATTGTCTTCTTCACGGTGAGAATAGGAAGTGCATGGTCCTTCCTCTTCTTTTTGCTTATCCTCCTTGGGGAGGTTCTTCATAGATCTGAAGAATGATGAGACAAAACTCATCCTCTCCAAAATTCTGATCTTATTCTATCTTCTTTGGCTGAAACTCAGAGGCTGGGCCCTGATGATGCTCTGATACCACTGTAATATCCCAAAATAGGGAAATTCTACAACAATAAGAACACCTTAAGATCTTCCAAATTGGAGATGCAACAATGTAAGAACACATATTGGAGTAGCAGCATTATATCAGTACCTAAAACTTGAGAACATAAAAATAGCCATCATATTGATCTTATAGCAGCAAAAGAGTACAAATCCTTGAGGAAATAATCACTCAAGCTAGGCAATGCAAGCCTTAATAGAACATGTACATGAAAATAGAGAACACTACTACATATAGAAAACCCAAGGCTATGAAAGCATAGTTTTATTAGAGGAAATACTATTGGGAAGTGTTAATACACAAATATGACAATGTAAAACTCAAATAAGTGGGGCAGAAAAGCTCTAAACCCCTGGAAACAATCTGAAGACAATCCCATAAGGATTTCCTGAAATATGCAAAATGGAAAAAATGTCGGAGTAGCAGGGCTGAGTAGCAGCTGCAACTCAAGAAATAGATGGAGATGGCTGTAAATGATCCACAAGCTGAATATATCTCCTACAATGTATCTTCCACGTGAAAGGCTGATCCTAACACTAAATATCTCACCCTCCAAACAATACTGCAAACCCTCACTACAGATACACACTGAAAATAACGCAGTGTAAGAGAGGGACTGCGCTGTAGATCATGGAAATGGTTGGCCTGATGCCAAAGATGGTGAAATATGCCCAGAGATCTTCCTAATTGATCCTCCAAAGGGAATAAGGCTTCCTCCTTTGAAAAATAAGCACAGGAAGTGGTGTTTAGTAACCTCCACTGCAACACCCTACAACATAGCGTTTCCTGCTACAAGAATAACGCTGTAGCTGAAGGAGGATGCTTGGCCTCAAGCCTGAGTGTGGAGAAATGAAGAACAGGATCCCCCAAGAGGCATCTCTTGAAAGGATACGGAAGTACTAAACTAGAATTCTTTGTGCTAAGCAGCACTGTAACTCTGCTAAATAGCAGGAGAATGCACAAAGTCTAAACAAACCATAAAATCAATAATCCATAACATGAATAACAATGGCTGCCTTGCCCTCCTTTTAAACAAGTGAAATCCCTCTCACCATGGGTCCCACTCATTATGGTTTCCTTCACCAAAGAAACGTCCTCCCATTCATACTGCGTTGTTTCTCTAAGTGTTCTCCCCCTCCTATCCCAGCGCTGTTGACTTGGTCAAACTTGACCTTGTCCTCATGTAATTTTCCTCTTTCACACATGAGGGTGTGAAATCCAGCTCCAATGATGATCCCTTTTTATACTATGAGGGATTTTATTCATGTTTTTATTATGTATGGGCCTCGTTACCCAATTATTCAACTCCTAGGTGATAAAAAAAAAAAAAAATTAATGTTCCAACTAGCTGCATGCTAATTTGGGAACATTAAAGATTCTCATGGAAGGGTCTCAAGGAGGATGTGCTCCAGAAAATCAATGAGTGCGTAGTTTGCTAGCAGAAAAAAGGGGAGAAAAAAAATCCCGTAGGATTGTTGCAGCCATTCCCTATTCTGGATGGAAAGTGGGAAATTATTTCCATGGACTTCATCACCGATCTATCTACAGTTCAGGGTAAGGATTATATCTTTGTAGTTTTTGATCATCTAACAAAGTATTCACATTTATTTGCTATTTCTGCATGATATACTGCTTCACAAGTAGCTAAGCTTTTCTTTAGAGATGTCTTTAGACTCCATGGTCTTCCAAAGACCATAGTCAATGATCAAGATTTCCGCTTCATGGGTGGATTTTGGCAGGATATTTTTCGGTTAGTGGGTACTAAGTTGACACCAAGTACAAGCTATCACCCACAAACCGATGGACAAATAGAGATAGTAAACAAGTGGTTGGAAACTAATTACAAAACTCTGTTTCAAGGCAACAAATGGCATGGCTGCACTGGCTCCATTTGGGGAGTATTGCTACAAAAAAACCTTTCATATGTCCATTGTGTTAGTATGAATATTAATCGCAAGTATACGAAAAGGCTCACTTTAGCCAAGCATAAAAAACAAACCTAATAGAAAAGATGGCTGCCAATATCTTTAGATATTCAATTATTTGACCAAGATAAATGATGCAAAAATCTAGATCTATGCATTAAAAGACATTAAGCAGTAAATAAAAGCAAGAGTTGCTCCATGCATCCAATAGACAAGACAAGATTGTTTTAGAGAATTTTTTGTATTTATGCCACCTAGGAGGAGAACATAGAAATATGTTACCAATCCACCTCAATGGGATGAGTTCTTTTAAGTCCTCAACACTTCAGATCTAAAATCCCTCTCTCTTGATGGTGTATAAAACCTAGACAAAAATGGAACTCAAAGGGAGCTCACAAGAAAAATGGTAGCAAAATATGACAATGATGGTGGATCAAAGTCGGACAAAAAGGACAAAGTATAGATCCAAAGTGATCTTTAGGCAACAAAAGTTAGTGAGTGATTGGAAAAACCCTCCTATTTATAACAAAATATTGGGTGATTCTAGATCTTGGTGCATGATTAAAATAACATTAACCAAATCTAGATCCAGCTTTTATGGAATATTTTATTATATTTGTTGGAGGGAAAAAGTATTTGACTTGGGTCAAATCCCTTTATTTGTGAATAATAAATAAATAAATGATTTATTTATCATTTTAAGGAAGTGGTTGAAAGATAATCAAATAAATAATGATTTATTTAATTATTTATAGGTGATTTAGTCATATTTAACAAGGAATATTATTTAAATAAGATTTAAATAATTATTCCTAGAAAATAATAAGATAAATAAAGATTTATCTAATTAATTTCTTTGTTTTGGGTTAAACATGATCAGGAATAATAATTACATTATTGTTTAATTAATTATTCGTTGAGGAAAATCAAACAAATATAGGTTTGTTTAATATTTCCTTTTGGGGTTTCCTGTTTAGACCATAAACAACCTAATAAATGTGTTTTATTAAGTTATTTTACATAGTGAAAGCAATTTTACTTAGGGAAAAATTGGTCTTACATGGTGTACTTGGGTCCATCTAATGATAATAGGTTAGATGACCAAAAAATGGTGTAACAGATTGCCCCCCAGCGTGCGAGTGTCAGGAGCAAATCGTATGACCGAAGTACGTTGTAAGAAATCAATCACTAGACAACAAAAGGGAAGTCAGAGAGAGAGAAATATAAGGCGAGAGAAAAAAGTGCTAGAGGAAATAGACCCTTAGGAGGCGAGACTTACAGTTACGACAAGTCTCTTTTAATGAGTGAGTACTTGTGCGATAGGCGACGGGGAGGAATACCCCTATGCACTGCTTTGAGACAAAGTACAAAGAATAATGCATCTAGTAAACAAGGGACTGAACAATATAGTACATGTTGGCATAAACATGAGCCAGGTAAAAAAATGATAATGAATCCCACATACATGATGTGCCTGGGATAATAGCCAGAACTTATACAATAATATCTGAGCACATGAGATATAAGTACAACCAAAGTGCCCCTGTAAACAAGAAAGGGATCTAAAAATCTGACTGATACATGCAAACTAAAAGGCACTGCAAGTGACTGAGGCCGATATCATCAAATCTATGGAGATGCATCGAAGGCTGTACTGAAGAGTTCATCCGGGTATGTGGGGGGCTACCTGAAGGGCCACCCCCTCATGAGGTCTGAAAACATCTCACACACACCCAAGAATCACCGGGAAAAGGGATAATTTGTTGCGTATTGAAATATCAAGTATACGGATCTTGATCATCTTATAAGGAGAGGCAAGTGAGACTCAATGAAGTCAAGAGCGATAAAGGCCCTTTTCCTGATCCCGAGGTGCAGACAAGAGTGGAAGCTAGAACCAAGGTACAACGCCCCCTCCAGACTTGTCTTCTAGAATGAATGATTTGATGTCGACGGAAGGAGGTCGAGGGCATAGGTGAGGAAATAAGGGATCCTCAACTAAGGCACAAAGAGAAAATAGTAGAGCGTGACATGCGACACCGAGGGGATGATGAAATGGGGGGTACTGAGTAGCGGACTAACGAATTCCCTTGTTAGAGCATAAAGGGCATGGATGACCTAGTAGCGACTGCCATAATATCAAAGGGGATAGGGGATAGTAGGACTAAAAGCCATATTGTGCTACACGAGAGAGGAACTAAGCAATGAAGGATGGACTATAGCAGGATACAAAGGGACTTGTGATAGAATCCATGGATGCAACGATGACTCAACTCGAATGCTCTAAAAAGGGCAACTCAATGATGCTGCCACATAGAAAAGGTCCAGTGGGGACCATAAAGACATGATTACAAGATGGTAACTCATGACAAAAAGTGACACGATAATGGATTATTATGGAGGAAAAGTAGTGCCCAGAGTACAAGTGTTGCAAGTGAAGAAATTTGATTTTGAGGAGTGGTGAAGTGACCCTTCTTAGACAAAATGTGTCATGGTGAAGTATCAAATCATGAAAAACTAATAGATACCCATTTGAGAGCTCGGTGAGAGCTTTCCAATAGTATAGATGGTTTATCAAACTGAGCTACGGTTTGGTTGTAGCAGGCGAAAGAAAAATCAGGGGTTTCTCTTTTAATAAAGCATTTTCCCTCCAAATTAACTCATTTGCAAGTGTAGTTGTGGTGAATGTAGAGAGGAGAGAAGGCCCTAAATCTTGTGGAGATCGTAGTGGACAAACCGATCGTTGGAATCGAGATCCGTCAGTTGCAGGTAAGAGGCCTAACCATACTATTTCAATTAAGTGGATCAAAATTTCAGTTTAGGCACCCAGAGCTCATGAACAAGCTAGGTTGCACTTTTTGGGGTCTATTCTGCAACCTGGGTAGCAGGTACTGGGCAGAGAACTGCGACCTGTCCCAAGAAATGACCTGAAAAGTGTGACCTGTCAGAGAAAAGGGGTTTCAATGTTGTTTTTAGCTGAGAGATGGGATTTTTATGGTTGAGGGGCATAGGTGCCCCCAGGCGTGTTCTGGTCATGCCAAAATGTATTTATAAAGGGGGAATCTAAACACATTTTTATGATGTGGTGCGCCATTTTTTTTCGTTATGGTTATTTAGTTCGAGAAAGGGAATGGAGGATTACCAATCTCCTTTGGTACTGCATATATGAAGCAAATGGGCTAAGTTTCTGTGTCGGCATACATGGTGTCACTATCCCAAAGATTGGATTTGGAGATAATGAACTAGTGCTCTCCTAGAAAACCCACAGGTTGGTCAACAACAATGTCTAGGGGACTAGGTTGCTGATTTAAGATGAAGGAATGATGAGGGGTATCATCCCTAGAGTGATATGAAGTGATATGGGACTCTAGAGGTTCTTCTAAATGGGGAAGAATAAGGGTACTAGAGTCAACACGACCAGATACACTAAGAGAGTTGTGGAGAATTTCTTCTCCTGGTCTCTCAAATATTGGTGCCCCCTTACCCAAACATTGGGTGTCAATGTAATGGCCACAAGGTGTATGTGGTTTGAATGCATGGGTTTGATGTAAGGGGGGATAGATAAAGTTAGGGGTGGTGACTGCTTCTATAATGTCATCGTCGTAATAGAAGATGGGGTGACTGGTGGAAGAAACACCACCTGATGCGTCGAAGCTACCTGGCTCATCATCATGAGAAGAGAGGTTCACATGTGCATCTTCACGAGGTGTGTCATCACGAGGGGTGACGAGAGAACAAGTAGATGAATGTGTTGTGTAACCAGCTCCAAAAATAGAATAAAAGAGATATCAACACCTTATAAATAAGCCACTTCGAGGGGAAACCTCCAATACATTACATAAATGAAAAATTCTTGGATGATACAATTTACAAAACCTCCTTTCTATATATAGGAGTCCATGGGGCCATAATGTAATCCTGGTGGGCCACAATGTAATCCTAGCCGACCTAACAATAATAATTTAAGGGCACAATAATAACAAAATGGGGGTTACAAGGGTACAATAATAACAATAAGGGGGTTACACTAACAACAATAAGGGACTATACTAGTAATATAGGGACCTAACGTGCCCCTCTCCTTCAAAAAAGTGTTGTCCTCAATGCTTGAGTAGCTCTGGGTGCTTCTGTATAAAATTCTCATCCTCCCATGTAGAATCTTCAGTGGGTAAGTTCTTCCACTTGATGAGATACTCTGAAATTGATCGATTCCGTAGTTGTCGAGTTCTTGCTTCTGTGACTGCTTCAGGTTCCAATATGATTTTTCCTTCCTTATCAAGTTCTAGCAATATTGTTTGAACTGGAATATTTTCACCTATAACCTTCTTTAAGCATGAAACATGGAAAATTGGATGCACTCGTGAAGAAGTAGGAAGCTCCAATTTGTATGCCATAGTACCAATCTTTTGCAACACCTTATAAGGACCATAGTACTTTGGCGATAATTTATTATCCTTCTTAGCTTGCTTGAGGGACATTTGTTTGTATGGTTGTAGCCGTAAAAATACCCAATCTCCTACATCAAAACTTCTCTCGCTGCGATGTTGATCTGCCTGTTGTTTCATTCGATTTTGTGCCAAATTCGGGTTATCCTTTAAGAGTTGGAGAACTTCTTGTTGATGCTCGATGTGATCTTCCACTGCTTGAACCTTCGAATTTTCTCTTAAAGATGATGTGATGGATGGTGGATGATATCCATAAAGTGCCATAAATGGGGTCATTTTTGCTGCAATATGGAAGGAAGTGTTATACCACCATTCAGCAAGAGGTAACCACTTGACCCATTGTTTTTGTTTATCAGATACAAAACAACGAAGATATCCTTCCAAAAATTTATTTACTATCTCAGTTTGACCATCAGATTGAGGATGATAAGATGAGCTATGAGCTAATTGAGTACCCAAACAAGAAAATAACTTTGTTCAAAAATTTCCAGTAAAAATGGGATCTCTGTCGCTCACAATAACCCTTGGGTTTCCATGTAGCTTTTGAATTGTGTCCATAAATGTAGTAGCAATTGTACTTGCTTTAAATGGATGAGATAATGCACAAAAGTGTGCATACTTGGTAAGTCTATCAACTAACACCATGATGACACTCTTTCCTTCGGACTTAGGTAAACCTGTGATAAAATCCATTGAAATCTCCTCCCAACGTTTACTTGGAATGGATAAAGGTTGTAGAAGTCCCGGGGTCTTAATTGTTTCCACTTTATTCTGCTGGCAAACCAAACATTCTGCCACAAAATTTTGAATATCAGATTTAAGGCCATCCCAAAAAAATTCTTTCTTCACCCTATGGTAATTTTTTAAAAATCCTGAGTGTCCTCCTAAAGGAGAAGTGTGCAATTCCAGAAGAATATTTTGTTTTAGTTGGGAATTCTTACAAAGATATAAGCGATATTTGTACCATAAGGAATCATTTTCCAACTAAATGTATCAGATGTACTAGGATCTTGCTGCAACTTTTGAATGAGTGTCCATACATCTTTGTCCTTCTTCCATTCATCTCTTGCTTCGGTTATCCAATACGGTTGGATAATAGAAATGGCACAAAGCAATGCTTCCACCTCTTCATTCTTTCTTGAGAGTGCATCTGCAACAACATTAAGCTTTCCTTTTTTGTAGATTATTTCAAAGTCATAACCCAACATCTTTGTGACCCTTTTTTGCTGCTCTTCTGAAGATAGTCTTTGTTCCAAAAAGTGTTTAAGACTATCATGATCATTTTTTACCTTGAAGTGTCTTCCCATTAGGTAAGTTCACCATTTCTTTAGTGCATGAAGTATTGCTAACATTTCCTTCTCATAAATAGGTTTCTGTAAATAATTTCCTTTGATTGGACAACTTTCAAAAGCAATGGGTCTTCCTTCCTGCATTAAAACTGCACCAATTCCATTTCCTGAGGCATCACATTCCACAATAAAGGTTTTCGTGAAGTCTGGCGTAGCTAAGATCGGTGCTAGGCACATTGCCTCTTTAAGACGTTCAAAGGCCTTAGTTGCTTCAGGAGTCCATGAAAATACATCTTTCTTCAATAATGTTGTTAGAGGTGCTGCTATTCTCCCATAATTCTTAACAAACTTGCGATAATACCCTGTTAACCCGAGAAATCCTCGCAACTGCTTTATGGTTGTGGGGACTTTCCATTCCTTAATAGCTTTAATTTTGTTAGGGTCTACTTTAACACCCTCGTGAGATACAATATGACCCAGATATTCCACCTCTTGTACTCCAAAGAAACATTTGGATATTTTTGCATACAATTGTTTCTCCTGCAATAGTTTGAGCACCCTGTCAACATGTTCAACATGATCCTTCCAAGACCTGCTATAGATTAGTATATCATCAAAAAATACTAGCACAAATTTTCTAAGAAAGGGTTTGAAAATGGAATTCATCAACCCTTGAAATGTAGAAGGTGCATTGGTAAGGCCAAAAGGCATGACCAAAAATTCATAATGACCCTCATGAGTTTGAAATGTTGTTTTTGGAATATCTTCAGTCTTCATTCTAATTTGATGATATCCTGAACAAAGATCCAAATTGGTAAAATAAATAGCTCCATGTAAATCATCCAATAATTCATAAATCAAAGGAATGGAAAATTTATCTTTAATGGTGAGCTTATTGAGCTCCCTATAATCCGGACACATTCGCCATGATCCATCCTTCTTGTGTACCAATACTACAGGAGCAGAGAAAGAACTTTGACTAGGTTGAATTATACCCGCCTCTAACATTTCTGCAATCATACGTTGAATTTCGCTCTTTTGGACGTAAGGATATCTATAAGGCCTGATGTTTGGAGGAACACTTCCTGGAATCAAAAGAATAGCATGATCATGATCACGAATAGGTGGGAGTCCTTTGAGAGTTTCAAACACCTTGGAATGATTGTCCAAGACTTGTTGGAGATCTGCAGAAATAGATGATTTTGATGTTGGAACTTCTAGTGAGCATAATTATGCAATTACACCTCGTTGTTCTTTCTTTAGAAGCTTTGTCATGACATTAGAGCTTATTATCTTTCCCGGCTTCCCTGCAATACCTCGTAATTCGACTTCCTTTCCTTCTGAAAAAAATTTCAAGAAAATTTCTTGAAAATTAAAAGCTACCATCCCCAAAGATTGTAACCATTGTACTCCTAATACAACATCAACACCTCCCATAGGAATGGAAAGCATTGGACTAGTCAATACATATTCCCCCATGGTTAGCTTGATATTATGGCATTTTCCAGAGAAATTTATAGTTCCTCCATTTGCAACCATCACTTGACATTCTGGTGCTGGTTATAGGAAACAATTTAATTCCTTGGCTACCTTACAATGAATAAAATTATGGGTGCTACCTAAATCAATCAACACTATTACCTTTTTCTTCTTGATATGTCCTTTTATCTTGAGAGTTTGAGGAGTGGTAATTCCTGCCAGTGCATTACACGATATGGTCGGATTCATTTGTTCCTCTTCTAGGGCTGGTTCTTGGTGTATATCCTCTTCTTGTTCATTTTATTCTTCCTCTTCACAATCTATGTAAAATAATTTCTTCTCAGCACACTTATGACATTTAGTGTATTTGCTATCACAACTGTAGAAAAGCCCTTTTTCTCTTTTTTCTTCCAAATGTTGTGGTGTCAACCTTGTAGGTTGTAGAAATATAGGTGTAGAAACACTTCCTTCTTTATAGAAGTGAGTGGTAGGCTTCCTTGTCGCCATAATTTTACATTCAATTTTTCTTGCCAACCTGAATGCCTTCTCCAATGAATCAGGTTCCAAAACGCGAACTTCATGTTGGATGTTATCCTTTAAAGTGCCTATGAAGAGATCAATCTTGTGTTCCTCTGTAATATCAATTAACCTTATATTCAATTTTTGGAAGTCCTCAATGTGCTCCCCCACTAAACCCTTTTGTTTGAGATTTATCAATTGGCTAAAGAAGGTGTTGCTCTTTGTATCCTCATAATGTGATATCATTTCCTTCGTAAAAATTGACCTAGTGACAATTTTTTTACGGGAGTAAAGCCATCGATACCATAAAAATGTTTTTTTTCCTAAATGTAAAGTTGCAATGTGTACCTTTTGTGTGTTTTTCATATGGAGATCAAAATATTGCTCCATCTGTAGTATCCATGTTACAGGATCCTTTCCATCAAACTTCCTCATATCCATTTTTGGAATATGGTGGTTCTTCCCACCAAAATTAGTGTTTATGAAATCACGATTAACATTTATTTTGTTCTCATCATGAGTTTCCTCTACTATCTTTTCACCATTAGGAAACATTTCTTGTATCAACTTTGTTAAACCTTCTATGTCCGCTTTTAGATCATTCTTCATGTTTTCCATTTTAGCTTCCATGTCATCCATCTTAGATTCCATGCCAGCTTCCATGCCATCTATCTTAGATTCCACGCATTTATTCAAACCATCCATCTTTGCTTCCATTCCTTTCTTCAAAACTTCCATTTCATTTTTTTCTGCTCTTTGCGAGAGCGAAATCCGGTGCACTTGCTCTTGTAATTTTGATAGATCATGTTGCAATTCTTCATCTTCATGAGTCATAGTAGAGCCTTCTGAAGGCTTAATGGGTGTTGAATTATTTTTACGGGGCATTTTTTAGAACCCAATACTGATATATATTCTACAATATGCCCTTGGAATCAATTTAAATTGATTTTTCAAACAAGACTTATGCAACTAAAAAAAAAATACACACCTTTTTCTTGCTTTTGAGGAGCTCGATATTGAAATTGGATTATCTCTATGATTTTGGTTCTTCAATATTTGAAATTTAGCACTGAAGTAGCCCTCTAAATTCTATTTTGAATGCCACAGGTCTGACCTGATTTGGATTCTCCAAGGCAATGTTATGTCCAATCTCCCACAATGACCTAATTATGGACTGGTTCAGTAGAGCGAAATTGTAAGACTTTCCACGTATCATTGTTTTGTCCTTCAACTCTGAAATTGATAGCCAAGAAATTATAGTCTGTGTACTTGTGACCAATTTTTACGGCACTCCCATCCGATGCTCAGAGAGAGATTTATTGAACTTTTCCCACGATCACCTCTTTGAGATGAAATTCAGGAGCCTGAAAAAGCACTACCTTCCACAGATCATATCTCCAGCAATATTGCGAACTGAGATCTGACATTTTGTGACGATTTTCCTCAAGATTTCAGCTTCGTACCCTAAAAATTTCAGATTCTGAACCTTCGTAGAAAAAACGTTATAGCGCAAATTCCACGATGACCTGTTTAGGAGCCTGAAAAAAGACCTAACTTCCACAGATCATATCTCCGAAAATATTGCGAACCAAGCTCTGAAATTTTTCGAAAATATTCCTCTGGATTTCAGCTTCGTACCCTAAAAATTTCAGCTTCTGAAACTTCGTAGAAAAAATTTTATAGCTAAAATTCCACGATGACTTGTTTGGAGCAACGAAACCCTAGAATCCAAAGCTCTGATACCAAATGTTGTGTAACCAGCTCCAAAAATAGAAGAAAAGAGATATAAAAGCCTTAGAAATAAGCCACTTCGAGGGGGAATCCTCCAATACATTACATAAGTGAAAAATTCTTGGATGATACAATTTACAAAACCTCCTTTCTATATATAGGAGTCCATGTGGCCATAATGTAATCCTAGTGGGCCACAATGTAATCCTAGCTGACCTAACAATAATAATTTAAGGGCACAATAATAACAAAATGGGGGTTAAAATAATAACAATAAGGGAATATACTAGTAATATAGGGACCTAACAGAATGATGCACTGATGTTGAGCCCAAGGTGATTGCTGAAGGGAGGTCAAGCAAAACAAAAGGGAAAGTCTCTGGGGAGTCTTCCACCGTGGATCTCATGAATGATGACAGGTAGTGGACAGTGGCCAAAGACTCTGGCATTTCAACATCCGGAGGGGGAATGTCAATAGGAGTGGATGTGTCCTCTAGTTCTGCTGAAGCAAAACACACAAATAAGGGAGCGGTGGACTCATTGCGCTTGGCCTCGAATTGGCGAACTATCGCTAGAGAGGTGTGGAAGTCCTCAAGGTGGGGACAGAGGTGGATATAATGGCCATGGAGATCACAGAAAACACAGTGGTGGTTGGTGTGAATAGTCTTGGGTTTCTTGGCGGCAGTCGAGGAAGGAATAGAGGTTTTCAGGACCTTCGACTCAGGGAACACGACATTAAACATGGGCTTGAGACGAGGCAATTCAGGAAAATTATGGGTGGGATGACCGACAACAACACACAATGCAAATAGAGGTGTATGATTTGGAAGCTGAAGAGGAGCATGGTTTGTAGGGGTAGCCTTGTATTTATATGCCTTCTTGTGAGCTTTCCCCCCCTCATCCGAATATTTTGCAATAGGAGCAGGTTCCTATTGAGGTGGCTGAGGCACAGAAGTAAGGGGAGGGGTCATGGTGACTAGTTGGACCAGGGTCAAAGCAAGATAAGGTTTGGAATGACCAGGCGGGGTAGTGGTTGGGGGATCAATGTACCAGACAGGAATCTTGAGGGTCAAGTTAGGAAGGGATAGGGTAGCCATGATAGGTATCGAGAACACTCCAGGAGGGGGAGCTAGGAACAATATCTGATTGGAGGGGTAATGGCTTGGTGGGATGGCTTTGAGATGGTTAAGGTTTGGAGGAACTGTTCCAAGAGGGTAGAGAGGCTCATGGATACCAGCTGTAGGTGAAAGGCTAGGAGGAGGAGGTCTAGAAGGCTGAATCAAAGGGCTAGGAGTAGGCTACGGAGGGCGAGGTTGCTGACTAGCTGAAGCGAGCTGCTTGAGGGAAGCCCAAGATGATTGCATCATGCAAACATTCAATAATATGGGATCAGAGTAAGGAGGAGGAAGACCAGGGAATGTACCAAGAAGAGAGGAGTGTTTGTAGACTTCGGGTGAGACACTGGTCAAGGGATCGACGGTTTTCTTATTGGCCACCAAATACATGATGGACTCAGGGTAGGTCTAAGACTTCAGTTCGTAATATGTAAACTGTTCAATTGTGACTATCTTTCCATTATGGGGAAAGGACATCTTACGGTGAACCGCAGATGCTACAACAGACATTGCATAGGTGTAACTATGACCCAATAGAATTTTGTAATCTAAGGGGGCATTAATGACTTCTACGACAACACAAATAGTCTTACCCACAAGAGTAATAGGACAATTGCGGAATAGGAAAATGCACTGGGAGGAGTGGCCAAACCACACTCAGAGAGTGATCATGGAAGAGGCCAACTCAGGTGATCCGAGTTGCTTCCAAACCAAAGTGGACATCACATAGGTGGATGCCCCCTCATCAATGATGCAACGGGAAATGTTGGCATTCCAGATCTTGACTAGGATTTGGAAGGCGACGAAAGTAGGAAGAGGAGGATGTTCTGACTGGTCAACATCGAAGATGATCAAGCGATCATCTGAAGGATCTACAACTCCCATGGTAGATAGTAGAACTTTTCATTGTGAAGGGCACGACTGGAGGAGTTCCAGCATTGAGATGACAACAAGAGATTGCACCAAATCATCTACTATACTATATGAATGGGTAGCTTTTCCAGAAGCAACATTTCAGCATAGTGGTCCCTTAGGGATCTTCGTATGAACATTTGCCTTAGGCTGAGGGATTTGCAAAGGACCATTAGTTGTCAAAAGAGGCTTTGTAGAACCTGAATAAGGGGGCTTGGGGACAAACGTAGTGGGAGGCTTGTTGTACTAACGAGACCGAGTTTGAAGATTGAGGTCTACGGTTATAGGTTGGTCATAATTCATCATGAGAATCTGGTAATAAAAGGTACCAAATGGGGGAGGTTGAGTGGCTGCCTAACCTTCAAGTGGTTGAGTAGCCACAAATCCTTACTAAGGAAAAGGATTAGTAAACATAGTCAGCTGACCAGACGCAGCATTGGGAGGGATAGAAGTGGAGGCTTGCTATCATCGTGATGTTGCTTGAGTCTCCCACATCTACCACATTAGTGGTAAAAGAGGACAATCATGCATGTAATGACCATATACGCCACAATAAGAACAAGGCTTATTCATGTGAATAGGTCTGTCGTGCTTGGACTGAGTGCCCTGTTGCTGGTTAGCAATGTTAGGTGCATTATTTTGAGGATTAGGTCTAGGATTACTGGGGGAATATTGATTTTGAGTGCCTTTCCTCTTATTTTTGGAAGGAGTAGGATTAGTTGCGCCCTGATGTGCATATACCTGCCCTTGAGGGGGTGGTGGCTGTTGTTGCAGGGGTTGAGAAAGCAAGGGAGGCGGTGGTGCTAATGCTTGAGGAGCTGGAGCACTAGGTTGCAGATACAAATAATAAGGAGGTTGGGTAACATTGTGGTAAATAGTAGGTTGGGAAAAAGGATGAGGCATGCCATATCCAGGATACATGCTACCGGGAGGGGGAAAAGTGCAAGAGGCGTTGGCCCCTCCCTAAGGAAAACCATAGCCCATGGGAGGCTGAGCGTATGGATGAGAGAGAGCTCGAACGATATCGTCGGTGGCATGAGATGCCCCCGGTGCGTTGGCACCACCGGGTCTAGGAAGATCAGGTAAAACGGTATAAACATAACCCAACTAAGCATAGATAAGGTCATATTTTAACACAATATGGAGAGCGGCTTCTTCGGTTTGATGGAAATGCGATGTGACATATTTTCCTATAGTAGGAAAAAGGGATCTAAGGAACCAGTCTATGTAGACATGGTCTTCGAAGGTAGGGGCTCGATATAGGCTCTTTCTTCTCTCCATTCCTTGACATGATCGGATAGGCAGGTTGCAGACGATAGAGGGAAAGAAGTCAAAATTTCGGTATCAGTGTCATAACGAAGGGGAAGTTGGAAATAAGACGGAAAATTTGGGCAAGAGTCGTAAAGGTGGTATGAGAGGATGAGGCCTGATCAACATACCATTTAGAAGCTTCGCCAGTAAGCATACATTGGAATAATCGAAGACGGAAAGAGTCATCGGTAATGGAGGTAGAAGAACACCACATGTGGAAAGATCGAACATGATTTGTGGGATATTCTCCAGCAAGACCTTCAAACTTGGGAATGTTGGAAGGGAGCTTGGTCAACATAGCAGGCTAACTAGCATCATGGTGTTTAGGGTCATTGGTCAACTGGTTAAAATAGGGAAGACTGAGGCTTGCCATATAGGGGAGAAAGGGAGCATCTGGGGTAGTTCCCGTTGCGGTCCCACTAGTAGTATTCCCAAGATTAGTGGCGGGGCTAGCACCAGCGTTAGGTCCTAAACTAGAAATGGTGAAGCTGACAGGGGGAGAAACGGGGTGGAACCAGAAGGGGAACCCAATGAATCAATGGAGTTAGAGTGTAGACTCGGTGGAGGACTAACTTGAATCCTACGCAGAGGAGTAAGTCTTCCTATTGGAAACTAAGGATGAAAGACAAGAAGCCTCCGTGATAAAAGCCTTGGTGGCGCAATGGTGAAAGCAAAAACATGGCACAAAGGGAAGAGATACCAACAAGGGCGAAGAGGTGTAGGATCAACTGATTAAAATGTTGAGACAAGGGCAGAGAGGTGCAGGATCAATTGATTTCAATGTTAAAGTCTTTTCTTGGCGGTGTTAACCAAGCTCTTCTTCACTTAGGGTGTGTGTGTAAATTGTGTAAATTTTAATTTTTAAACCCAGACGTTTGTAGAGAAAAAGAAAAAAGTGTGTTGTATAACTATAAATAAACCTGTAGATAACAATATATGAAACTGAAATAACAGAAAATAAACAGCTAATTATGCATTAATCTAAACCCAAGGAGGTAAGCCTCTCAAAATGTAGTCTGTAGGTGGGAAAAAATCTAGTCAAAGCACATAAAAATAACCAATAAATCTAAATTCAGGAGGGATAATGATCTTAAGGTCAAATATATTGGAAATAGGTGCAGAAAAACAACAAAAAATCAGAAGAAAAATTGTTGTAAATGAGGTGGCGAAAGGATATAACCTAGAGGGAAGCGGAGGGGACCCTAGAGGAAAATCCAAAAAAAACTAAAATGAGGTGTTTTGGATGGAAAAATAGCCAATCTCAAGTGGATCTGAAGGTTAGGTATCAGATCTAAAACAAATGGCTGAACACTCTAAAATTTTAGACAACCTGCAGTAGCTAAAACCCTTCCACAAAAGTTGGAGGGTACTGAAGCCCTAAGTGGCTAGGTTCCCACTTTGATGAGTAAAAAAAGACAATTATAGGTCCAAAACGGGAAGAGACGGGGGCCAGACAACCTTGAACAGAGGTCTAGAGAAACCCAGAAAAATCTCAGAAAAATTCCCGCAAATATTCCAGGTCATAGTTTCTGACCTATTTTCTACAGACGTCACAGGTTTTGTCTTGTTTTCTATGCCCTAGAGGTTTAGGTCACAATTTTTGGCTCAAAATGTGTGAACTACTCTTCCAGCACTCTCGGGAGTAGGTTTCAGAAGGATGTGTCGTCTCAGCAGTGGCTGACGCCTATCACCTACGCAATAGGTCCGAAAACACATGGAAGTTAGGATTTTCAATGTTTTAGGGTTTTATAGGTTAAAAACAACATCAAGAAAAAAAAAAAAAGCTGAAGAGAAATCCTAGGGTTTGAAGCAGCTGATATGTAGGGATTTGAAAAATGAGAGAGGTCATACTTGTAAATCCCCAGTGGAATCGCCAGTTGTTAGTATGAATCTTAATCGCAAGTGTACGAAAAAGGCTCACTTTAGCCGCACATAAAAAACAACCCTAACAACAAATATGGCTACCAATATCTTTAGATCTGCAATTAGTTGACCAAGATAAATTCTGCAAAAATTTAGATCTATGCATTAAAATACATTAAGAAGTAAATAAAAGAAAGATTTTCTCCATGCATCCAATAGACAAGACAAGATTGTTTTAAATAATTCTTTGTATTTATGACACTTGGGAGGAGAACATAGAAATATGTTGCCAGTCCTCCTCAATGGGATGGGATCTTGTAATTCCTCAACACTTCAGATCTAAAATCCCTCTCTCTTGATGGTGTAGAAAGCCCAGACAAAAATGTAACTCAAAGGGAGCTCACAAGAAAAATGGTAGCAAAATATGACAATGATGGTGGATCACAGTCAGACCAAAAGTATAGATCGAGAGTGATCTTTAGGCAACAAAAGGTAGTGAGTGAATGGAAAAAACCTTCTATTTATAACATAATATTGAGTTAGTCTAGATATTGGTGAATAATTAAAATATTATTAACCAATTCTAGATCCAACTTTTATGGAATATTTTATTATATTTGTTGGAGGGAAAAATAATTTGACTTGGGTCAAATCCCTTTATTTGTAAATAATAATTAAATAAATGATTTATTTATTATTTTAAGGATGTGGTTAAATAATCAAATAAATAATGATTTATTTAATTATTTATGAGTGATTTAGTAAAATTTAACAAGGAATATTATTTAAATAATTATTCCTAGAAAATAATAATATAAATAATAGTTTATCTAATTAATTTTCCCGTTTTGGGTTAAATATGACCAGGAATATAAATAAAACTGTTGTTTAACTAATTATTCCTTGAGGAAAATAAAAAAAAATGTGGATTTATTTAATATTTCCTCATGGGGTTTCCTGTTTAGACCATAAAAAACTTAATAAAGGTGGTTTACTAAGTTATTTTTTATAGTGAAAGCAATTTTATTCAGGGTAAAATTGGTCTTACATGGTGTACTTAGGTCCATCTAATAGTAACAGGTTAGATGACCAAAAAATGGTGTAACACATTGGCATGACCCCATTTCAAGCTCTTTATGGGTATGATGCTCTATCTTTTTCTAATGTGATGTTTGGAGCAAGCAAGGCTCCTAGAGAAAAGGAGTGGAATCGGGAGAGTCAAGATATACTTTGAGCCCTCAAGGACAGGTTTGCTACAACACAAAACCAATGAAAGTTATATGAAGACCGTGGTTGGATAGAGAAGCAGTTTTAGGTGGATGATTTAGTCTATATTTGTCTTCAGCCATATATACAGTCTACACTTAAGGAGAAGAGGGCTGAGAAGCTTAAGACTCAGTTCTATGGGCCATACAGGGTGATCCGTCTTGTTGGGGAAGAAACATATGAGTTGGAGCTTCTATTGGAAGTAAGATCCATAAAAAATTTCATGTATCATGCCTCAAGAAGGCCATTAGAAAACATGTGGTTGCCACCATGGATTGATGATGAGGGCCATCTGGTTTTACAACTGGAGGCTATCTTGGATAGTTAGGAGAGGCAGCTAAGAAACAGGGTGATTAGAGAGTATCTGATTCGATGGAGGAATATACCTGATGAGGATGCCACTTGGGAAGGAGAGAATATTTTGTAGCAACCTTCTTTAATTTTTCTTAAGGACAAGCAACATTTTGGAGGTGAGGACTGTAATATTCCCAATTCGCTTTTAGCTAGTCGGAATATTATATTTTGCTTCTATTCATAGTCTAGATGAATAAGTGGGGTAAAGAGATCCTTAAATCTCTTTAGTAGGAATAAACCACCCCTAGTATGGATGTGGATAAGTTTATATAGGTAAAATAAAGCCACCTTGGGTGTGAAAGGGGGAAATGCATGTAGACTGGGTTAAGATTGACCAAATCAAAAGCGTTGCTAAAGGAGAGAGTGGAGCTAGTGGGGACAACACAGTTTGGAGGAGGAGCCTTTGTATGGAAGTAGCATCATAAATGAGTGGGGCCAAGGATGAGGAAGCTCACCAAGAATATAAGGAAAGGGATGACATCCATGAAAGGCATTCTGAATATTGTTTATGTTTGAGTCTTATGATTTCTTGCATGTTTTAGCTGTTTAGCGGAGTTTGTTGTATTGTTTAGTACAAGGGAATTCTAGGCGTGAATCCCACACTATACCTCGGGGGACTTCGAGTACCCACTCAGGAGAGATACTCTAAGTTTCATTTCCACCATCTAGCATTAGACCAAGCAGCCACCTTCAGCCATAGTATTTTGTAGTTTGTTGCAATGGAGGCTTGAGAAACCCTGTTTCTGAGCTAGCTTCCTAGTGAAAGGGGAAACCTTTCACCCAGAAAGCTAGGGAGGAGGATATGCAGCCATATATTTTTTTATTTCAGCCATGTTTTAGTGGAACTTCAGTGATAAAGCATGATTCAGCCAGAGAGTTTTAGTCTACACTTTTTTCATCTTGTGTATTTCAAGAAACCCTTGTCAGGTTATCTTGGGATTGTGTTTGAGAGACTAGTTCTCCATTTTCAGCTCTTTTTGAGTATCATATCAGTAGATCCACTTGTTTCCATTTTCCGGTAGTAGTAACCCTCACTAGGAAAACGTTGTCATGTATTCCGACATTTTTGTGTAGTAGCAACATTTTGGATTCTAGTGTATTTGGGTCCTGGAGGCTTGTTTGCCTGGTTTGAGTGATTTGTTCCTCAAAACATTGTACATTTTACTGTTGTGATACATCATATAATGGATGTTTGATTTGCTCATGTGTTTTGCATTATTATTTTCTGTACATTCCAATTTTTTGTTCAATATTACTGTCCTTCCTAATTTGGAATATTACAGCAAAACCCTAGGGAAGTGTGATGATGGTGGAAAGTGGTCTTAGGAATGTGGAATGGGAAATGGAAATTGAGGGAGATGGTGCTAGGAATTTATTAAATGGGAAAGGGGATAGGGAGTAGTGATATGGTGGAATTTTAGGATGGGGAAATTATTTACAGGTTTGGGGTTTGGATCCTAGCTAGTTGTAGCACCTAGGGATTAGGGTATTTGGAAAAAGGGTTAGGGAAAGGAAATTTATAATAAAGGGGTTTTAGGAATGGGTATTTGGTAATATAGGAAGGGTATGAAGGTGTAGGGAAATGAAATTTGGGGAATTAAGAGTGCAATGTGAGATACTGGTGTTTTAAAAGGATTTAAACACCAAATTCTAAAACAAATTTCACAACACCCAAGAAATGAACTTGATGGAAAGGATAATTGATGGAATTAGCTTTCACTCACTTGCAGGAGGTCGATGAGAACATTGCTGAAGCTTAGGAAATTAT
This sequence comes from Pinus albicaulis, assembly GCA_034641835.2. Classification (NCBI taxonomy): domain Eukaryota; kingdom Viridiplantae; phylum Streptophyta; class Pinopsida; order Pinales; family Pinaceae; genus Pinus; species Pinus albicaulis. The sequence continues at coordinate 1,946,785,256 of CM076578.1, forward strand.
TTTTTGCAATTTGAATGAGATTTTGGACAAGTGCGCCCTCACAGAAGGAAGTGCACCCTTGCAGAAGAGAGTGCACCCTCACAGAAGAGAGTGTGCCCTCACAGAAGAGAGTGCACCCTTGTAGAAGGAAGTGCACCCTTGTAGAAAAGCGTGCACCCTCTGCTCTGTTTTTTTGCAAATTTTTGCCCAAAAATTTGAAATTTTTCCCTCTTGGAGTGTGCTCAATGATGGTAGGAGACAAATGAGTTTGAATTTGATGTCAAGAAGGCTTTAACAATTGAATGGAATTTATCTTTTAATTTAAAGCTCACTTTTCTAATGTTTCATATCACCTTTGAAAACTTTGTTGAATACATTTTTCACTTTGATTTTCTTCTTTGCAGGTTGATGTGCTGGAGTTTGGCACTATTTAAATTTTTATTTTTTTGATCTTCAGTTTGGCACATGAGTTTGATTTGGCAGCTTGGGACAATACTTATTACATATAATGAGCATAAAATTACATAAAAAATAAAAATAAATTACATCTATGTTTTGAATAAAATTACACTTTGGTATGAAAATCATACTTTGAAACCATACCTAAAACCTTTAAAAATCATATTTACATGCTGAAAAATATTTTTCAAATGATAAGGAAGTATTATTCAATCACTCTCACATTTTTTCTACTCTTATTGAGATGAAATGGAGTATTATTGAACCTTGAAAAATGAAACCTAGTGACCTAAATGGACCTCGAATAACCAGATTTCATTTTCACCTCGACTGACATAATGAAAAAGTGAAATGAGCTTTCAAGGCCGATTTATGCTCAGCAGGACATGAAGGTGGGCCAAAAAATGTGAGTTTTTGAGGGAGAGTGAGGTTTTATGACTAGGACTACCATCAGTGAGAGAATTTTTTGCATGACCTAGTGGAATGATAAAAAAAAAAATTGAGTGGGGCCCCTAAAGTGAATATTAAAAGAGTGATTTTGAACACTGGTGATAGAATGAATGGAGAAATCGGATGAAGCCCTACATGATATAGATGCTATTTTCTTATATGAGTCTTTGCTTCAGAATGAATGTGTTGCGCTAGCTTGGGATGCGCAGATGCAAGATATTGTCAAGTATAAAAAATTTTCAGTAGAGGATTGTGACGAAGATCCCAGGAATATTACCATCCCAGAATATGAAGGAGAACACGTAGTCACATGATCTTCATTGCAAAAAGTGGACGTTACCAAACCATTGATGTTACACCAATTTTTGGTCATCTAACTGGTTACTATTAAATGGACCAAAGTACACCATGTAAGACCAATTTTACCCCAAGTAAAATTGATTTCACTATGAAAAATAACTTAGTAATCCATAATTATTAATTTTTTTATGGTCTAAACAGGAAACCCCATGAGGAATAATTGAAAAAATCCTTTATTTTATTTTATTTTCCTCAAGGAATAATTAGTTAAACAACATTTTAATTAATATTCCTAGTCATATTTAACCCCAAACAGGAAAATTATTAGATAAATCATTATTTATCTTATTATTTTCTAGGAATAATTATTTAAAACATTATTTAAATAATATTCCTTTCTAAATTTGACTAAATCATTTATAAATAATTGAATAAATCATTATTTATTTAATTATTACTCAACCACATCCTTAAAGTAATAAATAAATCATTTATTTATTTATTATTTACAAATAAAGGGATTTGACCAAATTCAAATTGTTTTTCCCTCCAACAAATATAATAAAATATTCCATAAAAGTTGGATCTATATTTTGTTAATAATATTTTAATTATGCACCAATTTCTAGACTAACTCAATATTTTGTTATAAATAGAAGGATTTTTCCATTCATTCACTACCTTTTGTTGCCTAAAGATCACTCTCGATCTATACTTTTTCTCTGACTTTGATCCTCCATCATTGTCATATTTTTCTTTCTTTTTGCTTGTGAACTCCCCTTGAGTTCCATTTTTGTCTGGGTTTTCTACACCATCAAGAGAGAGAGATCTTAGATATGAAGTGCTAAGGACATACAAGAACCCATCCCATTGAGGGGGACTGGTAACATATTTCTATGTTCCCTTCCCAGGTGTCATAATTACAAAAATTCTTTAAAAATATTATTGTCTTGTCTATTGGATGCATGGAGAAACTCTTATTTTTATTTACCGCGTAATGTCTTTAACTGCATAGATCTGGATTCTGTAGCATTTGTCTTGGTCAAATAACTGCATATCTAAAAAAACTGGCAGTCATCTTTAATGTTAGGGATATTTTTTATGCATAGTTAAAGTGATATTTTTTCATACGCTTGTGATTAGAATTCACAATAACAACTGGCGACTCCACAAGGGTTTATGATTACGACTGTTGTCGTTTTTCAGATCCCTGCATGACCAACTGCTTCAAACCCTGGGGTTTGAAGCAGCTGGTCATGGGTTTTTCTTCAACTTCTTGTTTTTCTTTTATTGATGTTGTTTTCAATATTTAAAACCTTAAAACAATAAAAATTCTAACTTCTGTGTGTTCCCGGGCCTATTGCGTAGGTGATAGGTATCAATTGCAGCCGAGACGACACTTTTTTTTTGAAACCTGCTCCCGAGAGTGCTGGAAGTGCAAGTCGCACTTTTTGGGCCAAAACCTATGACCTCAGCCTTCAGGATGTATAAAAAAACCTCAAACCTGTGGCCTCTATAGAAATTAGGTCATAAACTATGACCTGTACTTTTTGCGACAATTTTTCTGTGATTTTTCTGGATTTCTTTGGGCTACTATTCAGGGTTGTCTGATCTCTGTCTACACTTGTTTTGGATCTATACCTTTTATTTTTTACTTGTTGAAGTGGGAACCTAGCCCCCTAGGGCTTCAGTACACTTTCACCATTCTAGGAGGAGTTTAGCTGAAGTAGGTTGTCTAAGATTTCAGTGTGTTTAGCCATTTTTTAGATCTGATCCTGTACCTTCAGATCCATTTCAAATTGGTTATTCATCCATTCAAAAAACCTTTTTTCAGTCTTTTTTGGTCCTCCTCTAGGGTCCCCTCTATTTCCCTTTAGGTTGTAGCCTTTCACCACCTCATTTGCAACACATTTCCCTCTGGTTTTTTTCTGTTTTCTGCACCTATTTCCAGCAGATCTGACCTTTAGATCATTTTCCCTCCCGAATTTAGATCCATTTCCTATTTTGTTGTGTTTTGATTATAGTTTTTCCCACCCATATATTAGTTGTTGGGAAGCCCGCCTCCTTGGGTTTAGATTGATGCATATTTAGCTGTTTATTTTCTAGTTATATTCAGTTTAGTTTATTGTTATTTGTAGATTTATTTACAGTTATACAACAAACTTTTTCTTTTTTCTCTACACATGTATGGGTTTAAAAATTAAAATTAACACACTTAATACACACACCCTAATTGAAGAGCGCCTGGTTTACACTGCCAGGCCAAGACTATAACATTGTAATCATTTGTTCCCACACCTCTTTGTCCTTGTTTCGACATTGTAATCATTTGATCCTGCACCTCCTTGCCCTTATTTATCTCTCTTCATTTTTTGATCCGTGTTTGTTCCTCCAACATTGCGACCGCAAGGCATTTATCTCAGAGACTTCTTGGCCTTCATCCTCAGTTTCCATTAGGAATACTTACTCCTCCACGTAGGATTCGAGTTAGTCCTCCACAGAGTCCCCATTCCAACTCCGCTTTTTGGTTCATTGGGTTCCCCTTATGGTTCTATCCCTGGTTCTCCCCTTGTCACCTTCACCATGTCTAGTTTAGGACCTAACGCTGGTGGTAGCCCCGGCCTTAATGCTAGGAATACTGCTAGTGGGACCGCAACAGGAACTATCCTGGCTACTCCCTTGCTCCCTTATATGACAGGTTTCAGTCTTCCCGATTTTAACCAATTGATCAATGAACCCATACACCATGATCCTGGTTGGCCTGCTATGCCAACCAAGCTCCCTTTTGACATCCCCAAGTTTGAAGGTATTGCTGGATAATATCCTACAAACCATGTTCAATCTTTCCGCATGTGGTGTTCGTCTAACTTCATCACCAATGACTCTGTCCGTCTTCAGTTGTTCCAAAGTATGCTTACTGGAGAAGCTTCTAAGTGGTATGTTGACCAGGCCTCCTCCTCTCATACTACTTTTGTGACTCTTGCTCGGGATTTTTCCCCTTCATTATGACATTGGTACTGAAGTTTTGACCTCTTTCTATCCATCGTTTGCAACTCGCCTATCCGATCATGTCTAGGAATTGCATAGAAGAAAGAGCCTATGTAGAGCCCCTACCTTCGAAGACCACGTCTACATGGGCTAGTTTCTAAAATCCCTTTTCCTACTAGAGGCAAAGATGTCGCATCTCATTTCCCTCAGACCGAAGAAGCTGCTCTCTAGATTAGATTGAAATATGACCTAATATACGCATAGTCTAGTTATGTTTATACCATCTTATCTGATCTCCCTAGACCTAGTGGTGCCAACACACCAAGGGAATCCCATGCTATTGACAGTATCTTTGGAGCCCTTTCTCATCCCTACACTCATCCTCCCATGGGTTATGGTTTCCCTTAGGGAGGGACCAACTCCTCCAACACTTTTCTCCCTCCCAGTAGCATGTATCCAGGATATGGCATGCCTCCTCCTTTTGCCCAACTTGTTTATAAAAATGTTTCCCAACTTCCTGTAGAAATTTCTTTAACACAGCTCTGATACCATGTAGAAATTTGAATAACTGATATGTTATCCACCGAGATTCTCTTGATCACACACTATTTTAGCTTCATGCATAATGCAGAATCTCTTCTACCATTGATCATCACATGCGGAAATAAAATCAATTGCATGCACACATTAAAGCCATAAAAATTCACACATATGAACACAGTATTTCATGGGAAAGCTTAAAGCTGAAAACCCCCAACTATCTGTATATTATACATGTCAAGGAGATCATGTAACAATCATAGTACAAAGCTCTTTGCAAGCTCTCATGCACTACCTCCCATGCTACACACTATCAAGCTAGATCTAGCAAAACTCATGCTCCAACCTTTAGCCACTTGATAGCCAACCTCAATTGCCTGTTTCAATGCTATGGGATGGTCTCTTTATATAGATAAACCACCTGGATTGAACTGCGCAATCCTCATTGATTACTCCACCTATCTGTGTGTTGCAAATAGCAACAGTGTAGTCACAACCGATAGTTAACCTGCTCTTTCACCTATTTCTGCACTGGTCTCCACTGAAACTGTCCATGCACTGAAGTTAACTGATGTATTCTTTAGTTTTTTTATGAGTTTATAATTAGTGAATTAATTAATAATTAATTCACACCACTCTCACTAATTGTATATATTAGTTAAATTGGATACAAAAAGCTCAACTATGTTTAGATTAGTTAAACTGAATACAACTCCACTAACTTCCTCAATCAACTCCACCAAACTCTGTCACATGAGTTCTAATTGAAGTCTTCATGCAATAGCTTCACTTAAACCCTAGGAAAAGCGTATTTCCTTCTGTCAGCTGCATGTGCCACATCCAGGCATCAAACTGAAGTGCTTCAAGAGAATAAGATAATGTTTATAGTCCAAATATTATTAAGAGATAATAATATTCGACTTCCATATTTTTAGGAGAGGCAGTCTAAAAATAGCCTGTGACCTAAAAATATGAGTCTCATCTATTTTTACCAACATATCGCATACTTCAAGAATCTCCAACTGGAATCCCCGAATCATGCTCCGTATGTCTAAAAATAGACATAGTCTAAAAATAGACTTTTCGACAAAAATCACATGTGTGGTCCCCACCTAGTTTAGGTGATCACTCTCCAACTAGGATCAGGAAAGATGTTTCAGGATGCCTCCTTCACTGTTTCTTGTTGCCATCTTCAACACTCCCTCTCAACAAGAAAGGACTGTCTTTGCATGCGACATGCAACTCCATGCATTCGCCCTGCAACCTTCACCAGCGCCATGCAACTCCATGCATGCGACATGCAACTCCATGCATTCGCCATGCACCCTTTGCATGCACCATGCAAACTCATGCATGCACCATGCAACTCCATGCATGTGCCATGCACCCTTTGCAAGCACCATGCAACTCCATGCATCTGCTCTGCAACTCCTCTGAAACTGAATAGGCTCCAAACAACTCAATCAATCTGATGCATCTATCATCAAAGTCTTCGACTTATGCTTGGCCAATTTCACATGTCATCAGGAACCACTGCGTTGTTGAACTCTTGCACCCATGCACTCTGCACTTGCTGTCAACTCTGATCCGCGCTCCAGGATCCGACACTGTCACTTTGATCTGCCTGCATCAATCCAACTAATCTTCTACTGCTGCACTGTGGGCACCTCGTAGCTAGGTTCAACTCATGAGATCCACACCATCTCATGAATCCTACCCAGAAATCTCCTCTTGGGATTAATCATGCATGTCGCCCCACCTCTCACCTGGTGGTATAGCTGCATGCACTCCCTCTGCCCATCTGGCATGAAATTTCTCTGCATGAGTGGTTTCTTCCACTCCATGATCCTCTTCTTGTGGCTGCTCCACACCCCGAGGTTCACTATCGCCTGCATGCAAACCCCGCTCCCTCTCAAGCTTCAATTGCATGTCTTCCTTCCGCTTCCCAACAGTAGGAAGCTCCATAGAAATCCCATCTACATCAAATCTATAAATATTCTTCTACATCTCCAGTTGTGGCTGCTCCACAACCTTCCGAGACTGCTTCTCACGCTGCATGTTGAGAGGCTCCCTCTCAACCACCAAGTCACTAACGTTTTCTTTGCTCTTCAAAGCTTTGCATGCATCTTGTACCTTAGTGCATGTAGATTCTTGGCTCGCGCACATTGCAATTGTCCCGCCGTCGCAAAATTTTCTAACAAAAAGAGCTGATTTTAAATCGATGATATCTCCCTCATCCGAGCTCCGATTCGACCGATTTTTTTTTTCAATTTGGGTATTTTTTCGCAAGGAATCCAAATATGCTATTTTTTTCTGAAAATATTTCACCAAAAATTTTCATATATTCCCTACAAACTCGCGCACCCAAAAATTCTCGCTCTCATTCCATGTAGAAAATTATATACAATATGCATGTATATTTCCGGCTTTCTCCATCTTTATGTTTCTTGAGTTTATCCTAAAACTCAACCGCTTCAATGCTTTTCAATTGCTCCAATGATCAATATTGCTCTGATATCATGTAGAAATTTCTTTAACATAGCTCTGATACCATGTAGAAATTTGAATAACTGATATGTTATCCACCGAGATTCTCCTGATCACACAGTATTTTAGCTTCATGCATAATACAGAATCTCTTCTACCATTGATCATCACATGCGGAAATAAAATCAATTGCATGCACACATTAAAGCCATAAAAATTCACACATATGAACACGGTATTTCATGGGAAAGCTTAAAGCTGAAAACCCCCAACTATCTGTATATTATACATGTCATGGAGATCATGTAACAATCATAGTACAAAGCTCTTTGCAAGCTCTCATGCACTACCTCCCATGCTACACACTATCAAGCTAGATCTAGCAAAACTCATGCTCCAACCTTTAGCCACTTGATAGCCAACCTCAATTGCGTTTTCAAGCTATGGGATGGCCTCTTTATGTAGATAAACCACCCAGCCTAAACTGCGTAATCCTCATGGGTTACTCCACCCATCTGTGTGTTGCAAATAGCAATAGTATAGTCACAACCGATAGTTAACCTGCTCTTTCACCTATTTCTGCACTGGTCTCCACTGAAACTGTCCATGCACTGAAGTTAACTGATGTATTCCTCAGTTGATTTATGAGTTAATAATTAGTGAATTAATTAATAATTAATTCACACCACTCTCACTAATTGTGTCTATTAGTTAACTTGGATACAAAAAGCTCAACTATGTTTAGATTAGTTAAACTGAATACAACTCCACTAACTTCCTCAATCAACTCCACCAAACTCTGTCACATGAGTTCTAACTGAAGTCTTCATGCAATAGCTTCACTTAAACCCTAGAAAAAGCGTATTTCCTTCTGTCAGCTGCATGTTCCACATCCAGGCATCAAACTGAAGTGCTTCAAGAGAATAAGATAATGTTTATAGTCCAAATATTATTAAGAGCTAATAATATTCGACTTCCATATTTTTAGGAGAGGCAGTCTAAAAATAGCCTGTGACCTAAAAATATGAGTCTCATCTATTTTTACCAACATGTCGCATACTTCAAGAATCTCCAACTGGAATCCCTGAATTATGCTCCGTATGTCTAAAAATAGACATAGTCTAAAAATAGACTTTTCGACAAAAATCACATGTGTGGTCCCCACCTAGTTTAGGTGATCACTCTCCAACTAGGATCAGGAAAGATGTTTCAGGATGCCTCCTTCACTGTTTCTTGTTGCCATCTTCAACACTTCCTTATTATCCGTATCCATATTCTGGTGCTCCAGCTCCTCCATCATTAGCACCCCCACCTCCCTTGCCTTCTCCACCTCGTAACAGAAGCCACCAACCCCCCAGGTGTAGGTGTATGCACAACAGGGCGTGAATAATACTCCTACTTCCAAAAAGAAGTGGAAAGGAATCCAAAATCAATCTTCTCCAGGTAATACAAGACCTAATCCCCAAGGGAATTCACCTAACACTGCTAACCAGCAATAAGGCACTCAGCCTAATCAAGACAGGCCTGTTTGCATGAATAAGCCTTGTTCTTATTGTGGTGTCTATGCTAACTACACCCATGCTTTTCCTCTTTTACCTCAGATGCATCAGATGTGGGAGACCCAAGCAACATCATGAGGACACCAAGCCTCCCTTTTCATTCCTCCCAATGCTACGCCTATCTAGCCGACTGTGTTTACCAATCCTTCCCCCCAGAAAGGATTCGTGGCTACCCAAACCCCTGAATGTTAGGCGGCCATTCAACCTCCTCCACCTGGTACCTCTGATTACCATATTCTCTTGATAAAATCTGTCCAACCCATTACCATTGACCTCAAACTTTACACTCGGTCCCATCAATACAACAAGTCTCTCGCTACATCTGCCCTCGAGCCCCCTTCTTCAGGTTCCATAGAGCCTCTTTCGACAACCAATGGTCCTTTACAGACCCCTCAGCCTAAGGCAGAGGTTCATACCAATATCCCCAAGGGACCATTACGCTGAAACGCTACTTCTAGCAAAGCTGCCCATTCGTATAGTATAGTAGATTATTTGGCACAATCTCCTATTGCAATCTCAACACTGGAAATCCTCCAGTTGTGCCCTTTATAATGAAAAGCTCTATTGACTACCATGGGTGTTGTGGATCGTTCAGATGATCATTTGATTGTCTTTGATGTTGACCAGTCAGAACATCATCCCCTTCCTGCTTACGTCACCTTCCAAATCCCTGTCAAGATTAAGAATGCTAATGTATCCCATTGTATCATTGATGAGGGGGCACCCACCAGTGTGATGTTTGCTTTGGTTTGGAAGAAACTCGTATCTCCTGAGTTGGCCCCTTCCACTATCACCCTCGGAGCATGGGATGGCCACTGTTCCTAGCCCATTGGCCTATTCCACAATTATCCTATTACTCTTGCGGGGAATACTATTTGTGTTGACGTAGAAGTCATTGATGCCCATTAGATTACAATATTATATTGGGTCGTAGCTATAATTATGCGATGTCTGTTGTCCCATCTGCAGTTCACCATAATATGTGCTTCCATCATAACATAAAGATAGTGAGCATCGACTAGTTGACATATTACGAACCAAAGTCTCAGACCTCCCTTGAGTCCATCATCTCTTTGGTGGCCAAGAAACAAATAGTTGAAACTTTGACCAGTGTCTTACCCATAGTCTAAAAAGACTCCTCTTTGCTTGTTTCTTTCCCTGGTCTGCCTCTTCCTGTCTCTGATCCTAGCTTGTCGAACGTTTTCATGATGCAATCATCCCGGTTCGACCTCAAGCGGCCTTCTTTGACTAGTTAGTAGCCCCACCCTCTGCAACCTTCTCCTACCACCTCAACTCAGCCTTCAGGACCCCCTCCTCAAGGCCCCTCATCTACAACTAGTATCCATGAGCCTCTCTACCCTCACAGAATGGTTCCTCTTGGCCTTAACCATTTCAGAGCTATCTTACATAGCCATTACCCCTCTGGTTAGATACTGTTCCTAGCTCCCCCTCCTGGATTATTTTCAGTACCTGTTATGGCTACCTTATCCCTTCCTAACATAACCCTAGGGATCCCATTCTAGTACATTGATCCCCCAGCCACTATCCTGCCTGGTCAGCTCAAACCTTATCTTGCTTTGACACTGGTTCAATCGGTCCCCATGACCCCTCCCTTTGCTATTGTGCCTCAGTCACCTCAATAGGAGCCTTCTCCTATTGCGACAGCTTCGGGTGAAGGGGGAAAAACTTGCAAGAAGGCACATAAAGATAAGGCTGCCCTGACCAACCCTGCTCCTCCTCAGCCTCCAAAGCATACACCTTAGTGTTATTTGTGTGATGTTGTCAATCATTCCACCCATAATTTTCTTAAATTTCCTTGTCTCAAGCCCATGATCAACGAAGCGTTTCTTGAGTCTAATATCCCAGAAATCCATGTTAATTTACCTGATTCAGCCAAGAAACTCAAGACTTTGCACACAAATCACCCCTATTCTTTGTGTGATTTCCATGGCCACTATACTTACCTCTGTCCCTGTCTTGAAGAGTACCACTCCTCTTTAAAAGCGGTTTGCCAATTCAAGGCCAAGCGCAATGAGTCCACTACTCCCTTATTTGTGTGTTTTGCTTTAGCAGAACCAGATGACACATCTACTCCCATAAGCATCCCCCCTCTGGATGTCGAAATGATAGAGTCTTCAACCATTGTCCACTACTTGTCATCATCTATGAGATCCATGGTGGAAGACGCCCCTGGGACTTCCCTTTCTATTTTACTTGACCTCCCTTCAACTATCACCTTGGGCTCAACATCGGTGGATCCTTCATCTACTTGTTTTTCTGTCACCCCTTGTGACAATGCGCATGTGAACCTCTCTTCTCATGATGACGAGTCAGGTAGCTTCAGCGTGTCAGGAGGTCTTTCCTCCACTAGTCACCCCATCTTCTATTACGATGACGACATTATGGAAGTAGTCACCACCCCTGACTTTATCTATCCCCCCTTACATCGAACCCATGCATTTGAACCACATACACCTTGTGGCCATTAGATTGACACCCAATGTTTAGGTAAGGGGTCACCCATATTTGAGAGACCAGGAGAAGCAATTCTCCACAACTCTCCTATTGTATGGTCATGTTGACTCTAGTACCCTTTTTCTTCCACATTTAGAAGAACATCTAGAGTCCCATATGACTTCATATCACTCTAGGGATGATACCCCTCATCATTCCTTCATCTTACATCAAAAACCCAGTCCCCTAGACATTGTCATTGACAAACCTGTGGGTTTTCTAGGAGAGCACCTGTTCATTATCTCCAAATCCACTCTTTGGGATAATGACACCATGTATGCAAACCCAAAAACTTAGTCCATTTGTTTCATATATGCAGTACCAAAAGAGATTGGTAATCCTCCATTCCCTTTCTCAAACTCCATAACCATAACGAAAAAAAATGGTGCACCACATCATAAAAATGTGTTTAGATTCTCCTTTTTCTAAATACATTTTGGCATGATCATAACATGATTTAGGGAACCTATGCCCCTCAACCATAAAAAATCCCAGATATCAGTGAAAAACAAAAATGAAACCCCCTTTCTCTGATAGGTCACACTTTTTAGGTCATTTCCTGGGACAGGTCGCAATTTTCTGCCTAGTACCTACTACCCAAGTCGTAGAATAGACCCCAAAAAATGCGACCTAGCCTGTGCATGACCTCTGGGTACCTGAACTAACTTTTTTATCCCCTTAATTGCAAGAGTATGGTTAGGCCTCTTACCTGCAGCTAACGAATCTTGATTCAAACGGTTGGTTTGTCCGTTACGATTGCCACAAGATTTAGGGCTTTTTCTCCTCTCTACATTCACTACATCTACACTTGCAAATGAGTGAATTTGGAGGTAAAATGCCTTATTAAAAGAGAAACCCCATATTTGTTTTTCGCCCATTGCGGCCAAGCCGTAGCTCACTTTGACAAACCATCCATACCATTGGAAATATTTCACCGAGCTCTAAAATGGGTATCCATTATTTTTTGTGATTTAATACTTCACTCGGACACATTTTTTCCAAGAAGGGTCACATCATCACTCCTCAAAATCGAATTTATTCACTTGCAACACTTGTACTTGGGGCACTACCTCGCCTTCATACTTTTCCATGCTTGTGTTGATTTTCGTCATGAGTAACCATCTTGTACTCATGTTTTTATGGTCCCCATTGGACCTTTTCTATGTGGCAGCATCATCAAGTTTCCCTTGTTTAGAGCGTCCGAGTTGAGTCATCATCACATCCATGGGGTATATCCAGAGTCCCTTTGTATCCCATTATAGTCCTCCATCCTTCATTGCTTGTTTCCTCTCTCGTGTCGCACATTGTGGCCTTCAGTCATACTGTGCCCTATCCCCCTTGATATTGTGTTAGTTGCTGCCAGGTCATTCATCCCCTTCATGATCTAACAAGGGAAGTCGTCAGCCTGCTACTCAGTACCCCCATTCCACCATCATCCCTGGTGTTAGTTTATCAGTGACTCTACTATTATCTCTGATGCCTTAGGTGAGGACCCATTATTTCCTCACTTATGGAGGACCCCCTTCTGTCGACATCATCTCATTCATTCTAGAAGACAATTCTAGAGGGCGGTGTATCTTGGTTCTAACTTCCACTCTTGTTCGGTGCCTCGGATCAGGCAAAGGAAGTCTTTATTTCCCTTTGACTTGATTGTTTCTTAGCTCCGGCTCCTTGCAACATGACTGAGATCTGTATATTTTATGGTTCAGTGATGTAGTAGATTGTGCTAATGATTCCCAGGTATGTGTGAGATGTTTCAGACCTCATGAGAGGGTGTCCCTTCAGGTAGCCCCCCACATGCCCAGATGACCTCTCTATTATAGCCTTCGATGCAGCTACATAGATTTTATGGTTTTGGCCTCATCCGCTTGCAACACCTTTTGATCACTGGTGGCAGAATGAAAATTCTGACACTAACAAGAGGGATAGAAAAATTGGATGAAGCCCTCCAGGATATAGATGCTCTTGTATTTGATGAGTCTTTTCCTCAGAAGGAATGTGTTGTGCCAGCTTGGGATGTGCAGATGCAGGATATTTTCAACAGTAAAAATTCGTCAGTAGAGGATAGTGATGAAGATCCCAAGAATATTACCATCCCAGAATTTGAAGGAGAACGTGCAATCACACGACCCTCATTGCAGAAAGTGGACGTTACAAAACCATTGAAGTTGAAGGAAGTGAAAATTGGGATGAAGGAGCAGCACAAGTTAGCCAAAATTTGGGATTACTGGGATGACGATACTATTGGAAATATTGTAGAGCTGCTGATCGAATATCAGGATCTATTTCCTACAAATTTCTCTGAGCTCAAGGGAATTGTAGGAGATCTGGGCATTATGAAGATCACCTTGAAGCCGGATCCACGTGTCCTATCAAGAAGCGACCCTGTCGGCTAACCCCTAGATATAAGAAGAAGTCAGCGATGAGTTACATAAGATGGTAGCCATAGGTATCATTGAGCTCGTAGAACAGTCTGATTGGGTAAGCCCAATGGTAGTCCAAGAGAATAAAACAAAAGGAGAGATAAGGATCTTTGTAGACCTGCGCAAGATGAACGATGCCTGGGCACACGATCCCTTCCCTATGCCATTATCAGATGAAATGTTGGATAACGTGGGAGGCCAAGAAACGTACTCATTCACTAATGGATTTTCAGGGTATCATCCGATCAGAATTTCACCTGAAGACCACAGCAAGACAACCTTTGCAACCAAATGGGGCTCCTTCTAGTACACAATCATGCCATTCAGATTGAAGAATGCGCCTACCATTTTCTTATGCATGTTGGTAGAAGTATTCAATGAATTTATACATAAGTTTCTGGAGGTCTATTTTGATGACTAGAAAATATTTAGATTGGTAACGAAACATGTGTCAAATATGCGCATGATGTTGGATACCTGTAGGAAACACCATATTTCGTTGAACATGAAGAAGTGTGTTGGGTGTGGAGCCTGATTATCTTGTTTATTTTGTATCACAACGTTTGACCCCTGTACCTTAATGGGGCGGCAATGCCGCCCATAATTAAACATTGCCTGGGGGGTCTAGGGGGGGTGGATGTGACTTTATGGAGCCCCCCCCATGGCGGGGGGTTTTGGTGGTAGCGCCCCTGAAGCTAAAAATATATGTAAAATTGCCTTGTAAAAGTATAGTAATTTCTAGTCAATCTAGGTCGTTCATTAGGCGGATGATCTGACGGTAGAAGTTATGTTTAGTTTAGGGTTTTTTGCCCTAGAAGGTAACCCCTCTCCTTCTATGAGGGTATTATATTGTGACTATGTATGGTATGAGTATTTCTCAGAGTGAGAAACAAATAGGGAGACTGTGAGAGAGAACAAAGGATATTACAGTGGATCTTTTGTAGGTTATGTCTCTTCATTTTGCTGGATAATAGAAAGGAAGGACTCGCTCTTCGAGGTGGACGTAGCCCAAACTGGGTGAACCATGTATATATGTGTCTCTTTGATTTTATTTGTTTTTTGTTCTTGTGTTTTCCGCATATTTTATGTGTTTCATTGCTTTGTAATATATATAATTTTCTAACAAAGTTTATACTTTGCGTACCTTTTGGAATTTTTTTGGGCACATCATATGTCAACAGGGATTAATGGTTGACCCAACCAAGATTGTGGTAACCATAAATTTAGCAGTCTACATCACTGAGAAATAGTTGTGCTCCATCTTAGGACATACGGGTTACTACAGAAATTTTATTCAGGGGTACGCTTTGATCACTACGCCAATGGAAAAACGGCTAAAGAAGGATATGTCCTTTTGCTGGGATGAAGAATGACATAAAATTTTTGAGCTGTTGAGGGAAAGGATGGTCACTGCACCTATTCTAATATTTCTAGATTGGGCTAAGGTCTTTCATGTGCATGTGGATGCGTCAGGAATATCTCTTGGGGCTCTCTTAGTGCAACTAGGAGAAGGAGCCATTGATCATTCAATTGCTTTTGCTATCAGGAAGCTCTCTAGCGTAGAGTGCAACTATTCTACTTTCGAATGAGAATGACTGGAAATGGTGTATGCCCTACAGAAATACAGGCACTATCTATTGGGAGGACATTTCAAAATATTAATTGACCATTCGGCTTTAAAATACCTGGTTAGTAATCCTGTGTTGGGGGGAAGATATGTAGATGGTTACTACTATTTCAGGAGTATGACTTTGAGATTATTTTGAAGCCTAGGAGACTAAATGCGGGACCTGATCACTTGTTTCGAATTGAGAATGGATAAGAGCCAACTAGTCTGGAAGAAGGATTTCTCGATGTAAAAATTTTTGCTATCAAGGTGGTTTATGAGAACTTTGAAAACATTATCTACTTCTTGACAACTGGAATGACACCTACAAAATATTTAGTACAACAGAAGAAAGAGTTGGTGGCCCGCGCTGTTGATTTCACTGTGATTGCAGGTCAATTATATAAGTTGGGAGGAGATGAGGTATTGCATAGGTATGTATTAGAACATGAGAGACAAGCTATCGTGGCTGAAGCTCATGGAGGGGTGGAAGGAGTCCACTACGTAGGGAAAGCCACTATGTAGAAGGTGTTGTTTCCTTGGTTGTGGTGACCCACATTGCATAGCGATACACAGGTGTACTGTCGAGCCTGTGATGCATGTCAGTGAACTAGAAAGCCTTCACGAAGAGAGGAAATTCCCCTGCAACCACATATGGCCTTGCAAGCATTCGATAGATGGGCTATAGACTTTGTGGGACCAATCAATCCCCGAGGAAAGAAGACTGGTGCATGTTATATCATTACTGCCACTGATTATGTGACCAGATGGGAGGAGGCAAAGGCTATTAAGGATTGTACCACAGATACTAATGTACATTTCATATTTGAGCATATTCTGACTAGGTTTGGCTGCCCGAAGATATTAATGAGCGATATAGGTATGCATTTCATTAATGAAACTATTGAACCTTTGATGAAATAATTTCAAATCGATCACACTAAAAGTGTTAGTGTGAATTCTAATCACAAGTGTATGAAAAAATCTCACTTTAGTTGTGCATTCAAAACAAACCTAACATCAAACATGGTTGTCAATTTCCTTAGATCTGTAGTTAGTGATCATAATAAATGCTACAAAAATCCAGATCTATGCAGTTAAAGACATTAAACATCAAAAATAATCAAGAGTTGCTCCATACATCCAGTTAACAAGACACTAATTTTTTAAAGAATTTTTTGTATTATGACACTTGGGAAGGGAACATAGAAAGATGTTACCAGTCCCCCTTAATGGGATGGGTTCTTGTATGCCATCAATGCTTCAAATCTAAGATCTCTTTCCTTTGATTTTGCAGAAAACCCATACAAAACTAGAACTCAACGGGAGCTCACAAGAAAAAAGTAGAAAAATATGACAATGATGGAGGATCAAAGTCCGACCAAAAGTATAGATCCAGAGTGATCTTTAGGAAACAAAAGGTAGTGAATGAATGGAAAGCCCCTTCTATTTATAACAAAATATTGAGTTATTTTAGATATTGGTGCATAAATAAATATTATTAACCAAATCTAGATCCAAATTTTATGGAATATTTTATTATTTTTGTTGGAGGGAAAAAGAATTTGAATTTGGTCAAATCCCTTTATTCGTAAATAATAAATAAATAAATGATTTATTTATTATTTTAAGAATGTGGTTGAGTAATAATTAAATAAATAATTATTTATTCAATTATTTTATAAATGGTTTAGTCAAATTTAACAAGGACTATTATTTAAATAATGTTTTAAATAATTATTCCTAGAAAATAATAAGATAAATGGTGATTTATCTAATTAATTTTCCGGTTTTGGGTTAAATATGACCAGGAATATTAATTAAACTATGGTTTAATTAACTATCCCTTGAGGAAAATAAAAAAAATAAGGATTTATTCAATTATTCTTCATGGGGTTTCCTATTTAGACCATAAAAAACTTAATAAATTATGTATTACTAAGTTATTTTTCATAGGGAAAGAAATTTTAACAGGTTAAAATTTGTCTTACATGGTGTACTTTGGTCCATCTAATAGTAACATGTTAGATGACCAAAAATTTGTGTAACAGATTTCCCCCCAGTATGTGAGCGTTAGGAGATAATCGTATGACCAAAGTACGTTGTAAGAACTCAATCAATAGACACCAAAGGGGGAGTAAGAGAGAGAGAAATATAAGGTAGACTAAAGTGCTAGAGGAAAAGAACCTGGGGAGGTGAGACTTATAGGTGTGATAAGTCTCTTTTATGAGTGAGTACCCATTCTAAATGAGGCAGGGGAGGCATACCTGTTGGGGTCCTATGTTTTGATAGATTGGCTAACCAAAAGACAAGGCAACATCAGAACCAATCTTTAGAGTTCCAGGATCTAGTCCTCCTGTTCTCAGAGAGGGATCTCTCAAATTATTTGTTTTGAAAAGATTTATCTTGTTTTCTTTTAAGTATTGATTTTAGACTAGTTATTAAGTGCAGGTGTTTGTTTGGTTTGTTTGTTTGGTTGAATTGGCACAACAGAACATGAAAGTTCTACGTAGTATAGATGGAAAGAAGAAGTATCAGATTCATTGCGCAATGGATTCAAGAAGATTTTTATGACAAGCTCATCAATGGATATGGGATATCATAGGGAAAATCTAACTTGGCCACAGGATCCTTTATTTTTGTGAATGAGATGGACATTAATGATTTGGAAAGAGAAGTTTAATTCTCAACAAAGGGAACTTAAAAAAATAACTTGAACAATAAAGAGGTATTTGATAGACAGGGCTAACCATGAATTCTACAAACCACACCTTAAGCAAATAATGACTTCAAGACAACTTTTAAAATGAAATCTAAGATTCGGGGAACACCCTATTTCCTCAAAGACTTTATTTCAAAGGAATTGGAAAACATGAAAGATTCACTGATAATTGCAGTCATATAAGAGGGAACACCTAACACATCTATGATCAAAACTATAAAGACCTTTAAAACAATTATTCAAGCAGGGACAAAGGGTATGATCGAAACAAACCTCCTTGGCTAACTATAAAAAATGGTACTTCAAAAACAATTTTCAAGTGGCAGCAGACAAGCAGGGAAAACCATAAATCATGTTGGAACCAACTATTTGAAATATTTGAGAAATAAACAAGCATAAGGGTTCAAGAGAATGATTAAAGACTCTAAAATTCCTTAGTAGAAGAAAACATAAAATAGTGAAGGATAAACAGGTGTAAGGTGCTTCCAGGAGTCATTTATTAGCCTAAAATTTTCATCCTACTATTGTAAGAATTTATGAAACATAATGAAAAAAGGAAAAACAATAGACAGTTCAAAATACATCACCAAAAACCAAGCTCAGGGATCTAATGATAGAGCCTTCTCAAGAACAAGCATGTCAAAACATAATCCAACTTCCAAGACTTCAATTTATTCTTCAACTTCAACAGACTATGTATTATTTCAGAGAGTTCCAACGTTACAACTAATGACAACCAACCGACAACTTCTCATCTTCTTTAGAATTATTTATAGAATAAATGAGGAGGTGGAAGAGTTATAGGGTTGAGTATCATTAATTCTATACTAAATGCAACTTCTAGCCTTGAAAACCATGCAAGGCATAAGGCAGGAATTCATTTAATTCTAACTCTATTTTATTAACTCTGTTTTCTTCTTTTTAGGCTTAGTGGGTGAAAATATTGACTTTCAGGCATTTTCTTATCTTCTACAATAAATTTACTGACAATTTAAAATATGTTCTTTTGTTTGTAATAAATGTCAGCTGCCTTTAGTCTTAATGTTACTGACTGAGATTTGATCTGGATATTCCTTTGAGGCAGAGAGGTTGCAAGTGGCAATCTTGGTAGCTGGGGATTAAATTAGCCCATATGATGTGGCATTCGAGGTCTTCTGGATCTAATTTGTGGATTAGGCCTTTGATTACAGAGTTCATGCCCTAATCCTTTAAGCTTTAATTAACATCTTTAATCCTTCAATTATACTCTAATATTCATCTTTGACATTGATACTCTTTCATTAATTGATGTTGACTATGTTTTTCTGTTTGCAAGTGTGAAAAGGGTTTGTTGGAATTTTTATTCAGGAAACCAATAATCATGACTTATCGATTCCCTGAAAACGTGTAATTAGAACTCACAAACCCTTTAAAATTGCATCAAGGGCCATGAGGATCGTCATCCTCGACCCATAACACTATAATCATCTATGGGAGGGTTTTAACCTTAATATTCATTAAACCTGCATAAAAAACACACAAAGTTATTTAAATCCTACGATTTATTCATTTAAACTTCTTTGTAAGGTTCATGGAAGTGTTTCGGATTAGTGAGGACGGAGGAATTTGTAGCGGAGGATGGGTTTCTATGGTAAAACACAGAACCAGGGTTTAAAATTTAAAATATGGCGCGAATTGAGAAATGGTGGTTTTGGGAAAACTGACAACGGTTTTCGCGGAGAATTTGGGGGGGGAGGTAGTATTAACTTTTGGAACGTGATTCCATTCATCACTCGACACGTGGAAAATGAAAACCGCTTATATCGCGCAGAATTAGTGCACTGTGAAATGGGGCCAAAAATTATGCAATATTAATCGATGGCTGTTGGATGATGGGCTGCAATCCGACGGTTCGGATAAAATGCGATGGGGGGCAAGATGTAGGGTAGAGAATAGAGTGGGGTCTACGGTGACGTAGATTTTGTAGTGATGTGGAAGGGTTTATTGGTGGTATCGGCTTGAGTCCCGATCATTGGATCCTTTTGTTGGGCAGTCGAGATTAAAAGAAGGAGCAGATATATTGAAAGGGGAAGAGGGAAGGTAGGTGAGTGGGTGGAAGGATGGGGGCATAATGGCCATTGATGTTTGTAGATCAACGGTCGCGATTCGCTCAGAACCATATTGTCGGGAAAACAAAAATAGAGGAAAGGTAAAGCTTTTAGCACGAAGGCTTTATGTTTCAAGTGCCCGATTACGGGGCTTTAGGACATATGAGGAAGGGGCTTAAGGTAATACGCTCTCGAGGGCTTAGAAACTTTATAGTGTAGAAAACTATATTAAGGCCTAAAAAAGAGATTTTTAAGGCCTGGAATAGGGTTCCAATAGATGAAAGAAAAGGTTTTTAAACCAAATAAGGGGAGATATAAGGTTTAAAAGAGGGTTTTAATGGTTTTGAGGTTAATATGAAGGGATGAAAGGGGAAATTTGTAAAGGAAAATAGGGGTGGAAATGGAGATGATTTGTGAAAATGAGATGGATAAGTGAATGTTGAGAATGGAGGCTCATGAGAAGTTTTCTTTGGTAAACAACAGGTACTTTAGGGCTAATAGTGAAACAGCAGTGAAGATTAATTCAAAGGATAAATAACATCATAAAACTTCAAAATATGATAAGTTTTCAAAGGGAACTATCTCTTGAAGGTTTAAAAGACAAGCTTAGCCACCATTTAGTATAACAGAATTTATAGGTGGCTAACAATACCTATGCCCACCGAGATAACAAAGTACAAAGAATAATGCATCCAGTAAACAAGGGACTAAACTATATGATACATGCTGGCATAAACATGGGCCAGATAAAAACATGATAACGGATCCCACATAGATACTGCGCCTGGGACAACAAAAAAGACTTATACAGTAATATCTGAGTACATGAGATATAATTACAACTAAAGAGGCCTTGTAAAACAGGAAAGGACTCTGAAAATATGAATGATACATGAAAAATAAAGAGGTGCTGCAAGCAACTGAGGCCTGAACCATAAAATATATGGAGCTACATTGTAATATTCCCAGTTAGTCCTAAGCTAATGGTAATATTCATTTTTGTTTTAATTTTCTATTTCATGAATAAAAGTGTAAAGGAGGATCATAAAACTCCTAAAAAACAAATAAATCAGTGCCAAAAGTGAAAAATGTTAAATCTTGGTTATGTAATCAAGCACCCTTAGGTGTGAAAGGGGCTGGATGTTTTGACTGAGTAAACCATGACCAAATCTACACCGCTTTCTTGGAGGAGTGGCCATCAATGAGGCACAACGCAGTTTTAGATGAAGATGGATTGTGTGAAAGAAGCTATTGCATTGAAGGTGGTTTAAGGTTTAAAAGCTCTTAATATATATAAGAAAGGGGTTGGTAGCATGAAAGGTTGTTGAAGGATATCAGATTTTTGAAGTATTTTCTGTTTAGACATACAAGCTTTCTTTGGTTGTTTAGCCTAGATTGCAAATGTTATTTAGCATTGGGTGTTCTTGATCATGAATCCCACCTCTTCCCATTGAGTAGCTCTTGGGAAAGTCTTGTATTGCATAGTCCAATATCTGGCTGAAGGCCAAGCTTCTTCTTTCAACTACAACGCAAATCCTGTTGAGGGTTTGGTTGTCATTGAAAGTTGCAACAAGTGGAGGCTAGATCTACTCATATCTAGACCATTTCAGTGATCCTTTTCAGTGGAGAAGTATTCTATTTCATTGGAAAGAGAGTATTGAACATCTTGAGCATCATTTTCAGATCTTGGCATGTGGCCAAACTTATTCTAAACCCTACAACGTAGTATTGCTTCCAGAACTTCGTTATTCCTGTAGGTGATGTTACAGGGTGTTATGGCATACCATCTGTAGCTCTAGTTTTCATGTGTTAGGGATTTTCCCTTCACTTTGAATATCCATTGGAGGAGATATATACATTGTTCATTTTAGATTTGATCTGCATGTTTCTGAATACTTCTAAATATCTGGATATTTTTGCAGTTTTGTAACTTAGATCTTAGATCTACATCACGTACATGGTGTTTTTCTAGAAACCCCAAAGGGGATTGAAAGAGGAGCCTCTATAGTGTATGGATCTGTTATAGATCTCACATTTCATGCACTTATATGCTCTAGATATAAAGTGTAATCTGCAGCTGTTGTATGCTCAATAAAAATAACGCTGTCAAAGCCTTTTTAGTCCATATCTGTGATTGCAACACCTCTTTTGAGGGATTTTCTTCTCTTGGAGACTTCTATTTCCTATTTCACATCTTATAGGAAATATTATGCATATCTTTTGCTATTGTAAATGTTAAATAAGGGTCTCCATATTGGCCTCCTTCTATGTTTTAGATGACCTGCATTATTTATCTGCATAGCTATCTTGTATTGTTGCATCCCCCATTTTGGGATATTACAGTGGTACCAGAGCATCATCTTGGCACAGCCTGTGCATTCTAAGAAGACAATATGTCTTTTGAAGAATAACAACCCCTTACTAATAAGAGAGAAGAGGTATCTAAAGAGAAGATAGAAGAAGAAGTTTGATTACACCAATGGCAATGAAGACAAGGGTAAAGCCCCTAAATCTGGAAGTGAAGAAGAAGAAAAGAATTCTCCTAAGGTCCTTTTGAGAGCCATGCATGATCTTGCTAGAGAGATAAAAGAGATTAGATTAGAAAAAATCAAAGAATATCCTAAGAGATTTCATCTTGGAGAAATATCTTGCATGTCTCACCACTGGAATGATCAACTAGTGCATTAGCCACAAGTTTCCCAATGCTCTACCATGCCTAACTTTTTGGCTATGGGAAATGAAGGGTTTTAAGAGCAAGAATCCCTTGAAGATCATTTTTAAGAATATGAGTCTCAAAATCATATATTCAAAGATCACTTGAGTCTTTAGGAGTTTTGTCACCTCAAGGACAAAAGAAGACCAAGGCATCATCATAGAGATGGTGGATTCACTCAGAATCATGATCGACATCACTCTATGGGTAGATTCCTTTTACCCAATTTTGATGGGTCATACAAGTGTTCTTCCAAAACATGGGTAGAAAATCTTGACATCTACTTTCAATTGAACAAGGTCCCAGAGATGGAGGCTATCAAGATTGTAGCACTGCACTTTGAAGGTGAAGCACACAATTTGTGGTTCCATGGCTTGTCTACATTGGGTCATTCCAATGTGACTACTTATTCAGAGTTCAATAGAAGGTTGGTGGAAATATTTGACAGAAGAGATCTAGAGGCAACATTCATGAGCTTTGCAAAGTTAAAGCAATCAGGTAATACAAAATCTTACATTTTTGAATTTTTGAGATTATATGTTATGGTTTCTGATTTGTCTGTAGCTAGGAGGGTGTACATGTTCATTGATGGTTTATATGAACCTCTTCATGGGTTGGTAAAATCCACCAAGCCCACTACCCTGCATGATGCTATTGAAAGTGCTACAGACATTCAATATGCCTTACCAAAAACAAAGGCAAGCTTTCAGCATAAGCCCTCTTTTCCTTCAAAGGGAAAGGAAGATAAAGCTGCTCCTTCCAAGGAGAGCTCATACAAGAATCCTCTTGATGATGAAGTCCGGAGAGATCTAAGAAAAAGGAAGCTATGCTTCACTTGCCAAGAATCATGGGCACTTGGACATATATGTGCTGCTGGAAAAGCACATTACATAGAGGTCTTCACAGATGTTGAGGAGGAAGAAGAAGATGAACCAAGAAGGGGTCACAGCGCTGACACTGCAGGATGAGAGTCAACACAATCAAGAGATGGGGATGGAGAATTTTCTCCTATTGGAGGGGCTCTTGCATATTTGAGAGGAGTACATAAGTAATTTACCTTAAGAGTTCAAGGTTCCATCTTGAATCAGAGGGTCTCTATTTTGATTGATAGTGGGCAAGTCACAATTTCATTGATGCCCATATAGTGCAAAGGAGGGAAATACCCACTGATACCTTTGAGGGATTATCTGTTTTGGTCCTAGGAGATAGAACAATGCAATGGATGCATTATTTCCCATCACTTTCAGTCACCATGGGAACTTATACATTGGTTGATCACTTCTTTGTGGCTGACATACTAGACACCAATGTGATTTTGGGTGCTCAGTGGTTGATTACATTGGGGAAAATCACCACTGATTGGGAGGCTTTGAAAATGGAATGGGTGGACAAGAAGAGTGGTGAAACTCAAATTATCAAAGGCATGCATACATATCCCTCACATACCACTTCCACACAAAGAACAGAGATGTATTTTTGTAGTGGAAGCAAGGACCATACAATCCCATCTATCATGCTCATGAGATTGCTGCATGGGACACTCTTATCTAGTGGAAAACCACCTGGGAGGCCACCTGATTCAATTTTTGTGGGAGATATCTCACCACATGATGCTCCAAATTCATATCCAGGAGGGATGGGAGCATTGGAAGACAATAATATAGTGCTGGGAGGGTTGGGTAGGCTCAAGGAGGAGGGATATTTTCTTCCCTTAGCATCATCACCCACTCTTATTTCTGATTCTGCACTGTGGGAGGAGAATAATGGAAGGAATTTCCTTCCATCATACACCTTGTTCATGGGAGATGTCAAGGAGGAGAGAAGTAACATGACAGGCATTTCTATTGATACATTATCAGCACTATCATTGTTGGGCAGTTTAGATCCATATTAGAAATCCCAAATGTTGGTGGATTATTCCAAGGATCTTCACACTTGTATGATACTTGATGACCAGCTACATGAAGAGGGATATTTAGTCCAAGAAGGAGTCATCTATCATCATGGTAGGATATTCTTATCTAGATATTCTAAGCTCAAGGGGAAGTTGCTACAAGGAGCCTATGAAGAGTTCCATTTCAACCACACATATTCAATGAAGCTCAACAGCATCATTTTGAGGAGCTAATATTGGGATGGATTTGAAGGAGAAATACATCATCATTGTCAAATATGCATGTACCATGTGGAGATGGGGCGGAAAAATAACTCTATGGAAGAGTTAATTCATCCCTTTCTTTCTCCTTTTGAGGGAGAAGATAGATCTATGCACCACTCCATGTGTATAAGGAGGATTGTTGGTGAAGAACATGCTCATGTAAAACATGTTTTATTTTCTTATTATATGCATTATTTCACCATGTTTATGTAGGCCATGACTCCAAGGAGGAGTATTATATCTTGTAAAATTCAAGGCCAACATGGGGCCATAAAAATTTCTGAACTTGGCCACTCCCTTGGTGGACAAAGGGAGATATTTCATCATGATGGGTGCTTTCCTAAGGCACCAAATATATCTCACACTTTCAACCATAGTGAGATAACATGTGAAGAAAAAAAGTGGTGGGGAAACCACTTACAACATCTAGATCTAATTCAGGCAGGAAATGCATTGCGCTGGTTCCACATGTGGGACTATGACCAACCTCAATATGCATAAATTTCTATTTGTATGTATATTATTTTGCTCCCATACATTGATGATGTACTTGTGATTTTTATGGGAATGTATGGAGGGAGGATGTGAGGTATGTATGTGCCATATGAGATTAAGGTTCTCTATGTAAATTATGCTACATGTTTCAGGAAGGACATTGGGCAAGCCATGTTTGTTTCATTTTAGCTATTGTCTCCTTATGGGATGCACTATTTACATTTCATAGGAAATTTGAAGGAAAAATTCACGGAGGGCTGGATTGGTGAACGATTAGCTTATGGAGAAAGCTTATCATATGATGATGTCACTAATGGAGTAGGAGAAGAGTTGCAGCACTCACCTTATTAGTTTCTTAAGGACAAGAAACATTTGGGAGGGGAGGACTGTAACATTCCCAATTATTCCTAAGCTAATGAGAATATTCATTTTTGTTTTATTTTTCTGTTTCATGAATAAAAGTGTAAAGGAGGATCATAAAACTCCTAAAGAACAAAAAAATCAATGCCAAATGTGAAAAAGGTTAAATCTTGGTTATGTAAGCAAGCACCCTCAAGTGTGAAAGGGGCTGGATTTTTTGACTGAGTCAACCATGACCAAATCTATAGCACTGTCTTGGAGGAATGGCCATCAATGAGGCACAACGCAGCTTTAGATGGAGATGGTTTGTGTGAAAGAAGCTATTGCATTGAAGGTGGTTTAGGGTTTACAAGCTCTTAATCTATATAAGGAAGGGGATGGCAACATGAAAGGTTGTTGAGGGATATCATATTTTTGAAGTATTGTTTGTTTAGACATACAAGTTTTATTTGGTTGTTTAGCCTAGATTGAAAATGTTGTTTATCATTGGGTGTTCCTGATCATGAATCCCACCTCTTCCCATTGAGTAGCTCTTGGGAGAGTCTTGTATTACATAGTCCACTATCTGGTTTAAGGCCAAGCTTCTTCTTCCAACTACAATGCAGATCCTGTTGAGGGTTTGGTTGCCTTTGAAAGCTGCAACAAGTGGAGACTAGATCTACTCAAATCTAGACCATTTTAGTGCTCCTTTTCAATGGAGAAGTCTTCTATTCCATTGGAAAGAGAGTATTGAACATCTTGAGAATCATTTTGAGCTCTTGGCATATGTCCAAAATTATTCTAAACCCTACAGTGCAATATTTCTTCCAGAACTACGTTATTCCTATAGGTGATGTTGCAGGGTGTTATGGCATACCATCTGTAGCTCTGGTTTTCATGTGTTGGGGATTTGCTCTTCACCTTGGAGATCCATTGAAGGAGATCTATACATTGTTCATTTCAGATCTGATCTGCATGTTTCTAAATACTTCTGAATATCTGGATATTTCTGCAATTCTGTAACTTAGATCTCAGATCTACTTCATGTACATGGTGCTTTGCTAGAAACCCCAAAGGGGATTGAAAGTGGAGCCTCTATAGTGTATGGATCTGTTATATATTTGTCATTTCATGCACTTATATGCTCTAGATCTAAAGTGTAATCTGCAGTTGCTGTATGCTCAATAAAATAACGTTGTCCAAGCCTTTTTAGTCCATATATGTGATTGTAGCACCTCTTTTGAGGGATTTTCTTCTCTTGGAGACTTCTATTTCATGTTTTACATCTTATGGGCCATCGTATGCATATATTTTGATGTTGTAAATGTTAAAGAAGGGTATCCATATTGGCCTCCTGCTATGTTTTATATGATCTGCATTATTTCTCCGCATAACTGTCTTGTATTTCTACATTCCCCATTTTGGGATATTACATGCATCCAAGGCTATAGTAGAGAGGTCATCTGAGCATGTGCTAGGGCTCTCTGATGGGAAACCCCCTCATGAGGTTTGGAACATCACAAACACACCCAGGAATCATCGGTACAATCTGTTGCATCACTGAACCATCAAGTATACAAATCTCGATCCTACCATAAGGATCTGGAGCTAAGAAACATTCAAGTCAAAGGGAAATAAAGAGTCCCTTTACCTGATCTGAGGCACCAAAAAAGAGTGGAAGATGGAACCAAGGTACACTGCCCTCTAGACTTGTCTTCTGGAATGAATAAGCTAATGTCGATAGAAGGAGGTCCTCCATAGGTGATGAAATAAGGGATCCTCAACTAAGGCATGAGAGAAAATAGTAGAGTGAATGATAGACTGACACCAAGGATAATGAAGGAATGGGGGGTACTAAGTAGCAGGATAACGACTTCCCTTGTTAGAGCATAAAGGGCATGGATGTCCAGGCAGCTACTGACTTGACACTGGAGGGGATAGGGTACAGTATGACTGAAGGCCAAAATGTACGACACGAGAGAGGTTTAAAGAAATGAAGGATGGAGGACTATAGTGGGATACAAAGGGACTCGGGACAGATTCCATGGATGGATGATAACTCAACTCGGATGCTCTAAACAAGGGTGTGACGATGATGCTGCCACACAGAACAAGCCCGTTGGGGACCATAAAAATGAGTAGAAGATGGTTACTCACGACAAAAATTGACATGAGCATGGAAAAGTATGAAGGAAAAGTGGTGCCCCAAGTACAAGTGTTGCAAGTGAAGAAATTCTATTTTGAGTGGTGAAGTGACCCTTCTTGGAAAAAATGTTTCAGGGTGATGTATCAAATAAAAAAAAACTAACAGATACCCATTTGGGAGCTCGGTGAGAAATTTCCAACGTTACTAACGGTTTGTCAAACTGAGCTTCAATTTGGTCGCAATTGGTTGTTGAGATTGCAACAAGATGATGAGCTTAGTGGAAAGGAGTCGCCTTCACTAAGTGGGTCCGCAGGCTATTTTTGGCGCAAAGTCTATTTTTAGACTATGTCTATTTTTAGAAATATGGATCATGTTCTATGAGTTGCAGGATGCTATTTATGGATGGTTGGTCAAGTTGGAAAAAATAGATGGACTTCTATTTTTAGACATATTGGGCGGAATCTATTTTTAGATTGCCAGTCTAAAAATAGATATATCGGAAAAATAATGTTAGCTCTTAATAATATTTTGGACTCTAAACATTATCTTATTCTCTTGAAGCACTTGATTTAAGTTCACTGATGTGGCTGAAGGTGTGTGAGAAGGTCGCTATTTGGAGGGTTAGAAATTAAGACTATTTCATGGATACTTGGTTAGACTCATGTGTGAGTTTGGTGGAGTTGATTGAGGATTTAATGGAGTTGTGTTCAGTTTAACTAATCTAAACATATTTGAAATAGTTGTATTTAGTATAACTGATTAATACACTAGTGAGGAGTGGTGTGAATTAATGATTAATTAATTCACTAATTATAAACTCATTAATCAACTAAAGAATACATCAGTTAACTTCAATGCATGGACAGTTTCAGTGGAGACCAGTGCAGAGATAGGTGAAAGAGCAGGTTAACTATCAGTTGTGACTATACTGTTGCATATTTGCAACAACCAGTGATTGGAGGAGCCCATGAGGATTGCGCAGTAAAATCCAGGTGGTTTATGTTATTTAATGAGCCATCCTACAGCATTGATTACGCAATAGAGGTTGGCTATCAGGTGGCAGAGATTGGAGCATGTGTTTTGCTAGATCTAGCTTGATAGTGTGTAGCAATTGAGGGTGTGCATGAGAGCTTGTGAGGAGCTTTGTACTATGATTGTTACATGATATCCATGGCATGTATAATATACAGATAGTTGGGGTTTTCAAATTTAAGCTTTCCCATGAAATACTGTTTTCATATATGTGAATTTTTATGGTTTTAATGTGTGCATGCAATTGATTTTATTTCCGCATGTAATGATCAATGGTGTAAGAGATTATGTATTGTGCATGAAGATAAAATAGTGTGTGATCAGGATAATCTCGTTGAATAATATATCAATTATTCAAAATTTCTACATGGTATCGGAGCGATATTGATCATTGGAGCAATTGCAAAACATTGAAGCAGTTGAGTTTTTGTGCTGGTGGAATTCGAATTTGCAGTAGTGTTTTCTTGGTGTCGAAGTTGAGATGTCTTTCAGCGGATTGCGATTGGAGTATGCCCTTGAGGGAAGCTCGAATTATATTGCATGGAAGGACAGGATGGAGGCGGTGTTGGATGACAATGGGTTGAAGGAGTTCATAGATGCAGAAATTCCAAAACCTGCTTCTAGCGATGCTGCCGCACTTGACGCATGGCAAAAGAAGACATCAAAGTGTCGAAGGATTCTGTTGGAAGGTGTGAAGGATCACATAGTATCCGGCCTGCTGCATGGTAAATTCTCCATTATTGATGTAGGAAATCTTTGAAGAATTTATTTCAAAGCAAGAGCGATCGAAGAAGTTGGCACTCAAGGACAAACTCAAAAACATAAAAATGGAGAAAGGAAACAGTATGCCCAAGTACCTCACAAAGTTCATCCAATGCAGGGATGAGCTGGGAAGTGTGTGGGTGACTTCAGATGATGAGGACTTGGTGAGCTTGGCTCTCCTTAGGCTTCCGAAGAGTTGGCATTCCTATTAGGACTCTGTCAATGGTCAGGAGAAATTGACAGGATGGGAGCGACTTTGGTCAGATCTTGTGCAAGAGGAGATAAGGAAAAGTACCAGGGACATATCTTCATCAAAGAACTCAGATGAAGAAAATTTATTTTTTGGCTACCAAAGCAAGGAAGGGGAAGAGCAAGAATAATGCTTCTCAATCCGGTGCGAAAGGAAAGAAGCAGGACATGTCCAAGGTGAAGTGCTTTCACTGTCACCAACACGGACATTACGCCACTAATTGTCCATAGAAGAAGAAAAATAAGCAGGCTGCTGGATCTACAGCTGGAGAGGCCTTAGCCTCGCAGTTTATTTGGATTTCACCATTTGATCGCATGCTTGGTATCAAGTGGTTTCTTGACGAGTGGTGCATCTTTCACATGACATGAGATCGAATTTGTTTGGCGGTCTGGATGAGAAATATCTTGGGTGCACCGAGGATGGGCGATGATGGTAGATCTGGTGAGTGCGACCGGTATCGGTACCATTTCCTTTGAGAGGGAGTCTGGTAAACCCTTCGTATTGAAGGAAGTGATGCATGTTCCAGGATTGAAGAAGAATCTGATCTCAGTGGCCATGTTAGAAGACAAGGGATATGATGTTGTCTTTAGAGAGGGAAAGGCTTTCCTGCGCAGTAAGGCAACTGGTGAGACCCGGAGGATAGGGGTTTGAGTTAAGAAACTTTATCAATTGCAGGTAGATGGCTGCGCAGCAATGGTAGGCAAGGCAAAAGGAGTGGTGAGCCGGGATGATGGCGAGCTGTGGCACAAAAGATTGAGCCACCTTCACCATGGATCTTTGAAGATACTACAACAAATTTCTATTGGGCTTCCTAAGGGCACTCTTGCGTAGTCAGATCAGTGCAAGGGATGTACCTTGGGAAAATTTTTGAAATCCACCTTTCATGAGAAGGATAGCCACGCCACGACGATCCTTGAGAGAATTCACATAGACGTGTGTGGACCTTTCTAGGAGCCACTTTCCCAACAAAAGCACGGGAATTGTGATATTTGGTGATGATTTTTCTCGAAGTGTTGGATATTCTTCATGCGAGAGAGCGGAACATACTCAAGGTTCTGTGAGTTCAAGGCACTGGTTGAGAAAGAATCGGGGAAGCAGGTGAAGGCTCTTAGGAGCGACAATGGTGGTGAATTCATCTCTGGCGAATTCAAGGACTTTTGCAGCGCATAAGGAATTCGAAGAGAGCTCATAGAACCTCATAACCCACAGCAGAATGGGGTTGCTGAGTGGAAGCACTAAACGATCGTGGGTGTTGCACGGGTGATGTTGTATGATCAGGGCCTTCCCATACACTTGTGGGCTGAGGCATGCAATACTGCAGTATATGTGTAGAAACGTTGTCCTCACAGGATACTTGGCATGAGTACACTCGAGGAGGCATTTTCTGGTAAGAAGCCTGATATTTCCCATTTGAGGATTTTTGGTTCACCTGTTTACATTCATGTGATGAAGGATGCCAGAAAGAAATTGGAGCCAACTGTAGAGGTTGGGATATTTTTGGGGTACACTGATATGCCCCACAACTATCGTGTGTATTTTCGAGACAGTCGCAAGACTGTTGTGCGACGGGATATCAAATTTCATGAGGAGAAAGCCATGAAGTGTTCGCTTGAGAGGGAGCCACACTTGCATGCAGATGAGGAGCTATTAGTTCCTAAGGATGAGCCTCAGGATGTGGATCAGCCACAAGATGAGGTTCATGGAATGGAAGAGACCACTCATGTAGTGCCAACCATCAGAGGGCGGAAGCACACTACAGAAGCTGAGCGACTGGCCCAAGATGCAGAGAGGGTTGTAGGAGCACCTACATCACAGCATAGACAGAGACATTCACCTGATCGGTATACTGGATACATGGCTCTTATGAGCAAGTGTATCGTGACAGAGCCATCCTCTTTCGAGGAAGCTGTGGAGGATCTCGCATGGGTAGATGCCATGGTGGAAGAGTATGATTCGATTTTCAGAAATAGTGCATGGGAGATTGTCCCAAGGCCGGAAGGGAAATCAGTGGTGGGGTCGAGATGGATCTACAAAGTTAAGCAGGTAGTTGACAGGAGTGTGGAGAAGTAAAAGGAAATATTTGTTGCCCGAGGCTTCTCACAGATTGAGGGGATTGATTATGAGGATACCTTTGCACCTGTCACAAGGTATTCTTCCATACAGACGATTCTTGCTCTCTCAGCGCAGATGGGGTGGCACATTCATCAGATGGATGTGAAGACTACATTCCTCAACGGAGTGATTGAGGAGGAGGTGTACATAGAGCAGCCTGAAGGTTTCGAGATCTTCAGCAGCGATTCACATGTGTGCAGGCTCAAGAGAGCGTTGTATGGGTTGAAACAAGCACTCGTGCTTGGTACACACGGATAGACAGTTATTTCACCGGACTTGGATTCTCCAAGAGTGAGGCGGATCCTAACCTATACCAGATTGTGGTGGAGGGTAAGTTGTTGATCATTGTACTTTATGTAGATGATTTGATTTTGACAGGTGATGAGCTGTTGATACTCTCATGCAAGGAGGATCTTGCAAAAGAGTTTGAGATGAAGGACTTGGGCCTCCTTCATTATTTCCTGGGATTGGAAATTTGGCAGCGCAGTGGTGGACTATTTGTTTCTCAGGGTAAGTATGCCCGAAAGATACTGGAGAAGTTCAACATGCATGGCTGCAAGCTTGTTGATACTCCTCTTCCTGGTGGTTGGAGGAAGGAGGATGCTACTTCAGCGGAGGTAGTGGATGCCACTGTTTATCGACAGTTGGTGGGGTCGCTTATGTATCTGGTCAATACACGACCCGACATATGCTATGCTGTTAACCAGCTTTCACAAGCTATGGTTAAGCCAACCAAGCTCTTTTGGAAGGTGGGGAAGCATGTATTGATATATCTCAGAGGCACATCGGGATATGGATTATGGTACAGACAGTCGGATGAGGTGAGGCTGTGTGGCTTCACGGATGCATTGGACAGAGCCCACCGACGTAAAGAGCACATCTCCCTGGGAGCGACGGTCATCGTTCGCTTCTGGCAAACATAGCGTGAGGATCCGGCGTGCACTCACCACCGCAGGTTTACATATGGCAATATTATCGTATGCGAAGCCATATGGATGCAGGAAGATCCCGGCTTCCGGTTGTTCTGCCCGACACCTTCAGAGCTTCATTATGATTTATTGTGATAATTAGAGTTGCATCAAACTCTCGGTTAATCCAGTATTTCATGACAGATCTAAACACATTGACATCCGGTATCATCATATCAGAGATTGTGTGCAGCGGAAGATCATGTTACTTTCATACATTCCCACGGAGGATCAGGATGCTGATATCTTGACGAAGGCGCTCACCAGGAGCAAATTCGAATGTTGCTGTGTAGTATAGCTCCTTACAATCCTTATCTTGTTGAGAGGGAGTGTTGAGATTGCAACAATACGATGAGCTTTGTTAGTGTGAAAGTGAGGCCACTGCAAGTGGGTTCGCACGCTCTGCTTGCCAGTCTATTTTTAGACATATGGATCATGTTCTATGAGTCGAAGGATGATATTTGTGGATGGTTGGTCAAGTCAGAAAAAAATAGATGGACTTCTATTTTTATACATATTGAGCGGAATCTATTTTTAGATTGCCAGTCTAAAAATAGATATGTCGAATATTATTAGCTCTTAATAATATTTAGACTCTAAACATTATATTATTCTCTTGGAGCACTTCAGTTAAGTGCACAGATGTGGCACAGAAATGGCTGAGGATTTACGCTAGTCCTGAGGGTTAAGTGGAGCTATTGCAAGGATACTTCAGTTAGAACTCATGTGACAGAGTTTGGTGGAGTTGATTGAGGAAGTTAGTGGAGTTGTATTCAGTTTAACTAATGTAAACATAGTTGAGCTATTTGTATTTAGTTTAAATAATTGATACAATTAGTGAGAGTGGTGTGAATTAATTATTTATTAATTCACTAATTATAAACTCATTAATCAACTAAAGAATGCACCGCTAACTTCACATGGATAGCTAAAGGAGACAATAAATAGGTGAAAGAGCAGGTTAACTATCAGTTGTGACTATACTGTTGCATATTTGCAAATACCAGTGATTGGAGGAGCCCATGAGGATTGCGCAATACAAGTCAGGTGGTTTATGTTATTTAATGAGCCATCCTATAGCATTGATTATGCAATAGAGGCTGGCTATCAGGTGGCAGAGATTGGACCATGTGTTTTGCTAGATCTAGCTTGATTAATGTGTAGCAATTGGAGGTTGTGCTGAGAACTTGTGAGGAGCTTTGTACAACGATTGTTACATGATCTCTATGAAATATAATATACAGATAGTTGGGGGTTTTCAGCTTTAAGCTTTCCCATGAAATACTGTGTTCATATGTGTGAATGTTTATGGTTTTAATGTGTGCATGCAATTGATTTTATTTCCACATGTAATGATCAATGGTAGAAGAGATTCTGTATTGTGCATGAAGTTAAAATAGTGTGATCAGGAGAATCTCAGTTAATAATATATCAGTTATTCAAAATTTATACATTGGTGAAAGAAAAATCTGGGTTTTTTCTTTTAATAAGGCATTTTCCCTCCAATTTGATTCATTTGCAAGTGTAGATGTTGTGAATGTAGAGAGGAGAAAAGGCCCTAAATTTTGTGGCGATCGTAGCGGACAAACTGACCGTTGGAATTGAGATCCGTCAGTTGTAGGTAAGAGGACTAACCCTACTCTTTCATTTAAATTGATTAAAAGTTCAGTTTAGGCACCCAGAGCTCAGGAATATACCCCTTCTCTTCTTAATGGTCGATTCAAACTTTTTGGGGCAATATCTGTGACCTAGGTAGCAGGCTTTTGGAAGAAAAATGCGACCTGTCTGAGGAATGGCCTGAAAAGTGTGACCTATTAGAAAGAGGGATTTGGTGTTGTTTTTGTCTGAGAGCTAGGTTTTTATGGTTGTAATGCAGTATTTCCTTTTCTTACACTTAAAAATATGATGGTTTTGTGAAAATATGGTAGAGTTGAGGATCAAATGGAGAGATATAGACCTTGGAAAATTATGGTCGGAGATCCGAGAGGATCATGGTGTCCGCACTGCATTGGCCAGGTTTTGGGTCTTGAAGTTTGTGGAGAACCCTTTGATGAGAGCTGGAGAACCCTTGTTGGCCCAGATTGTTAACTATTGGGATCCATATTATGAGATCTTTATAGTGCAGGGGCACTGAATCGAGTTTACTGTCTAGGATATATATGTTTTGACTGGTCTCCCGCCACTTGGGATGCTAGGAAATACACAACCAATGTTACTGTGAGGGCGGAACATTATGAAGTTTTTAGAGCAGAATTTTCGATCAGGTCTCCTTGTGAAGGGGACACAGATACTGATCGGGGATCTAGAGCAGCTAGAGACCCGTGCTGTGGCCGCAGCGGTGCTACGGATCATGGAAATCAGGTGCTCCACTACATCATTGTGGTTCAAATGATGCTTGTTAAGAGTGTGTTGAGTGGGACCTATTATGGGTGGGCCCAAATGATTCTTTCATCGTTGAAATGATATTTGTCACGATGCTCTCTCTTCTCTGAGAAGATCTTGACACTTTAGACTCGTATACAGATCCAGTATGGGGGCCTGAGAGAGCCCAGGATGCGCTGTTGGGGGGAGATACTGTGCAGAGGGGGAGGTGGGGTAGTTGGATAAGTGTTCTGACCTGATTTTTTTGATCATTGGGATCATATGCCACTGTACATAGTTGACTATCCCTATAGTGGGATGATTTATCATGGGGACTTGGAGTTTCCATTGCCGCCAGGTCGAGCATGGGGGCCCAATGGTAAGTGAAAAGTTGCTAATATTTTATGTGCATTTGAAAGTTTCAGAATATTTTATATGGTATTGATTCATTCACTTTTGGTATGCAGATACAACACCGATGAAACCGGCTGGGTATATAGGGTGGCCTACAGTATCGGGAGCTACGACACCTGGTGGGTCAAGGGGTCCACAAGATGAGGATGTAGCTTCCCTCCTGGAGGAAATCTATCGTAGATGTGAGAGGCTTCTAACCAGTGTTTTAGAGTGCAGCTAGAAATATCTTGACGACAAGTACATAGAGCCATGTATTGGTCTACCTTGGAAGTGGCGAGGGGTCATGCGGTGCATGGCAATGGACGAACAGGAAATGCATGATTTATGAGCTTCCAAAGCTGAGCCATTGGCATGGGATCCTCCAGATAGTGATTAGATGTAGGGGCATGATGTGCCCCCAGTTTTTATCTTTTGTAACATGCTATGGGGATGTCATATGTATCAAAGTTGATGGACTTTAAAACATTTTGAACGACACATATAATGGATATGCATCGTTTTATGGTTTATTGTTATTGTCTTGTGTGAAATGCGTGCGATAAATTCCAATATATAATATTGTTTGCAATGCTATCTACATAGTGATTTTGTGCTCTAGGTACATAACTGAATGTAATTATTTCAAATTCACGCATCAAAAGCCTCACTTGTAAATATCTTCTAAAAAGGACAGGATTATGCACACAATAGACAACATTCAATTTCATGAAAAGAAGAAATGAATCTAAATGAACATGAAAGTGAAGGATGTGATGGGAAAGGGCATCGGCTAATAAACCTCTCACTGCATCATATTTGGCCTGGTTTTTGGTGGCAGTACCAATGCATACACCGTTAGAGAGAATAGGCGAATGCAAGGGGGTAAAAATGGCCGAGGCTAGATTCCGAGAGTACTGACTTGCACCATTGGAATAACTGATATATGGTGTGGATGGGGGTCCATATAAAAGATGCCACAATACAAAAAATGAGAGGATGATGAAAAATGTTGGAAACCCGAATGCAAGGTAGAAATCAAACAAACACTGCTAGAGGGAGTGCTCTGGGTAGTATTTCTACCACCCACACACTAAAAGGTAGATGGTGTGGGGAGCTGCCTTTGGGCCATATTTTGCTCAGGTTGTGAAATTCACCATAGACACAGATGGTGTGGGTGGGAAAGATGAAATCAGGGGTGGAAAAGGCTTCCATGTCGTCATCATAGTAGAATATGGGTGACTGGTGGAAGGGTAACCACACGACGTGACAAAGATACCTGACTCATCATAATGAGAAGAAAGGTTCACATGTGCATCATCACGGGGGGTGGAGAAAGAACAAGAAGATAAGGGATCCACTGATGTTGAGCCTAGGGTGATCGTTGATGGGAGGTCAAGCGAAACAAAAGGGGAAGTTCTAGAGGGGTCTTCCACCATGGGTCTCATAGATGATGACAGATAGAGGATAGTGGCCGAAGACTCTGTTATTTCAACATCAAGAGGGGGAATTTCAATGGGAGAAGAGGTATCCTTAGGTTTTCCTGAAGCATACTGGGTGAGGTTGGGAGAGGAGGGTTGGTTCTATTGACTCTCGTACTCCCGAACTACTTCAAAAGAAGCATGAAAATGCTTGAGGCGGGGAAAAAGGTGAGTATAATGGCCATGGAGATCACACAAAGCACACGGGTGGTTGGTGTGAAATTATTAGGGTTCTTAGTGTTGGGTTTGTGTTATATTCTTTCCACAACTAGTCATGCATGGGAGGGGGGGGGGGGGGGGGTAAAAAGGGAGGCAATAGCCCCCCCGGTACGTTTCATTGAGCGCAATGTATGGGGGTGGTCATAGGGGGTGCGGTAGCCCCCCCTTTCGGGGTCTAAGGCAGTGCCCCAGAAATTTTTTTTGGTCCTTATTTTCCGGTGGGCAAACCCGCCCATGGTTTTGTGCATGGGTTTGCACATGGTTTTGGGGCACGATGGTTTTCCACGCCTGATATTTTGTAGATCCGGCCAAGGGAAATATGGTTATGTTATAATCCAAGGTTAATGGATTGGGGTTTATGTATGCTTAGGCATGTATATATATGTGTTGTAACACTAAAAGGAATATAATGAAAAATCAAACTGGTCGTCCCGATTTAGGATCCAGGGGAAAATCTCTATTTTCATCTGTTTATGTTTTATGCTCTCGCTATTGTTTATTTTCTGTCTTTAAGATTCGTTTTCAGATAATTTTGTACAGGGTTAAAACCTACATTTGGTATCAGAGTAGTTTCAGCTTCAAGGGGACGCCTTTGCTGCTGAGGTTTTTTTTTTTTGCTCAGGCCTGAGGTAGACCCTGTTCAGTGGGAGATCTTTGGGATCAATTCTTGCGGTGAAAGAAGATGGTGAGCGGCGGGAAGATAGAGATCAAGAAATTTAATGGTCAGAGTTTTGAGTTGTGGAAGCTCAAGATGGAGGATCTTCTGGTGGATAAGGACTAGTGGATCGCGCTAGATCTGGGTACTAAACCAATGAAAATGTCAGATGAAGACTGGAAGAAACTTGATCGGAAGGAAAAGAGCACAATATGGATGTGTGTCTCAGATTCAGTATTGATGAATTTATCTGGGGAAGCTACAGCGAAGACCTTGTGGGACAAGCTAGGGACTTTGTACCAATCTAAGTTTTTGGTGAATCAATTGTTCCTGCAGAAAAAGCTGTATAACCTGAGGATGAAGGATGGAGACTCGGTGACAGAGCATATGAACGCCTTCAATACTATGGTAAGTCAGTTTTCATCTATTGATATTAAAATCTCAGATGAAGATAAGTGCATCATTTTTTTGTGTTCTCTACCAGATTCATGGGATAGTCTAGTTATTGCAATAGGTAGAAATACAACTACCTTTAATTTTGATGGCATTGTCTCAGCCTTGCTGTTGGAGGAAATGAGACAGAGAAATATGGAGGGTCAGAATGGAGATTCCTTATCTATACGAGGAAGGTCCCAAAATAGATACAAGAATAAGGTTTCGAGTGGGAGATCTAAATCTAGAGGGAGATCTAAATCTCCGGGAAATTTTGTAAAGGTGTGCTGGAAATGCGGAAAGGAAGGGCACTACAAAAAGGACTGCAGATCTAAAACTCCTGAGAAATGAAATGGATATGATGATGCTCCTTCTACAGAGGAAAAAAGCACCTCATATGAAGGTGGGGATGTGTATTTGGCTTCTTCTTCAAATACACATGTAGATCACGATTCATGGTTGATTGAATCAGGTGCATCCTTTCACTTCACTCCCTATAGGGAGTGGTTCTGTGAGTATGAGAAATATGATGGCAGTGATGTCTTCTTAGGTGATGATAGGAAGGCCATAATCATCAGACATGGAAAAGTCAAGCTGAAGCTACAAGGTGGAAGGATTAGAACACTTCCTAGTGTTCTGCACATTCCTGCATTGGCCAGAAATCTGATTTCTGTAAGCAAGATGGATGATGCTGTTGTAAAAACAATGTTCGAGAAAGATACTTGTAAGATGGTTCAGGGAGCACTGGTATTAATGCGGGGAGTTCAAATTGGAACTCTGTACAAGCTTTAGTGCAACACTGTTATTTCTAGGTGCAACAGTTCTGTGGTTCCTGAAAGTGGAGCAGAAAGCCTAGCTGTCTCTGGAGAAAATACTGTGTTATGGCATCAAAGGCTTGGACATATTGGAGAGAAGGGCCTTCGGATACTGCATGCAAATGGTATGGTATAAGGTATGTCTAATAGCCCTCTGGATTTTGATTTTTGTGAACATTATGTATATGGGAAGCATAATCGGGTGAGTTTTCCTTTTGGTGTTAAGAGGGCGAACAAGATATTAGAGCTTGTGCACAGTGATGTGTTTGGACCTATGTCGATTCCATCACTGGGTAAGTCTGTGTACTACGTTTCATTCATATATGAATTCTCAAGGAATACATGGATATATTTCTTGAGGAATAAATTTGAAGTCTTTGAAAGATTTAAATAATTTAAGGCTCTGGTGGAAAACCAGACAGAGAAGAAGATAAAGGTGTTGAGGACAGATAATGGTGGGGAGTTCTGCAAGAAGGATTTTGAAGAGTTCTGTAAGAAGTGTGGTATAGCATGACATAAGACTACTCCATGCACACCTCAGCAAAATGGAGTTGCAGAGAGAATGAACAGAACGTTGATGGAAAATGCAAGAAGCATGCTCTGGTACTGGGTTAGGACAAGAATTCTGGGCAAAGGCAGTGGAGACTACATGTTACTTGGTTAACATATCGCCTTCATCAGCGTTGGAGGATAAGACTCCACATGAGGTATGGACTGGTAAGAAACCCTCTCTTTCACATCTGGGGGTATTTGTATGTGATGCATATGTACATGTTCCAAAGGAGAAAAGGACCAAGTTGGATAATAAATCTGAAGGTGCATCTTTATTGGGTGTAAGGATGGTTTAAAGGGTTACAAGCTTTGGAACTTGGAAACAAGGAAGGTTATGTACAGTCGATATGTGGTGTTTAGAGAGGTGAAAGATGTTATTAAACATGAAGTCCTACCAAAGGAACCTGAGAATATAGATTTTGAGCTAAAGGAGGATGAATCAGACTCTACAGCAGAAGAAGACTGAGAAGAGGAAGAGCCACAAACTCTAGCTGTGAGAAGATCAATTCGGGAAAGAAGACAACCAGAAAGGTATACTCCATCTGCTTTTTGTTGAAATTTTAATTTAACTATAATTGATGATGATCCCAGAACTGTCAGGGAGGCAGTAGATTCAGAGGATGTACAACTCTCGAAGGGGGCCATGGTTGATGAAATGGCATCCTTGCATAAAAATGAGGCATGGGATTTGGTGGAGTTTCCGGCTGGAAGGAATCCCATCGGGAGAAAATGGGTGTTTAAGAATAAGATGAATGTAGAATGAAAGGTGGAGAAATACAAAACTCGGTTGGTAGAAAAAGGTTATTCCAAGGTGCCAGGAATTGATTTTGGTGATATTTTTTCTCCTATTGCCAAAGTTACTTCTATTAGATTAATTTTATCTGTTGCTGCTACATTTGATTTTGAGGTAGAACAAATGGATGTGAAGACAATATTTCTTCACGGGGATCTGGAAGAGGAGATCTACATGAAACAACCTGAAGGCTTTATGGTGAAGGGGAAGAAATAACTGGTATGCAGGTTAAAGAAGTCTCTGTATGGGTTAAAATAGTCACCAAGGATGTGGTATCAGAAGTTTGATATCTATATGTGGGGACTTGGATTCACGAGAAGCAAGGAAGATCACTGTGTTTATTTTAAATTAATTGGTGACCGTGTTATTTATTTGGTATTGTATGTGGATGATATGTTGTTGATTGGAAATGACAAAGAAATTATCCATGATTTTAAGATTGAACTATTCTCAAATTCGACATGAAGGATCTTCGTGCTAAAAACTATATTTTGTGCATGGAAATTAAGAGACATCGAGCAAATAGGAAGTTCTGGTTAAACCCA
Organism: Pinus albicaulis; assembly: GCA_034641835.2. Taxonomy (NCBI): domain Eukaryota; kingdom Viridiplantae; phylum Streptophyta; class Pinopsida; order Pinales; family Pinaceae; genus Pinus; species Pinus albicaulis. Next base: position 1,946,826,588 of record CM076578.1, read on the forward strand.
AGGAAGTATGTCGAGACTATATTGCAGAGGTTCAATATGTAGGATAGTAAACCAGTGAATGTTTGGATTCCTGTAGGTACAAAACTGTCTTTTGAACAGTGTCCCAAGACACGAGAAGAAGAGGAGGATATGTACCGTGTTCCATATGCAAGTGCAGTCGGTAGCCTGATGTATGCAATGGTCTGTACTAGACCAGACATTGCACATGAAGTGGGAGTATTGAGCAGGTTTATGTCAAACCCAGGGAAGGAGCATTGGACAACAATGAAGCGAGTTTTCAGATATTTACGTGGCACTAGTGATTATAGCTTGTGCTACCAAGGAAGACCAGGATTGGAAATAATGTTGGACATTCGTGGTTTTGTTGATGTAGATTGGGCTGGAGATCTGGACCAAAGAAGATCTACAAGTGGGTATGTGTTTAGCCTATTTGGAGGCGTAGTCAGTTGGATGAGTAAAGATAGTCTGTGGTGGCTCTTTCAACTACGGAGGCGAGAATACATGGCAACCACTCATGCGCGGAAGCGGTTGGTTGCAGGGTGTGTTCAAGTATGGGGTTGGTGCGACGAAGCTATAAGGATGGTAACGCAGTGGCAAAGTGCAATTTTCTTGGCTAAGAACCTTGCTTATCATACAAAGACAAAGCACATAGATGTTCAATATCACTTTGTGAGATATATGGTTGAGGCTAAAAGGGTGTTGCTGGTAAAGGTGGACACTTTGAAGAATGTTGCAGATGCATTGACAAAGTCTGTGAGCACTCAGAATTTCTCTTGGTGTAGAGAAACAATGGGTGTTGAAAATATAGGCTAATTTCTCAGCTCTCCTATGGCCCCTTGCGGAAAGAAAACAAAAAGTGGGAGAGTGTTGGGTTTGTGTTATATTATTTCCACAACTAGTCACGTGCGGGGGGTAACAGGGGGGCGATATCCCCCCCTGTATGTTCCGCTGGGTGCAACGTACAGGGGGGTCACAGGGGGGGCGGTAGCCCAACATGTTGGGGTCCGAGGCAGCACCTCGAAATTTTTTTTTAGTTCTTATTTTCCAGTGGGCCGACTCGCCCATGGTTTTTTGCATGGGTTGGCGCATGGTTTTGGGGCATGATGGTTTTCAGCCCCTGGTATTTTGTAGATCTGGTTAAGGGAACTACGGTTATGTTCTAATCCAAGGTTAATGGACTGGGGTTTATGTATGCTTTGGCATGTATATATATGTGTTGTAACACTAAAAGGAATATAATTAAAAATAAATCTGGTTATCCCGATTTGGGACCCAGGGGAAAATCTCTGTGTTTATATGTATTATGTTTTATGCTCTCGCTACTATTTATTTTCTGTCTTTAAGATTCATTTGCAGATAATTTTTGTATAGGGTTAAAACCTACACTTGGCTACATTTGAGGAAGAAAAAAATACTTCAGGGACCTTAGACTCAGGAAGCACGACATTGACCATGGGCTTGATACGAAGCAATTCAAGAAAATTATGGGCGGAATGACTGACAACATCACACAAAGCACATGGGGGGGGTTTGGTATGCTTTGGAGGCTAAGGAGGAGCAAGGTTTGTCTGGGCAGCCTTGTCCTTAGGTGCCTTCTTGCGGGCTTTTCCTGCCTCACCTGAAGCTTTCACAAGAAGAGTAGGTTCCTGTTGAGGTGGTTGAGGTAGAAAAGCAAAGGGGGGGGCCATGGAGACCAGTTGGACCAGGGTCAAAGTAGTATAAGGTTTTGGCTAACTAGGCGGGATAGTGGCTGGCGGATCAATGTACCAGACTGGGATCCCCAGGGTCATGTTAGGAAGAGACAAGGTAGCCATAATAGGTACCGACAATACTCCAGGAGCGGGAGCTAGAAAAAATATCTGACTAGAGGGGTAATGGACAGGCAGGACAAATACAAGATGGTTAAGGCTAGGAGGAACTGCTACAGGAGGGTAGATAGGCTCATGGATACTAGCTGCGGATGAGGGGCCTTGAGGATGGGGTCATAAAGGGTGAGGCGAGGTGATAGGAGTCGGTTGTGGAGGGCAGGACTGTTGAGTAGTCAAACTAGTCCATTTGAGGTGGGACCAAGACGATTGCATCATGCAAAAATTTAACGAGATGGGATCAGAGATAGGAGGAGGGAGACCAGGGAAGGAACCAAGAAAAGAGGAGTATTTGTAGACTCTGGGTGAGACACTGGTCGGAGGTTTGACTATTTGTTTATTGGCTATCGAAGAGATGATGCACTCAGGGGAGGTCTGAGACTTCGGTTCGTAATATGTCAACTGGTCGATGGTGAAAATATTTTCACTGTGAGGAAATCACATCTTATGGTGAACCGCAGATGGGATAGCATACATCGCATAAGTGTAGCTACGAACCAATAGAATTTTGTAATCCAAGGGAGCTTCAATGACTTCTACGTCAACACAAATAGTCTTTACCCACAAGAGTAATAGGACAATTTCGGAACATGCCAAGGGGCTGGGAAGAGTGGACATCCTATGCTCGGAGGGTGATAGTGGAAGGGGCTAACTCAAGGGATCTGAGTTGCTTACAAACCGAAGTGGAAATCACACAGGTGGATTCCCCCTCATCATTGATACAATGGGAGATGTTCACATTCTTGATCTTGATAGGGATTTGGAAGGCGACGGAAGCAGGAAGGGGGGGATGTTTTGACCGGTAAACATTGAATACAATCAAATAATCATATGAAGGATCCACAATGCCCATGTCAGTTAGTATAGCTTTTCGTTGTGAAGGGAACGACTGGAGGACTTCCAACATTGACAGGGCAGTAGGGGATTGTGCCCATTATCACCAAAATAGGACCCTGATAGGCTTCTGATCATACTACCCCACTGTAACTATTTCAAACCAACCTTTTAGCAGATGCGTAGCCTACTCAGCTTGAGAGGGATCTCTCTATAATGTTGGCAATTAGCCATTGCTACTTGGAACATTATAATTGCTCCATTTTTTAAATGAGTAGGAAACATAATAAAATATATCCTAGTGTGAAAAGGGATTGAGGTAGGAGGATAAAATAAAGCCTCTTGAGTGTGAAGAGGAGAAAAATCAAGGAGCTATCTATAGTTTACCAAGTCAACAGCGCTGTCACAAAGGAGGGAAAACCACTAGGGCAGTGCAGTTTTGAAGGAGGAAACTTCTTAAGGAAGCTACATCACCAATGAGTGGGGATCGGGATGGAGAAGCTCACCTAGGATAAAAAGGAAGGGATAGTAGCAAAAGGATTCATTCATTCATACTTCTTGTTTCAGTCTTATGACTGATTACAAGCTTCAGCTGTTTAGTCGGAGTTGTAGCACTGTTTAGTGTAAGAGTTTTCATGCGGGAATTCTAGCTTCATCATTGATATAGCTGATTGGGAGAGCTAAGGAGGAGGTCTTGAGTTCAATTATCATCAACTATCTTGAGGAAAGCCATCCTCTAACCTTGACAGTGCAGTCACTTCCAGTGAATGCATTATATCTGCAATAGTTGGGGTTGTATCTATCCATTTGTGCTTATTTCAGAAGAGGAGGAGGTGATTTCCACTCCAGGAGATCTATTGAGGGAGGCCTTGAGCCCATTCTTGTATTTTGTGTCCCTTTTAGAGAATATCAGATATTTCTTAATACAGATTTGCTGGGTACAATGTTATTTTTCTGCAGTTTTGTATCTTGTGTTGCTATTTTGCCGGAAACCCTTGCCGGGGGGGGGATGGGTCCTAATGTGTTTGTAAAAGAGGTCAATCCTCTCTTTCCTGATTTGATAATGAATGAAAGCTATAGATATATTTTATTCCATCTATTTCTATAGTTTTCATAATAAAAATAACGTTGTTGCTGCATCTGGCATTTCTATTTTATGATGTACTAGGGTTGTGATGCTTTTTAGCATATTTGAGTTGGGGAGATCTGTTTAATGTATCTATAGTTATTTTTTTCTAATGTCATTCTATATTTAAGCTACATACAACATATTTTAGAGGATCCAAGCCCTGGACTGTGTTATTCTTGCACTGGTTTTCTTATAGAGCGTCCTTATTGGAGATATTGCTGAAATTCCTGAAAAGGAATATTACAGTGGTATCAGAGCTGTGCTCTTGGCTCAGCTTGTGGGGGGGGGATTTATCTTCATCATGGAGAAGGAATAAATCTCAAGGTTTTTACTTCAGACCATGCAGAAAATTTCAAGGGATCTCAGGGAGATGAGGCAGGAAGAAGACTCTTTAGGGTTTTTCCATAAGGAAAGCACCAGCACTGCAAATGGAATGGGACATTCAACTGCATCAAAATTCCCCACCATGCCTTCATTTTTAACTGAAGGAGATAAGTATGGTTCTATAGGGGAATATTTTGAAGAATACGAACTCCAGTCTCAAAGGTTCAAGAAGCACTTGAGCTTTCAGGAGTTTTTCCAGATCAAGGATGGAAGGAGGAATGGTCCTCATCAGAGGGAGGATAACTTGATGCAGGGATCAGCCCTACATCACAGTATGGTAGGGTTATTATTTCCCACGTTTGATGGGACACCTAAGTGCACAGCAAAAGAATGGGTAGAGAAACGGACACATACTTCCAGCTCCACAAGCTTTCTGAGATAGAAGCTATCAAGATAGTTGTGTTGCACCTGGAAGGGGAAGCTCAAGATTGGTGGTTTCATGGACTGACCACACTTGGGCATCATCATACCACTTAATACACATATTTCACCAAGAGGCTAGTGGATAGGTTTGATCCAAGGGATCCAGAAGCCTACTTTTCCAAGATAACCAAGCTCAAGCAGGAGGGAGATCTTGAGGATTACATTGCTAAGTATCTGCAGCTTTCAGTGATGATATCGAACCTCAATATGAGCAGGAAGTTATGAATGTTTTTGAATGGGATGGCTAAACCATTACAAGGGTTTTTCAAGTCTACCAAACCAACTACACTCCTTGAAGCTGTGGAGAAATCTAGAGATCTACAACACATCTTGCCCAGGGCAAGAACCTTTTTACAGCAGAAGACCCACTCATGGCCAAGGGAGACAATCCCTGTTCAGGAATTGGGGGAGAAATGTGTTATATGGGAAGCACATCATATCAAGACCTTCTCCAAGAAGGATTCCAGCGCTATACAACCCATAGAAGACTTTTCTCCAAGAGGAGGAGTTGTTGCAGCGTTAAGAGGGGTCCCAAAGTATCTGACCTTGAGGGTAAGAGGTACCATCATGGGGCAAAGAGTTTCTGTATTGATGGATAGTGGAGCCACTCATAATTTTATTGATTCACAGCTGGTACACAAGAGAGGAATTCCCATGGAGGAGTTTGATGGATTTTCAGTTTTGGTCCCAGGAGCCATGACTTTGCAATGTGCCAAGTATGTTCTAGCACTGACCATTACTATGGGTACCTATACTTTGACAGACCATTTCTTTGTGGTAGATATTCCAGACACCAACTTCATATTGGGAGTCCAGTGGTTAGTCACTCTTGGGAGAGTTACCACTAACTAGAGAACCTTAGAGATGGAATGGACTGGAGGGGAGGATGGCCAGCAACAAAAGATCAAGGGTATGAACACATATCCCCCTTAGGTTGTTTTAGCACATAGGATGGAGGTAGATCTATGTAGAGGAGATGTTGCATGGGTATTGGAGCTACATATATCCAAGGTGAAGGGCAAGGACTCACTAATGCATCCAGATGTTCAATCTCTTTTGGACCTGTATTCTACAGTATTTGAGGATATCCCACCAGGGAGACCTCCTGACCAAGGGTTTGAACACACCATTGAGTTGGAACAAGGTGTCTAAGAAGTGATCACCAATCGTTATAGACATCCCAAGGCCTATAGGGATGAGATTGAAAGAGCTATCAAAGAGCTGCTAGCATTAGGGCACATCCGGCGTAGTACTAGTCCTTTTTCTTCCTTGGTGGTTTTGGTAAAGAAGAAAGACGGCACATTGAGGACGTGCATTGATTATATAGCCTTGAACAAGAATACTTTGAATAATAGGTACCCTATACCCAGGATCGATGAACTTATGGATGAGCTAAGGGGATCAAAATACTTCTCCAAGATTGATTTGAGGTCTGGGTACCAACAATTCGAGGTAAGGGAGTAAGATATCCCCAAGACAGTGTTCAGGTGTCACTATGGGCATTTTGAGTTTTTGGTAATGCCCTTTGGATTCACTAATGCTCCAAAAAATTTCCAATCCTGCATGAACCACATCTTCCAGGGTCATTTGAAAAATTTTGTATTGGTCTTCTTTGATGATATTCTGATCTACAACGACACTTGGGAGGAGCACTTGCAGCATATTGAGACAGTCTTACATATCCTCAAGGAGCAGCAATTCTATGCCAAGCTCTCCAAGTGTGAATTTGGCCTCACAGAGATGTTGTATTTGGGGCATATCATAGGAGTGGATGGAGTGAGGGTACATGAGGAGAAGATTTAGGCTATCAGAGATTGTCCTGAACCTAGGAATGTTACAAAACTCAAAGGGTTTGTGGGCATATGCTCTTATTACCAGAAGTTTGTGAAAGGATTTTCACAATTAGCAGCACCACTTACAAACTTGACAAAGAAGGGGGCTTTCCATTGGACACCAATAGTGCAGAGAGCTTTTGATAAGATCAAAGAGGTAATGAGTATTTGTCCTATTTTGGTTTTACCTGACTTCTCTCAACCTTTTGTGCTAGAATGTGATGCACCAGGTGAAGGTATTGGGGCAGTCTTGATGCAAGGAGGGAATCCTATAGCCTTGAGAGCAAGAATTTTCTCCCACATGAGAAGCTATACCCCATCTATGATAAATAAATGTTGGCTATCATGCATGCATTAGCCAAATTCCGACAATATTTGTTGGGGAATAAGTTCAAGGTGAAGACTGATCACAACAGCCTTAGATTCTTTCTTGAAAAGAGGAAAATTCAGGAGAGACAATAGAAGTGGGTGAGAAAAATCCATGCTTATGACTTTGACGTAGAATATGTCAAGGGGAAGAGAAATATAGTAGCTGATGCACTTTCTAAGAGGCCTACAGCGCTGTCCTTGAGGGGCATGGATGCAAATTGGAAGGATCAACTCTTAGTTGAGTACTCCAAAGATGACTTTTCATGTGGGATACTTGATGGGGTGGTAACGGATGAGAGATTTAGAGTAATGGATGAGGTCATATGTTACAAGGATCATATCTACTTGGATAATAATTCTAAGCTCAAGGAGAAGATCTTATTGGCCTCACATGATTCATCACTTGCCAAGCATCAAGGTTTCACAAAAGCTTACAGATATATCAGGGAGAGATTCTCATGGAAGGGTCTCAAGGAGGATGTGCTCTAGCATGTCAAGGAATGCACCACTTGAAAACATAATAAGGGAGAGCACACTTATCCTGCTGGGTTGTTGCAGCCACTACCTATTCCAGATGGGAAGTGGAAAAGTATCTCTATGGACTTCATCACCGGCTTACCGACAGTGCAGGGTAAGGACTATATCTTTTTTTTTGTTGATAGACTAACAAATTACTCTCATTTATTTCCCATTTCTGCACATTATACTGCTTCACAGGTAGTTGAGCTCTTCTTCAGAGATGTATTTAGACTCCATGGTCTCCTTAGGACCATAGTGAGTGATCGGGACATCCGCTTCATGGGTGGATTTTGGCACGAAATTTTCCGATTAGTGGGGACTGATTTCACCCCCAGTACCAGCTATCACCCCCAAATTGATGGGCAGACTAATAGTGAACAAGTGGCTAGAAGGCTACATGAGGAACTATGTGGCAGGGCAGAAGAAAGCTTGGTTGCATTGGCTCCACTTGGGGGAGTATTGTTACAACACTACTCACCATATCTCTATTGGAATGAATCCATTCCGAGCCTTATATGGGTATGAGGAACTTTCATTTTCTGATGTTATGTTTGGGGAAAGTAAAGCTCCAAGGGTAAGGGATTGGATTCAAGAGAACCAAGACATACTTAGGGCACTCAAAGATAACATTGCTACTGCTCGAAACCAACAGAATATGTATGCATACCGTGGTCGAATAGAGAGACAGTTTGAGGTGGGAGATCCTGTCTACCTATGCCTTCAGCCTTACAAGCAGTCCACACTCCAGGTAAAGGGAGCTGAAAAGCTCAAACCACATTTCTATGGGCCATACAAGGTGAACAGATGTATCGGTAAGGTAGCATATGAATTGGAGCTTCCTAATGGGAGCAAGATCCACAATATCTTCCATGTATCTTACCTCAAGAATTCCATTGGGAGGAATTTAGTTGCCAACATGGAACTTCCTCCTGTTGATGATGAGGGCCATTTGATCTTGCAGCCAGAGGAAATCTTAGACACAAGGAAGAGGCAGTTGAGAAACAGAGTCATCAAAGAATATTTGATTCGATGGAGGAATCTACCAGATGAGGATGCCACTTGGAAGGGAGAGAAGATCTTGCAGCATCCTTCTTTACTGTTGCTTGGGGGCAAGAAAATTTTGAGCGGGGAGGATTGTAATGTTCCCAGTTAGCCATTGCTACTTGGAACATTATAATTGCTCCATTTTTGAAATGAGAAGTAGGAAGCACAATAAAATCTATCCCAGTGTGAGAAGGGATTGAGGTAGGAGGATAAAGTAAAGCCTCTTGAGTGTGAAGAGGAGAAAAATCAAGGAGCTAGCTATAGTTGACCAAGTCAACAGTGTTGTCACAAGGGAGGGAAAGCCACTAGGGCAACACATTTTTGAAGGAGGAAACTTCTCAAGGAAGCTACATCACCAATGAGTGGGGCTCGGGATGGAGAAGCTCACCTAGGATAAAAAGGAAGGGATAACAGCAAAAGGATTCATTCATTTATACTTCTTGTTTCAGTCTTATGACTGATTGCAAGCTTTAGCTATTTAGCCGGAGCTACAACACTGTTTAGTGCAAGAGTTCTCATGCAGGAATTCTAGATTAATTATTGATATAGCTGATTAGGAGAGCTAAGGAGGAGGTCTTGAGTTCAATTCTCATAAAATATCTTGAGGAGATCCATCCTATAATCTTGACAGCATAGTCACTTCCATTGAATGCCTTATATCTGCAATAGTTGCAGTAGTTGGGGTCGTATCTATCCATTTGTGCTTATTTCAGAAGAGGAGGAGGTGATTTCCACTCCAGGAGATCTATTGAGGGAGGCCTTGAGCCCATTATTGTATTGTGTGTCCCTTTTAGAGCATATCAGATATTTCTCAATACAAATTTTTTAGGTACAACGTTATTTTTTTTCAGTGTTGTATCTTGTGTTACTATTTTGCCGAAAACCCTTGCCGAGGGCGGAGGGGGGGGGTTCCTAATGTGTTTTTAAAAGAGGTCAATCCTCTCATTTCTGATTTGATAATGAATGAAAGCTCTAGATATATGTTATTCCATCTATTTCTATAGTTTTCATAATAAAAATAATGTTGTTGCTGCATCCAGCATTTATATTTTATGATGTATTGGGGTTGTGATGCTTTTTAGCATATTTGAGTTGGGGTGTTAGGTCCCTATATTATTAGTATAGTCCCTTATTATTGTTAGTGTAACCCCCTTATTGTTATTATTGTACCCTTGTAACCCCCATTTTGTTATTATTGTGCCCTTAAATTATTATTGTTAGGTCGGCTAGGATTACATTGTGGCCCACTAGGATTACATTATGGCCCCATGGACTCCTATATATAGAAAGCAGGTTTTGTAAATTATATCATCCAAGAATTGTTCACTTATGTAATGTATTGGAGGTTTCCCCCTTGAAGTCGCTTATTTCTAAGGCGTTGATATCTCTTTTCTTCTATTTTTGGAGCTAGTTATACAACATTTGGTATCAGAGCTTTGGATTCTAGGGTTTCGCTGCTCTAAACAGGTCATCATGGATTTTTTGCTATACATTGTTTTCTGCGAAGGTTCAGAATCTGAAATTTTTAGGGTGCGAAGCCGAAATCTTGAGGAAACTCGTCAAAACATTTCAGAGCTTGGTTCACAATATTTTCGGAGATATGATCTGTGGAAGATAGTGATTTTTCAGGCTCCCGAATTTCATCTCAAAGAGGTAATCGTGGGAAAAGATTCATAACTCTCTCTCTGGGCATCAGATTGGAGTGTCATAAAAATTGGTTGCAATTACACAGACTGTAGTTTCTTGGCTATCAATTTTAGAGCCGAAGGATGAAAAAGTGACACGTGGAAAGTCGTACAAGTTCACTCTACTGAACTAGTCCATAATTAAGTCATTGTGGGAGATTGGACACAACTTTGTCTTGGAGAATCCAAATCAGTTCAGACCTATGGCATTCGAAAGAGAATTCAGAGGGCTACGTTGGTGCCAAAATTAAAATATTGAAGTGCTTCAATCACAGAGATAATCCAATTTCAATATCGAGCTCCTCAAAAGCAAGAAAAAGGTGTGTATTTTGTTTCCCGAATTGCATAAGTCTTGTTTGAAGAATCAATTTGAATTGATTCCAAGGGCATATTGTAGAGTAGATATCAGTATTGGGTTCTAAAATATGCCCCGTAAAAATAATTCAACACCCATTAAGCCTTCAGAAGGCTCTACGATGACTCATGAAGATGAATAATTGCAACATGATCTTTCAAAATTACAAGAGCAAGTGCACCGAATTTCGCTCTCACAAAGAGCAACAAAAAATGAAATGGAAGTTTTGAAGAAAGGCATGGAAGCGAAGATGGATGGTTTAAATAAAGGCGTGGAAGCTAAGATGGATGGCATGGAAGCTAAATAGATGACATGAAAGACAACATGGAAAACATGAAGAATGATCTAAAATCAGACATGGAAGGTTTGACAAAGTTGATACAATAAATGTTTCCTAATGGTGAAAAGATAGTAGAAGAACCTCATGATGAGAAAAAAAGAAATGTTAATCGTGATTTCATAAACTCTAATGTTGGTGGGAAGAACCACCATATTACAAAAATGGATATGAGGAAGTTTGATGGAAAGGATCCTGTAACATGGATACTACAGATGGAGCAATATTTTGATCTCCATAACGTGCAAAACACACAAAATGCATGCATTGCAACTTTACATTTAGAACAAAATACATTTTTATGGTATCGATGGCTTTTCTCCTGTAAAAAAATTGTCACTTGGTCAATTTTTACGGAGGAAATGATAGCACATTATGAGGATACAAAGAGAAACACCTTCTTTAGCCAATTGATAAATCTCAAACAAAAGGGTCTAGTGGGGGAGCACATTGAGGACTTCCAAAAATTGAATATAAGGGTAACTGATATTCCATAGGAACACATGATTGATCTCTTCATAGGCACTTTAAAGGATAACATCCAACATGAAGTTCACGTTTTGGAACCTGATTCATTGGAGAAGGCATTCAGGTTGGCAAGAAAAGTTGAATGTAAAATTATGGCGACAAGGAAGCCTACCACTCAATTCTATAAATAAGGAAGTGTTGCTATGCCTAGATTTCCACAACCTACAAGGTTGACACCACAACAATTGGAAGAAAAAAGAGAAAAAGGGCTTTGCTATAGTTGTGATAGAAAATACACTAAAGGTCATAAGTGTGCTGAGAAGAAATTATTTTACATAGATTGTGAAGAGGAAGAAGAAAATGAACGAGAAGAGGATATACACCAGGAACCAGCCCTAGAAGAGGAAGAAATGAATCCGACCATATCATTTAATGCACTGGCAGGAATTACCACTGCTCAAACTCTCAAGATAGAAGGACAATTAAAGAAGAAAAAGGTAATAGTGTTGATTGATTCAGGTAGCACCCATAATTTTATTCATTGTAAGGTAGCCGAGGAATTAAATTGTTTCCTATACCCAGCACCAGAATGTCAAGTGATGGTTGCAAATGGAGGAACTATAAATTGCTCTGGAAAATGCCATAATATCAAGCTAACCATGGGGGAATATGTATTTACTATTCCAATGCTTTCCATTCCTATGGGAGGTGCTGATGTTGTACTAGGAGTACAATGGTTACAATCTTTGGGGACGGTAGCTTTTAATTTTCAAGAACTTTTCTTGAAATTTTTTCAGAAGGAAAGGAAGTCGAATTACGGGGTATTTCGGGGAAGCCAGGAAGGATAATAAGCTCTAATGTCATGACAAAGCTTCTAAAGAAAGAACAGCGAGGCGTAATTGCACAATTATGCTCACTAGAAGTTCCAACATCGAAATCATCTATTTCTGCAGATCTCCAACAAGTCTTGGACAATCATTCCAAGGTGTTTGAAACTCCCAAAGGACTCCCACCTATTCGTGATCATGATCATGCTATTAATTTGATTCCAGGAAGTGTTCCTCCAAACATCGGGCCTTATAGATATCCTTACTTCCAAAAGAGCGAAATTGAACGTATGATTGCAGAAATGTTAGAGGCGGGTATAATTCAACCTAGTCAAAGTTCTTTCTCTGCTCCTGTAGTATTGGTACCCAAGAAGGATGGATCATGGCGAATGTGTCTGGATTATAGGGAGCTCAATAAGCTCACCATTAAAGATAAATTTCCCATTCTTGTGATTGATGAATTATTGGATGAATTACATGGAGCAATTTATTTTACCAATTTGGATCTTCGTTTAGGATATCATCAAATTAGAATGAAGACTGAAGATATTCCAAAAACAACATTTCGAACTCATGAGGGTCATTATGAATTTTTGGTCATGCCTTTTGGCCTTACCAATTCACCTTCTACATTTCAAGGGTTGAAGAATTCCATTTTGAAACCCTTCCTTAGAAAATTTGTGCTAGTATTTTTTGATGATATACTAATCTACAACAGGTCTTGGAAGGATCATGTTGAACATGTTAATAGGGTGCTCAAAATATTGCAGGAGAAACAATTCTATGCAAAAACATCCAAATTTTTCTTTGGAGTAAAAGAGGTGGAATATCTGGGTCATAATGTATCTCACGAGGGTGTTAAAGTAGACCCTAACAAAATTAAAGCCATTAAGAAATGGAAATTCCCCACAACCATAAAGCATTTGCAAGGATTTCTCGGGTTAACAGGGTATTATCGCAAGATTGTTAAGAATTATGGGAGAATAGCAACACCTGTAACACATTATTGAAGAAAGATGCATTTTCATGGGCTCCTCAAGCAACTAAGGCCTTTGAACATCTTAAAGAGGCAATGTGCCTAGCACCGGTCTTAGCTACGCTAGACTTCACAAAAACCTTTATTGTAGAATGTGATGCCTCAGGAAATGGAATTGGTGTTATTTTAATACAACAAGGAAGACCTGTTGCTTTTGAAAGTCGTCCAATCAAAGGAAAGTATTTACAGAAATCCATTTATGAGAAGGAAATGTTATAAATACTGCATGCACTAAAGAAATGGCGAACTTACCTAATGGGAAGACACTTCAAAGTAAAAACTGATCATGATAGTCTTAAACACTTTTTGGAACAAAGACTATCTTTAGAAGAGAAACAAAAATGGGTCACAAAGATGTTGGGTTATGACTTTGAAATAATCTACAAAAAAGGAAAGCTTAATGTTGTTGCAGATGCACTCTCAAGAAAGAATGAAGAGGTGGAAGCATTGCTTTGTGCCATTTCTATTATCCAACCAGATTGGATAACCGAAGCAAGAGATAAATGGAAGAAGGAAAAAGATGTATGGACACTCATTCAAAAGTTGCAGCAAGATCCTAGTACATCTGATACATTTAGTTGGAAAAATGATTCCTTATGGTACAAAGATCGCTTATATCTTTGTAAGAATTCCCAACTAAAACAAAAGATTCTTCTGGAATTGCACACTTCTCCTCTAGGAGGACACTCAGGATTTTTAAAAACTTACCACAAGGTGAAGAAAGAATTTTTTTGGGATGGCCTTAAATCTTATATTCAAAAGTTTGTGGTGGAATGTTTGGTTTGCCAGCAGAATAAAGTTGAGACAATTAAGACCCAGGGACTTCTACAACCTTTATCCATTGCAAGTCAACGTTGGGAGGAGATTTCAATGGATTTTATCACAGGTTGACCTAAGTCTGAAGGAAAGAGTGTCATCATGGTGGTAGTTGATAGAATTACCAAGTATGCACACTTTTGTGAATTATCTCATCCATTTAAAGGAAGTACAGTTGCTACTACATTTATGGACAGAATTCAAAAGCTACATGGAAGCCCAATGGTTATTGTGAGTGACAGAGATCCCATTTTTACTAGAAATTTTTGGATGGAGTTATTTTCTTGTTTGGGTACTCAATTAGCTCATAGCTCATCTTATCATCCTCAATCTGATGGTCAAACTAAGATAGTAAATAAATTTTTGGAATGATATCTTCGTTGTTTTGTATCTGATAAACAAACACAATGGGTCAAGTGGTTACCTCTCGCTGAATGGTGGTATAACACTTCCTTCCATACTGTAGCAAAAATTATCCCATTTATGGCACTTTATGGATATCATCCACCATCCATCACATCATATTTAAGGGAAAATTCGAAGGTTCAAGAAGTGGAAGATCATATCGAGCATCAACAAGAAGTTCTCCAACGCTTAAAGGACAACCTGAATTTGGCACAAAATCGAATGAAACAACATGAAGATCAACATCACAGCGAGAGAAGTTTTGATGTAGGAGATTGGGTATTTTTATGGCTACAACCATACAAACAAATTTACCTCAAGAAAGCTTAGAAGGATAATAAATTATCGCCAAAGTACTATTTTCCTTACAAGGTGTTGCAAAATATTGGTACTATGGCATACAAATTGGAACTTCCTGCTTCTTCGCGAGTGCATCTAGTTTTCCATGTTTCATGCTTAAAGAAGGTTATAGGTGAAAATATTCCGGTTCAAACAATATTGTTAGAACTTGATGAGGAAGGAAAAATCATATTGGAACCTGAAGTGGTCATGGAAACAAGAACTCGACAGCTACGGAATCGATCAATTTCAGAGTATCTCATCAAGTGGAAGAACTTACCCACTGAAGATTCTACATGGGAGGATGAGTATTTTATACAAAAGCACCCAGAGCTACTCAAGCATTGTGGACAACACTTTTTTGGAGAGGGGCATGTTAGGTCCCTATATTACTATTATAGTCCCTTATTGTTGTTAGTGTAACCCCCTTATTGTTATTATTATACCCTTGTAACCCCCATTTTGTTATTATTGTGCCCTTAAATTATTATTGTTAGGTCGGCTAGGATTACATGATGGCCCCATGGACTCCTATATATAGAAAGGAGGTTTTGTAAATTATATCATCCAAGAATTCTTCATTTATGTAATGTATTGGAGGTTTCCCCCTTGAAGTGGCTTATTTCTAAGGCGTTGATATCTCTTTTCTTCTATTTTTGGAGGTGGTTATACAAAATTGGGAGATCTATTTAATGTAGCTAGAGTTATTTGTTTATGATGCCATTCTATATTTAAGCTACATACAACATATTTTAGAGGATCGAAGCCCTAGAATGTGTTATTATTGCACTGGTTATCTTATATAGCGTCCTCATTAGAGATATTGCTGAAATTCCTGAGAAGGAATATTACACTCTCAAGGGTTTATGATATTGATTAATGATAATATATATGGCTAACTCTATCTTGGTTTTGTGTGTTTGTAGGTTGAAAGATGAAGGCTTGCTAACATTGGGCTATGGAGTCAATAAGTCAGTAGATTCAGTGGCAAGGCTTATGGACATGGAAGCTAAGGCAAATGGGGTTTTGAAAAAAGACAATTCACTCAAGAACATACGGTCAACACAATCATTTCATTACTATAGGAATTCAGAGCATAGAGTTATGAATTCTAAGTAATAGTAATGAAATCTACTGTTAGTGGTTCAAAGGCAGTTCACTTATAGAACACAGAAAAACATAGTCACCTCATTACTAAAGGAAGTCAGAGCATAGGGTTATGAATTCTGAGTAATAGCAATGAGATCTACTGAAAATAGTTAAACATAATAGGTAGATCAATAAAACATTAAAACCCCATGAGAATCTCAGGTCTTTCAAAAAGAAAACCTTTCTACATTACTGATCACAGTCAATTACATAAAGCAGCAGCTTTTGCCAAAAAGTCTCCAACCACTTGCTAATTCGACCTCTTGCTTCATATATGGCTTTTAAAACATTGGATTCTATGATCCCTCATCAAGAGAATTCGAATTTCTATTATTGACACCTATTCTACTCCTACAACAGACTCTTAATTACAATTGATAGCTAACTGTCTCTTTTAGAAGTCCTAATACAAATAGGACTAAAACTCCTAAAACATGTTTCAAAAAACTCATATAAACCTTTAATGCTTATTTTGATAGCTACAACCTCATGAGGTCAAATTTTCTGATGCCTCCAGCCTTGTTATGAACCCTGTTGTTCCATTACCTAACTACCCTAGAAACCAGGAAAGAGAGTTTGCTGAAATTTAGCCCTTACCTCCATGCTTGTCTTCCAACATCTTTGCTAGCCTTGATGAATATCTTGTATTTGTAACATGTGTTAACATCCCATAAACTCTTCAATCCTTCCACCTATGCAAAATTAAGTCCTTGAAAGAGTGTAAAGAGAGCTGATGTGTCTGCGCTACGAAAATATCAGATGTTTTCGTAGTGCAGTAACTATGTCTTTGTAAACATATCTTAACATACAATTTATTTTTCTTTAAAATCTATAACTTCATTTGTGAACTCTTTCCATCCTCTAGCAGCATCAACACTTCAAAAACCAGATTTTTTACCTCTTGAAACCTTAACAAAATGCTCAAAATTGCACCTCCAATAGTTTCGTTGCGCGCTACGAAACTGCTGTGCATTGCTTTTTACACAAAATTTTTCAAAAATATCAGTTTTTAAAACTTCTTGCACTTTTTCCATGATTTATATAGGCTTTAATAATCAACATATGTCAATATTGAAAGTTTTTCAAAAAGTGAAGTCCTTCTTTACGAAAAACCTGATTTATAATTTGTCACTTACTGCCTTGATTTTATCTGAAAAATAGGTGTTGAGACAGAGATTTTATCTTCTCACCCATAATGTATTTTGAAAACATGAAGGAGTTTTTTGGAGAAAATTATGTCTTGAACAAAAACTATCCTTTTTTTTTGAAATACCTCTCCTACTACCCAGAAACTATCTTTGAACAACCTATATAAAACTGGAAAATCCTGATTTCAGAACTATGGCTTCAAAGAAAGCCTTGTATCTCCAAAATGGTAACACTTGTGAGAAACATGAGATAGGATATTGTAGCTAGGGATTTTTTTAAGAGAAAAATCCTTTATAATTCCAAATTACGTTTTCATGTGGCCAGAAACTGATCTTGAAAAATACTGCTAAAACTAGAAAACAGAGTTTTTCTCTCAATGACTTTCAGTAGTTTCATAGCACAAGTTAAACCATCAATTTATCCCACCACATAATGAATTTGAAGAAAATAAAAGAGGTTTTTGTAGTTCAGTATATTAGGAAGAAAACATACTTTCATTTTTCAAAAATGAGTTTTCAGTTGCTCAGGAACCCCTTTGGAAGTTGACTACCTAAAACAGAAAAACATGGTTTTTTGCTGAAAAAGGAGGTTTCAGCCATTTCGTAGTGCGTTACGAAAATAGCGTTTTCATAGTGAAAATTACATTTTTGGAACTAGCTGCATTATGAAAACGTGGATTCCTATTATAATTGCAAAATTCGACCCTAAACCTAGTGGAATGAATTCTAAATGGATGATGGGACATTTAAACCATGGAATAAGGTTGTTAAACTTTATTTGACAATGAAAATGAGACTCTAACCCTATCACTTAACCCTTTAAGGATGAAATGACCTACAACCTATCTAATACCATGACTAGAGATAAGGAAAAATTTCAGAGTTTATTGATCATGGAGTGGACCTAGAAGACTTCATTTGAGCTTGTAATATGATCTATCCTTTACCAATGACTTAAAATGACTTCTAAACCTCCTTGAAATCATGAACAAAAGTAGAGTTGACACAATGATGTTTTGAGAATTTTTGGGTGATAACATCTCCAATTCATCTACTATACTATACGAATGTGTAGATTTATGAAAAGCAGAGTTTCGGCATAATTGTCCCTGGGGGATCTTGTTATGAACCTCTGCCTTAGGCTGAGGGATCAGTAAAGGACCATTGGGTGTTGAAAGAGGCTTTGTGGTACCTGAAGAAGGGGGCTCGGGAGTAAACGTAGCGGGGGGCTTGGTGTACTGACAAGACCGAGTCTGAAGGTTGAGTTCAATGGTAATGTGTTGGTCAGAGTTCATCATGAGGATCTAGTAATCAGAGGTATCAGATGGAGGAGGTTAAGTGGTCGCCTGACTTTCAAGGGGTTGGGTAGCCACGAATCCTTGCTAGAGGAAAGGATTGGAAAAGGCATCCGGATGGATAGGGATAACATTTGGAGGAATTGAAGGGGAGGCTTGTTGTCCTCACGATTCTTTCTTTTTTACACATCTGAGGTAAAAGTGGACAATCATGGGTTTAATGACCATAGACATCGCAAAAAGAACAAGGTTTGTTTGTGCAAACATGCTTGTCCTACTTGGGCTGAGTGCGCTGTTGCTGGGAAAATCGAATTCACTATCCTATCAGCAGAATATAAAAAGCTAATTAGTCAATATTAGGTTGTTTGAATAATTAGAAGTGTGTTTTCAGGAGTGGAATTTGAGCTTGCACACTTTCAGAATTTATTTCTCTTTTTTGGTATGGGGCTGTACCTTTATTGTTTTTACAATCTGCCCTCTTTTCTTTCTTTCACTCTTTTTGTATTTTTGATTTTCTAAATTTGAATGCAATGGTGAATGAGATATTTATAATGAGAAAAAAGATAAAAAAGGCTTTCAGAACATGACATGGATCAAGAGAAGTAATGCTTAAGCATCCTGCCATTGACAGGACCCCCAAATAGTTCTGTTCCATTCAACTCCTGCAAGAAAAATACATTATTACTAGTAGCTGAATGGATAGAGTAAGGGCCAAGCCATAAGTTTTCAAATTTCCCATGCTTGCCCTTGTCTTCCCTCCTTGAGCGCCACTTTAAAAATTTGTCCCCAATCTTGAAATTGCTGGCCTTTGTTCTTCTGTCAAAAAGCTTTTTAATGCTGTCTTGTTTCTATAATGCTCTATTATACACCTCCTCTCTGGTTTGCTGAAGAGGAATTGTCTGATTTATTCTTTTGATCATGTCATTTTCTTTATTTTGAAACTCTTGAATCAACTTCATTATTGGTATACCAAGGCTGTTTGGAAAAATTGCATCAGTACCATACACAATATGGAAAGGTGACATGCCAATAGATTTCTTCAAAGTCAATTTGTCAGCCCAAAGTGCATGGACCAGCTTTGTGTGCCAAGACTTTTTGTTGCCCTCCAACAGTTTCTTGATTATGTTCACTAAAATTTTGTTTGAGGATTATGCAAGTCCATTACCTTGAGGGTAATAGGCCGTGGAATGCCCAAATGTTATCTAATATCTGTGATAGAACTCAACCATCTTCTTTGATCCAAATGCTGCTGCATTATCAGTGATAATCTTGGTAGGACAGCCAAATCTGGAGAGAATATTAGCCTCCATAAATTTTATAATAACTGAATCATTGGCCTTCCTACAAGGTATGGCTTCTATCCACTTAGTGAAATAGTCTGTGGCAGTGAGAATCCATCTATGTTGGGTAGAATATGGTCGATGGATTTCTCCTATGAAGTCAAGTCCCCACTGTTGAAAAGGAGCTTCAACAGTGATTGGATGCAAAGGTAGGGGTAGCAGTTTTATTTTGCCTTCAAAAAGTTGACATTTATGACAGGCTATGATCATCTTGTGCACATCACGAAAAAGAGTAGGCCAATAGAAACCAGCCCTCAAAATTTTGTTGGCTGTTGTCTTCCAGTACAAATGACCTCCACACTCTCCTTCAAGGAACTAGTATTTAACTTTCTCTGCATCAAACTCAGGCAAACATTTAAGCAATACAACACTTGCATTTTTCCAATAAATACATCTATCTACAATGCAATAGTTTACAGCTTTTAACTTTAGGAGCCTTGCCTTCGTTTTTGTCAAACCAGGAGGTGTATTCAAATTAAGAAAAAAATAAAAAATATCATCATACCAAGAGGAATTCATAAAATGGTTTTCAAAAATGGGTGTTGATATTTCCTCTTGTTCATCCAAATCATTAATCATATTAATATCAAGAACTTCAAAATTAGATTCAGCCATTAATCTAGCTAGACCTTGGCCTTTGATGAGTTTAGTGGGTTTTATCTCTAAATCATATTCAAGGATAACAACAATCCACTTACCTCTCTTACCATCTGCGTCTTGTGTTAGAATGTCTTTAACAACTGAGTTTGGGACAAAGGAAATGATGTGTGAGTGAAGGATGTATACTCTGAAGTCTTTTAGAGCTTTAACCAAAGAAAAATCTTGCTTCTCCATAATGTTATACCTCAAAGGGGAATCCCTAAATGCCTTTCTAAAGAATGCAATAGGCTGCTCTTGTCCTTGTAGATTTTTCTGTAAAAGGACAGTAGCTATGGTATGTTCTGATGCAAACGAGAAAATATAAAAATCTTTTGAAAAATTAGGACTTATTAGAACTAGTGTTTTGGTTAACACTTGTTTCACCAGCTCAAAGGAATTTTTTGCTTCCAAGGTCCATTTCACCCCTTGCTCCTTCTTTAACATGTTTGTGATATTCCTAAGAATCTCAACCAAGTTGGGGATGAACCTTCTCAAAAAGTTAATCTTTCCAATGAAAGATTGCAACTCCTTGATGTTTTGAGGATGAGATATTTGCAATATGGCCTCAATCCTCTTTGGATCTATCTTAATACCCTCTTCTGAAATAATGTGCCCAAGAAGTTTACCTTCTTGGAGACCGAACAGTGTTTTCTTAGGGTTTAAAGATATCCCAAAATTTCTGCATTTCTCGAAAACCTTTCTTAAATGTGCTAAGTGCTCTTCATCTGTTTTTGAAAACACGGTGACATAATCAAGGTATATAATGATGAAGAAGCCTAGTTCTTCCGAGAATGCTATGTCCATGGCTCTCTGGAAAGTTGCTCCAACATTCATTAGACCAAAAGGCATTTTCACATACATGAAAGTGCCCCATGGTGTAGTAAAGGTTGTCTTTAATTGATCAGCAAGGTGAATTAAGATCTGATTGTACCCTGAGTAGCCATCAAGCAAAGAAATTCTTCTAGACCCTACCACCCTTTGTAAAATATGATCCATCTTGGGTAAAGGGTAGTTGTCTTTTAATGAAGCTTTGTTCAAGTCTCTAAATTCTATACAAAACCTGATTTCTCTAGTTTTCTTCCTAACAGACACCAGATTAGACACCCACTCAGAGTATATAATAGGGACAATAATAATAGCTTCATACATTTTCATGATCTCCTTCTGAACCAAAGGCAACTGAACAGGGTTTATTCTGCGCAGTTTCTATTTGAATGGTTTTTGGTTTTCCTTGAGGGGGATTTTGTGCTGTATTATTTTAGTGTCATAGGATTTAAGGTCTTCGTAATTCCATGCAAAAACATCAGAAAACTCTTTAAACAGCTTTATGTATTTGAGTTTAATGTGAGCTGGCAAAGTTTTAGGCAGTTTAATCATTTTCAGTTTAAGTTCACTGCCTATATTGTACTCTTCCACTTCAGTCTCTACAGGTTCCAGTTTTGGTCTTCTGGCCACATCATTAAAATCAAACAAATCTTCCAAAGGTGCCAGACTGCTTGGCAAACTTTCATCTTTAGAGTGTAGAGTTTCTAACTCCTCTGTTTCTAACTCTACATTCAGTTCAGTTTTGTTTTTAAGTTTGCTAGTCAGAAGATTAATGTTGACAAGTTCAGGAGACGGATCTTCTTCACCAAGAAAATTCTCTTCACTGCAGTCTGTTTCATAATCTGAGCCTGAACTGTTTAGTTCAAATTCATTTCTGAATTGCATGAAGTCTTCTATTTGTTTGTCTTCGTCAAACACCTGCCAATACTTTGGTTATCAGCCACGGCTGGTCTAAATTTTATTTGGTGTTGTATGGTGTTAAGCATGTTCTAGCTGCAAAGGCTAAATTGTGGGTTGCAATATTTCTTTTCCTTGGGACAAAAAACAGTTTGGACTCCTCGAATGTTTTTAAAAGGTCCATGACATCGTTTCGGTAGGCTCTAAGTATGGGATGATTTGCGTTATACTCCCTATTGACTTGCCTAATGACTAAATCTGAATCCCCATACACATTGTGATCCAGATTTATGCAGGAACGCAACAGAAATATGATTACAGACATAATGGAAATAAAATAGCTAGGGTGCTGGTAGCGAATCTCTGAGAAGAGATGTGATGGCCATAGACCTCTGAACTGTGTTACAATGAGGCTCGAGGGCTTATTTATTATTGAGAAACAATGTAGAATCTGAAACGTCCAAAAACCTAACCGTAGGAGATGAGGCGCCAAAACTGTGGGCGCCCGTTTGGGTAAATTGGTGGTTCAACTTCCCGGGGGCATAACTTTGGCACCCGATCTCCGTTTGACGCGCTCAATAGCTCGTTAGAAAGATATATCCGAGGACTTCAATTTTTGAATGAGCAACATCGGTCCATGGACCCATGTTGCTCTCCGTTTTCCCAAAAAATGTCGTTTAGGGCCTCAAAACGGCTCCGGAAGTTCAGGACCCGAAAAACTGCTAAAAATAGTAAGTTTTGTTGCAACTTGGAAATTGAAAGAACTGAATATGGGGGTTCAAATGGAATAGGTGGGTGGCCACCAATATCCACCTGGATCATTAAGCCCCCAAAACGGCTCCGAGAGTGGAGGACCCGAAAACCTGCTAAAAATAGTAAGTTGTGTTGAATGTGAAAAGCTGCAAGAATTGATGGTGCTGGTCCAAATGGAATAGGTGGGTGGCCACGGATATCCACCTGAATCATTCCTCCCTCCTTAGGAAGCAATGTTCCCCATTGCGTTGATATCCTCCATAAGATGAGGAAAATTCTGTTGAACTGAGTATTAGATGTATTGAAGATGTCATGGACCTATGGGTGGACATGCTGGATGCGTTTAGTAAATTTGGTTTCTTTATCAGCATTAGACAGTACATGTTTGGATTCTGTATGTGTAGTTGCAGGATGTATGGCAACATCAGGCAGTGGTGCATTGGGAGTCAAATCAATGGAGTGCTTGTCCTGACAGTGTAGAGGAACCTTTATGAGTGAGGAGAAATTTTCATCGTATTCCTCCATAACTTTGTCCATCTGCTACAGTCATGCAAGGGAGCCCTGTTTCGAGGTTGTGGACACAATATTATTCTTTCCCTGTGAGTGAGTCGTAAGGAAAATGAATTTCCTGGTTTGGGAAACAATCTTACTGCGTTGTTTTGCAGTAGTCAAAGAGATGACAGGAGGCGGTACTACCTCTGGTATCCAGTACAAGTTATTTCCCAAAGTAATAATAACAGCACGAGGCCTAGACTCATACACAGCATGTCGCCTCCACAAGTATGGTTGGCCCAATAATACATCAGCTACATCAAGAGGAGCAACATCACACAATACCTCATCCGTGAATGGCTTGATACTATATGGAAGGCGGCACTGCTGGCGGATGCGGAGATCTCTCCCTGGGTGGAGCCACCCGATGGTATACGGCTGCGGGTGTGCTATGGTTGGTAGGCCGAGCCGCTTCACGACCTCTGCTGAAATGAGGTTCTTTTGGCTTCCGCTATCGACGAGAAATTGCAGCGGAGAACCCTTTACCCACATCTGCGACTGGAAGAGGCGCTCCCCCTCCTCTGGATCCTCTGGACCCTTTTTCTGGATCTTGGTGGTGGCAACAATGGCACTGGGATCCGCATCAATGATTTGCTTCCCTTGCTCATTGCCTTTGTTTGGTTCTAACTCAGGATCAGAAAATGCATCTGATTCGGGTGCCTATAGTTCGGCCACCAAAGACTGTTTGGCCCGACACTCGTTTGTGCTATGAGTGGCACTGTTATGAAAGTCACACCACTTCCCTGTGTCCTTCTTTGGATTTGTGGTGTTGTTCTGAGTCGGATTGCTTTGGCCTTGCCCCTTGTTCTTCGGTTCGGGGGCACCTTTCAGATTTGCAGATCCAAAGTCTCGCTTCTTCTGCTTAAATTTCTGCTCGATCTTGGCGACATAGCGATATTCCGTGCCAAGCGATGTAATGTCGAGGAACTCCATTTCCTCCTGAATGTGTTTGTGCAGACAGTCGTGGTACTTGAGCACCAAATCTCTCTCCGAATCTTTAATACCCATCTTTGTGCACAGGGTATGGAACAGATTCGTCAGTTCGTGCACATCTTGATCCTTTTGTTGCCGTAGTGTGGTCCATTGGATGTATTTGTCCTCATAGCTCCCCACGGGGTAATATTGTTCCTTGATGCCATCTCAGAATGAATTCCAAGTGGGTGTGGCCAAGAACAGAGAGGGTTCCCCTTCGCCCTCTTGCTCACGGTAGGTTTCCTACCGATCTTTGACATGGGGGTAGCTTTGAGAGTGCAAAAATAATCTTTTCTCGGTCGGAAGAAGTCATGGTGAGAAATACCCTTCCAACAAATTTAACCATCTGTCTACAGCGTCTGCATCTAATTTTCCTTCAAATATAGGAATGTCAAAGTTTACCTGTACCTTGAAGGGAGTGGCGCCTCCAGAGTGGCTGTTGGATGCAGATGCGCCATATGTGGGCAGTCGTTGAAGGATTTGAGCAAAGTTATCCATCATCGCGTTCCTTTGTTTCTCGAGGGCCTCCTCGAGCAGTATTTTGATAGGATCTCCTGCTCCCTCGTCTTTATTTTCTTCCGCCATGGGAGGTCGTCGGGGTTTGCGAGGCTGATCTTGCAAGGGTTCAACCAGATCGAGCCCTAACTCCTTATACCCTGACCGCGTTGGGGACATGTAAAGAAAAACAAAGAAAGAGGCGGACCACGCCTTCTGATACCAACGATCTAGATTTATGCGAATATGAGAATAAACACATAACCATAAATACAGAGATGCAGTGGAAATAACACTTCATTTCATTAATATCAAATAACAGAAAGATGCTTACAGACATAATGGAAATAAAATAGCTAGGGTGCTGGTAGCGAATCTCTGAGAAGAGATGTGGTGGCTACAGACCTCTGAACTGTGTTACAATGAGGCTCGAGGGCCTATTTATTGTTAAGAAACAATGTAGAATTTGAAACGTCCAAAAACCTAACCGTAGGAGATGAGGCGCCAAAACTGTGGGCGCCCGTTTGGGTAAATTGGTGGTTCAACTTCCCGGGGGCATAACTTTGGCACCTGATCTCCGTTTGATGTACTCAATAGCTCGTTAGAAATATCTATCCGAGGAGTAAAACTTTCGGGACGAATTTGATGATCAAATTCATTGGTAAAACACGATGCCCAAAAAACGTCGTTTAGGGCCTCAAAACGGCTCCGGAAGTTTAGGACCCGAAAAACTGCTAAAAATAGTAAGTTTTGTTGCAACTTGAAAACTGAAAGAACTGATGATGGGGGTTCAAATGGAATAGGTGGGTGGCCACCAATATCCACCTAGATCATTAAGCCCCCAAAACGGCTCCGAGAGTGGAGGACCCAAAAACTTGCTAAAAATAGTAAGTTGTGCTGAATGTGAAAAGCTGCAAGAATTGATGGTGCTGGTCCAAATGGAATAGGTGGGTGGCCACCGATATCCACCTGGATCACATTGATTCTTGTGGCTCCTAACTTTTTCAATAGATGTAAGCCTAAGAGAAGGGATTCATATTCTGCTATGTTATTGGAACACTGAAAGTTTAATTTGCAGGAAACGCTTTCTGTGTGGTTGTTTTCAGTGTTGCAGATCCAGACACTTACACCATCATTAGTCTTAGTGCATGACCCATCAAAATACATACTCCAAAGAGGACTATTTTCAGTTTCATCCTGGTTACTGTCCTCTTCAACTAACGTGCTCAAGGGTTGTGGTGGAATCTCAGCACTTAGTTGTATTTGTTTCAAAACCTCAGGATTTTCGTTGTGTTGAGGGTTATTTTCTTGATTGCGAACGTTTAAAAGCAATGGACACCTAACTTGTAGCTCAAGACCTTTGTTTGGTTTGCTAATGTCTTCAAAAGCAGCAAAATGTTTTGAACCTTCTTCGTTGTGTTCCTCTTCCTCCCTATCAGTCATTAATCCTATTAAAGTGACTTGTTCACCAAGTGTTTCATCATTTAATATAATAAAAGAATCAAGGCCTATATTTACAGAATACAGAGGAGAGTTTTGTGGTCAATCTTGACTTGTAACTGTGTATTTCATATGGGAATCCCTGTAAGTTCTTCTTTTCTGATTGAAAACAGGGATAGTCACATAGGTCATGTCCATTTGCATAGTCCCTTGTAACTTAGCCCCCAAAGATCTTGATAATAGAATTCCATATTTTGGAGGCACATCAGCCACAACAATATCCATGACTAAACATTTGGCTGGAATTTGGGCTAAGTTAACGCAGAGGTCTTTGATTAATCCTAAACATTTCACCCTGCTGGAGTCAAAGGAGTAAAGGTATTTGTAAGGTCTGGTGATTTCTAGACCAAGGCTCTCCATTACAGCTTTTGGCATTAAATTGTGAGAAGCTCCTGAGTCATGCATTGCGTTATGCAAAAAAATTTCATGAACGTTTAAGCTCACATAAAAGGGAGGAACAGGCCCCTCCTGATACATACCTTTAATCTTTAGACCAAAAATAAGCTCTGGTTGGCCATCATTAAGATTGATTGTGTCCTCATTCTCTTCAATGTTTAAAGCCTTCAAAATTTGGGTCCTATATACATGCTGGGCAGCTAACTCAGTGAGGGGAACAAAGATTTTAATCTTTGAAATTTCCTGCTCTAGGCTGAAAGGGATTTGGATTTTTAAAGTGCTGGCCTCAGCCTTATTAGCTGTCACTCTATCAGCAATGCCAGCTTGCTGATTTGTCCTATTTACATTTGACAAAATCGTTTTGATAGGAGTACTAGCTGAGATGTTAGTACTACTAATGTCTGCACGCTGTTTTTCATTGTTTCGAGTGCCTTCCTCTTTACCTTTATCAGAATTTATAGTCATTGTTTTGTCCTTCTGTTTGACAACTTTAGGCTTGGTTGCAGTGCTGTTTTGTGAAGATTTGGCAGAGGTTTTGGTGTTGGGAGTTTGTTGACTGGTTTTTCTTCTAAGGTCATATTATTTTTGAGACTCTATGATGACATTTTCCATGTCTTGATAATAAATTTCATCATCATCTCTTCTATCATCATAAGGTGTATAAAGACCTTTCTTTCTATTATAATGGACTTCAAAGTCATCATCATCTACCCCTAACATGTTGATATCATATTCCTTTGTTATCTCATCTGTTTCCTCAACTTCACTTATATAGTTTTGATGAAAAGGAGGAGTGATATGTTGATCATCTTCCCTAGGTCTGTTTGGAGGTTGGTTCCTTCTAAAATTCTGATTTTGGTTCTGGTTTCTGTTTTGAGGAGCAGTTTGGTTTTGGCTGGCTTGTGCTCTCTCCAGGATGCTCATTTTCTTCATCATCTCTTCCATCATTCTCTCCATATTTGAATTGGAAGTATAAGGTGTGGATTCCTCTCTAAAATATACTCTCTTCTCATTTTTCATTCTTGCTCTCTTCTCCATCAAGTTGACTTCCACAGAAAGAGCACCCTTTTTCATCTCTTCAAGAGTTGCAGGGTTTCTTTCCCTCAGTTGATAGGCCATCTCAGGGTCAAACCCTTCAAGAAATTTGTTTAAAGCTGAGCCTTGTGGAGGTTTTAGATCTAGGGAAAGTGCATTATATACAATGTTAAATCTACTACTATAAGCTTGTACACTTTCCCCAGTGTTTCTATGGAGGTTTTTGTAATCAAGAAATACTTGGAGAGGATTCTTCTTTACTTCCCATTTGTTTAAGAATGTTTGATGGAAGGCTTGAAGATCATTGATACTATGGGGGGTTAAGCCCTTGAACCATTTTCTTACTTATCCCCCTAGATTTTGAGCAAATAATCTAAGCTTGACCGAATCATCATCAATTTCATTTCTGTCAAAGTAGTCATTCATCTTATCCACATGTTGTGATGCGGTTATAGAATTGCTAGCATCATATAATGGAATTTTGGATTGATAGTCTTGTGGAAGATTGACTAGTGATACAGGAAGGAATAAGGGATCATACCATGTAGCCATGGCAGGAGGTGGAGGTGGATTTACAAGAGGTGGATTAACAAGAGGGAAAGTGGGCTGAAGTGGAGTGGTTTGAACAGGAATAGATTGTTGAGCTAATCTTGGATGAGAGACACCTAGGTTATAAAGGAAATGTAAATCAGGAGGTATGGTTTCTCTACTACCAGGATGTTCACTTGTTTCATGAGAAGAAAGTGAAGACTCAGAATCTAACTGATCTAAATCACCAAGAGACCTAGTTCTAAAGGGATTTACTAAGTCCACTCGTGATTGTTGTAGAGCTGAAATATTTTCAGGAACTGAATTAGCTCTCAAGGGTGATCTAACAATAGTTGGTGATTTAATCCTAGGAGAGTTCCTCAGAATAATTTCTAGGTTATCAACTATCTCAGTTGGATCAGGGTCAAGATAGGCTCCAGTGTGGATATTTCTAGGAGCCACTATGTTGTGTTTTTTAGACCTAAATAAACAAGAAAAGTTCAACCAGGTATGACAGTATTTGAGAGGTTAACTAATCTGTTTACACAAATTTTAATCCTACAGTCCTCTAACTGAGTTTGAATGATATTACAATGATAAGGGTTCTTCCCAGTGGAGTCTTAAGGTCTACTCGGGATTGTGGAGTTTCCAAGTGGAAGTTTTCAGCTCTTTTTCAGAGGTAAAAGGTTTTATGGTCCACCACCATGTTTATTGGGTACCAATCTGAAATATTTTTGTCTTTTCTGAGTTATTTTTCAGTTGTGTGGCTTCTAAGAATGTACTAACTCTGTTCAAAACTTAGCTACGGTTATGAGACAAAGACAATCTACTCTTATGGCTAAGCCAGCTGATTTTTCAAGGTTAGATAAAGTCTTATGAGAATACTAGGGTTTTCCTAGTTTGCCACTGATTCAAACAAGTTTCATCATGATTACCATTTCTTGGTAGTGCTCGAAAAGGCTGCTTTTTACTCACAATGTTTTATGAAGCTTTTGAGGGAAGTGTCCCCAGTGTAGTCGCCAGAAATGTTAGTTGCTGGTGGCTCAGCTGGTTAATATAGCAAATGTTCTTGAACCAAATCTATGATATCCTATGGTTACCTTCAAATGAAAATAATTCTGGGTTCGATCCCGAGTGGAGTCGCCAGAAATGTTAGGTCCCTGTAATCAGCAAGATTGGCAAAGTCTGGTCACAGGGAGAAACATCGTTTCAACCACTTTGGGATTCTAGGATCTAACCCTCCTGAATCCAGAGAGGGATCTCTCCAATAACGGCAAAGATGGATTTGTCTTTGAATTTTTGAGTAATGATATCAGGCTAGTTATAAGGCCAAGGGTTTTGTTTTTTTTTTTATGGTTGAGCATGATTACTGTTTGAGGTGGAAATTTCTAAATGCAAAGAGTTTCAAAGGTGTGAAGTTGCAAGCAAATAGAACAAGCTTTGGACAGGAAGGTAGATAACTGCAATTTTTAGTCCATTGGGCTATGGAGTCACACTAGGGTTTAATTGGAACAAAAAGAGTCAAGGGTGGTCCATGGGGCAAGTCATATATGTCTAAGGATCTCTTTAAGGTTTGATTTATGGAATTAAATAGTACAACAAGAAAGAGAGTTAAACAGATGAAGAACAAAGAGCAACCCAGGATCTGGTAAGTACTTTTAAACTAGCCAGCCTTTGACACACACTTCAGAAAAACATGAAAGCAAACTAGGATCTGGTAAGTACTTCTAAAATAGCCAGCCTTTGATATACTTTCAATAGAAAACATAAAACAAAAGGGAAACTCAAAGGCAACTGTTGGAGTAGAAACTAGCGGGTCGGGCTCACCACAAATCCTCTCCTAGCTCTGCTTTACTTGGTCACTTTCAAGAAAATCACAAGGATAACACATAATGGCCTAAGATCTGGTAAGTAATTCTAAACTAGCCAGCTTTTAACACATTCCAAGGGAAAATTTCAGACAGTCTTTGGGATAAAACTAGGACGAGGGCACACCATATCTTCCTTAGTTCATCTTTACTTAACATATACTGAAAATAACATTTGACAATAAAATTAATCTAAGACAATAAGACGAGGGAACGCCAGCATTCCTATGCTCAAAATGAATTAGATCATTCCTAAATAGCACAGATTGGAAGAAAACATTTAGATAAATATTTTCAGTCAGAGAAGGGTACTGATATACAGTAGGTCCTAACTCTATGCATGTTGTTATTTATAAGAGAAGATGGACACAATGAAAACAGAAACAAAATAACAACTTACAATGAGGAAAAAATCACCTTCAACATAGACTAGGATCCCATAAATCAGCTTGTATTGATGCTCCAAACTAGTTACAGCTTTAAGTCCAATGCTTTAGTTTAGCAATCATCTACTCATCTCAGCCTAACTTATCTATAACAAGCAGAGCTTCAAGGGCTAGTGAATAATATTTACAAGTAGAAGTCTCAAGCTCAATTACATTACATTGATCAGCAACTACATCAACCAACCCTTCTCTCATCTTCTGTAGTAGTATTTATAGAAGAATGAGGAGGTGAGATCTGATAAAAGATCTCGAATTAGAATTAATACAGACTTAATGGCTTCTTGGCCTTTGGGGGGCTCAATGAAGAAAATTACATAGGTGTCCTCTGTATTAAATGATTTACATAAATATTTAAGCTCGATGGGAGCTCTTTTTGACCTTTCAGGCTCTGTGTGGTGTCAAATTAACTCTGCAGATGTTTTGTCATTAAGTTCCTTGGCATAATTTACTCTCTGGCTACGTTTGAGACAAATATCTGATCCTGATCAATAACTCCAGCCTCGGATATGAATGCTTTGAGGCACAGGTGGCATCGTGGTAGCTAGAGGCATCAATTTTCCTTGGCTGTGGCGATGGAGGCTTTTCTGTTGATAAAACACTTTAGATTTTCTTCAAACTGTGTTTTAATTAGGGATTAGGATTTTGATAAACCATATTAGACATAATCCCCACAAAATTTGTCTTCAATCTTCTGCTTCGGTATATTTTGTCTTTGGCACTGATACTCTCTGACTATGCCTGATTCATTGTGTTTTGCTGGTGTGCAGGGCTGCACAGGGATGATATGGAATCAATGCTTCATGAATCATCAATGAAATGTGAATTCGAAACCTGAAAATGATTCTCTTTGATGGATCAGAGATGGGAGGATCATCACCCACAGCCTATGAATTTTCTTCAGCATGGTGGAAAAACATTTAACCCTGAAAAATAAAAATAAAATATTAGAAAATCCTGCATGTATAGGTTAACTGCTTCAGAAGGCACGTGGGGATAGAGGGGGTCAAAAGAAAATCGGGGAGGAGTTAAAACGGAGCCTTCGATCGCGCAGAGATCGACGGTCGGGAGCAGAAGTGAAAAGTCAAAGCGGAAAATGTTGACTGGGTGACGAATCAGGGTGATGAAATATGGGCCATCGATCTTCAGATCAGATTGACGGTGGAGATGCTTTTAACACTGCACCGTATCCTGGTTAAATATCGGGCGTCTTCGGAGAGCAATCACCATTCGATGGGCAGCCCTGGATTGGATGGTGGACGCCAATATCGCGCCAGGTCCACGTCTGATCTTTAACACGTGATGAACGGTGGTTTGGTGAACAGTGCTTAGGCCACGCGTCAAACGGTGTATGGAATCGCTGCAAAATGAAAAAAACCGCCCCGCTCTTAAAAGAAGTGCGATGGATACTGCGTGGTTTTTCAACAGTGAGTGATTGGCGGGGACCACCGGGTGAGAGACTGCGCACCGTCGATCTGCAGATCAGATTGACGGTGGAGATTGACTGGAATTTTTACATCAGTGGAAATTTTATAATATAATAGAAACCGACGAAAACATACAATCGAAGGTTATACTTTGGCCGGAAGTACTTAATATTCAATATGGCTTGGCGCCTGTCTGTGGGGGTATGGGTTATATGGAGAATCATATGACCAGGGGGTTAAAGAGGAGGGGCTAATTGAAATCGGACAACGCGATAAGCACTTATAAGGCTAGCGCTTGGTTCTAGCACCAAGGCATATGGAGGAAGATATTTTTAGACTTAGCCCAAGGGGGCTTAAGTCTATAATATATAAAAATGAATTTTTATGGATTTTCAATGATTTTCGATGGTTGTTGGGGGTTTTGATAAGGCAATAAAGGGTCTTAAACCTTATTAAAGGGATTATGATGAAGGGGAAAGGGGGAAAACATGAAAATGAAGGATTTCATGGGAAAAGTAAAGGCAAAGATGACGCTAGTTTTGGAAGAAGGGGAAAAAGGAAAATGGTGCTTGCAGCAGTATTCTTTCTTGGGAATTAGCAGGATTTCTGAATGTAGAATAGGCACAGTAGTGAATATTGGGACAGAGGCATGAGGCCTTCAAGAGTCTTCAAGAGCCAACACTTTTTAGCAATAAAATTTGTTCCTTGAAGGCTCCAAACAGTCTTAGCCACCTTTTGGTATAACAATTTTTATAGGTGGCTAACAGACTGAGGTTGGGATAGTTCTTGTTGGGGCCCCACTATTAGTATTTCCAGCATTAGGGTCGAGGCTGCCACTAGTGTTAGGTCTTGAACCAGACATGGTGAAGGTGACAGGAGGAGAGTCAGGGATAGAACTAGAAGGAGAACCTGATGAACCAGAAGCAGAGTCAGAATGAGGACTTGGTGGAGGATGAACTCAAACTCTACGTGGAGGAGTAAGTTTTCCCACCAGAAACTGAGGATGAAGGCCTAGGAGTCTCCAGGATAAATTCCTTGGGGGCGCAATGATGGAAAATATACACGGATCATAGAAGGAAGAGAGACCAGCAAGGGCAAGGATGTGTAGGATCAAATGATTACAATGTCGAAACAAGGGCAGAGAGGTGCATGATCAATTGATTACAATTTTATAGTCTTGGCTTGGTGGTGTAAACCAGGCGCTCTTCACTTAGGGTGTACATTTATGTGATAAGTATATTAATTTTAATTAAGCGCAGATGTGTGTAGAGAAAAAAAGAAAAAAATATGATGTATAACAGTAAATAAATCTGAAAATGATAGTAAAGGAAACTATATACGACAGAAAAAAAGTAGCTAAAGATGCATCAATTTAAACCCAAGGAGAAGGGCTTCCCAACACCTAGTCTATGGGTGGGCAGAATCTAGTCAAAACACACAAAATGGCCAATGGATATAAAGTTGGGAGGGTTAGGGATCTAAAGGTCATATCTGCTGGAAATAGGTGCAAAAAAAACAAATAACCAGAGGGAAAAGTGCTGAAAAAAGGGTGGTGAAAAGCTACAACTTGAAGGGGAACAAAGGGAAACCTAAAGGATGACCAAACAAAACAAAAAAGAGGTGTTTTGGATGGATGAATAACCGATCTGAAATAGATCTTAAAGTACAAGTTCATATATGAAAAATGGCTGAACACACTGAAATATTAGAAGGTGGAAGCATATTGAAGCCCTAAGGGGCTTGCTTCCTACTTCGATGAGTAAAAAAAAGCAATTATAGGTCCAAGACTGGTGGGGAGGGAGGTCATACAACCCTAAAAATTAGCCCATAAAAACCCAGAATAATCACAGAAAAACTCCCGCAAAAAGTACAGGTCGTAGGTTCTGACTTGTTTTCAGCAGAGGTCATAGGTTTGAGGCTGTTTTGTGCATCCTGAAGGTTTATGTTGCAAGTTTTGGCCCAAAAAGTGAGACCTACACTTCCCACCATCTTGGGAGCATGTTTCAGAAAAAAAAATTCGTCTGAACTACAACTAACACCTGTCACCTGTGCAATAGGCCAAGAAACACACAGAAGTTAAAATTTTTACTATTTTAGGGTTTTAAAGGTTAAAAACAACATCAAGAAATGAAAAATAAGAAGATGGAGAAAAAACCTAGGGGTTGAAGTAGCTGGTCATGCAGGGATCTGAAAAACGACAACGGTCATAATTATAAACCCTTGTGGAGTTGCTAGTTGTTAGTGTGAATTCTAATTGCAAGGGTATGAAAAAAAATCACTTTAGCTGTGCATAAAAAACAACCCTAACATCAAATATGGCTGTCAATTTTCTTAGATATGCAGTTATTGATCAAAATAAATGCTACAAAAATCCAGATCTTAGTAGTTAAATACATTAAACAACAAAAATAAGCAAGAGTTGCTCCATGCATCTAAAGAATGTTTTGTATTATGACACCTGGAAAGGGAACATAGAAATATGTTACCAGTCCCCCTTAATGGGATGGGTTCTTGTATGTCCTCAACACTTCAGATCTAATATCTCTCTCTCTTGATAGTGCAAAAAACCTAGACAAAAATGGAACTCAAGGGGAGTTCACAAGCAAAAGGTAGAAAAATATGACAATGATGGTGGATCAAATTTAGACCAAAAGTATAGATCCAGAGTGATATTTAGGCAACAAAAGGTAGTGAATGAATGGAAAATACCTTCTATTTATAACAAAATATTGAGTTAGTCTTGATATTGGTGCATAATTAAAATATTATTAACCAAATCTAGATCCAACTTTTATGGAATATTTTATTATTTTTTTTGGAGGGAAAAAGAATTTGAATTTGGTCAAATCCATTTATTTGTAAATAATAAATAAATAAATGATTTATTTATTATTTTAAGAATGTGGTTGAGCAATAATTAAATAAATAATGATTTATTCAATTATTTATAAATGATTTAGTCAAATTTAACAAGGAATATTATTTAAATTAATGTTTTAAATAATTATTCCTAGAAAATAATAAGATAAATAGTGATTTATCTAATTAATTTTCCTATTTTGGGTTAAATATGACCAGGAATATTAATTAAATTGTGGTTAGTTAATTATCCCTTGAGGAAAATCAAACAAATAAGGATTTATTTAATTATTCCTCATGGGGTTTCCTGTTTAGACCATAAAAAACTTAATAAATTATGGTTACTAAGTTATTTTTCATAGTGAAAGAAATTTTACTAGGGTAAAATTGGTCATACATGGTGTAATTTGGTCCATCTTATAGTAACAGGTTAGATGAAAAAAAATTGGTGTAAAAAAAATCACCCTGTATCACCCACAAGCTAATGGCACAGTAGAAGCTTTCAACAAAATTTTGGAGAACACTTTTACCAATATGTGTAATTCCAATCAAAATGACTGGGACATGCACATCCCTTCGGTGCTATGGGCCTATAGTGTTGAACCCTTAGTTAAAATGAGAGGGGGGGGGGGGGGTGAATCATTTTAACACATTCATGGAATTTTAAAACTTTTCATTAAACCTTATTTACAACTTCATTTCATGTCCAACTTAATATGTGAGTAATCTTAGAATGTGAGCAACAAGTATTAATACAATATAACAGTAGACTTAATATGAGAGCAGTAGGTATTAAGCAGATGATATAAATCAGATCAACACATAAACATCATGCACAAAGAGACCAGATATAAGTGGAAACCCATAAAGGGAGAAAGCCACATCTTATTATTGTTGTGATGCAAAGGCAAGCTCCAACTCCCTCTCACCACTGTTTTTCTGCAGGCACCAACCTACAGGAGGCTCCAACCTCAATTCTGCAAGCTACAACTTGCAAGGAAGAACCAACTCCCTTCAATTTTCTGCAAGCACCAACCTACAGCAGGCTCCAACCTCAGTCAGCTACAACTGACAGCTATCAAGCTGCAACTTGATATGGAAGCTCCAACTTCCTCAATTTATCAAACTGAATGTTTGCTAATTTACCTCAGATATCAGCTCTGTTCTGTAGCATCTCTTTTTTCTCTTCTTTTCTTAATCTTCTCTGCCTCACTCTTCTATACTCTACTTCTCTATATTTACTCTCTCTCACAATTTTATGCATATCCAGTTGATATTATATATAGAGTTCCTCACATGATTGTTTGTATTTTACTAGGAATTTGGAGTGAACAGTCATGACTCTTTGGCTTCTGTCTTCTCAATCCTTTTATCTGCTCATTCAGAAAATATAGCTGTAGGTATCAATTTAACATTACAGTGGGATATTTGTTCTCTTTTGGAGACTTGCCAATGCATCACAACAATATAAATTAAAATTATTTACATTCAATTACAATGAGAACTCCAGCTCACTCATTCAGCCTCTTGGCTATCTGCGCATTTGTCTTTTCTTTGATTGTGTTTTTGTCCCTTTCGGCTTTGTTTGTCTCCTTATTCACTATCGCAGGGTAATGACCATATGCCATACATTTGTAATTGTGCTTTTTATATCAGCGCTTTTTATATTTCTATATGTAACTACTGACTTTAAATATGGGAAAATTCCAACGCTTTACCCACAACAAGTGTCTTGTTGATGTGGTGAGTTCCGCAAGCGGAACATACATACACCATAGCCTTTGTTTTATGGCCCGATGCAATTTCACACATCGCAATCGTTTTATATTAACATTCGCCCTCCACCTTAAGCCGAGGACCATGGGTCCACAGACCACGTGGCACATTTCAATACTCGACATACTTATAAAAATTTTTAACAAACAAACTGCCACTTCCACTATAACAATAAAGAGTCATGTTAATACTTAACAGATGCCCTTTAGGGCCCACTTGCCACACTTTTCGATGCGATATATTTCTCCTTCAGAGGTTTCCGATTGCGATTGATCGCAGTCGCAAGCTGCCTTGCTCTGATGCAATTTATACCCTCCATAGATTTCTGATTGCAATTAGAACAGGAACTCAAACACTTGTTAATCATAGTTTTTAATCCCATCGGGTCCGAGCTTCAATCGCAATCACAATTCTATTAATATATTTCTCCGACATTCTTCTTTTTTCCGACGCGATTGACCACTGTTCACTGCATTTTGCCGATGCGATTGGAATTGGAACTCAAACATTTGTTAATTATAGTTTATAAGCCCATCGGGTCCGGGCTTCAATCACAATCGCAATTCTTTTAATATATTGCTCTGATGTTCTGCTTTTGTCCGATGCGATTGACCACTGTTCACTGCATTTTGCTGATGCGATTGGAACTGGAACTCAAACACATATTAAACATGATTCATAGACCCATTGGGTCCGGGATTCAATCGCAATCACAACCTGTTGTTAACCTATTCCGCTGCCCTTATAATCTCCGATGCAATTGGGAAGGGTCCCACCTTATGGTACTTTGGTTCTGATAATAAAGCGCTCCATATAGATTAATATATATGCTTTGGACCTTTGTGCATAAGGCGCAATATATGTAAATATGTTGCATATATACTCCAACATGGGTAACGATTCTCGGAATGAGATATATATATATAATTTGCTGCTTGGGTTATACGATTCCCAGAATTGTGTTTATGTATCGTCCAGCTGGGGTAGTGATTCTCGGAATTTGTTCGTATATATATACCTACCGCTTGGGTTAAGATTCCCGGAATTTATGTATGAAATTTCTCTGCCTCTGCTGTGCTAATGGCTCTGCCTCTACTGTGATAACGACTCTGCCTCTGCCGTGATAACGGCTCTGCCTCTACCTCCACAACTCTGCCTCTGCCTCTGCAGTGATAACGGCTCTGCCTCTATTCATATCTTCCCCTGTATTCGCTATTTTCTGGCTAGGCTCTGCCTCTGCCTTCGCTGTGCTTCTTTCTCTGTCTCTGCCATTGCTTCCTTTGCTGCTTCTGCTGTTTGAATGTTACATATCGACAGTCTTCTTCCACCCGTCTCCTTTGCTTCCTTTGTTCTCTTCTTTGTTGCCTCCTTTATCTGTCTCTGTCTTTGCTGCCACCTTTTCCATCAATGACAACATTTCCAACATATAGGACTACATGCAAGAAGTTGAATAGGAAGACTCGTTTTAGAATGTTCTATGGACAGGAGGCCATCATGCCCATGTAATTTTTTGTCCCCAGCCTGCACAATGTGGCTTTCAAAAATATGGCGGAACCTGACATCATGGAGGAAAGCTTAGCATAGCTAGTTATTTTGGAAGGATATCGGTTTATTGATAATTTTCATCAACACGTACAAAATGCACGTGAAAAAGCTTGGCATGACCAACACATCTGACAGAAGGTATTTAAGGAAGAAGAGTTGGTTTCTCTCTATGATAGTCAATTTGCGTGCCATCTAGGGAAGTTTTGTAAGCATTGGTTGGGACCGTATATATTAAAAGAGATTACTTATGGTGGTGTGGTGCACTTGGCCACGCTGTGAGGAGAGTAACTTCCTAGGTATGTTAATGAAAGTCATCTAAATCCCTATAGGGAAAATATGGTGCCTACCAAATGACTATATGGTCAGGGCATCAAAATTGGGGGATTTTCACGTGCTATGAGGGGGAGGTGTAGATAGGTATGACAGAAGCACAATGATAGTTCGTAGGTGATTAGGAGGTCATAAATTTTTCTCAAAATTTAAAGTTACAAGATTGGGTTGAAACCATGAGGGTTGCGTAGATCTCATCTTCCTGATTCTGGTGTTGTGAATGGTTCGAAAAACCGATGTTGTATGATGGAGATATCGCGTTTTGATTGAATTACCAAACAACTACATTTTGCGACAGCATTGACTTGGATGCCTAGTCAGCATGGAGGATGCATAGTCAGCAAAAAGGAATATTCTAAAGAATATTCCTTTTCTCAAATCCATTTAGAGGCTGACAAGTGGCGCATTGTGATTTTTTGGTGGATTGTATGTTGATTTTGGTGGACCAATTATACGGTGACACATGGCCAGCCCTAAGGCCGCAACGTGTCCCCAAGGTGTAGTGTAAAATTTTATGAGGTCTGCAGGGTTCGACCCCACGACCTCTGGCCTGCACGCAAAGGTCTCCACCAACCAGGATATGTTGTGACTTAACCTCTATAGTCCAATGGATATATTTAAAGTGTTATACATTGGCTTTTGGGCATTGATACCAGTAGCGGTCCCGTGAAAGGATGGTCACATTGCAACACAAAAATGTAACACCGAACTATTAACTGTCGGCTATTCCACTCGGTGGTCATCGAAAATTTAATGCCGAAACCTGTCACATGCCATACTATGGTTAAATTTTATCTAAAAATTTCATTTAAACTCCGCTTCTAACTCCGGTTTCAAGTCTATAACCCACAGTTTAAGCCTGGAGTTCTGCTTGGGATTTTAATATCACCGCAATTTTTGGGGGTTGGCATGTGGCCACTCCCTACCCCTAACATTTAATATTACAGTTACTGCTAGCAAAAAACTTGGAGCACCCTATTTTTATGCGAATTTGGCCAAATTTAACTCCATTTAAGTTGAGCTCTCCACAATTAGTGGAGCTTTTCTAGGTTTTACTAGGAAAATGAGTTGGAGGCTCAATTTTCGCCCATTCTGAGTGAATGAAGAGTCAATATAGGCTAATTAGAGCATTATGCAGCCATTAGTGTAGAGAAAAAAATCATTAGAGGACTGTCAACACATGTATTTTTAAAATTTTGAGCATAATAAAAGATGGACATGCCATTGGGAGTTGGACCAACAGATGTAGCCTAGGAGGGGTGAACTGCTTCATCATTATTTATTTGTAAATCTTATGTGTTTTTTTATTTCTCTATTATAAACTACTATTTAGTGTTATTTCTCTTATTTCATGCTTCTAATTCACTAAAATCACTTACAATTCATGGTTAAAATTCTCAATCCTTAAGAAAAATATGGAGATAAGTATGAACATGTTTTATAACTGAAAAGACACTTAGCACAGAAAAACTAATAGAGTCCTTTCAGATCAGATTGGTATTAGAGCTAGAGTTTATTCTCTAGTGTTGTTTTGTGGAAATATTTGTTTAACTGTTTGTAAGTTTTAGATGCTTACTAGGCTCAAGCTCAAGAGAGGAGAAGGCACATTGGTGGAAGCAAGATTGTCTCAAAGTGAGCCACCACAAAGGAGAGCAAGATTACCACAATCTCCACCACCTTGTTCACCTCCTAAGGAAGCTGAAGCAACATTAAGCATGCCTTCAGAGGAAGAAGAATTCCATGAAGAAGTTAATCCCAAAGAGGAGGAAAGAGTGTTTAGGAAAAAATTTCTTGACATGACTGAGATGGTTAGAATCCTTTATCAAGAAAGGAATGAGAAACTAGAAGGAGAAGGATTCAAACTTCACAAGGAATTACAAGGATAGTCATGAGGTCACAATGATGAAGATAAGTCAAAGAAGGGAAATGGAGGAAATGGAGGCAGTGGAAATTCACCATCCTCACCCTCATCATCATCATCTTCTACTTCATCTTCAGTACATCAACCACACAAGTCTAAGAACACTAGTAAAAGTCATTTTTAAAACTTGATGTTGAGTTTGAATTGCCAATGTTTAATGGTGAAGTCAATACAAAAATATTGATAATTGGATTAGGCAATTAGAGGTCTATTTGAGAATCTAGAACCTTAAATATGAAGATAACAAAATCGAATTAGCTTCATTGAGAATGGAAGGTGCAACACTTGTTTGGTGGGAAGCCAAGACAAAGGAGGAGATCAAGAAGCATGGTAAGATTATTCTATCATGGGATGATTTCTACTACAATAAAACAACATTTTTATCCATTATATCATATGCAGAAAGCCATAATGAACTGGAAAAACTTTAGACAATTGAATGGATAGAATGTGCAAGAATACACCCAAGAATTTAGTAGAAGATCTCTCTTATTAGGGGTAGATTTTTAGAGCCAAGGTACTTTGCTCAAGTACATAGGAGGCTTACATAGCTACTATTGGGTCATAAAGGTGCCTAATTTAAAGGTAACCTTAATTGTTTTTTCATTAATTATCAACCCATGGAAAGTCTTGTTATTTCAAGAGCGTAAGCACAGTATATGAAAGTGACATCGAGGAACACTACTCTAAAGTGTCATAACGAAGACTATCTAATTCTCGAATTTCAATCAAATCAACTTGGAAGTGAATTATTAAATGCTTCTATTGTAAGCCTATGAAGAAATAACTACTTAAGACTGAAAATAATCTACTCCAATTGAATAGCACACTCTGAGGAATTGAACAACAACTTTAGTGAATTGAACAACAAGTCTAATGAATTGAACAACAAGCAATGATTCTAAATTTTGCAATGGAATTCTCTTTTAATCAACTAATTCCATCTTTATGAATTACACATCAGCCAAATGCTCACAATGATGATGAAAATGTCAATGTCAACTATATTCAGAATTAAACAACAATCATGTTGGATCTAAACTAACAAGTATAAAAGTAGTGAAATAAAATAAAATAACATGAATAGTAAACTAGTCTAGTAAAAAGGAAGATATAACATTTTGTGCTCACAATTAAAAAATTCAAACGATATACTATGAAATGTAATGGATAATCTGGAAACACAAATTCTGTAAATAAACGTAAAGCACAAAAGTAACAGAAGAACCCCTAGGGATGGGCCCAAAGCCACTAGAAGCCTGTTGCTAAGGAATACTCAGAAGTTGTCTATTCCAAAAACGCTAAATTATTCATTAATTCTCCAAACAATACATTAGTACAAAACTTGACAATTCTGTTCGAGTGCATTTATTACAGAAATATTAAATTACAAGAACAATTTTTCTTGTTCCTTCTTCAGCCTTTTATAGCTTAAAGGAGAATTCAGGAGTAGTAACAAGTCTTACTCATTATGGGACCCTACTGTTTCATGGTCATTGATTGAATATTCCAAGCGTGGTCGTATCTTTCCATCTTCTTCCAATTCGTAGGAGCCACTATGATTCAGTTTTTCTTCCTTGTCAGCTGTTTTTTAGTTATTAACAATTCGGCCGCTTTGCTTCCCTGTCAATAAAGATAGTGACAAGTCAGTTCGTATTTTATTCAACACTCCTTTTATCATTAGTTCACTCTACCTTGGATTTAAATTATTTTCTTTACTTTGTTGCTAAGATGAAGGGAAAATACATAAAAGTACAAGAAAAATTGTGGTAAATATGGGGTGAAATGTACCTTCTTCTTGGCCCAACATACTCCCTTGCTTACCTTTTTCTAGGTCCTCATGCAAATAAATGGTTGAGGTGTAGCTGAGTTAGAGAATATGCAGGGTATACCTCCTTTTTGTAGAGTCTGAAGCCATGTCTCTGTTTGATCTTTGCAAATGCTAAGTTTGTGTGCCCCTCTAGTAACTCATAATCATGACGATAGTACTCAAGGGAGTACCAGATGAGGGGGCACCTGTATCTGTACCCTATCCATGTAGGGCCCATGTTCAAAATTAGGTTTTTGTACAGGAGGAATCTAGAAGCAACAACTTTGAAGTTCCTGTAACCAAATGGTTCTCTATTCTTCACATTATTTGTAGAGGCTAGCCATCTCTATTTGGCTACTGCCAAAGCTTCTTCCTGAATGTCCTGGAAGTATGTACGCCCATGCTACACAATATCCCTGAAAATCGGTCCCAATTTGGATATCACTCCTTTCCTCTGCATGAATTTCTTATGTTGGGTGAACAGGTACAGGGGTTTAGTAGGTTCCCCCTAATCCATAGGTTTAGGCCATGCTCTCTTTTCTGAAAGGTGTTGTAGGCCTGTTGTATGGTAAAAAAACCCTCCCATTTCTTAATTTTAGAATAAAATTAGTTTAGAAATAGGTCCCCTTTATTTTTAGATAAAGATAAAAGACTTTGAGGAAATCTGATTATTTTAAAATAAAACAATAAAAAATTCATTGTTTAGAAAAGCATGTATCGCATATCGCATACCACAAGTTCATATAAACAAATCTAACATTGAATTTTTCCAATATGATTGAACTTAAGTCTTATATCTCATCGGCACAAAGCATACAATTTCATGTTAAAAATACCGATGCGATAAAGTAAATCGAAATCGCAAATTGGTAAAGTCTTGAGTTGTCATATTTCCTTTGTAAAACTCCGATGCGATGTGACTTATTACAATAATATTTTGAAAAGGTTATCTTTCATTCGGATCCATTTATTAAATTCCAATGTGATACGATTTATCGCAATCGCATTTCGAAGAAGCAACATCACATTTACTTGTTTATAAAACTCCGATGCGATGGACCCCACCATCATTGCAATCACATTTCAGCGAAAATCATGTACAACTCAATTCCTTTGGAAATATCCAATGCGATATACTATCATCACAATTGAAAATCGACAGAAAATATGAGATGTCGTTTGATTCCCTTTCAAAAACTCCGATGCGATGAATATTAAGTCTTTATTTATT
This sequence comes from Pinus albicaulis, assembly GCA_034641835.2. Taxonomy (NCBI): domain Eukaryota; kingdom Viridiplantae; phylum Streptophyta; class Pinopsida; order Pinales; family Pinaceae; genus Pinus; species Pinus albicaulis. The sequence goes on from CM076578.1 coordinate 1,946,869,989, forward strand.
GCTGTTTGCGCTGCGCATATATTATTTATTAATCGCAATCGGAAAATTCAAAGGGAAAGTTTTACATTAACATTTCAATATCGACGATCTCCAATTGTAAGAGTATCATTAATTAGAAAATCAAATGAATTATGATAATTGATTCTCATATCAATGCGTGAATGTGACTTTTCTTTAAGGCATTCATTTTTAATACGTGGTTAATCAATTTGGGATCATTAATAAAAATATTTTTGCACAGTTGTTCTCCTAACTTCATTTCTTCTCGCATCTGAAAGGTTTGTCTCATCTACAGAGCTATAGAACATCCAACCCTTTTTTTCACTGAACTAGTGAAGCGATACCAGACGAAGAATATGTCTAAGAATCTTAAGAAATCAAGAACTACTGCCGCCTCAAAGACCACTGCCACTATGACAATGTCAAAAGAAAAGCCAGCCAAGATAAAGCTAGTTATAGATACCATGTGTCAGGGTCTCGGGAAGCTTTTCTGGGAAGAATTCTATAATTTTCTTGAAAAAGAAGACCATATAGTTACAGAGGTAAAAGAAATAGTTCTAGATGAAGAATCAGATTCAGATGAAAATCCCCTTAAAGAAATCGCAAATTATTTTCTTCATAAAATTGCAGCTCGGGCAAATGTATTCCCATATTATGACATAACACAATGGGTGATAGAAAACACCACTGTCACAAACACAAAATTCGTGACAGTTGGGGGAAATATGTTTGGGTCCTTTAGAGCAGAAGACATCAAAGCAATGTACCATCTGCTAGATCCTCAAAAGACCTACAATAAAGCCTTCAGAGTGTTGGCAATATGTTTCTTGTATCCTACTATATTGAATTGGTTGTCCTTGATGGAAACTCTCTGGCAAAGGATGCAGCTAATGACTATATGAAGAATCTCAGAAATCCATCAGCAGTTCTATACAAGCAGATTGATTTTTTCCATATAGAACAATGTATACGCGGGTTTGTAACAACCAAGTCACGTATGTACGCAGATAAGTACGTCCCAAGTTGCGTATGCCCTTTTGCACTCCCAAAATTATAAAACCAAGGGGTATTACCATGGTTTTGGCACACAGTATTGAGCGCTGTATGGTTTATTTGATTTCGTCCAAGAATACCATCAGAAGTTGTGTGGTTTTGGCTCATGGTATTGGTAAAAGATAAATCTATCTAAGGAGAAGAAGATCATAATGCAAGTGGTGGATGTGTAAGGGTTGTTGATGAATAAATCTCTAAGGAATATCTGCATGGATGAACTCTATTCTTAATTGATAGATCTGAAGCTATGATGCACCCATGGGTATAATTATGGTTCAAGATCTCTAGATCTGATGATGATGAATCTCTATTTTGATCTACTGACAAAATCATGAAGAATGGCTCAAGTATACTGAAGAAAATGAAGACATCTAGGTAAGTTTTTATAGATCTGGTCTGTTCTACAAAATTTATTTTTTACAGATCTATACGCTAGTTGGGTTTAGCAAAAGCGCATATATACGCGGGTTCACTTAATGAAAAGCGTGTATGGCAATTAGGGTTTTTGAAGAATAAAATTCACAGAAGTATACGCGATTTGGTGTGCAGGAAAGCGCGTATGTACGTGGCTTCAGTGAAGCAAATTAGCGTATGCTATTTGAATTAATGAATGTTCAGGGTTGAGTTTGTATCTCCATATCTCTTCTAAAGTCTGGGTTATTTCTAATATTTTGGTTACAGTGCTCTCACTGTTCTGTTTGAAGTATTTGGCAAAGTATGCTTGTTGATGTTAAGTGAAGGGTTGTGTCGAAGCTGTTTGATCTAGTATGAAAATTGATGAAACATGGTCTACAGTGGGTTTGAGGGTTGAAGTAGAAGCTTTCAGCCAGTAGAAGCTGGTGTTGAAATTAGGGGGTCGAAGCTCCCTTCCAGGAGAGGCTGGTAAACAAGATCAGGGGGTTGGATCTCCCTTCCATTTGCAGCTGGAAAACGAGCGAAGGTTGCATCCTTCTGTAGGTAGAATCCTGCGTACTGGTATGAGTCTGCATCAGTACTATGTTGTAAAAGGTTTTCCAAATAATAAAGATTGAAAATAGAGACGACAACAGTGGTGGTTTTCTCCCGAATTGGGTTTCCACCTTAAATATTGGTGTTCATGTGTGTGATGCTTTATTCTGTTGATTACTGCTCATAACCTGATACATAACTGATAAATCTATTTATAAGATTGCTTCTGAGAATTTTCTAAATCTGGAAAGTTAAATCTATATACGTTAGTTTCCTTCTACATTTCCGCGTGCATACGCTAGTTCCATTCATAAAAACCGCGTATGGAAATTTGCTCAAAGAAAATGATGAATTTATATTATAAGCTGTAAATACTGATTCACCCCCCCTCTCAGTATTTTTCCCAACAATTGGTATCAGATCAGGTCCTTCTGAAAAAGCTTAGCAGCTAGAAGGAAGATCAATCAAGATGAGAAATCAAGAAGGAACAACATCTATCAGGCCTCCGCTCTTCAACGAAAACAATTTAATATTATGGAAAACAAGGATGAGATCCTATCTTCAGTCTCTGGGAGCAGATGTATGGGCTATTATTGAAGGAGGATATCAATATCCAGCCGCAACACCAACAGATCCAACGGAAAGAAAGAATTATGAAACAAATGCAAAGGTGGTCAATGTTCTATTGGGAAGTCTAACTGAATCAGAATTTGTCAAAGTCATGCAGTTGGATACAACAAAGGCAATATGGGACAAAATAATTATAAGTTATGAAGGTGATGCAAAGGTAAAAAGTGCTAAACTCCAAACTCTCAGAATTCAATATGAGAATCTAAAAATGCATAATGAGGAGAGCATTGCCAATTTCTTTTTATGTCTTGATGATATTGTAAATCATATGAAAAATCTGGGAGAAACAATAACCGAATCTACTTTGGTTGAGAAAGTTTTAAGATCACTAACGGAAAAATTTGAGTCAAAATTTTCTGCTCTTGAAGAAAAGTAGGATCTTCAAAATCTTACTGTGGTACAACTTCATGGCATACTAACTGCATGTGAAATGAGAAGAGGAGGACCATCTGAAGTCAAAGAAGCCATCTTTAGAGCTTCTACAAAAGGGAAAGAAGTACAAGAGACAGAAGGATCAGGGTGTATCTCAGAAGAAGATGAGGTAAATTTTGTAAAGAAACTCCAACTTGGCACAGGACGGTTCAGAGGTAAGCTTCCTTTCAAATGTTTTTCTTGTGGAAGAGTTGGTCATTATGCTGCTAAGTGTCCTTACAAAGAAACACCTGAAAAAGGGAAGGAAGTAGCAAGAAGGAATAAGAATCGGTTTAGCACTAGAAAAAGTTACTATACTCATGAAGACAGTGATGGGTTATCTGATAGAGGAAGAATGTTAACAAGATCTTAGATTTCTCATGGCATTTGAAAAAGAATCTAGAGAAGAAAATATACTTTTATGGATTCTTTAGAGGACAATTATTTTCTTGATGAATTCAATCAACTAAAGATATGCTTAGAAGAAAGTAAAATATCCATAGAAACTCTGAAAAATCAGCTTGAAGAAAAGGAGAAACACGATGAGCAATTAGAATGTGAAATAGTAAGTCGAAGAAAAGAAATTGAGAAAGTGAAGACTTTGAATCTTAGATTTGCTAAAGGATCTGAAACCTTAGATGAGATTATCAAGGTACAACGTTCTCCTTTTATAAAGACAAGTCTTGGATATATCAGAGAATCTTCTCAGACTTTAGCACCAAATTATCTAAAAGCAGCCACAACCAGAATACGACATTCTGCCACTCAGCAAGGGAATGAAGAATCTTCACAGGTAAAGCATGATCAACCCAATTCAAAGAACACTAACAAGAATAATTTTCAAAGAAACACCAACCAATAGGTAAATTCAAGTAGAAGATTTCATGATCGCAAAAATTTCTTCTTCAATGGACAATGTTTCTCATGTCACAATTTTGGTCATAAAGCTGTTCAATGTGTTGCATATAAAACCATCATGACAAGAGAAGCAAGAAAGAAAAGGATGGATATTGGAACAAAGAAGAATACCTATAACAACTTTTCTCCTCTTCAAAATGAAGTTGAATGTGCTTATTGAAATAACTTTGGCCATGAAGAATCTGAATGCAGGAGCAAAGTCCAACCAAAAGAGTAGTTTCCTTCAAGCTTGAAAGTGTGGAAAAAGAAGGAATTACAGGTTGAAAATTGTGGCATAGTTTTGTTTGCAGAAGGTGAAGAAAATCAATGATACATTGATAGTGGATGCTCAAAACTCATGACAGGTGACAAAAACAAACTTCTTGCATATAGTGCTCTAGAAAAAGAAAAGAATGTTACATTTGGAAATGATACTCCTGCTATCATTAAGGGAAAAGGGTCTGTTTTTCTAAAAGAAAAGGTGAAAGCTAATAATGTCATGTATGTGGATGGATTAAAGCATAACCTGTTAAGTGTAAGTCATATGTGTGATCAAGGAACTGAAGTTGTCTTTAGTTCAAAAGAATGTGTGGTACATGATCTTGATACAGGTAAAACAATTATAAAAGGAAACAAAACTCCAAGCAACCTGTATGTATTTAATAACTGCAAAGAACAATGTTACTTGAGTAAATCTTCAGAAAACTGGATATGGCATAGAAGGTTGGGGCATCTGAGCTTCTCTCAAATCAACAAATCAAGCAAACTTAAAGTTGTTCGTGATCTTTCCAATATTACTCTACCTGAAAGTATCATATGCAAATATTGCCAATTTGGTAAGAAAACCAGAGTGCAATTTAATTCCAAGGAAGGATCATCAAGTAAGCCTCTTGAACTCATTCATACTGACATATGTGGACCCATGAGGAAAAAGTCACCACGTGGTGAAAAATATTATATCTTATTTATTGATGATTTCTCTAGAATGTGTTGGATTGGGTTGATTAAACACAAAGATGAAGCATTTGAGAAATTTCAGATCTTCAAAGCACTGGTTGAAAATGAATTAGATCTAAAAATCAAGTGTCTTAGATCTGATCGAGAAGGAGAATATACATCAGATGAATTCCTTGAATTTTGTGAACAACATGGCATAAAAAGACAGTTTTCTGTAGCTGGCACTCCACAACAAAATGGCGTAGCAAAAAGAATGAATAGAACAGTTCAACAAATGGCTAGAGCTATGCTTGATGATTCCGGAACACCTGACACATTTTGGGGAGAAGCAGCACATACAACGGTAAATATTCTTAACAAGGCACATGTTCGTGTAAATAGTGATAAAACTCCATATGAACTCTGGTATGGTAATCCTCCCACTGTGAAGAATTTTAGAGTTTTTGGAAGCAAATGCTTTATCAAAAATAATGATGAAAAACTTGGCAAGTTTGAACCCAGAGCAGAGAAAGGGATACTTCGTGGTTACTCCTCTAGGAGTAGAGCATATAAATGTTACAATAAAAGACTTCGGAAGATTGTTGAATGTATTGACGTTGTTATTGAGTCTCCTACAGCTCCAAAAGAAGAAAAACAAACAACAGATTAAGACGATGATGACATATATCCTTCTACATCTAATAGAAATGATATATACAGTGAACCCCATGAAGAACCCGAAGATGATTTATCTGAAAAAGCTCCATCCAGATATGTTCAAAAGAATCATCCAGAATCTCAAATTTTGGGAGAAAAGGGATCAGGTGTATAAACAAGAAGGACTCTTGTGGGATCTTCTAGCTATCTGGCATTTCTATCCACTATTGAACCACAAAATGTCAATCAAGATAGCAAAGATGAATGTTGGATTCAAGCCATGAATGAAGAGCTTGATCAAATTGAAAAGAATCACACTTGGGAATTAGTACCAAGACCTCATGACAAAAATGTCATTGGAACTAAATGGATATTAAAAAACAAGTTAAATGAGAATGGGGATGTTATAAGAAATAAAGCTAGACTTGTTTGCAAGGGGTATGCTCAACAAGAAGGTATAGACTTTGAAGAAACTTTTTCTCCTGTAGCTAGACTTGAAGCCATAAGAATGTTTATTTCTTTTTCAAGCTTCCAACAAATCAAAGTTTATCAAATGGATGTTAAATCTGCTTTTCTCAATGGTGATCTAGAAGAAGAAGTCTATATAGAACAACCAGAAGGATTCATTTTGGGAAATGATGAAAAACTTGTTTGTAAACTTAAAAAAGCTCTATATGGTCTCAAACAAGCTCCAAGGGCATGGTATTATCACCTTCACAAATATCTTCAGCAACAAGGATTTTCAAAGGGGTCTGCTGATAGCAACTTATACACAAAAAATGAAAATGATAAACTATTAATTGTGGTTGTATGTGTTGATGATATCATTTTTGGAAGTAATGAAGAATATATGAGTCAGAAATTTGCTTCTGTTATGCAGCAAGAATTTGAAATGTCTTTACTTGGGGAACTAACATTCTTTCTTGGCTTGCAAGTGAAACAAGCAACAGATGGCATATTCTTATCACAAGAAAAATATCTTAAGTAAATTCTAAAGAAGTATGGCATGGAAGAGTGCAAACCTGTAAGTACACCGATGATAACTGGATGTAATCTCAATTCTCATGATGATTCTCCTACGGTGAATCAACCTGAATACAAATCTATGATAGGAAGTCTACTTTATCTCACTGGGACTAGACCAGACATTATGCATGCAGTTGGGATTGTTGGATGATTCCAAGCTAATCCAAAAGAGTCTCACCTCCAGGCTGTCAAAAGAATGATGATCTTACTCTTCATGCTTACACTGATGCAGATTGGGCTGGAAATGTTGATGATCGAAAAAGAACTAGTGGTGGTGCATTCTATATGGGACCCAGGTTAGTATCTTGGTTCAGTAAGAAGCAAAGCTCTATTGCCTTATCTACAACAGAAGTAGAATATGTGGCTGCCGCATCATGTTGCACTCAAATTATTTGGATGATGCAAACCTTACAAGACATTCAAATAAAATGTTCACATCCTATCTCCATTATGTGTGATAATACAAGTGCCATCAGTATCTCAAAGAATATTTTTATGCATTCCAAGACCAAGCACATTCCCATCAAGTATCACTTCTTACGTGAACAAGTGCTTGAACAAAAGGTGAAGTTGGAGTATGTTCCCTCCAAAGAACAAGTTGCTGATATATTTACCAAACCTTTACCCAGGGAAGCGTTCGAATATCTCAGACAGATGTTGGGAGTAGTCTCTACCATGCAGAAGATTAGATCTACTTAAATTCAGAAGATTAAATTGGATACGCGGATTTCATGAAGGATAGTCGCGTATATACGCGAGTTTATATACAGAAAACTGCGTATGGGTGTTTGCTGACAGAATTTTTCTGGGTCAGCATTCTTCAGCACAACTAAGGTGCTTTTTGGTATCTATGGTGGTGTTCCATTTCTCATAATTTTGTTTCATTCTATGATGTTTTTGATGAAGGTGCATTGATGATTTGTTGTTGAAAGTGTTCAGGATGCACAGGCTAAGGGGGAGCATTGGTCATGTGGAAAGGGTGCATTGTTGGCATTCTCTTTATTTGCTGTGATCTGATCTCATGTTTGAGATTCTTTGGTCTTAATTGTTTAATTCATTTTTTTTATTTGATGAAAAGGTCATGTTAAGACCTATGATGTAAAATTGTAATATTCATTCATATAAGGACTCGTTCAAACATTGTAAACCCACTTGGTTGGGTAGTTGAGTCAATTGTGTAAATCCACTTGGTTGGATCATTGATGTAAGTATGAGTCTTTTGTGATAGGTTGAGTTATATAGACATGGAATTCATTGAATATTATGTTAAGAAGTTGCAGCTTGATCTCAGGGGGAGTATGGTATTGTTAGTACAAAGGATCTTGATTTACCCTTTTCCCTTGATGTCAAAGGGGGAGAATGTTGTTGCTAAATATACTCCTGTATACTTCTGATCATGGTTGCCATCAAGTCCAAAGGGGGAGATTGTTGGCAGTGTGTTTATTGTATCCTACTATATTGAATTGGTTGTCCTTGATGGCAACTCTCTAGCAAAGGATGCAGCTAATGACTGTATGAAGAATCTCAGAAATCCATCAGCAGTTCTATACAAGCAGATTGAATTTTTCCATATAGAACAATGTATACGCGGGTTTGTAACAGCCAAGTCGCGTATGTATGCAGATAAGTACGTCCCAAGTCGCGTATGCCATTTTGCACTCCCAAAATTATAATACCAAGGGGTATTACCATGGTTTTGGCACACAGTATTGAGCGCTGTATGGTTTATTTGATTCCGTCCAAGAATACCATCGGAAGTTATGTGGTTTTGGCTCATGGTATTGGTAAAAGCTAAATCTATTTAAGGAGAAGAAGATCATAGTGCAAGTGGTGGATGTGTAAGGGTTGTTGATGAATAAATCTATAAGGAATATCTGCATGGATGAACTCTGTTCTTAATTGATAGATCTAAAGCTATGATGCACCCATGGGTATAATGATGGTTCAAGATCTCTAGATCTGATGATGATGAATCTCTAGTTTGATCTACTGATGAAATCATGAAGAATGGCGCAAGTATACTGAATAAAATGAAGACATCTGGGTAAGTTTTTATAGATCTGGTTTGGTCTACAAAATTTATTTTTTACAGATCTATACGCTAGTTGGGTTCAGCAAAAGCGCGTATATACGCGGGTTCGCTTAATGAAAAGCGCGTATGGCAGTTAGGGTTTCTGAAGAATAAAATTCACAGAAGTATACACGAGTTGGTGTGCAGGAAAGAGCGTATGTACGCGGCTTCAGTGAAGCAAAGTAGCGTATGCTATTTGAATTAATTAATGTTGAGGGTTGAGTTTGTGTCTCCATATCTCTTCTGAAGTCTAGGTTATTTATGATATTATGGTTACAGTGGTCTCACTGTTCTGTTTGAAGTATTGGGCAAAGTATGCTTGTTGATGTTAAGTGAAGGGTTATGTTGAAGCTGTTTGATCTAGTATGAAAATTGATGAAACATGGTCTGCAGTGGGTTTGAGGGTTGAAGTAGAAGCTGGTGTTGAAATCAGGGGGTCGAAGCTCCCTTCTAGGAGAGGCTGGTAAACGAGATCAGGGGGTTGGAGCTCCCTTCCAGTTGCAGCTGGAAAACGAGAAAAGGTTGCAGCCTTATGCAGGTAGAAGCCTGCGTACTGGTATGAGTCTGCATCAGTAGTACTATGTTGTAAAAGGTTTTCTAAATAATAAAGATTGAAAACAGAGACGACAACAACGGTGGTTTTCTCCCGAATTGGGTTTCCACCTTAAATATTGGTGTTCATGTGTGTGATGCTTTATTATGTTGATTACTGCTCATAACCTGATACATAACTGATAAATCTGTTTATAAGACTGCTTCTGATAATTTTCTAAATCTGGAAAGTTAAATCTATATACGCTAGTTTCCTTCTGCATTTCCGCGTGCATACGCTAGTTCCGTTCATAAAAAATGCGTATGGAAATCTGCTCAAAGAAAAATATGAATTTATATTATAAGCTCTAAATACTGATTAACCCCCCCTCTCAGTATTTTTCCCAACACATAGAAGATTTTACCTCAAGCATTGAAATTGAATCAGACCCAATTAAAGAATGGAGATGAGCTCCATAAAAGCATAAGCATGAGACCTCAGGTATGTATTATGTAGAGTCTCTCGCACCTCCATATTGTTATGTTGCTAACATGATGTGCAGAATTTTTGGGTACGATAATTCTGCAAGGTTTTCAATTCAAATGGTACCCCTAATTCATGCTGCTATAAATTCTAAGATTATGGATTGGTCAGTTATTCTTTTTGATAAGATAGCTAACAAAATTTTCGACTATAGAAAGAATAAAAATACTGGAAATACAACCCCATTTCATTTCTATGCCTATATCTTAGAGGCTTTGTGTTTTAATTCTGAATTCCCTATTCTGGGTTGGAAAAGGACTTCATAGGAACCTGTCCCGATTCAAATTTACCATAAACATTTGTGGAAGGCTCATTTCAAGAACCATGTATATATAATTTTCCACCGCTTCATGTTACCTATCTATCAAACCATTTTTAACCTATTTCCTCCCTGACTATCTAAAAAGGCAAAGCATGATATATCCCTAATCCACAATTGGTTTGGAGATGAAAATTTTACCTATATTAGGGTTTTTGGAAGTATTGTTGAACCTCATGTCTTACCTCTTTATGACCCTGATAAACTTTTAGCTCAAGAAATTTCTTACCAGTTGACAAAAAGAGGGATGTCTGGGTGTTTAAAGAATTCCAAAAAATTGATGTGGCCTACTTTTCCTTTCCATTGTGGAACCTATACTCTTAATGATTTTAAACATGCTGAAAAAGAAACCCTTAAGATAAGAAATCTTAAGCTTGAAACCGTTCCAGGAAGACAATATGATCCAAATAAAGTGGCTTTTGATTTCACAACTTTGGTCCAAATTTCTAAGTTTGAGCATGAGCCTATGACTTTGATTATTTATTTGTCTCAATTCAGAAATTTTCTTGAGTTTATGATCTAGCTAAATCTAAGTTTCAAGCAGAAGATGTGAATAAATTTATGTAGTTCACAACCCAGAGATTACTTAAAATTCCCCTTGACCAGTTAAGGATTCCTTTACAAGAAAATGAAATTATGGAAATAGAACAAAATAAAAAGGAAGATACAACCAGCAAAACAGAAAAAGAAGTGTCTACCAGCAAAACTGATGTGCAGACAAAAAAGGAGAATACAGGTACCAAAACTGATATGCAGTCTGAGGAAAGATATACAGGTAATAAGCCCGATAATCAACTTGAAAGAGAAAAGACCACAGAAAAAGTGGGAAATTCTAATGAAACCATTTTTACTCCCCATTTACTAAAACAATATGAAAAATTTGAACAGCAAATAAGTGGACAAAATAATCCTCAAGTTGATAATTTGAATAATCAAGATATGGAGATCATTCCTGAACATCCATCAGAAGAAATTGTGTTGAGAGTTGAAGACATCCCTCCTCTGGATATATTTTATAGTCCTAAGCATAGGGATATTATCATAAAACAAAGGAAAAGAAGGAGGATATATCAAGGACCACTTGCAACTCCACAAGTTGAATTAATGAATGTTGTATGGAAGAATACTGAGGTAAATCCTTTAGAGGATCTTACCAAACTATCACAATATGCAGGTGCCTATAATGCAGCCACTATAGATAAATCTACTGAAGTCACTCAAATGATAAAGCAAAAAGACTTACAGATAGCATTGCTAGAGGAGAAAACAACAGGTGATCAACAAAAGATATTGCAGTTGGAGCATCAGTTGGAAGAAGAAAGAGTCCAAGCTAAACAATTGGAAAAAAAACTGAGTATTATAAAGAAGAAGCTTGATCAGCAAGATTTGAATAAGTAACAATAGTTTTCTTAACAAGTATCCAAATTACAGACCTTGCTGCAAAATGAGAAAACTGCCAAAGAGGAGCAAGAAAAAATATTTCAAGCAATATTGGATAAATTTAAGGATTATCCTAAAATTGACCAATTTAAAACAGAAGCTCTAGAAACAAGTAAGCTATTGTCTCAGCAGTTGGATGATCTGTGTCAAAAAATTGCACAATTTGAACCTTTATGTGAAATAACATCATCTCTCATCCATGAATCAGTCAACATCAGAATTGAATTTGAAAATGCAGATGATAAGATTTCAAAATTTATTTCATCGTAGGACTCAGAACAAGGAAAGAGTGAAAATATTCCCAGGATCGAAGAAAGGCATAAAGAAATTTTGTTTGATGAATGGGAAACACAGTTGATTAAAGAAGAACGTGCTACATCAAGGGCCATAGCCATGATGAAAAATCTGACAAAATTAGTTAATGATAGTTTATATTCTACTAATTTAATTTAAGATTGTACTCCACGTAAATTGCCAAAGGTGAAAGAAACTAATACTAGGTGGAAGCAGGAATTAATTAAAAAGAATCAAAACATCAGCAAAATACAGGAAATTACATGGGATGTCGTATGGACATATTTTATCAAACCACGCAGTTAGCAGATGGAAATCAAATGCCTTTCTAATGCCATCAATTACATCATTCTAGAGCTATCCGATGCCACATACACCAGTCAGTTGCATTCGAGCCTAAGTCATCCAACCGAAATTAAAGATATGCATAAAATTTTTCAGCTTAGCACATCGGGTATTGAAGAAATTCAATGAATCTATTTTATTGGATATCACAATTCTATTCTCGGATCTCCTATGATCATTTCTAGCATAAGTTGTAGTTAATTTTTTTTCGTAATTTCCTATTTAAACCCCTTTCAAGCATTTAGAAAAGGGTCCTAAATTTGTAATATTTTGGCTTTGGATAATACATTTCTGTACTTCATTGACTATCGTATTTTTTATAAAGGATCACATTTTGTGATTTCACGGTGAATTATTTTTTAGAGTTTCATTTCTTTACCTTGAAGATTTTTCTAAGTTAAAGCGCAGGATCTAGATATCGAATTGCATCAAGAAAATATCTTAATGAATTTGGTTTTTCTATCGATTTACTGTTATTTTCTTTATGTAATGAAGTATTCTCTTTGAAATTTTCTATCATTTATATATGCTTGTTTCTCAAATATTTCTTTATAATATCATTTCTGAATGTATAGAAATATTCATCTATCATAGTATGTGAAAATGATATATAGAATTATGAATGAAATGTGCTATTCTAACTCTATTTAATTTCTTAAACAGAGTTATCAGTATATGATACTGCATCTTTCTATTGAATAATAATACATTTTCATGGTTATTTGTTTAATTGAAACAATCTTTAAGTCGTATTCATATTTAATACCAGGGTTAGTTTTAGAATTATTTCCAAGTTATAGATTAAGTTAGATAGATTAGCTCAATTAGTTAGTTCCATTTATCCACTTGCACAAACACCCCATCACCAATCCATTTATTATTAGGAAACTGGTCCTATAAATCTAGTCAGAGCCACCACACCAAATGGAAAAGGAGTTGTCCTAAGGTCCAGACTGGGTGTTTTTCCCCCAATGTTTGAAGCAAGGATTTTCGAGGCTTCAACATCTTTGGTGTTAGAAGGAGGGTCTAAGTTATGAATTTCAAGTAAATCAAAATCTACAGATCATTCAAAGAGAAATTCACCCTCATCACTTTCTTTAATTTCTTCTACATCTCAAATCTCTAGGGCAGAAATTGAGAAGAACATTAGTACACCCACTACCAAAGCTTCAGATCTATTAGACAATCAACCTCCTGAGTCCCCAGAAGTAAAAGCTTTAATTCATAAATTACAAGGGTTCTCATTATTGTTAGAAGAGTATGAATTATCCGAAGGTAGTGTTACTTCACAATTCGTTTCTTCCAAACCTCTCACTAGGTCACAAAGTGAAAAACTTGGTATTCCTCCAAAGGAATTTCCTTTACCTAGTCCAGTTAAAATGAGAAAAACACCGTCGGAATCAGGTAGTGATATTATTTCTTCATCACAAACTCACTCATCTGCTTCCCAAACTCAAACCCAGAAGAATATAGTTATTCCAACAACCTCTACTCAAACACCAATTGTATCTTCAAGTCCCCCAACCGTTATCACAACAATGGCACAAAGACCATGGACTAATCTAGGGGCTGTTGAAATGCCTACACCTTTACATGATTTTCCAGATCATCCTGAAAAATGGCTGCCAAAATTTATTCCTGAACTTGGTATACAAGCAGAAGAACACATTAATAGCTTTATGTTATCTGTAAATTTAAATGCAATACAACATGAAGATGTTGTGGTTAGGTTATTCCATTATACATTACAAGGGGTAGCATGATCCTGGTATTTTTCATTACCGTCGGGATCTATTATAAGTTGGGATATTTTCTAGGAACATTTCTTAACCAAATTTGGAGATGATAGATCAATAGCTACTCTAATTAACGATCTCTCCAATTTGAGAGCAGAATCCAAAGAACCCATTAAAGATTTTAATTCCCTATTCAACAAATTTTTGAATAAAATTCCTACAACCTTAAAACCTAGTGAACAAGTCCGAAGTGAATGGTATATAATAGATTTTCCTTCAAATATATCCATTTTTGTAGATAGAGCTGCTAAACCTACTTTAGATGAAAATATGAAAGAAGAAATTGCAGTAGAATGACGGATCATTGCTTTGGATAAAAACAATGCTAATGAGGAAAGACAATCCAAAAAATTTAGTTTTAAGGATGACTCAAAGAAGAAAACACCTAGGGATCCTTATGACATGGAAGGCTTACAGAAATTTCTGAAGACTTTTTCCAATGAAATGATCGAAATCAAAAAAAAAGTAGCATAAACTTCCACCAATAGATATTATAGGAACTTCAAAAGGAATCATAAAACTGAATCTAAACCACCCAATTCAATATCCAATGCAGAGTTAGATCTAGAAGAATGTGAAGAAGAAGATACACCTCTATTATCGGAAGAAGATGAAGAAGAAGAAATAGCTGAATTACGTGGGATGTGGGATTTCATTCTTCTTAATTTAGATAGTGAAAAATAAAAGAATCCATGCCAGTAAGTACAAGAATTAAATCTATAGCAGAGCTTATCCAAAAAGTTCCCAAGAAGAAAATTTCAACTTCGACTACTAAAGAAAAATCCCCTGTAAAGAAAAATTCCTCTTTTTCGACTCAAAATCAACCATAATCTTCTAATCCTCCTACAACAACATCTAAGACTCTGGTGGTATCATATCCTATGAATTATAACATTATTGAAGACATGAAGAAAACCAAAGCGAATATCTCTGTACATGAACTCAGCAAACTTAAGCATCAATAGAAGTTGTTATTGAAAGAATTAAATGCAACACCTGTTTCTCCTCTACCAAGTGGTGTAGTTGCCAAAGCAGCCAAAGGATCAGGTAAGCCACTAGATAAAGTAGATGCTACTGATACTGTTCTTATTGGAGAAAGATAAAATTCTCAGACACCTCCTTTTCTTTTGACTTATGAAATCTATAACAAGAATTTACATAACTGCTTGATAGATTCAGGAGCATAATCTAACATAATTCCTACTTCAGTCTGCTCAAAATTAAACATCAAACCCTAGAAATCTGCAGCTCATATTGTTCAATTAGATCGGACTAAAGTGCAAGTTGTGGGAGAAATTAATTTAGTCACCATTAGGTTAGCCTCTAATCCCAGGATAGTCCAACGAATTGATATACTCACGAATTGATATCCTTTTATGGATTAGTATTGAGTAGGGATTGGTCTGCAAAGCTTAATGATTACATCGCCACTAATTATTCTCACATGTGGCTTCCTCACAAAGGTAAACCAAATCAAATCAAGGTTGAGCGAGAAAAACACATGATGCATACTGTAACAGAATTTGAACAAGCAAATGAACCTGTAGCTTTTAATAACAACATTCTCAGAGGTTATTCTACTGAATCATTTCTTGGAAATTTCACAGCACCGCAATCACCTTTTTCTATAAATACTTTTATTTTGAAAATTGAAAAATTTTCACAAATTGATTCTTCAAGAATTGTTAATATTTCTGATCAATCTATAGATAAACCTATAGATAAGTCTTTATTTTGGTCCTTGTATTCTGATGGATCAAAATCCAATGATGGTGCAGAAGTAGGATGCATTTTAGTTGATCCAGATGGGGAGAAAACTATGCTCTCATGTATATTATAATTTCAGTGTACAAATAACACTGCAGAATATGAAGCCTTGATCCAAGGGCTTTATAAAGAAATAGGGTTGAATGTTAAGTACCTGAAAGTGTATGGTGAATCCGAAATTGTTATCAGACAAGTAAGAAACACTATCCATTGTCTTTCAGATCATCTTAAACATTATAATTCCCTTGTTCAATATATTACCACTCAATTTTTAGCATTCAACATATTTTCTATCCCTAGAACTCAGAATTCAGCAGCTGATTTGTTAGCTAATGTTGCTTCCAAGCTCCTCCCAGCTGAAGATTATAGTCCAGATAGGTTTTCAGATGAATTAATCTTTAGAACTTCTGTGCCAGATAATGTCACCAATTGGAGAGTATTTTATCATGATGAAGATATCTTAAATTTCTTGACTTCAGAAAAATATTATGATGGCCAAATAATTGATGAAAGTGATCATGATCTTCAAAACACATCAAAAGACAATGAAAATCCTATTCCCAAATCTGTAGTCAAACTTGAAGATTTATATGATATCAAAGATAGATTCAAAAAGGTTACTAATGCTAAACTTCAAAGTTCTGCTTTGAAGTTTGAATTAGTAAATCTTGGTACTGAGTCTAAACCACAAAATGTTAATTTAGGACTCGAGTTAACATTAGAGGAAAGGAAAGCTTTAATCAGACTTTTGAATAAGTACAAAAATATATTTTCCTGGAATTATGAGGATTTGAAAACTTATGATACTTCTGTTATCCAACATACTATTCCAATTCTTTCCGATGTAAAGCTAGTGCAACAGAAGTTAAGAAAAATTCATCCCAATCTGGAAGGACAAATCAAGTCAGAATTGAACAGAATTTTGAAGGCGAAAATTATTTTTCCTATAAGACATTCTAGTTGGGTCTCAAACATGGTTCCTGTAAGCAAGAAGAATGGAGATATCAGAATCTGTATTGATTTTAGAAATCTGAATAAGACATGTCAAAAGGATAACTTCCCATTGCCAACGATGGAACAAATACTTCAAAAGGTAGCTGGTTCCGAACTCATGTATTTTCTTGATGGTCCTTCAGGCTATAACCAAATATTGGTACATCCAGATGATAGGCTGAAAACTACTTTCAGAACCAAATGGGGAACTTATGCCTACCAAAATATGCCTTTTGGTTTGATAAATGCAGGAGCTACTTTCTAGAGAGCCATGGATATAGTTTTCAAGGGTTTGATTAATAGATCAGTTGCTATTTATCTTGATGACATAACCGTATTTTCAAAGAAAATAGCTAATCATCTGCATGATTTGAAGCAAATATTTGAACGATGTAGAAGATTTGGCATTTATTTAAATCCAAAGAAATCCTTCTTTTCTCTCAATGAAGGAAAACTCCTAGGATTTTTTGTGTCTAAAGATGGCATATATATTGATCCTAATAGAGTAAAAGAAATTTCTGATATTTCTTTACCACATAACAAGAAATCCATGTAATCCTTTTTGGGACAGATCAATTTTGTCAAGAGATTTATTCCTGATTTTTCTCAAATAGTTTTACCTTTGCAGAATATGATTAAGAAAAATTCAGTTTTCAAATGGTTACATAAAGAAAAAGAAGCCTTTGATTCAATCAAACATGCAATCATTAATGCACCTAAATTGAATACTCCTGATTTTTCTAAACATTTTATTATGTATACTTTGGCTACTGAAACATCCCATGTTGTTGTTTTGACACAACCCAATGATCAACAAGAGGAAGCACCAATATCTTTCTTTAGCTCAAATCTGCAAGGAGCTGAACTTAACTACTCCAATGTAGAAAAACAAGTTGTTGCTGCATTTAAATCAATCAAACATTTTAGACCTTTTCTCCTAAAAACACATACACAGATTATTGTCCCATTCTCTGCAGTGAGACAATTGTTAATACAAAAGGAAGTAGGAGAAAAGAGAGCTAATTGGGTAACAACTTTACAAGAGTATGATATTGATATTAAGCAAGCTAAAATTGTTAGAGGACAAGGTTTTTTCAGATTGTTAGTTGGAGCTTCCCACATACCAAAGCATCAAGATCAAGATAATGTTGTTCAAGTAAATCAGATAAGTGTAAGAGATTTTCAATCTCAATATGCTGATCTGATCTTTTACTTGAAAAATGGGTATGCTCCTTCTAATCTCAATTATAAGAACAAGCGTGCTTTAAGATTAAAATCCAAACACTTAGAAATCATTGATGATGTGTTATTCAGAAGAAACTATGATTCAATTTTATTAAGATGTCTTGAAAAAACTAAAGCACACAAGTTGTTGCAGGAATTACATGACGGACCAGTAGGTGGACATTTTGGAGGTGATACCACGGCTCACAAAATAATCCATGCTGGTTACTATTGGCCTACCTTGTTCATAGATGCACATGATTATGTAAGGAAATGCGAGATTTTTCAAACTGCTAGTGGAAGACAAAGGAAACCAGCCTTTCCTTTACAACTAGTAAACATTGAGCAACCATTTGAACAATGGGGACTTGATATTATTGGAGAAATTGTTCCACATTTTTCCAAGCAACACAGATACATCCTTACAGCAACGGATTACTTTAAAAAGTGGGTAGAATTAATTCCTTTAAAGGTAGCCAATTCTGATGCAATCATTGAATTCATTGATCAATTCATCATTACCAGGTTTGGTGTACCTAACACTCTTTTTTTTTACAATGCATCTTATTTTTCTGGAAATAGTATAATGGAATTTGCAATCAAAAGAGGTTTCAAATTGAAATATTTAGAAAATTATTATCCACAAGGTAATGGTTTAGCTGAATCAACAAATAAAAATCTTATCAAAATCATCAAAAGAACAATTGATAAAAGTCAAAAGAATGGCATAAATATTTAATTTTTGCATTATGGGTTGATCGCATAACTCATAAGGTTTCAATAGGTACTTCACCTTTTAATCTAGTCTATGGAAAAGAAGTTGTAATACTATCAAACCTAATACTTTGATCTTTAGCTCTAGTTCAATTCCTTGAAGAGAATCCTTCATCATCTATTCAATTGAGATTTGATCAAATTCTTAAATTAGAAGAAGATAGAGAGAAAGAAAAAAGTATTCATGCCAAACATCAACAACTCATAAAATCTTCCTTTGATTCAAATTCTACCGAATCAAAAACTTTGCAAACTGGTGATCTTGTTCTGAAATGGGACAAAGCACATGAAGATAAGGGTAAGAATACCAAATTTCAAAAAATGTGGCTTGGTCCATTTCAGATTGCTGAAAAGATAGGCTTATCAACGTTCATATTAAAGGATTTAACAGGAAAGAGAGAATCTCTTCCTGCGGACGGGCTTGTCTTGAAAAAATTCTTTTCCTAAGAAGGTAACCCCTTCTTACATGCACATATTCCATTATGCAAGTGTGTTTATTTACAAATAAGGTTGTTAATAGTCTTTAATTGACTTTTTACTATTTGAAAATATATTTAAGAAAATATTATAAATACTTATTTAGTAAATAAGAATCTTTAAGGAAATGATTACAATTTTGGATAATGAAAATAAAATATTAAACTTTCAAAATCTGTTTAAACATTTGTAAAATCTTCTGAAACTTCGAAAATATTGTAAATCATTATAAGTTTTTTAAGAAGAGAAAGGTTAGCTATAAAAAGTAAAGAATTTCCAATTTTGGCACTTAAAACTCTACAAAATTGTCATCCATTGACTCTTAAGGAGAAAATCATTTCACCCCATCCATTAAGGTTGTGATTTTTTAGGATGTAATTCTAAAAAATGATCGATAAAAAATTAAAAGATAAGAAGTCTCATCACAAGCCTGCTTAACATGATCATAAGAATTAATTGAACTTACATTACTACCACTGCATACCAAAATAGGGTAATGGCTTATAATAATAAGACAAGGGGTCTCATCACGAGCCAACTTGTTCAGTTAAGTTACAACTAGTGAGTGGCATTATTATTAACTGGCTACCAAACCAGAACAATGGCTTTTAAATTAAAAGAAAAGAGAAAAAACACAAGATCGTATATCTTATGAATTTATCTTTTAAAGAGTCATGCTCTTAGATGGATGGGACAATGAATGATTCATGGTTAAAAGGTAACCCTGTCGAGACTATAAACGTTTGCAGGCAGCAGAGGCACTACCTATGACAATTGGAGTAAATCACAAAGCTAAAAGTGGAGAGGCCCCCTACTTTATCTTTATTAACCAATCAAAGTTTGATAAAACCAAAAAATGTTTTTATTTTTGAAGAATAAAAAAGAGATTGTAAGTGATTTTTATTCTTTTTCAGAGTTAGATTTTATTTAAATTTCTCTAAGATAGTTTTCATCATCTTTAAAACTTTTTAATTACTTACGATATAGTGTTCATTTTATTTTTTTAGAGATAACTGTTTCTTCCAGTGAATCACCAATTGTTGTATGGTACAAAAACCCTCCCCATTTCTTAATTTTAGAATAAAATTCGTTTACAAATAGGTCCCCTTTCTTTTTATATAAAAATAAAATACTTTGAGGAAATCTGATTATTTTAAAATAAAACAATAAAAAAATCATTGTTTAGAAAAGCATGTATCGCATATCGCATACCACAAGTGCATATAAACAAATGTGACATTGAATTTTTCCGATCCGATTGAACTTAAGTCTTATATCGCATCGGCACAAAGCATAAAATTTCATGTAAAAAAGACCGATGCGATAACATAAATCACAATCGCAAATCGGTAAAGTCTTGAGTTGTCATATTTCATTTGCAAAACTCTGATGCGATGTAACTTATTGAAATCGTATTTTGAAAAGGTTATCTTTCACTTGGATCCATTTATTAAACTCCGATGCGATATGATTTATCACAATCACATTTCGAAGAAGAAACATCACATTTACTTTTCTATAAAACTCCGATGCGATGGACCCCACCATCATCGCAATCGCATTTCAGCGAAAATCATGTACAACTCAATTCCTTTGGAAATATCCAAAGCAACATACTATCATCGCAATCGCAAATCGGCGAAAAATATGAGATTTCATTTGATTCCCTTTCAAAACCTCCGATGTGATGAATAGTCAGTCTATATTTATCGTTGTTTTCACTGCACATATATTATTTATTAATCGCAATCAGAAAATTCAAAGGGAAAGTTTTACATTAACATTTCAATATCGCCGATCTCCGATTGTACGAGCATCATTAATTGGAAAATCAAAAGAATTATGGTAATTGATTCTCATATCAATGTGTGAATGTCGCTTTTATTTAAGGCATTCATTTTTAATACGTGGTTAATCAATTTGGGATCATTAATAAAAGTATTTTTGCATAGTTGTTCTCCTAACTTCATTTCTTCCCGCATCTGAAAGTTTTGCCTCATTTGCAGAGCTATAGAACATCCAACCCTTTTGTTCACCGAACTAGTTAAATGATACCAGATGAAGAATATGTCTAAGAAGCTTAAGAAATCAAAAACTGCTGCTGCCTCAAAGACCACTGCCACTACCACAATGCCAAAAGAAATGCAAACCAAGATAAATATAGTTACAGATACCATGTGCCAGGGTCTTGGGAAGCTTTCCTAGGAAGAAATATATAATTTTCTTGAAAAATAATACGCTACAATTACAGAGGTAAAGGAAACAGTGCTAGATGAAGAATCAGATTCATATGAAAATCCCCTTAAAGAACTCGCAAATTATTTTCTTCATAAAATTGTAGCTTAGGCGAATGTATTCCCATATTATGACATAATACGATGGGTGATAGAAAACACCACCATCACAAACAGAACATTCATGATAGTTGGGGGAAAGATGTTTGGGTCCTTTAGAGAAGAAGACATCAAAGAAATGTACCATCTACCAGATCCTCAAAAGACCTACAACAAATCCTTCATAGAAGATTTTACCTCAAGTAATGAAATTGAATCAGACCCAATTAAAGAATGGAGACGAGCTCCAGAAAAGCATAAGCATGATACCTTAGGTATGTATTCTTTAGAGTCTCTCACACCTCCGTATTGTTATGCTGCTGCCATGGTGTGCAGACTTTTTGGGTACGATAATTCTGCAAGGTTTTCAATTCAGATGGTACCCCTAATTCATGTTGCTATAAATTCTGAGATTATGGATTGGTTAGTTATTCTTTCTTATAAGATAGCTAACAGAATTCTGGACTATAGAAAGAATAAAAATACTAGAAATACAACCCCATTTCATTTATGTGCCTATATCTTAGATGTTTTGTGTTTTAATTCTGAATTCCCTATTCTGGGTTGGAAATGGACTTCATAGGAACCTGTCCCGATTCACATTTACCATAAACATTTGTGGAAGGCTCATTTCAAGAACCATGTATATAGAATTTGCCACGACTTCATGTTACCTATCTATCAAACCATTTTTAACCATTTTCCTCCCCGACTCTCTAAAAAGGAAAAGCTTGATATATCCCTAATCAGAAATTGGTTTGGAGAAGAAAAGTTTACCTATATTAGGGTTTTTAGAAGCATTGTTGAACCTCATGTCTTACCTCTATATGTCCTTGATAAAATTTTAGCTCAAGAAATTTCTTACCAGTTGACAGAAAAAGGAATGTCCAGGTGTTTAAATAATTCCAAAAAATTGATGTGGCCTACTTTTTCTTTCCATTGTGGAACCTATACTCTTAATGATTTTAAACATGCTGAAGAAGAAACGCTTAAGATAAGAAATCTTAAGCTTGCAACCGCTCCAGGTAGACAATATGATCCAAATATAGTGGCTTTTGATTTCAAAACTTTGGTCCAAATTGCTAAGTTTGAGCATGATTGATGACTTTGATTATTTATTTATCTCAATTGAGAAATTTGACCGAGTTTATGATCTAGCTAAATCTAAGTTTCAAGCAGAAGATATGAATAAATTTATGCTTTTTAGAACCCAGAGATTACTTAAAATTCCCCTTGACCAGCTGAGGATTCCTTTACAAGAAAATGAAAGGATGGAAATAGAACAAAATAAAAAGGAAGATACAGCCAGCAAAACAGAAAAAGAAGTGTTTACCAGCAAAACTGATGTGCAGACAGAAAAGGAGAATACAAGTACCAAAAATGATATGCAGTATGAAGAAAGATATACATGTAACAAGCCCGATAATCAACTTGAAAGAGAAAATACCACAAAAAAAGTGGGAAATTCTGCTGAAACTATTGTTACTCCCCATTTTCTAAAACAATATGAAAAATTTGAATAACAAATAAGTGGACAAAATAATCCTCAAGTTGATAATTTGAATAATCAAGATATGGAGATCATGCTTGAACATCCATCAAAAGAAATTGTGTTGAGAGTTAAAGACATCCCTCCTCTAGATATATTTTATAGTCCTAAGCATAGGGTTGTTGTTAGAAAACAAAGGAAAAGAAGGAGGATAGATCAAGGACCACTTGCAACTCCACAAGTTGAATTAATGAATGTTGTATGGAATAATACTGAGGTAAATCCTTTAGAGGATCTTACCAAACTATCACAATATGCAGGTGCCTATATTGCAGCCACTATAGATAAAGCTACTGAAGCCACTCAAATGATAAAGCAAAAAGAATTACAAATAGCATTTCTAGAGGAGAAAACAACAGGTGATCAACAAAAGATATTGCAGTTGGAGCATCAGTTTGAAGAAGAAAGACTCAGAGCCAAACAATTGGAAAAACAACTGAGTATTATAAAGAAGAAGCTTGATCAACAAGCTTTGAATAAACAACAAAAGATGTCTAAAGAAGTATCCAAATTAAAGACCCTGTTGCAAAATGAGAAAACTGCCAAAGAAGAGAAAGAAAAAATATTTCAAGAAAGATTGGATAAATTTAAGGATTATCCTAAAATTGACCGATTTAAAACAGAAGCTCTGGAAACAAGTAAGCTATTATCTCAGCAGTTGGATGATCTGTGTCAAAAACTTGCACAAGCTGAACCTTTATGTGAAATAATATCATCTCTCATCAATGAATCAGTCAGCATCAGAATTGAATTTGAAAATGTAGATGATAAGATTTCAAAATTTATTTCATGGTAGTTCTCAGAACAAGGAAAGAGTGAAAATCTTCCCAAGATCAAAGAAAGGCATAAAGAAATTTTGTTTGCTAAATGGGAAACATAGTTTATTAAAGAAGAACATGCGACATAAAGGGCTAGAGCCATGATGAACATTCTGACACAATTAGCTAATGATATTTTATATGCTACTAATTTAATTTTAGATTGTACTCCAGGTAAATTTACAAAGGTGAGAGAAGCTGATACTAGGTGGAAGCAGGAATTAATCAACAAGAATCCAAACATCAGCAAAATATAGTAAATTACATGGGATGTCCTATGGACATATTTGATAAAACCACATAGTCAACATATGGCAATCAAATGCCTTTCTAATGCCATCAATTACATCATTCCAGAGCTATACAATGCCACATACACCAGTTAGTTGCATTCGAGGCTGAGTCATCCAACTGAAGTTAAAGATATGTTTAAAATTTGCCAGCTTAGCACATTGGGGATTGAAGAAATTCAATGAATCTATTTTACTGGATATTGCAAGTCTATTCTCGGATCTCCTATGATCTTTTCTAGCATAAGTTGTAGTTAATTTGTTTTCTGAATTTCCTATTTAAACCCCTTTCATGCATTTAGAAAAGGGTCCTGAATTTGTAATATTTTGGCTTTGGATAATACATTTTTGTACTCCATTGACTATCTTATTTTTTATAAAGGATCACATTCTGTGATTTCATGGTGAATTATTTTTGAGAGTTGCATTTCTGTACCTTGAAGATTTTTCTAAGTTAAAGGACAGGATCTGGATATCAAATTGCATCAAGAAAATATCTTAATGAATCTAGTATTTCCATCGATTTACTGTTATGTTCTTTATGTAATGAGGTATTCTCTTTGAAATTTTCTATCATTTATATATGCTTGTTTCTCAAATATTTCTTTATCATATCATTTCTAAAGATATAGAAATATTCATCTATCATAGTATGTGCAAATGATATATAGAATTATGAATGTGATGTGCTATTGTAATTCTATTTAATTTCTTAAACAGAGTTATCATTATATGATACTGCATCTTTCTATTGAATAATAATACATTTTCATGGTTATTTGTTTAATTGAAACATTATTTAAGTTGTATTCATATTTAATATCCAGGTTTGTTTTAGAATTATTTGCAAGTTATAGAGTAAGTTAGATAGATTAGATCAGTTAGTTAGTTCCATTTATCCACTTGCACAAACACCCCATCACCAATCCATTTATTATTAGAAAACTGGTCCTATAAATCCAGTCGGAGCCACCACACCAAACAGAAAAGGACTTGTCCTAAGGTCCAGACCAGGTGGTTTTCCCCCAATGTTTGAAGCAACAATTTTCGAGGCTTCAACAATGCTTTAGCTCACCAAGTCTAGTTTTTGGAAAAATATTGGAAGGCATGGAACTGAAATTACCCTATAAAGGGGTTGGGATTACTGTACCTATCCTCCTCTAGAGAGAAATTGTGTAAATATAATTCACAGAAAAGATGTTGGACCTGCTCATCCTGCTCATTGCAGCACTGGAAAAATTCCTCAATGGTTTTAAAAGTGGTGGGCTTCCCTGCCCTGACAGCCCTAACTTTCAACAATAAATATCCTTCCACTAAGAATAGAGCATAGTTAGTGGCTGGTGCCCTGCAAGTTAATACATCTGAGTAAAGAGAGCAAACCATACTGGTTTTCTTCTTAGCTTTTTCCACTTTCTCCTGTGCTTTCTTTACTTTTGTCCTTTCTTCCCTGAGTTGAGAAAATGTTTCATCGTCTGTTGCAGAAATGTATTTAAACCACTTCAGTAGTGCCTGCTTTTCTTGAAAGGGAACTACTTCCCTTCTGCACTGGGCCAATTCGTGCTGGACTTGAATTAATTCGTTGTGAAACTTCTGATTGGCAGCTTTATTACCAGGGGAGTGTAGGTAGGTGTCACTTCTATTTGAGTCCCCTTATCTTTTGTAAGTTCCATATTAGTCTGCAAAGAGGCTTCGCTAGTGAGTACCAACTCTGTTTGTACCAAGGCTTCAAAGTTATTAATTAACTCAGTCTGTACATCGGCTTCAATGATGTCTATTAAATTGGTCTGTACAGAAGCTTCAACTTTGTCCATTATGTTAGTCTATACATAAATTTCAGTGGTCTCTACCATTTGGGCAACAAAATCAATTTGGGTTCCCACGGTGGCTAATTTCTTCTTAGGATTCTGAGCCTTGTTTTCTTCTTTCAGCTGTTTCCTCATATATTTTATCATTTTTCTCAACCTCTTGCACTTCCTGCTCATTTTCCTGAACTTAATCTCAACTGATTCTTCTTTTGGTGTATTTTTGGTAGGAGAAGGAGGAACAACGACTTCGGTTTCAGAAATGGTTGTGCCAGTTCTAGCAATGATGTTCTCTTCGGGCATCCAAGAGTTTATTTCAACATTAAAATTCTGTCTGGGTGAAATATTATTTCCTTCAATCATTAGGGGGATTATTTCAATGCTTGTATTTTGTTCTAATAGAACAGTGTCTCCTGACTGGCTTCCAGATTTGACTATTCCTTCTGCCCGGTGTTCCCTAATCATCCCTTCATTGTCAGAGGGAGGTAAAAATCTTGAAGTCTGCAATTTTTCCTGGTGAGGTAAGATTTTAGTGTGGCCAAAGCTTCTGGCAGTGGAAGACTGGTTTAACAGGTTCCCCTTGTTGGGAAAAATACTGAGAGGGGGGGTGAATCAGTATTTACTGCATAATCAAATCTTTTTACTTTTTCACTCTCTAAAACCCATACGCTACTTTCCTTTAGTAAACTCGCGTATACACGCGGATATCCTTCATACAACTCGCGTATTAGCAGAGATCTAAATATGCAGATATTTATTAACTTAGTTCTTTGCAATATTCATTCATATGATGTTAAGTTAGCAGTAAACATGTGTAGTAACAACAGAATAAACCATCACACAAAGCATCACACATGAACACCAGGATTTTTAGGTGGAAACCCAAGTCGGGAGAAAACCACCGCTGCAGTTGCTTAGCCTTCAATATTTTATTATAGAGAAAACATCTTACAACATATGTGTTGGTGCAGACTCCTACCAGCACGCAGGCACCCACCTGCGCTCGTTTACCAGCCTCTCCTGGAAGGGAGCTCCAACCCCCTGACTCGTTTACCGGCCTCTCCTGGAAGGGAGCTACGACCCCCTGATCTCGTTTACCAGCCTCTCCTGGAAGGGAGCTACAACCCCCTGACTGAAGGCTACAACCCTCAGCACCTCTATGGACCACGTTTCATCAATTTTCACACTAGATCCAAAGCTTCCTTTAGGACACCACTTGCAGGCCACATTTCATCATATTTTCAAACTGGACCCTTTCCATACTTTTAAGCACAGTCAACCTTGAAACAGATACATAAAAATCACTGACAGATATCAGTAAACCAGCATAACAGATCAGACATTTCTTACCACAGACTTTAGCAAACCCTAGTTTGCATACGCGCTTTCCTTTCTCTGATGTCGCGTATATACGCGCTTCCGTTCAC
Organism: Pinus albicaulis; assembly: GCA_034641835.2. Classification (NCBI taxonomy): domain Eukaryota; kingdom Viridiplantae; phylum Streptophyta; class Pinopsida; order Pinales; family Pinaceae; genus Pinus; species Pinus albicaulis. Next base: position 1,946,897,341 of record CM076578.1, read on the forward strand.
ATAAACCCGCGTATACTTCAGTACAAATTACAAAGCCAATTTTATTGCGCATACGCGCTTTCTCTTCAGCGAAGCCGCATATATACGCGCTTCCTCTGCGGCGAACTAGCGTATATATCTTCAAACTTAAATGTCATTACAATTCTTCACAACAGATTCATCATTTCAGATTTTACCCTTTACCTCAGACAGATGTTTGCCTAGATGTTCGCCTCATCACAGATCTAATCACTCCATAAACAGATCTAGAAAATACAAGTACATTTCAGATCTAGATCCCCTTCTTCATCATTGGTGCATCATACAATCAGATCTATTCATTCAACTGTAACCCTTTCCATTCAGATCTACTTCAGAGAGAAGTATTCATTCAAGCTCAGACATCTTGCACCCACACTCATGATTTGCACAATGAATTTATTCTCCTTATATAGGTTTACCCTTTTTCAATACCATGAGCCTAAAACCACATTTCTTCCCATGGTATTCCTGGACGGGGTTATTTAGACGAATCATTACCCAATACAATGGGTCAATACCATGGTGGTTACCCCTGGTTTTGCACTTTAAGAGTGCTTTTTCCCATACGCGACTTGGCACGTTGTTTCCCGCGTGCATACGCGCCTTCGCCTAGGCAAATCCACGTATGCCTAGAGACAGACTCTTCTCATCATAGATTTAGCACATGCTGAATTCCTTTCTTCATTGCCTTCTGTACACACTGTAGATACATCATATTGACTTCATCAAGAACATATTCTATCAAGCAAGTTGCCATCATCTTCATCAAGTGGGTTGCCATTCAAGAATAACACTCAGCATCATATGGCTAGCAAACATCATTTCATATCATATTTACATCATTTACTAAGTCCAACAGGTCAAGAATAACTTCATCAGGTGGTTTGCCATCAAGGAAAACACATGTCAACAATCCCATGTCTTCATCTTCATTCAATGGGTTGCCATCAAGGACAACACTCTGCATCATATTGCCAACAACCCTGCCCCTCAGATTGTTCAGATGGGCTTCCAATTTCACGAGATGCTCTCATTTGCTCAAGAACTTAAGAAATTTCTTCTTCATAGTATTGTAGGGATATATTTTGAGGGCTAGAAGGTGGTTTATGGGATGGTCTCACGTCATCTGGAAATTTAGAGATGTTTTGCCATAATTGCAACCTTTCAGACCGTCTCCATTTCCCTGGTTCTGTGGTTGACACATGGGTCCTTTTCCCTCTTGCTTTCCTGGGTATGGTTATTCTGTGGAGTTCAATCTCTTTTCTCATAGGGTTTTCCTCAGAGGTAGGCAGGGCAGGATTAACGAAGCTATCCAAATTTATCTGGTGTTTTTATAGCTCATGAATTATGATCAATTTAATCATGCCATGGTGGCTAACAACTGCTAGGGGTTTTTTGGGTTTTCTAATTCGAACATCAGTATTGTGCAATACAGAATTTAGAAAAGAAGGAAAGTTAACTGAAAATTTTCACTTGAGAATAGCTAATAGTTTAAGTTGGCGGGAATTTAGAACATCTTGGTGTCCGTCACATGTGATGTACCTTTGTATGAACGCTACTAATTCTTTCCAAGGTTGCTGTAAAGACGCAGGGTTGATCCCCTTCCCCTTTCATTATATCAGTTCGCCCGAGTCCTGGTATATCGGGATTGCTTCTTGCAGGAGAGCATGTTTTTTGGTCCATATTTCTCGTTCTGTTGGTAGTTTGGAGACTTCAGTGATGATATCCTCGGTGACCGGTATAATCCTTCCTCTGAGTACGGTATGTTCCTCTCGCAGTTTTTGTAGGAATTCAACTTCTATTTCCATGTCAAACCCTTGTATTCTGTGTAGATATGGAAACCGGCCAACTTGCTCGAGAATGGCATGAGCTGCTTCTGATATTTGGAAGGTTGTGAGTTCATTTTGGAGAGAATTAACTCCCATGGCTGATGTGTTATCTAAACTAATTTCTCCTTCTGTCTTTGTTTCTTCTGGCCCTGTTGGTTAAAACAAAACATTGCATGAGAAAAAAAATGCAACCTCATATCGTAAATGCAATAATATTTTAGTCCCATAAGCATATCCAAAGGAAGTTTTTTGGGTAATTTGCATGCTTATTCATTATGGATATTTGCACCCCCTCCCTCGGGATAAGGTCATCCACATCCTTAAGTAAGAAAGAGAGATAGCAATAATCATGAATTCATTCAAGGCAAAGGTAAAAGATCAGTAATCACAATTGTACGAGAGAAGGGTGTCCATGCCTTTGAGTTCAAGAAAAGAGGAAATATTGCAACAATCATGAATCCATGTGAGGCAAAGGTCAGAAATCGGTAATCATCATAACTATACATCAGGTGGAAATGACCCAATAAGGGGAGAAAAGCCAGATAGAAATTATTATGACAGGATTTCCTATTTTGACAGTGAATCATGAAGAAAGCATGAAAGTCACTGATTATGATTGATGTTTCCATCCCTTATTTCAAACATGAAAATATAATTCATTCATTCATAGATAATTATGTGGGTAGATAGTGATAACACTTATTCAAGCAGTGTGTTTATCTTGTGAATGGATAAATAGGAAATAAGGAATATATAAAAGTAATTGGCTATTGTCAGAAGAATACTTTCATACCACAATCATAGCCATTTCTGCCAGCATGCATTCATATCCTCGATAGGGTTGCTATTTTAACCCAGAAATGAGCCAGAATCCTTTATGTAAAAGAAGATATTTTTCTTATTTTATGGAGAGATCATTGTGCTGGTGTTGTGGCTAGATAGTCAAAGAGCCACTCACTGGGGTTGTAATAGAGTGATCAGACCAGCTCATGATGAGACATCCTGTCCTTCAAGTAGTTTGATCATTTGAGAAGGTCACTACCCTGGTGTGTTGGCCAATGTTGGCATGTCACCTATTAAACCCTTATGATCATGGCAAGCTGGCTCATGATGAGACCCCTTATTCTCTCTTAAAAATTTTCATATAAACATACTATTTTCTTCTTTTCATTTTACTTGTTTAATGGAGAGACCAATATGCGGGTGTTGTGGCCAGATGGTCATAGTGCCACTCATTGGGATTGTAACAAAGTGATCAATCTAGCTCGTGATGAGACCTCCTATCCTTCAAGTAGTTTGAGCTGTCGAGAAGGTCATTACCCTGGTGTGTTGGCCATTTTGGGCATGTCACTTGTCAAATCCTTATGATCATGGTAGGATGGCTCGTGATGATACCCCCTATTATCTCTTAAAAATTTGCATACACACAATATTTTCTTGTTCTTTATACATGAAGGGAGGCTCATTAACTCCTTAAGAGTTAGGGATGGTGTGAGAAGTAAAAAGAGTGCCAATACAATTAATATTATTTATTCCTTTATCCTAATGTCAAGGAGAGTTACTCCTTGAGAGTGTAGAAAGATATACCAACATACGACCATGAAAATGAATTGTGTGGTAGCATGCTTGAACAGGGGATGTTTCTCTCTTCATTGCATAGATAAAACATGCCAACTTCCGGAGTTGAGATTTCCATCAAAGTTCCCAAGGATCACCATATTAGCAGTATCACTACTTTTCTTCTCTTCAGGTGCCAGTTCCATTTCAAAAATTTCTTTTATGGCAAGGGTGTGTAAAGAGGAGTGGATGTTCAAAAGAAGTCATCCAAAATTAAAAAAAACATGCTTTAGAGAGAAAGGAAAAAAAATCAGTTGTTCCATTCGATTGAATAGCAACTGTTCAATTGGATTGAACAACATCCATTCAAAGGTTTGAACAACAAAAATAAAAATGCAAAAACATGGATGTTCAATTGAATTGAACAGTAACTGTTCAATTCGATTTAACAGCAGTTGTTCAATTGGATTGAACAACAGCCGTTCAAAGTTTTGACTAGAAAAATAAACTCATAAAACTCAGTCATTCAATTGAATTGAACAGTAGCTGTTCAATTTGATTGAAAAAAAGTTGTTCAATTGGATTGAACAACAACCGTTCAATAGTTAGAACAACAAAATAAAGACGCAAAAACACAGCCGTTCAATTGAATTGAACAACAACTGTTCAATTCGATTGAACAACCTATTCAATTGGACTGAACAACAAAATAAACTCACAAAACTCCGTCATTCAATTGAATTGAACAACATATGTTCAATTCGATTGAAAAAAAACTATTCAATTCGATTGAACAACAACCATTCAAAGGTTTGAACAAAAAAAATAAACACGCAAAAACACATTCGTTCAATTGAATTGAACAATAGCTGTTAATGTGATTGAACAACAACTGTTCAATTGGATTGAAAAACAAATGTTCAAAGGTTTGAACAGAAAAATAAACTCACAAAACTTGGCAGTCAATTGAATTGAACAAAATCTGTTCCATTCAATTGAACAACAATTGTTCAATTAGATTGAACAACAACCATTCAATTGTTTGAATAGAAAAATAAACACGCAAAAACATGGTCATTCAATTGAATTTAATAGTAGTTGTTCAATTTGATTGAACAAAAAATGTTCAATCGGATTGAACAGCAAAACAAACTCACCAAAATCGGCCATTCAATTGAATTGAACAACAGTTTTTCAATTCGATTGAACTACACTTCTTCAATTGGATTGAACAATAGTCGTTCAAAGGTTTCAACAAAAAAATAAAATACAGAAAAATAATGCATCTATGAACTGAAGAAGAGATGGAATGTACAATAGTGAGAAAAACTATAAATTGCAAGGGATATATATACAATATTTACAAAAATAAATAACAAATTTTCATGAACTTAAAGCTGCGGGGCCATCACCCCCTATAGCTAGAATTTGGATGGTGGGATCATCACGCACCTGCTGGCAGAAAGACTCCTTTGTAAGTGGTTTGTGATAGAGGCACACTCGGTGTCCGTTGACTTGGAAGGTGGAACCAAACTTGTATATGGTAGTCAGGGTAATGGTACCATTGTTTTGTACTTAATTTCATATGGGTTGAGCCACCTTGTTTGTAATTTACTCGGGGAGTATTGGAATCCAGAGTCGTAGAGAAGTGCCCAATGTCCTTTCTGTAATGTCTTCGTTTTGATGAGGTTTTCATTCAAATTCGCTCATTGTTTTTGAATAATTGCAGTATGTTTCAGAGAAAGTAGTCGTGTTTCATCCAATTCATTTATTTGATGGAGTCTTCTAATCTAGGCCTCTGTCAAATCCAGCCCCACTTCCTTGGCTCTTCTTAGATTCTTTATTTCAAATTAGATAGGAAAAATTGGTTCCCTTCCAAATTCCAGATGGTATAGAGAATATAAAGTGGTGTTTCACCATGTTGTGCGGTAAGCCCACAAAGCATCCGATAGTCTAGTAGCCTATTCCCGGTGGTGTGTTAAGACTGTTTTAGTGAGAATTTCCTCCAGGATTTTTTTGGTGCTTTCGACCTGCCCCCTGCGGGTGGTAGGGAGATGTGACTCTATGGATGATGTGGTGGTTCTTTAGAGTGGCTGTAATGTTATTTCTCACAAACTGTGCCCCTCCATCAATTATCACTTCCCGAGGTAAGCCAAATCGCACAAATAGCTCAAAAAGGAAATTGATCACAGATTCTTCCGTAGCTCTTGATAAATCCACTGTTTCTACCCACTTCATCACATAATATTTTGCAACCACTATGTAGGTCTTCTTATTTGATGGCGGGTTGAGTAGTCCAACAAAGTCCAGTGTCAATCGTTCGAAAGGTTCCACTACTAGTTGTGGATGTAATGGAATTTTTTCATCTTCGTCCGAGCAGCCCATTCTTTGGCAACTATCACAGACCTGGACATATTTCTTGGCATACTTAAAAATTTTAGGCCAATAGTAGCCCATTTTCAATAATATGTGCCCCGTCCTGCGATCTTCAAAATGGCCACCACATGGTTCATCATGACAGACTCGTAGGTTTTCATAAATCGTGTCTTCTCGGATGCATATGCATATATGCATATCAGCTCCTGTATGCTCCTGTATGAAAAGGATATCTACTGATCCAGGAGAATATAGCACTGCGTTGGAAAATCAGCTTTTGTTATTTTGATGTCAAGTGTCTTGGCAGCTTTCCTACTGCCAAATAATTTGCTACATCTGCATACAATGGCGTTTTTACTGCTACAACAAAAAAATGCTCATATGGGAACTAATTCTCCACCTCTAGTGAGTCATTTACCTTCGGAACTCTCGACAGGAAATCTACAACTACGTTCTCCTTCCCTGGGCGGTCTTTGATAATTATGTCAAAATCTTGTAAAAGAAACAACCAACGAGTTACTCTTCCATTTTTAATAGTTTTATTGTATAAATATCTAATGGCAGAGTGATCCGTATATAAGAATACTTGATATCCAGTTATATAATGTCTAAATTTATTAATAGCATAAATGACAGCCAAGAACTCCTTTTCAGCCATTATATAGTTTAATTCTACAGGAGTGACATTCTTGTTGATATAATAAATAACATAGGGTTTTTGTCTTCTTCTTGACTGAGAACTACCCCTATCGCTGTGTCGGATGCATCTGAGGAAATATGAAAAGGCAGCTCCTAATTGGGGCTACATAAGATTGGTGCAGTCGAGACCAGTTCTTTAAATCTAAAAAAGCAGTATCACATTTATCAGACCAATGGAATTCAACATTTCTAGTTAATGCATAGACGGGTTCATAAATTTGTGAGAAATTCTTTATAAACCTACAATAGTTCCCTACATACCCAAGGAAACTATGTACCTTTGTCTATGTACAAGGTGTGGCTAATAAAAGGATTACATCTATCTTTGTTGGATATACCTGTATTCCAGCTACAGAGATGTAGTGTCCTAGGATTACTCCTTCGGTAATCATCATGTGACATTTTTCGTTGCTCAAACAGAATCTGGTAGTAATACATTGTTCCAATACTATTTCTAGTGTTTCCAGTGCTTGATCAAAATCATCTCCATATGGGGTAGAGTAGTCCATGTAAATTTCGAGTCCTTCATTTATTAAATTAGAAACAATACTGAGTATCGCTCTTTGAAATGTTGTTGGGGCATTGCATAACCCAAACGGTAATACCCTATAGGTAAATTTACCCCATGGGTAGGTAAAGGATGTTTTATCCTGGTTTTCAGGGGCTATATGGATTTGATTGTATCCACCGAACCCATCAAGGAAGGAGAAGAACCGCTTTCCTACCAATGTATCAACGACCTGATCAACGTTCTATGTTGCTTTATTTATTTCTCTGTAATCCATACAGATTCACCCTTTCCCATTCTTCTTAGGAATGAATACTAAAGGAGAGACCCATTTTTTGTCCGAAATAGGATAGATGAAGTTTACATCAAGCAAAATTTTCAATTCATCTTTTACAATGTCTTTTAGATGTGGGTTTAATCTCCACTGAGGCTATGAAATAAGTTAAGAATCCTTATTAGTATAAATATGATGTGTGCATAGTTAAGGATCTATACCCTTCATGTTTAGGTAGTCCCAAGTAAATTCTCCCTTATATTTCTGTAAAACCTTTGTGAGCTTTTGTTGTTCATCACTATTCAGACTTCCATTGATATTTAAGACCTTTCCTGGTTCAATTTCAATTGGTATGCTATTACAAACAACAGTCATGGGTATGTGCTAATTATCAATGTCTGTTAAGGGATATTCTTGTGCTTCATTATCAAGAATTTATTTGGACATTTGGAATTTTAAATTTTCAGAAGCATATGGCTGATTCATGAAGTTATTGATTACATCATCCTCAATTTGATCTTTGAATTTGAGTGCTTCGACTATAATCAGCGGTGAGCGGGTGTTTTTTTCCCAGTGTGTATGTGGTTGTTTACAAATATTTACAGCGGGAATACTTGGTTTTGCACGTGGGTATATGACAATATTTTTTATGGCATCACCTTTGGCAATGGTCATGCTACCTGCCCGATAGCCTATGTAAGTGTTGACTGTTGCTAACCAAGGTCATCCCAGTATGAGAGGGTGCCCATCTAACCTATTTTTTGGCTTAATAACTAAAAATTCTACCAGATATTCCCAAAAGATTTATTCCTGATTTTTCTCAAATAGTTTTACCTTTGCAGAATATGGTTAAGAAAAATTCAGTTTTCAAATTCTTACATAAAGAAAAAGAAGCCTTTGATTCAATCAAACATGCAATCATTAATGCACCTACATTGAATACTCCTGATTTTTCTAAACATTTTATTCTGTATACTTTGGCTACTGAAACATCATATGTTGTTGTTTTGACACAACCCAATGATCAACAAGAGGAAGCACCAATCTCTTTCTTTAGCTCAAATCTGCAAGGAGCCGAACTTAACTACTCCAATGTAGAAAAACAAGCCTTTGTTGTATTTAAATCAATCAAACATTTTAGATCTTTTCTCCTAAAAACACATACAAATATTATTGTCCCATTCTCTGCAGTGAGACAATTGTTAATACAAAATGAAGTAGGAAAAAAGAGAGTTAATTGGGTAACAACTTTACAAGAGTATGATATTGATATTAAGCCAGCTAAAATTGTTAGAGGACAAGGTTTTTGCAGATTTTTAGCCGGAGCTTCCAACATAGCAGAGCATCAAGATCAAGATAATGTTGTTCAAGTAAATCAGATAAGTGTTACAGATTTTGAATCTCAATATGCTGATCTGATCTTTTACTTGAAAAATGGGTATTCTCCTTCTAATCTCAGTTATAAGAACAAGCGTGCTTTAAGATTAAAAGCCAAACACTTCAAAATCACTGATGATGTGTTATTCAGAAGAAACTATGATTCAATTTTATTAATATGTCTAGTAAAAACTGAAGCACACAAGGTGTTGCAGGAATTACATAATGGACCAGTAGGTGGACATTTTGGAGGTAATTCCACGACTCACAAAATAATCCATGTTGGTTACTATTGGCCTACCTTGTTCAGAGATGCACATGATTATGTAAGGAATGCAAGATTTGTCAAACTGCTAGTGGAAGACAAAGGAAACCAGCCTTTCCTTTACAACCAGTAAACATTGAGCAACCATTTGAACAATGGGGACTTGATATTATTGGAGAAATTGTTCCACATTCTTCCAAGCAACACAGATACATCCTTACAGCAACGGATTAATTTACAAAGTGGGTAGAAGTAATTCCTTTAAAGGTAGCCAATTCTGATGCAATAATTTAATTCATTGATCAATTCATCATTACCAGGTTTGGTGTACCTAACGCTCTTGTTTTTTACAATGCATCTTATTTTTCTGGAAATAGTATAATGGAATTTGCAATCAAAAGAGGTTTCAAATTGAAATATTCAGCAAATTATTATCCACGAGGTAATGGTTTAGCTGAATCAACAAATAAAAATATTATCAAAATCATCAAAAGAACAATTGATCAAATTCAAAAGAACTGGCATAAATATTTAATTTTTGCATTATGGGCTGATCACATAACTCATAAGGTTTCAATAGGTACTTCACCTTTTAATCTAGTCTATGGAAAAGAAGTTTTAATACCATCAAACCTAATACTTCAATCTTTAGCTCTAGTTCAATTCCTTGAAGAGAATCCTTCATCATATATTCAATTGATATTTGATCAAATTCTTAAATTAGAAGAAGATAGAGAGAAAGAAAAAAGTATTGATGCCAAACATCAAAAAATCATAAAATCTTCCTTTGATTCAAATTCTATCGGATCCAAAAATTTGCAAACTGGTGATATTGTTCTGAAATGGGACAAAGCACACGAAGATAAGGGTAAGCATACCAAATTTCAAAAAATGTGGCTTGGACCATTTCAGATTGCTGAAAAGATAGGCTCATCAACGTTCATATTACAAGATTTAACAGGAAAGAGAGAATCTCTTCCTGTGAATGGGCTTGTCTTGAAAAAAATATTTTCTTAAGAATGTAACCCCTTCTTACTTGTACATATTCCATTATCCAAGTGTGTTTATTTACAAATAAGGTTGTTAATAGTCTTTAATTGAATTTTTACTATTTGAAAATATATTTAAGAAAATATTATAAATACTTATTTATGTAAATAAGAATCTTTAAGGAAATGATTACAATTTTGGATAATGAAAATAAAATATTAAACTTTCAAAATCTGTTTAAAAATTTGCAAAATCTTCCAAAACTTCGAAAATATTGTAAATCATTATAAGTTTGTTAAGAAGAGAAATGTTATCTATAAAAAGTAAAGACTTTTCGAATTTTGGCACTTAAAACTCTACAAAATTGTCATCCATTGAATCTTAAGGAGAAAATAATTTCACCCCATCCATTAAGGTTGTGATTTTTTAGGATGTAATTCTAAAAAATGATCGATCAAAAATTAAAAGATAAGAGGTCTCATCACGAGCCTGCTTACCATGATCATAAGAAATAATTGAACTGACATTACTACCACTGCATACCAAAATAGGGTAATGGCTTATAATCATAATATAAGGGGTCTCATCATGAGTCAGCTTGTTAAGTTAAGTTACAACTAGCGAGTGGCATTGTTATTAACTGGCTACCAAACCAGAACAATGGATTTTAAATTAAAATAAAAGAGAAAAAAACACAAGATGGTATATCTTATGAATTTATCTTTTAAAGAGTCACGCTCTTAGATGGATGGGACAATGAATGATTGATGGTTAAAAGGTAACCCTGTCGAGACTATAAACATTTGTAGGCAGCAGAGGCACTACCTATGACAATTAGATTAAATCACAAAGCTAAAAGTGGAGAGGCCCCCTACTTTATCTTTATTAACCAATCAAAGTTTGATAAAACCAAAAAATGTTTTATTTTTGAAGAATAAAAAAGAGATTGTAAGTGATTTTTATTATTTTTCAGAGTTAGATTTTATTTAAATTTCTCTAAGATAGTTTTCATCATCTTTAAAACTTTTTAATTACTTAAGATATAGTGTTCATTTTATTTTTTCAGAGATAACTGTTTCTTCCAGTGAGTCACCAATTGTCATATGGTACAATAACCCTCCCCATTTCTTAATTTTAGAATAAAATTCCTTTACAAATAGGTCCCCTTTATTTTTAGATAAAAATAAAAGACTTTGAGGAAATCCGATTATTTTAAAATAAAACAATAAAAAATTCATTGTTTAGAAAAGCATGTATCGCATATCGCATACCACAAGTGCATATAAACAAATGTAACATTGAATTTTTCCGATATAATTGAACTTAAGTCTTATATCGCATGAGCACAAAGCATAAAATTTCATGTAAAAAAGACCGATGCAATAACGTAAATCGCAATCCCAAATCGGTAAAGTATTGAGTTGTCAGATTTCCTTTGCAAAACTTCGATGCGATGTAACTTATTGCAATCTTATTTTGAAAAGGTTATCTTTCATTCGAATCCATCTATTAAACTCTGATGTGATACGATTTATCGCAATCGCATTTCAAAGAAGCAACATCACATTTACTTGTCTATAAAACTCCGATGCAATGGACCCCACCATCATCGCAATAGCATTTCAGCGAAAATCATGTACAACTCAATTAGTTTGGAAATATCCATTGCAACACACTATCATCACAATCTCAAATCGGCGAAAAATATGAGATGTCATTTGATTCCCTTTCAAAACCTCCGATGCGATGAATAGTCGGTCTTTATTTACTATTGTTTGCGCTGCGCATATATTATTTATTAATCGCAATCAGAAAATTCAAAGGGAAATTTTTACATTAACATTTCAATATCACCGATCTCTGATTGTACGAGCATCATTAATTGAAAATCAAATGAATTATGGTAATTGATTCTCATATCAATGCGTGAATGTGAATTTTCTTTAAGGCATTCATTTTTAATACGTGGTTAATCAATTTGGGATCATTAATAAAAGTATTTTTGCATAGTTTTTCTCCTAACTTCATTTCTTCCCGTGTCTGAAAGGTTTGCCTCATTTTCAAAGCTATAGAACATCCAACCCTTTTGTTCGCCGAACTAGTGAAATGATACCAAATGAAGAGTATGTCTAAGAAGCTTAAGAAATCAAGAACTGCTACCGCCTCAAAGACCACTGCCACTACCACAATGACAAAAGAAAAGCTAGCGAAGATAAAGATAGTTACAGATACCACGTGCCAGGGTCTCGGGAATCTTTCTTGGGAGGAAGTCTATAATTTTCTTGAAAAAGAAGACCCTATAGTTACAGAGGTAATGGCAACGGTGCCAGATGAAGAATCAGATTCAGATGACAATCCCCTTAAAGAAATCACAAATTCTTTTCTTCATAAAATTGCAGCTCGGGCAAATGTATTCCCATATTATGACATAATACGATGGGTGATAGACAACACCACCATCATAAACAGAACATTCGTGATAGTTGGGGGAAAGATGTTTGGGTCCTTTAGAGCAGAATACATCAAAGAAATGTACCATTTTCTAGATCCCCAAAATACCTACAACAAAGCCTTCATAGCAAATTTTACCTCAAGCAATGAAATTTAATCAGACCCAATTAAAGAATGGAGATGAGCTCCAGAAAAGCATAAGCATGAGACCTCAGGTATGTGTTTTGTAGAGTCTCTCGCACCTCCATATTTTTATGCCTATGCCATTATGTGCAGACTTTTTGGGTACGATAATTCTGCAAGGTTTTCAATTCAGATGGTACCCCTAATTCATGCTGCTATAAATTTTGAGATTATGGATTGGTTAGTTATTGTTTCTGATAAGATAGCTAACAGAATTCTGGACTATAGAAAGAATAAAAATACTGGAAATACAACCTCGTTTCATTTCTGTACCTATATCTTAGATGCATTGTGTTTTAATTCTGAATTCCCTATTCTGGGTTGGAAATGGACTTCACAGGAACCTACCCCGATTCACATTTACCATAAACATTTGTGGATGGCTTATTTCAAGAACCATGTATATAGAATTTTCCACCGCTTCATGTTACCTATCTATCAAAAAAAATTTAACCAATTTCCTCCCCGACTCTCTAAAAAGGCAAAGCTTGATATATCCCTAATCAAAAATTGGTTTGGAGAAGAAATTTTTACCTATATTAGGGTTTTTGGAAGCATTTTTGAACCTCATGTATTACCTCTATATGTCCCTGATAAAATTTTAGATCAAGAAATTTCTTACCAGTTGACAGAAAGAGGGATGTCCAAGTGTTTAAATAATTCCAAAAAATTGATGTGCCCTACTTTTCCTTTCCATTGTGGAACCTATACTCTTAATGATTTTAAACATGCTGAAGAAGAAACCATTAAGATAAGAAATCTTAAGCTTGCAACCGTTCCAGGCAGACAATATGATCCAAATAAAGTGGCTTTTGATTTCACAAATTTGGTCCAAATTGCTAAGTTTGAGCATGAGCCTGATGACTTTGATGATTTATTTCTCTCAATTGAGAAATTTTCCCGAGTTTATGATCTAAATAAATCTAAGTTTCAAGCAAAAGATATGAATAAATTTATGCAGTTTAGAACCCAGAGATGACTTAAAATTCCCCTTGACCAGCCGAGGATTCCTTTACAAGAAAATGAAAGTATGGAAATAGAACAAAATAAAAAGGAAGATACAACTAGCAAAACAGAAAAAGAAGTGTCTACCAGTAAAACTGATGTGCATACAGAAAAGGAGAATACAGGTACCAAAACTAATATGCAGTATGAAGAAAGATATACAGGTAACAAGCCCGATAATCAACTTGAAAGAGAAAAGACCACAGAAAAAGTGGGAAATTCTGCTGAAACCATTGTTACTTCCCATTTTCTAAAACAATATGAACAATTTGAACAACAAATAAGTGGACAAAATAATCCTCAAGTTGATAATATGAATAATCAGGATATGGAGATCATTCCTGAACATCCATCTGAAGAAATTATGTTGAGAGTTGAAGACATCCCTCACCTGGATATCTTTTATAGTCCTAAGCATAGGGTTGTTGTCAGAAAACAAAGGAAAATAAGGAGGATAGATCAAGGACCACTTGCAACTCCACAAGTTGAATTAATGAATGTTGTATGGAATAATACTGAGGTAAATCCTTCAGAGGATCTTACCAAACTATCACAATATGTAGGTGCCTATAGTGCAACCACTATAGATAGAGCTACTTAAGTCACTCAAATGATAAAGAAAAAATAATTACAAATAACATTTCTAGAGGAGAAAACAACAGGTGATCAACAAAATATATTGCAGTTGGAGCACCAGTTGGAAGAAGAAAGTCTTAGAGCCAAACAATTGGGAAAAAAACTGAGTATTGAAAAGAAGAAGCTTGATCAGCAAGATTTGAATAAATAACAAAATTTGTCTGAAGAAGTATCCAAATTATAGACGTTGTTGCAAAATGAGAAAGCTGCCAAAGAAGAGCAAGAAAAAATATTTCAAGAAAGATTGGATAAATTTAAGGATTATCCTAAATTTGACCAATTTAAAACAGAAGCTCTGGAAACAAGTAAGCTATTGTCTCAGCAGTTGGATGATTTGTGTCAAAAACTTGCACAAGCTGAACCTTTATGTGAAATAACATCATCTTTGATCGATGAATCAGTCAGCATCAGAATTGAATTTTAAAATGTAGATGATAAGATTTTAGAATTTATTTCATGGCAGGACTCAGAACAAGGAAAGAGTGCAAATCTTCCTAGGATCGAAGAAAGGCATAAAGAAATTTTGTTTTCTAAATGGAAAACACAGTTGATTAAAGAAGAACATGCTACATCAAGGTCCAGAGCCATGATGAATATTCTGACACAATTAGTTAATGATAGTTTATATGCTACTAATATAATTTTAGATTGTAATCCAAGTAAATTTCCAAAGGTGAAAGAAACTGATACTAGGTGGAAGAAGGAATTAATCAACAAGAATCAAAAGATCAGCAAAATACAGGAAATTACATGGGATATCCTATGGAAATATTTGATCAGACCACATAGTCAGTAAATGGCAATCAAATTCCTTTCTAATGCCATCAATTACATCATTCTAGAGCTATACAATGCCACATACATCAGTCAGTTGCATTCGAGGCTGAGTCATCCAACTAAAGTTAAAGATATGCTTAAAATTTGCCAGCTTAGCAAATTGGGGATTGAAGAAATTCAATGAATCTATTTTATTGGATATCGCAAGTCCATTCTCGGATCTCCTATGATCATTTCTAGCATAAGTTGTAGTTAATTTGTTTTCTGAATTTCCTATTTAAACCCCTTTCAAGCATTTAGAAGAGGGTCCTAAATTTGTAATATTTTGGCTTTGGATAATATATTTCTATACTCCATTGACTATCTTATTTTTTATAAAGGATCACATTCTAGATTTCATGGTGAATGATTTTTGAGAGTTGTATTTCTGTACCTTGAAGATTTTTTTAAGTTAAAGCGTATGATCTGGATATCGAATTGCAGCAAGAAAATATCTTAATGAATTTGGTATTTCTATCGATTTACTGTTATGTTCTTTATGTAATGAAGTATTCTCTTTGAAATTTGCTATCATTTATATATGCTTGTTTCTCAAATATTTCTTTATCGTATCATTTTTGAAGATATAGAAATATTCATCTATCATAGTATGTCCAAATGATATATAGAATTATGAATGTGATGTGATATTCTAATTCTTTTTAATTTCTTAAAAAGAGTTATCATTATATGATACTGCATCTTTCTATTGAATAATAATACATTTTCATGGTTATTTGTTTAATTGAAACATTCTTTAAGTTGTATTCATATTTAATATCCGAGTTAGTTTTATAATTATTTGCAATTTATAGATTAAGTTAGATAGATTAGTTCATTTAGTTAGTTCCATTTATCCACTTGCACAAACACCCCATCACCAATCCATTTATTATTAGGAAACTGGTCGTATAAATCTAGTCGGAGCCACCACACCAAACAGAAAAGGAGTTGTCCTAAGGTCCAGACTGGGTGGTTTCCCCCCAATGTTTGAAGCAACAATTTTCGAGGCTTCAACAAGGCCTTAGCCCACCGAGTCTGGTTTTTGGAAAAATATAGGAAGGCCTGGAACTAAACTCACCCTATGAAGGGGCTGGGATTATTATACCTATCCTCCTCTAGAAATAAATTGTGTAAATATAATTCACACAAAATATGTTGGACCTGCTCATCCTGCTCATTGCAACACTGGAAAAATTCCTTAATGGTTTTAAAAGTGGTGGGCTTCCTGTTGGGTGTGGAGTCTGATTATCTTGTTTACTTTGTATCACAACATTGGACCCTTGTACCTTAAAAGGGGCGGCAACACCACCCATAATTATTCGCTGCCGTGGGGGGTCCAGGGGGGGCAGCAACGCTTTTCGGAGCCCCCCCCTGGTGGGGGTTTTCGGGGGCAGCACCCCCGAAGCTAAAAACAGATGTAAAATTTCCTTGTAAATGTATAGTAATTTCTAGTCAATCTGGGTTGTTCATTAGGCAAATGATCTGACGGTAGAATTTATGGTTAGATTAGGGTTTTTTTCCCTAGAAGGCAACCCCCTTGTATATATGAGGGTATTGTATGGTGGCTATGTATTGTATGTATGTGTATTCTCGGAGCGAGAAAAAGAGAGAGAGACTGTGAGAAAGAACAGAGGATATTACAGCGGATCTGCTGTAGGTTTTGTCTTTTCATTTTGCTGGATAATAGAAAGGAAGAACTGGTTGTTCGGGGTGGACGTAGCCCAAAATGGGTGAACCACGTATATCTATGTCTCTCTGGATTTATGTGTTTTGTGTGCTTGTATTTTTTCGCATATTTTATGTGTTGCACTGCTCTGTAATATATAATTTTCTAACAGCTGGTATGAGAGACGAAGGTATATTTGGCTGATAAACTCGCAGGAAAGAAGGGTTCTTGGTTCGAGTGGGAGCAATGGCAGACGATGGTAAGTTTAGGGTCGAGAAATTTAACGGCCAAAACTTCCCACTGTGGAAGATGCCGATGGAAGATTATCTGTATCAGAAAGATCTATACCTACCATTGAACGGAAAAATAAAGAAGCCGGCAGCCATTACAGACGTAGAATGGAACATTCTTGATAGAAAGGCACTCGGAACAATAATTTTGTGCCTTGCAGCATCAGTCGCCTTCAATATTTCGAAGGAAACAACAACAGAGGGTTTGATGCAGACGTTGGCAAAACTATATGAAAAACCCTCAGCCTCAAACAAGGTATTTCTTATGAAACGACTATTTAATATGAAGATGTCGGAAGGTGGATCTGTTGCAGACCATTTAAATGATTTCAATACAGTTACCAGTCAGTTAAGTTCTGTAGGGGTAAAATTTGATGATGAAGTTAGAGCTCTGTTATTCTTGTGCTCATTTCCAGAGAGTTGGAATGGTTTAGTAATGGCCATTAGTAACTCTGTCTCTGGATCTAGTACTTTAAAGTTTGATGATGTTGTTGGTGCTATCCTTAGCGAGGAAATGCGACGGAAAATCTCCGGTGAGACATCAGGTAATGCTTTGAGTGCAGAGTCTAGGGGAAGAATAATGGAAAGAGGAAAGAGCTTGGGATATCGCAGTAAATCAAGGAAATGTAGATCCAAGTCCAGATCAGGGATAGTGTGCTGGAATTGCGGAAAGAAAGGACACCTAAAGAAAGACTGTAGATCTCGGAAGGGAAAAGAAGGAGACACACAGCAAGAAAACAATCATGAAGCAAATGTGACAGGTGATGTGTTACAAGATGCTTTGATTCTTTCTTTCGAAAATGTTACTGATTCTTGGGTTTTAGATTCAGGGGCTTCATTCCATGCCACACCTGATAAGAAATATTTTCATGACTATGTTCAAGGAGATTTTGGAAAAGTTCGTTTGGGTGATGATAAACCCTGTAAAATTGTTGGAATGGGTAAATTTCTTGTAAAACAACAGAATGGAAACCAATGGCTACTAAAGGAGGTAAGGCATGTTCCAGATCTGAAGAAAAATATGATTTCAACAGGGCAGTTAGGCAGTGAAGGTTGTGTGACAACTTTCACAGATAAAACTTGGAAGCTCACCAAAGGAGCCCTGGTAATAGCAAAAGGCGAAAATGTTGGTACATTTTATTTATGCAATGGTATTTCTAACTCTGTTAATGTTTTAACTTCCAAAGGAGCAGATGCAGCATTATGGCATCATAGGCTTGGACACATGAGTGAGAAGGGGATGAAAATTATTCACTCAAGAAATTTGCTGCCAGGTTTGAAGAATGTTGATTTGGATTTCTGTGAGAATTGCATTTATGGAAAACAAAAGAGAGTCATATTTCTCAGAGTTGGGAAATAAAAGAAGAGCGAAAAATTGGAGCTTGTGCATACAGATGTATGGGGACCTGCTCAGGTATCATCTCTCGGTGGCTCTCGTTATTATGTTACTTTTATTGATGATGCAACTAGAAAAACATGGATCTATTGT
This sequence comes from Pinus albicaulis, assembly GCA_034641835.2. Classification (NCBI taxonomy): domain Eukaryota; kingdom Viridiplantae; phylum Streptophyta; class Pinopsida; order Pinales; family Pinaceae; genus Pinus; species Pinus albicaulis. The sequence continues at coordinate 1,946,915,776 of CM076578.1, forward strand.
ATTCAGAATAAATCTGATGTATTTGATAATTTCAAGAAATGGAAAGCTTTGGTTGAGATTGAGACAGGAAAGAAGTTGAAGCGTCTCAGATCAGACAATGGAGGTGAATATTGCAGCAAAGATTTTGATAGGTATTGTTCAGAGCATGGAATTCGTAGAGAGAAGACAGTTCCAAGAACACCACAAGAAAATGGTGTGTCAGAAAGGATGAACAGAACAATCATGGAGCGTGCGAGGTGCATGAGATTGCATGCAGGATTGCCTTTACAATTTTGGGCAGATGCTGTAGATACTGTTGTTTATCTAATAAACAGAGGGCCTTCAAGTTCCTTGGATGGTGGTATTCCAGAGGAAGCATGGACGGGTAAAAAGGTAAACTACTCTTTTTTAAAGCCTTTTGGTTGTGAGGCATTTGTCCATATTAATAAAGAAAATAGAACAAAGCTTGAGGCAAAATCAAAGAAATGTACCTTTATTGGATATGGTGTTAATGATTTTGGTTATCGCTTATATGATTATGAAAATCACAAAATAATTACGAGCAGAGATGTAATATTCAATGAAAATGTCTTGTATAAGAATCAGTTGCAGGAAAAGAAACAGGAAAAAGAAAGCAAGGAATACACGGTTCTTGATGAGATAACTAAAAAAGTAAAGGTGCCTGAAAATAATAATAATCAACAACCACAGCAGCAGCAACCACCACAACAGCAACAGGCACCTCAAACACCTGAAAGTGGTGTTAGAAGATCTACCGGGATAAGTAGACCCCCTGAACGATACTCTCCTTCATTATATTATTTATTGTTGACTGATTCTGGTGAACCTGAATGTTATGAAGAAGCAATGCAGGTTGAAAGCAGGAAGAAGTGGGAGCTAGCCATGGAAGAAGAGATGGACTCCTTAATACATAACCAGACTTGGGACTTAGTCAGGTTGCCTGCAGGTAAAACTACATTGCAGAATAAATGGGTTTACAGGTTGAAGGAAGAAGATGGAGGAAAACAGAGGTACAAAGCTAGACTTGTGGTGAAGGGGTTTGCACAGAAGAAACTTATTGATTTTGATGAAATATTTTCTCCTGTTGTTAAAATGAATTCAATCAGAACTATTTTAAGTCTTGTAGTAGCGGAAGATTTACATCTTGAACAGTTAGATGTAAAGACAACATTTCTCCATGGAGATTTGGAGGAAGAGATATACATGCAGCAACCAGAAGGATATGAGGTCAAAGGGAAAGAAAAATTGGTGTGCGGGTTAAAGAAGAGCTTGTATGGCTTAAAACAGGCTCCAAGGCAGTGGTATCTAAAATTTGACAAGTTTATGTCTGAACAAGGTTATACTAGATGTCACTATGATCATTGTGTTTATCTAAAAAGGCAAAATGATGGCAGCTATATTATATTGTTATTGTATGTAGATGACATGCTTGTTGCAGGGTCTAACATGAAGGAAATAAATGTGCTCAAAAGAAAATTGGCAAATTCATTTGCAATGAAGGATTTGGGAGCTGCAAAACAAATCCTTGGTATGAGGATAACTAGAGACAGGAAAAATCGCAAATTAACACTGTCTCAGAATGAGTACATAGAGAAGGTGTTGAAAAGATTTAATATGCAAAATGCAAAACCAGTTAGTACACCTTTTTCTAGCCATTTCAAACTTAGTAAGGAGATGTGCCCCAAGACCCAAGAAGAAATGGACTATATGTCTAAAGTTCCATATGCATCAGCAGTTGGAAGCTTAATGTATGCAATGGTTTGCACAAGGCCTGATATTGCACATGCAGTGGGAGTTGTAAGAAGGTACATGAACAATCCAGGAAAAGAACATTGGATGGCAGTAAAATGGATTCTCAAATATTTGAGAGGTACCACAAATCAAGAATTATGCTTTGGTGGTTCAAACATTGCTCTACAGGGATATGTTGATGCAGATATGGCCGGTGACAGAGATAATAGGAGGAGCACTATAGGATATTTATTTACTGTAGGTGGAACAGCTGTCAGTTGGGTTTCAAAAATCCAAAGTGTTGTTGCACTTTCAACAAAAGAAGCAGAGTATGTTGCTGCTATAGAGGCTAGTAAAGAAATGATTTGGTTACAAAGGTTTATGGATGAATTGGGTAAGAAGCATGATATGGGCATGCTATACAGTGATAGCCAAAGTGCCATTCATCTTGCAAAGAACTCATCATTTCATTCCAGGAATAAACACATAAATCTCAAGTACCATTTCATACGGTCAGTATTGGAAGATGGAGAGTTGAAGCTGGAAAAGATACACACTAGCCAGAATCCTGAAGACATGCTAACAAAATTTGTAACCAGGGAGAAACTGAGAATGTGCTCAATTTAAATTGGTCTTCAAGGATGACTATGAAGATGAGGAATAGCCAGGTCCAAAGAGGAGTCATTTTCTAGTAAATGAAGCAGCGGTGGAGTTGCTACAATCAGTCTCCAAGTGGGACATTGTTGGGTGTGGAGCCTGATTATCTTGTTTACTTTGTATCACAACATTAGACCCCTGTACCTTAAAAGGGGCGGCAACGCCGCTCATAATTAATCACTATCGTGGGGGGTCCAGGGGGGTAGCAGCGCTTTTCGTAGCCCCCCCCCTGGCGGGGGTTTTCGGGGGCAGCACCCCCGTAGCTAAAAACAGATGTAAAATTTCCTTGTAAAAGTATAGTAATTTCTAGTCAATCTGGGTCATTCATTAGGCAAATGATCTGACGGTAGAATTTATGTTTAGATTAGGGTTTTTTTCCCTAGAAGGAAACCCCCTTGTATATATGAGGGTATTGTATTGTGGCTATGTATTGTATGTATGTGTAGTCTCAGAGCGAGAAACAGAGAGAGAGACTGTGAGAAAGAACAGAGGATATTACAGCGGATCTGCTGTAGGTTTTGTGCTTTCATTCTGCTGGATAATAGAAAGGAAGGACTGGCTGTTCGGGGTGGACGTAGCCCAGACTGGGTGAACCACGTATATCTGTTGTTGGGAAAAATACTGAGAGGGGGGGGTGAATCAGTATTTAGGACTTTATCAAAGTTTTTACTTTTTCACTCTCTAAAACCCATACGCTCCTTTTCTGAAGCCAACTAGCGTATACACGCGGATATGCTTCATAAAACTCGCGTATACACAGAGATCTAATTATGCCATTAATTCTTCACTTATATCATTCCATCATTCATTCATTAGATGTTCAATAAATAGTAAACATGTGCAGTAAGAACAGAATAAACCATCACACATAAGCATCACACATGAACACCAAGATTTTAGGTGGAAACCCAAGTCGGGAGAAAACCACCGCTGCAGTTGCTCAGCCTTCAATATTTTATTATGGAGAAAACATCTTACAACATATGTGCTGGTGCAGACTCCTACCAGCACGCAGGCACCCACCTGCGCTCGTTTACCAGCCTCTCCTGGAAGGGAGCTCCAACCCCCTGACTCGTTTACCAGCCTCTCCTGGAAGGGAGCTACGATCCCCTGATCTCGTTTACCAGCCTCACCTGGAAGGGAGGTACAACCCCCTGACTGAAGGCTACAACCCTTAGCACCTCTATGCACCACGTTTCATCAATTTTCACACTGGATCCAAAGCTTCCTTTAGGACACAACTTGCAGGCCACGTTTCATCATATTTTCAGACTGGACCCACTCCATACTTTTAAGCTCAATCATACAACCAAATTGATACAGACAACTCAGAACTGTAGAATACAGATAGCAGTAACACATCAGAAACAGATATCAGCAAGATAGCAGAACAGATCAGACATCTCTCAATTTCAGAAAACCCTAGTTTGCATACGTGCTTTACTTTCACTGAGCCCGCGTATATGCGCGCCTTCTGCCATACAAACCTGCGTATACTTCAGTATATATTATAGAGCTAATTTCACTGTGCATACGCGCTTTCTCTTCATCGAAGCCGCGTATATACATGCTTCTTCTGCGGCGAACTAGCGTATGGTTCTTCAGACATTTAGGTCATTGCAATTCTTCAGAACAGATACATCACACAGATTTTACCCTTTACTTCAGACAGATGTTCGCCTCATCTCAGATCTAATCATTCTTAATAGATCTGTAAGTACCAAGGTACATTTAGGATCTAGATACCCTTCTTCATCATTTTCTTCATTGGTGCATCACCCATTCAAACCTATCATTCAACTATAACCCTTTCCATTCAGATATACTTCAGAGAGAAGTATGCATTCAAGCTCAGACATCTTGTACCCACACTCATGATTTGCACAATGAATTTCTTCTCCTTATATAGGTTTACCCTTTTTCAATACCATGAACCCCTTTTTCAATACCATGAGCCCAAAACTACATTAATTCTGATGGTATTCCTAGACGGGGTCATTTAGACGAATCATTACCCAATACAATGGGTCAATACCATGGTGGTTACCCCTGGTTTTGCACTTTATGAGCGCTTTTTCCCATACGCGACTTGGCACGTACTTAACTGCGTGCATACACGACTTCTCCTAGACAAATCCGCGTATTCCTTGAAACATACTCTTTTCATCATGGATCTAGCACATATTGAATTCCTTTCTTCATTTCCTTCTGTACTCTCTGTAGATACATCAGATTTACTTCATCAAGAACATATTCTATCAAGCACAACTTCATCGGGTGGATTACCATCAAGAGACAACACAAGTCAACAATCTCATGTCTTCATCTTCATTCGATGGGTTGCCATCAAGACCTTTCTGCATCATAATACCAACAATCTCCCCCTTTGAGCTTGATGGCAACCCACGATGGTGTTTGGTTACCACAACAGATAGGTACATTAAGAATACAATGACACCATGTCACTCTCCCCATTTTTGACACCATTCTTTCTCTTCATTCAAACACCATGTCACTCTCCCCCTTTGACATCAAGGGCAAAGGGAGGATCAAAACCAACACTTTCTCCCCCTGTTCTCCTTATGTAGAAGAAGCGTTAACGAATCGTGTATGCGAAGTGACCAAGCTCCCCCTGAGTTCATGTTGAATCTTCAAACATATTTTTCAATGGAGTACATGACTCTATGAACATCCTATCACCAGAGACTCATACTTACATCAAATATCCAACCAAGTGGATTTACATATGAGACTCAAGTATCCAACTAAGTGGGTTTACACATTTCAACTCAGCTACCCAACCAAGTGGGTTTACAAAAATTTGACTCAGCTACCCAACCAAGTGGGTTTACAAATTTGACAAGTCCTTACATGAATGAATATTAAAAATTTACATCATGGGTATCAACATGACCTTTTCATCAAATTACAAATATGACTTTTCAATACCAGAAAGACCTCAAGAGAGATCATATATCAGAACCATCATAATGCCAACAATACATTATACTTAGCAAAGCTAATGCTCCCCCTGAAAATGTGCATCCGAACATCCTTTCCATATGACTAAGGCTCCCCCTTAGTTTGAGCATCCTGAACACTTTCAACCAATCATCAAAGCATCTTTAAAACATAAGAGATTGAAACAATATTATAAGAACTGGAACACCACCAGAGATACCAGAGATACCAAACAGCATTGCATCTGTGCTGAAGAGAGCTGACCCCAAACAGAAATTTGTCAGCAATCAGACATACGTGGTTTTATGTGCATGAACTCACGTATATACGCGACTGTGTTTCAGGAAACCCGCGTATCCAATACCATCTTCTAAATTTTCACCAGATCTGATCCTCTGTGAGAAAAAGATAGTGTTCAGCTTCTTTCTGAGATATTTGAATGCTTCCCTGGAGTGTAGATAGATAGAGAAGTGTAGTTGTGTCTTCAAGCGTCATCCAACGGTTGTAGCATAAGCACATTAGTAACCAAGCCTTCAGATTCTTTGTAGCATCAATACAATCTTTCCAAGAGAAATTATCATACTGGAACAACATCTTCAAATATGTGTCAATCATCCATGTGGTCCAATATCACCATGATCTTTAAGATTTAACATGAAGTAACATATGTAGGGAAAAGATCTCAACCATAGTCACAAACTCTGCATGATCTATTCTTATTTATGAACCAAACGACTTCCAACTTATCCATGTGTGAGCACAAAAATCTCATCATAATAAACCATATACCAATTCATCATCATTTGAGCATGAGTATCACAATAACCAAAGAATAAGCAGTCATAGTGCCAACAATGCAATCATTAGTATTCAACCTACTGCTCCCCCTGAACCAGTGCTCTTCCTTAACTTGTGCAACCTGAGCACCTTCAACAGCAAGTCATCAGCAACAATCTCTGTATGAACTGTCCTTATCTCCGAATTATAAGACTTTCATCTCAGCAACGAATACTCTTCATCAAAAATCAAACAGGAGTTATCCATAATCTTCAACCAGTGAAACCATATATCATTTCATTAGCATGAGTATACCCAGATTAATGCAAACAGTACAATAATTATCAGTCAGACTGATGCTCCCCCTGAACCTCTGCTCCAGATCTTCAGCTATCATATAAATTCTCTTATCATCAATGCATACGCGACTGTGTCTGCTGGAACTCGCGTGTATACACGACTTTTGTTAATATAACCCGCGTATGGAAAGTGAAGCATAGAAATTTTTCACATTCCTTCATCTCCCCTTGAACTTGTACTTCCTGTACCTGTCTTCTTCATACCAGATGCTCTGTCATAAATACATGTAATCAGAAAAATCAAATCAACCACGAGAGTCATCATACATTACTCCCCCTGAGACGATACATTACTAAAGCTCATAATGTATCCCACATCATTCCTATAGTCAATAAGAGAAGTAAGCTTTAGAAGCAGATGACTGCAGTAGGGTCAGTATTCCCTACGTTTCTGACTGGTCCTCCTTCTTTTTCCAAATTTTCTTGAACTTCCTAACTGTGTGCTGAAAATTGTCCACTTTCTCAGATCTGTTCAACCTGCATTCTTTTTCTACATGTCCATACTTGTTACAAGAATAACATCTCATGTGTCCAGAGAAATAAGCATAAGAATCATAATGAGTATTTCTAATCTTCCTCCTTTTACAATCAGCTGCTTTATGTCCATACTTGTTACATGAAAAACAATATCCCTTGAAGAAACCAGAGTACCTTTCTATGTAGGATCTGTTTGTTTGTGGCTGAAACAATCTGATTCTGCAATTGGCTGCAACATCTCCATGATTATGACATTTAAAGCATTCAACATTATTGAATGATTTCCTTTGAGAATTCATGATTGTTGGTTGACCTTTTGTTTCTTTCAACACTTCAGATTTTGCATTGATGTCCATTGATTCTTTAGGACCTCCTTCTGAACTAGAATCTCCTTTAACCATTTCATGAAAACTGAGACCATGTTTGATAGAGGGAGACATTTGACTACTAAGAATATTGTCTAGAATCTTAGTACTATTTTGAAACCTCAACAATTTATCTTTTTCTTCTAATTTACCTTTGAGAATATTTACCTCAACCTCCAAGCTTTGGCATTGCTTCTTCATACTTTCTTCAACCCTTCTTCCTTCTTCTACTTGATCATTCAGTTTCAAGATTTCTTCTTTCAACCCATTTTATTGTTCTTCAAATGCTAGTAGAAGTTATTCGTGCTCCTTATTCGATGCTTTGAGATCTGCTTTTAGAGAGATGATTTCTTCTTCAACTCTTTCATTCTTCTTATTTGATTCTTCCAGATTTATTTTGTGAGCGATGAGTTCTGCTTCAAGTCTTTCACTGTAGTTGGTTACTTCATCGTAAAACCCTTGATACTCGTTTATTTGTTCTTTCATTCTGGAGATCACCACTTTTTAGATAGAATCTTTCTCTTTAAGTGATCTTTGTTTTTCTTCAACTTTGATCTTAAGAGCTTCTTCTAGATTCATAGCATTCCTTTCACTATCTTCATCATTGCATGCACTAGAAAGTGAATCATAAGAACAACTATCAATACCTGATTTATCTTCTTCATTTTCTGTTGCACATGTTTTCTGAGATATCTCCTTTTCAGTAGCCTTCTTCTTTCGCTTCCTTCCCATTGCGATGGATCTCCTTCAAGCGATCAAGCTTCTGCAGAAGGACCTGCTCTAATACCAATTGTTGGGAAAAATACTGAGAGGGGGGGGTGAATCAGTATTTAGGACTTTATCAAACTTTTACTTTTTCACTCTCTAAAACCCATACACTACTTTGCTGAAGCTAACTAGTGTATACACGTGGATATCCTTCATAAAACTCGCGTATACACAAGAGATCTAATTATGCCATTAATTCTTCACTTATATCATTCCATCATTCATTCATTAGATGTTTAATAAACAAAAGAATATGTGCAAGAAGAACAGAATAAACCATCACACATAAGCATCACACATGAACACCGGGATTTTAGGTGGAAACCCAAGTTAGGAGAAAACCACCACTGCAATTGCTCAGCCTTCAATATTTTATTATAGAGAAAACATCTTACAACATATGTGCTAGCGCAAACTCCTACCAACACGCAGGCACCCACCTATTCTCGTTTACCAGCCTCTCCTAGAAGGGAGCTCCAACCCCCCTGACTCATTTACCAGCCTCTCCTGGAAGGGAGCTACGACCCCCTGATCTCGTTTACCAGCCTCACCTGGAAAGGAGCTACAACCCCCTGACTGAAGGCTACGACCCTCAGCACCTCTATGGACCACGGTTCATCAATTTTCACACTGGATCCAACAACTCAAATAGAGTACAACTTGTAGGCCTCGTTTCATAATATTTCCAGACTGGACCCACTCCATACTTTTAAGCTCAAACATACATCACCAACAGATACTTGTCAATTCAGATAACCCAGACAAATAGCAGTAACATAGTAGAAACAGATATCAGCAAGATAGCAGAACAGATCAGACATCTCTCAATTTCAGCAAACCCTAGTTTGCATACGCGCTTTACTTTCACTGATCCCGCGTATATACGCGCCTTCTGCCATACAAACCTGCGTATACTTCAGTATATATTATAGAGCTAATTTCACTGTGCATGCGCACTTTCTCTTCATCGAAGCCGCATATATACGCACTTCTTCTGCGGTGAACTAGCGTATGGTTCTTCAGACATTTAGGTCATTTCAATTCTTCAGAACAGATACATCTCACAGATTTTACCCTTTACTTCAGACAGATGTTCACCTCATCTCAGATCTAATCATTCCATAAACAGATCTAGCAAGTACAAATACATTTCAGATCTAGATACCCTTCTTCATCATTTTCTTCATTGGTGCATCATGCATTCAGATCTATCATTCAATTGTAACCCTTTCCATTCAGATATACTTCAGAGAGAAGTATTCATTCAAGCTCAGACGTCTTGCACCCACACTCATGATTTGCACAATGAATTTCTTCTCTTTATATAGGTTTACCCTTTTTCAATACCATGAGCCAAAACCACATTATCTCTGATGGTATTCCTGGACGGGGTCATTTAGACGAATCATTACCCAATACAATGGGTCAATACCATGGTGGTTACCCCTGGTTTTGCACTTTTTGAGTGCTTTTTCCCATACGCGACTTGGCACGTACTTTACCGCGTGCATACATGACTTCTCCTAGACAAATCCGCGTATTCCTTGAAACATACTCTTTTCATCATGGATCTAGCACATATTGAATTCCTTTCTTCATTACCTTCTGTACTCTCTGTAGATACATCAGATTTACATCTTTAAACAGGTTCATCAAGACATATTCTATCAAGCACAACTTCATCAGGTGGATTTCCATCAAGGACAACACAAGTCAAAAATCTCATGTCTTCATCTTCATTCAGTGGGTTGCCATCAAGGACAACACTCTGCATCATATTGCCAACATCTGTGTCTCTCTGGTTTTATGTGTTTTGTGTGCTTGTATTTTTCCGCATATTTTATGTGTTGCATTGCTCTGTAATATATAATTTTCTAACGCTTCCCTGCCCTGACAGCCCAAATATCGTTCCACTAAGAATAGAGCATAGTTAGTGGCTGGTGCCCTACAAGTTAATACATCTGAGTAAAGAGAGAAAACCATACTGGTTTTCTTCTTATCTTGCTCCACTTGCTCCTGTGCTTTCTTTACTTTTTTCCTTTCTTCGCTGAGTTGAGAAAATGTTTCATCCTCTCTTGTAGAAACGCATTTAAACCACTTCAGTAGTGCCTGATTTTATTGAAAGGGAACTACTTCCCTTTTGCACTAGGCCAATTCGTGCTGGACTTGAATTAATTTGTTGTGAAACTTCTGATTGGTCACTTTATTACTAGGGGAGTGTAGGTAGGTGTCACTTCTATTTGAGTCCCCTTATCTTTTGTAAGTTCCATATTAGTCTGCACAGAGGCTTCAGTAGTGAGTTCCAACTCTGTTTGTACCAAGGCTTCAGCCTTATTAATTAACTCAGTCTGTACAGAGGCTTCAACTTTTTCCATTAGGTTAGTCTATACAGAAATTTCAGTAGTCTCTACCATTTGGGCAACAAAATCTATTTGGGTTCCCATAGTGGCTAATTTCTTCTTAGGCTTCTAAGCCTTGTTTTCTTCTTTCAGCTGTTTCCTCATATATTTTATTTTTTTTCTCAACCTCTTGCAGTTCCTGCTTATTTTCCTGAACTTAATCTCAAATGATTCTTCTTTTGGTGTATTTTTGGTAGGAGAAGGAGGAGCAATGGCTTATGTTTCAGAAATGGTTGTGCCAGTTCTAGAAATGATGTTCTCTTCAGGCATCCAAGAGTTTATTTCAACATTAACATTCTGGCTGGGTGAAATATTATTTCCTTCAGGCGTTAGGGGGACTGTTTTAATGCTTGTATTTTTTTCTAATAGAACAATGTCCCCTGACCGGCTTCCAGATTCGGCTATTCCTTCTGCCCGGTTTTCCCTAATCATCCCCTCATTGTCAGAGGGAGGTAAAAACCTTGAAGTCTGAAATTTTTCCTGGTGAGGTAAGATTTCAGTGTGGCCAGAGATTCTGGTAGTGGAAGATTGGTTTAACAAGTTCCCCTGCCCCTCATATTGTTCAGATGGGCTTCCAATTTCACGAGATGCTCTCATTTGCTCAAGAACTTGAGAAATTTATTCTTCATTGTATTTTAGGGATATATTTTGAGGGCTTAAAGGTGGTGTATGGGATGGTCTCGCCTCATCTGGAAATTTAGAGATGTCTTGCCGTAATTGCAACCTTTCAGACCATCTCCTTTTCGCTGGTTCTGTGGTTGACACATGGCTCCTTTTCCCTCTTGCTTTCCTGGGTATGGTTATTCTGTGAAGTTAAATCTCTATTCTCACAGGGTTTTCCTCAGAGGCAGGCAGGGCAGGATTAACGAAGCTATCCCAAGTTATCTGGTGTTTTTCTAGCTCATGAATGATGATCAATTTAATCAGGCTATGGTGGCTGACAACTGCTAGGGGTTTTTTGGGTTTTCTAATTCGAACATCAGTATTGTGAAATACAGAATTTAGAAAAGAAGGCAAGTTAACTGAATTTTTTCACTTGAGAATAGCTAATAGTTTAAGTAGGCAGGAATTTAGCACATCTTGGCATCCATCACATGTGATGTACCTTTGCATGAACACTACTAATTCTTGCCAAGGTTGCTGTTAAGACGCAAGGTTGATCCCCTTCCCCTTTCATTCTATCAGTTCGCCCGAGTCCTGGTATACCAGGATTGCTTATTATAAGAGAACATGTTTTTCGGTCCATATTTCTCCTTCTGTTAGTAGTTCAGAGACCTCATTGATGATATCCTTGGTGACCGGTATAATCCTTCCTCTAAGTATGGTATGTCCCTCCCGCATTTTTTGTAGGAATTCAACTTCTATTTCCGTGTCAAACCCTTGTAGTCTGTGTGGATATGGCAACCAACCAACTTGCTCGATAATGGCACGAGCTACTTCTAATATTTGGAAGGTTGTGAGTTCATTTCGGAGAGAATTACGTCCCATGGATGATGTGTTATCTGAACTAATTTTTCCTTCTGTCTGCGTTTCTTCTGGCCCTGTTGGTTAAAACAAAACACTGGATGCGAGAGAAAAAAATGCAACCTCATATCGTAAATGCAATAATATTTTAGTCCCATAAGCGTATCCAAAGGAATTTTTGCGGGTAATTCGCATGCTTATTCATTATGGATATTTGCACCCCCTCCCTCAGGAGAAGGTCGTCCATGTCCTTAAGTACAAAAAAGAGATTGTAGCAATCATGAATTCAATCAAGGCAAAGGTCAGAGATCAGTAATCACAATTGTACGAGAGAGGGGTGTCTGTGCCTTGGAGTTCAAGAAAAGAGGAAATATTGCAACAATCATGAATGCATGCGAGGCAAAGGTCAGAAATCAGTAATCATCATAACTATACATCAGGTGGAAATGACCCAATAAGGGGAGAAAAGCCAGATAGCAATTATTATGACAAGATGTCCTATTTTGATGGTGAGGCATGAAGAAAGCATGACATTCACTGATTATGATTGATGTTTCCATCCCTTAGTTTAAACATGAAAATATAATTCATTCATTCATAGATAATTATGTGGGTAGATAGTTATAACACTTATTCAAGTAGTGTGTTTATCTTGTGAATGGATAAATAGGAAATAAGGCATATATAAAAGTAATTGGCTATTGTTAGAATAATACGTTCATACCACAAGCATAGCCACTGCTGCCAGCAAGAATTCATAGCCTCGACAGGGTTTCTATTTTAACCCGGAAATGAGCCAGAATCCTCTATGTAAAAGTAGACATTTTTCTTATTTTATGGAGAGATCATTGTGCTGGTGTTGTGGCTAGATAGTCAAAGTTCCACTCACTGGGGTTGTAATAGAGTGATTAGGCTGGCTCGTGATAAGACATCCTATCCTTCGAGTAGTTTGAGCTTTTGAGAAGGTCACTAACTTGGTGTGTTGGCCAATGTGGGCATGTCACCTATTAAACCTTTATGATCATGGTAGGTTGGATCGTGATGGGACCCCTTATTCTCTCTTAAAAATTTTCATATAAACATACTATTTTCTTCTTTTCATTTTGATTTTTTAATGGAGAGACCACTATGTGGGTGTTGTGGCCAGATGGTCACAGTGCCACTCATTGGGATTGCAAAAAAGTGATCAGGCTAGCTGGTGATGAGACCTCCTGTCCTTCAAGTAGTTTGAGCTGTCGAGAAGGTCATTACCCTGGTGTGTTGGCCATTGTGGGCATGTCACTTGTTAAATCCTTATGATCATGGTAGGTTGTATCGTGATGAGACCCCCTATTATCTCTTAAAAATTTGCATATAGACATAATATTTTGTTGTTCTTTATACATGAAGGGAGGCTCATTAACTCCTTAAGAGTTAGGGATGGTGTGAGAAGTAAAAAGAGTGCCAATACAATTAATATTATTTATTCCTTTATCCTAATGTCAAGGAGAGTTACTACTTGAGAGTGTAGAAAGATATACCCACATACAACCATGAAAATGAATTTTGTGGTAGCATGCTTGAACAGGGGATGTTTATCTCTTCATTGCATAGATAAAACATGCCAGCTTTCAGAGTAGATATTTCCATCAAAGTTCCCAAGGATCACCATATTAGTAGTATCACTTATTTTATTCTCTTCAGGTGCTAGTTCCATTTCAAAAAATTATTTTATGGCAAGGGCATGTAAAGAGGAGTGGATCTTCAAAAGAAGTCATCAAAAATTAAAAAAAACATGCTTTAGAGAGAAAGGAAAAAAAATCAGCTGTTCCATTCGATTGAATAGCAGTTGTTCAATTGGATTGAACAACATCTGTTCAAAGGTTTGAACAACAAAAATAAAAACGCAAAAACATGGATGTTCAATTGAATTGAACAGTGTCTGTTAAATTCGATTTAACAGCAGCTGTTCAATTGGATTGAACAACAGCCGTTCAAAGTTTTTACTAGAAAAATAAACTCATAAAACTCAGTCGTTCAATTGAATTGAATAGTAGATGTTCAATTTGATTGAAAAATAGTTGTTCAATTGGATTGAACAACAATCGTTCAATAGTTAGAACAACAAAATAAAGACGCAAAAACACAGCCGTTTAATTGAATTGAACAACAATTGTTCAATTCGATTGAACAACCTGTTCAATTCGACTGAACAACAAAACAAACTCACAAAAATCTGTCGTTCAATTGAATTTAACAACATATGTTCAATTCGATAGAAAAACAACTATTCAATTCGATTGAACAACAACCATTCAAAGGTTTGAACAACAAAAATAAACATGAAAAAACACAGTCGTTCAATTGAATTGAACAATAGCTGTTAATTCGATTGAACAAAAACTCTTCAATTGGATTGGACAACAATTGTTCAAAGGTTTGAAAAGAAAAACAAACTCACAAAACTTGGCAGTCAATTGAATTGAACAAAATATGTTCCATTCAATTGAACAACAGCTGTTCAATTAGATTGAACAACAACCATTCAATTTTTTGAACATAAAAATAAACACGCAAAAACATGGCCATTCAATTGAATTTAACAGCATTTTTTCAATTGGATTGAACAGAAAAATAAACTCACCAAACTCGACCATTCAATTGAATTGAAAACCAGTTGTTCAATTCGATTGAACTGTAGTTGTTCAATTGGATTGAACAACAACCATTCAAAGGTTTCAACAACAAAATAAAAGACAGAAAAATAATGCAGCTATGAACTGAAGAAGAGATGGAATGTAAAATAGTGAGAAAAACTATAAATTTCAATGGATATATATACAATATTTACAAAAATAAATAAAAAAATTTCATGAACTTAAAGTTGCGGGGCCATCACCCCCTATAGCTAAAATTTGGATGGTGGGATCATCACGCACCTGTTGGCAGAAAGACTCCCTTATAAGTGGTTTGTGATAGAGGCACACTCGGTGTCCGTTGACTTGGAAGGTGGAACCAAAACTGTCTATGGTAGTCAGGGTAATGGTACCATTGATGTGTAATTAATTTCGTATGGGTTGAGCCACCTTGTTTGTAATTTACTCGGGAAGTCTTGGAATCCGGAGTCGTAGAGAAGTGACAAAAATCCTTTCTAGAATTTATTTGTTTTGATGAGGTTTCATTCCACTTCACTCATTATTGTTGAATAATTGCAGTACGTTGCAGAGAAAGTAGTCGTGTTTCATCCAATTCATTTATTTTATCGAGTCTTCTAATCTAGGCCTCCGTCAAATCCAGCCCCACTTCCTTGGCTGTTCTTAGATTCTTTATTTCAAATTCGATTGGAAAAATTGATTCCCTTCCAAATACCAGATTGTACGGAGAATATAAAGTGGTGTTTCACCATGTTGTGTGGTAAGCCCACAAAGCCTTCGATAGTCTAGTAGCCTAGTCCCGGCGGTGTGTTGAGACTAGTTTAGTGAGAATTGCCTCTAGGACTTTGTTGGTGCTTTCGACCTGCTTGTTTTCCTACGGGTGGTAGGGAGAGGTGACTCTATGGATGATGTGGTGGTTCTTCAGAGTGGCTATAATTTTATTTCTCACAAGCTGTGCCCCTCCATCAGTTATCACTTCCCGAGGTAAGCCAAATCGCACAAATATCTCAAAAAGGAAATTGATCACAGATTCTTCTGTAGCTCTTTATAAATCCATTGTTTCTACCCACTTCATCACATAATATATGGCAACCACTATGTAGGTCTTCTTATTTGTTGGCGGGTTGAGTGGTCCAATGAATTCTAGTGCCCATCGTTCGAAAGGTTCCACTACTAGTTGTGGATGTAATGGAATTTCGTCATCTTGGTCTGAGCAGCCCATTCTTTGGCAACTATAGTAGGCTTGGACATATTTCTTGGCATCTTTAAAAATTATAGGCCAATAGTAGCCCATTTGCAATAATTTGTGCCCCATCTTGTGATCTGCAAAATGGCCACCACATGGTTCATCATGACAAACTCATAGGTTGTCATAAATCACATCTTCTCGGATGCATCTGCATATATGCATATCAGCTCCTGTATGAAAAGGATATCTGCTGATCCAGGAGAATATAGCACTGCGCTAGAAAATCAACTTCCATTCTTTTGATGTCAAGTGTCTTGGCAACTTTCCTACTACCAAATAATTTGCTACATCTGCATACAATGTCGTTTTTACTACTACAATGAATAGATGCTCATATGGGAACTAATTCTCTACCGCTAGTGAGTCATTTACCTTTGGAACTCTCGACAGGAAATCTACAACTACGTTCTCCTTCCCTAGGAAGTCTTTGATAATTATGCAAACTCTTGTAAAAGAAACAACCAACGAGTTACTCTTCCATTTGTAATAGTTTTATTGGATAAATATCTAATGGCAGAGTGATCCATATATAGGAATACTTGATATCCAGTTATATAATGTCTAAATTTTTTAATAGCATAAATTATAGCCAAGAACTCCTTTTCGGCCACTGTATAGTTTAATTCGACATGAGTGGCATTCTTGCTGATATAATAAATAACATAGGGTTTTTGTCTTCTTCTTTACTGAGAACTGCCCCTATCGCCGTGTGAAATGCATCTGAGGAAATATGAAAAGGCAACTCCCAATTGGGGCTACATAAGATTGGTGCAGTCGAGACTAGTTTCTTTAAATCTGAAAAAGCAGTATCACATTTATCAGACCAATGGAATTCAACATTTCTAGTTAATGCATAGAGGGGTGCATAAATTTGTGAGAAATTCTTTATAAACCTATGATAGTTCCCTACATACCCAAGGAAACTACGTACCTTTGTTTATGTACAAGGTGTGGCTAATAAAAGGATTACATCTATCTTTTTTGGATCTACCTATATTCCAGCTGCAGAGATTTAGTGTCCTAGGATTACTCCTTCGGTCATCATCATGTGACATTTTTCATTGCTCAAACACAATCTAGTAGTAATACATTGTTCCAATACTATTTCTAGTGATTCCAGTGCTTGATCAAAATCATCTCCATATGGGGTAAAGTCATCCATATAAATTTCGAGTCCTTCATTTATTAAATCAGAAACAATACTGAGTATGGCTCTTTGAAATGTTGTTGGGGCATTGCATAACCCAAATGGTAATATCCTATAGGTAAATGTACCCCATGGGTAGGTAAAGGATGTTTTATCCTGGTCTTTAGGAGCTATATGGATTTAATTGTAGCCACTGAACCCATCAAGGAAGGAGAAGAACCACTTCCCTACCAATGTATTAAGGACCTGATAAACTTTCTGTGTTGCTTTATTTATTTCTCTGTAATCCACATAGATTCACCCTTTCCCATTCTTCATCAGAATGAATACTAAAGGAGAGACCCATTTGTTGTCCGAAATAGGATAGATGAAGTTTACATCAAGCAACTTTTTAAATTCATCTTTCACAATGTCTTTTATATGTGGGTTTAATCTCCACTGAGGCTACGAAATAAGTTGAGAATCCTTATCAGTATAAATATGATGTGTGCATATTTAAGGATCTATACCCTTCATGTTTAGGTAGTCCCAAGTAAATTCTCCCTTATATTTATGTAAAACCTTCGTGAGATTTTGTTGTTGGTCACTATTTAGACTTCCATTGATATTTAAGACCTTTCCTGGTTCAATTTCAATTGGTATGCTATTACAAACAACAGTCATGGGTATGTGCTAATTATCAATGTCCACTAAGGGGTCTTCTTGTGCTTCATTATCAAGAATTTATTTTAACATTTGGAATTTGGAATTTTCAGAAGAAGATGGCTGATTCATGAAATTATTGATTACATCATCCTCAATTTGATCTTTGAATTTGAGTGCTTCGACTATAATCAGCGGTGAACGGGTGTTTTGTTTCCAGTGTGTATGTGTCTATTTACGAATATTTACAGTGGGAAGACTTGGTTTGGCACGTGGCTATATGACAATATTTTTTATGGCATAACCTCTCGTAATGGTCATGCTGCCTGCCCGATAGCCTATGTAAGCATCGACTGTTGCTAACCAAGGTCATCCCAGTATCAGAGGGTACCCATCTAACCTACTTTTTGGCTTAATAACTAAAAATTCTACCAGATATTCCCATGAGTCCACATAAACTAGGATTTCCTGCAATATTCCTTCTTGTTTAACAATAGATCTGTTAGCAAGTTCTAGCAAGGTAGATGTGGGTTCTAACATTGTTATGCCTAATTTCTCGCAGGTTTCTATAGTTAAGATGTTGAGGGCCGCCCCTAAGTCAACTAATCTTTTCGAAAAGGAGTGGCCAGATATTTGTATAGTCACTATTGGGTTCCCTGGATCCTCATATTTTACAGGAGTTTATTTACCCAAGAGTAAGTCTGAAAATGCTCCCACTGCATGAACAGTTGGTACCATTTTGGCTTTTCTTACCTGCTTCTTTCCGCACAGTTCTTTAATTGTCTTGGCATAGATAGGAATGTCTTGGATAGCTTGCAAAAGAGGAATTTTAATGCACAGGCTTTTTAATTCCTCTAATAGATCGAAATATGGAGAGACTCTAGGTTTAGACAATGTTAATATCTTAGGAAATGGAGGGGAGGAAATAATACGGTTTTCAGTGTCTCTTTGGTCCAATGTGTCCCTCCCCTAATTTACCTCTATTTCAGTCATAGTTGATTGTTTAGGGGTTGTCAGAATTCCAGATTCAAGTTGTGGCAAGGTCGTATATTCTCTAGGTGAAATAACATAGCCTGATCTTATCCTAAGTTCATTGCGTTACTTATGTTTACTATCGGGGTTTGGGTTTTCGACGATTTGGATTAGCTAAACCGTCCTATTATTGGTATTAGGATTGGGTTGAGCTGGAAGTTGAGGACACATGGTAGGCTGGGGATTGTGTTGGAATGGGTATGGTGCTGGTAATTTAGGTTTATTCTAAGCCCCTGTCCCCATTGGTAGATTGGTCATCCCTAGGGGTAATTTCCAGTTTTGAGAGCAATTTATGTTCTGCGAAGTGGGGATAGGCCACTAGGTCTGATAGGGATTGTTTTTCCAGTAAAGGGGAGAACAAGGAAAACTTGGCCAATTATTACTTGAAAAGAGTTGTGTTGGCCAAGGAGGCATAGATAATGATTGGGGTGGCTAGGTAGAAAAAGGTGGTTGGTTCTGCCATGTTGTTGCAGGATTCTGTTGGTTAAAATGTGGAAAAGAAAATAATTTAGGCAGGCCTTGTGGCATACCTGGTCGTGCTTGCCACTATCGATGTTGGTTCATCAGATAGATTGGTTCTGTCTCTTCTTTTGCCTCTTTAAAAACCACTTTCAACCCTGGAAGTGAAGGTCAATGGTCAGTGGAATGGTCCTTGGTACAAATAGTGCATGTTTGGACCATGTCTAATGGACATTCCCATTGGCTGTGCTTCTTTTGACAGCGTGGAAAAAAAACAACCAAGTTTTTTTCTGCTATAGCTTTACTTTGTTTGGATTGTAGGACATCTATCTTCTTTGTCAAGGTGCCCAATATATGAGTTTTAAAATCTTCTAAAAGATTACCAAAATTCTCCTCTAGTCACATTGCCACCGGACTGTGTAGGATTTCTTGTATCTGAGTCTCACTCGGTTGGCCTACTTCACGTACTACCTCAAGAACACCTGATACATAGTGCAATAATATCATCATATCCTTCCAGATAGATGTCCCCTTTTCCCATTATATTAAGTGTTTCTAACCATTCTTCTTTCATTCCCTTAATCATTGTTGCTTTTAAGATATCTTTAGATAGAGTAGTATATGGAGATCTTTGCAAATTATATTGAAATATTTCAACATATTCTTCTAATGTCTCATTTTCCCTTGCAGACATATTGAATATTTCATCTTTTAATTCTCAAGTCTGATAGTAGTCTTGATATTTGTTAAGAAAAGAGTTTTTCATTTGATCCCAAATATTAATGGTTCCTCCACCGAGCCCCATAAACCAACATAATGTTGTCCCTTTCAAAGTAGAGGGAAATAATTTCAGTTTCTGGGGGTCAGTGGTGTAGTCATATCCCCTACATAAGACATCAAATTCAAATAAGAATGCATCCATATCTTTCGAGGTCAACCTGTGGAAGGTGGGGATGTTTTGTAATGGAATGGATTTCATAGGGGCATTTGCGGCTGGATCAACAATGGGATATTCCAATGTTGGTGTCTGCCTCTGGTTTTGGTTGTTTTCCATTTGATCAAAGATATACCAATAATCTTCGGGGATTTCTTGTTCTGGGGGAATGATCTAAGTGGAATTATGGAGTGGATGTGGAGGAAGCTTTACAACACCTCCCAAATCTAGGATGTTGGGTGTCTTTGTCTCAACCACTCTCTCAGGGGATCTAGGCTCTGCAGTTCTTACTTGTACTACACTGCTGGTTTCTCCCTCCCCTTCCCACAAATTGCAAGAACCTCCCTCTCTTGAAGGGTCAGAACTTACGTGCTCAACAGTCTGAAGGCTTTGTTCAGACCCTTCTATTTCACTATGAATCTTGGTGTGGGCTGTAGATGGTGAGACTGCTGCCTGGGATTCAGCCTTCTTAATTATTTCGTCTACATACATTGTTCTGTAAGGGATCACTGGTCCTTTAGGTTTTCTGGATTTAAGTGAGGGATTTTGATCTAATTCTATCTTTTTCTTCCTATTCATAAAACAAGAACACCTATCCTATTAACCTTTGCAAAATTGCTGAAAAACGGGCTGGAGAGCAAGAATTTTTCTTTGTGGTACGCAGGTTATTACCTCTCATTTTCAATACCCAATTCTTTCACAGAAAAAGAAGAAATGAAGGACATCACTTTTAAACACTCTCCCCAACAACGACGCCAAAGTGTTGGCTCATAAAGGTGACTGATTTAAAGGTAACCTTAATGATTTTTTAATTAATTATCAACCCAGGGCAAGTCGTTCTATTTCAAGAGTGTAAGCACAGTATATGCAAGTGACATCGAGGAACACTACTCTAAAGTGTCATAAGGAAGACTATCTAATTCTTGAAGTTCAATCAAATCAACTTGCAAGTGAATTATGAAATGCTTCTATTCTAAGCCTATGCAGAAATAACTACTTAAGACTCAAAAGAATCTACTGCAATTGAACAATACGCACTGAGGAATTAAATAGAAACTTTAGCGAATTGAATAGCAAGTCTAATGAATTGAACAACAAGAAGTGATTCTAAATTTTGCAATGGAATTCTCTTTTAATCAACTAATGACATCTTTTTGAATTAAACATCAGCCAAATGCTCACAATGATGATGAAAAGATCAATGTAAACTATATGTAGAATTGAACAACAAACACATTGGAACTAAACTAACAAGTATAAAAGCAGTGAATTTAAATAAAAGAACATGAATAGTAAACTAGTCTAGTATAAAGGAAGATGTAACATTTCATGCTCGCAATTAACCAATTCAAACGATATATTATGAAATGCAATGGATAATCTGGAAACACAAATTATGTAAATAAACACAAAGCACAGAAGTAACAGAAGAACCCCTAGGGCTGGGCCCAAAGCCACTAGAAGCCTACTACTAAGGAATAATATGAAGTCATCTATTCCAAAAACGCAAAATTCTTCATTAATTCACTGAGCAATACATTAGTACAAAACTTGACGATTTTGTCCGAGTACGCTTATTACAGAAATATTAGATTATAGGAACTGTTTTTCTTGTTTCTTCTTCAGCATTTTATAGCTTAAAGGCGAATTTAGGAGTAGTAACAGTCCTTTCTCATTATGGGACCCTATCTCTTTGTGGTTGTTGATTGAATATTCCAAGCATGGCCATATATTTCCATCTTCCGCTGACTCGTAGCAGCCACTATGATTTCGTTTGTCTTCCTTGTCAGTTGTCTTTTGGTTATCAGCAATTCGGCTCTTTTTTTTCCATGTCAATAAAGATAGTGACAAGTCAGTTCTTATGTTATTCAACACTCCTTTCATCATTAGTTCACTCTGACTTGGCTTTACATTATTTTGTTTACTTTGTTGCTAAGATGAAGGGAAAATACATAAAATTACATGAAAAATCGTGGTAAAGATGGGGCGAAGCGTACCTTCTTCTTGGCCCAAAAACTACCTTACACATACTATCCTCATGATTAACCCCACAAGTCTAGATGAAATATGTGTTAAGGCCACACATCTAGAAGCTAGAGGGAAAAACATTTCTGAAGAGGGTAGGAAGAAATATTTTAAGGGGAAAAAAAAAGAGAAGACCTCAAAAGGTAAAAGCAAGAAAAATGCATCTGTTAAGAAAGAGGGACAAAAATTGGTTTGTAAAATTGTTCAAAATAATTCCATGATGAAAATCATTGTTATAATTTACATCCTGAAATGAGGGCCAAGAGATACAACAACAAATGGAAACATAAAACTGCAACTACAACTCAACATGATTTAGGAGAGGATTCAGGTGATGAATCTAAAATTACATCCATGGGATTGAAGAACATAAAGGGGAAAGACATTGAAACTAAACCCAATACTAGTACATCATACTTTCAGATACATGCTCCAGATGAAGAAGAAAGAATTGAACTGTTTCATGTGAGGGTGATATCCAAACATACTAATATTGACACATTGTTTGACAGTGGGTCACAAGAAAACTTAATCTCTAAATACATGGTCAAGAAATTTAATCTTGAGACCATACCACATCCAAAACCATATCCACTTGGTTGGATTTGTAAGGATGAAAATTGACAGGTTTCAAATAAGTGTATATTGCGGTTTGCAATAACTGCACATTTTGTTTAGATAGTTGAATTAGATGTGGTTCTACTTCACATAACAGGTATTGTGTTGGGAATTCCTTACTTGTATGACAGGAAAGCGATCTTCCATCGCCATGAGAAAAAATACCATTTATTCAAATATGGAAAGGAGTACATTGTTAGAGCACATCGCAAGAAGAAAAACATTTCTATGGTAAATGTTGGACAAGTAAAGAGGCTGGTGAATTCAAGTAAGAATTTTGTTCTTCTAATGATTAAGCCTAAAGATGATGTTAGTCATGAATCATTTGAGAGTTGTGATCTTAAGTTGAAATCATATTTATATGATGTAGGTGATTCACATCATGAGATGTTTCAGGATCCAACAGGATTTCCTCTAAAAAGGGAGATTCAACATGAGATTCAGCTGTAGAAAGATTGTCCTCTTCCAAACATTGGAATGTATTGCATGTTGATAATGGAGAATGTTGAAATAAAGAGGAAATCAAGGATATACTAGACAAAGGAATCATAAGGCCAAGCACTTCGCCATGCGGTTCACCCATAGTCTTGATTCCAAAGAAAGATGGGACTTGGCGCATGTGTGTAGAATTCAGAGCTTTGAACAAGATAACGGTAAATAATTGATACCCACTCCCAAGGATAGATGATTTTCTTGATCAACTGAAATAAGCCAATTTTTTCACCAAGCTAGATTTATGAAGTGGATATCATCAAGTAAGAATTGCAGAAAGTGATGTATGGAAAACAACATTGAAAACCAAATAAGGACTCTTTCAGTGGTTGTTTATGCCATTTGGTTTGTGTAATGCACTGACAACTTTCATGCATGTTATGGATAGTGCTTTGCATGCATTTCTTGATTAATTTGTGATTGTGTACTTAGATGACATAATGATTTTCAGAAAAATAAGAGAATAACACGTCTTTCATGTGAATAGAGTGCTTGATGTTTTGAAGAAAGAGAAATTGTTTCTTAAGATGTCAAAGTGTGAGTTTGCAAAGACTTCTTTGGTTTATTTGGGACACACTGTAGAAGGAGGTGAGTTGAGAATTGATCCTTCTAAAGTGGAAGCCATTGTGAATTGGCCCACACCTAGAACAGTAACTGAGGTAACAATTTTCTTAGGTGCAGCTCAATATTGGAGAAAGTTTATTGCTAAATTTTCGGCCATAGTAGCTCCTATGCATGCAATGAAAAGTGTGAAGAAAGGTTTCCAATTGGGAGGAAAACAAAATCAATATTTCGAAGCTTTAAAAGACAAGATTAGTTCAGCTCCAGTCATTTCATTACCGAATTTGAGACAACCATTCGAGATACAAACTGATGATAGTGATTATGCCATGGGCGTGGTTCTTTTGCAACATGGTAAGCCTATCGCTTTTCATTCTGAAACATTCAATGGTGTTGTGAAAAATTACCCTACATATGACAAAGAACCGTATGCATTGGTACAAATCGTCAAAAAGTTGAAAGACTACTTGATGGGTAAAGAGACGATTATACATACCGATCACCAAACATTACAATACTTGCAATCGTAAACAAAATTGCAGCAATCACAACATTTCAGGTGGATGGGATTTATTCAAAAATTTAGCCTGGTTATAAGGTACAAGAATGGTATGTTCAATAAAGTTGCTGATATGTTTTCAAGACCGATTATTAGTGCATCTACTTTTCTCAAAAATGATTCTATTGTACATGAGAGTTACATAGAAGAATATGCACATGCTGTTGATTTTCAAGATGTGTATGCTAGTTTGAGTGAAGGGAATCAAGTTGAAGAAAAATATTATCACATGCATAAAAAATTGTTGTTTCATTTGGGCAAGCTGTGTATACCACAAGGAGAGAGGCTAAGTGTCATGAGAGAAGCTCATTCATCTCTTATTGCTGGACACATTGGGGCAAGAAAAACAATGGCACATCTACATAGGTATTTATATTGGCCTTGTATGGTAGATAGTGTGTCGCGTTTTATAAGAGGTGTTGGAAATGTTGTCATTGATGGCAAAGGAGATGCCAAAGGAGGAGCACTTGAAATAGCAACAAGCCAAAGAGAGCATGAGACATGAAGCAAAGGTAGTTTTAGAAGGGTCAGTTGATTGGAGATCTGGAGAGGCAGCAGAGGAGCTTCAGGAGCAAGGAGCAGCATCATTCAAGGAGTAGAGGTATTTGATTTGAGAAACCGGTTCTGAGTGTGGGAACATATTATAGAAGGAACATTCGAGGTTTTGTGGAAAAAAGGAAACATGTATTGATAGCTGGAATTGTCTATGAAAGTATGAAAAGAGTGTTGAAAAGTTACCTCTTATGCACAGACCATTAGAGGCCATTAAAAAAGTTATGTTTGTGGACAGTGTAAACTCTGTATCTGACTGTATCTGAGACTTTAACTTTGATTCTGTATATGGTTAAAGTAAATTTATGATTGGTCGAAAAGTTACCTCTTATGCATAGACCATACCAGTAGAGGTCATTAAAGGAGTTATATGTAAAATTATTTGTAATTTTTAAGGAGTTTGAATAGCATCCAAACTGGAATTCCTGAGCGTTGATGAATAAATGAGATTGACTGATTGTATTTTGAATTGGGTATTGAATAAGGCACTTTGAACGAGCTTATAAACTCTGTTATGTATTATGATGCGTAAAGTTTTGGGACTCAAGACCCAGGTGGGGTCTTCGTTATTATGGAAAAATTGAATATGGGTTTCAAGAGTCTGAAGGTTCAAAGGCAGAACGAATTTAAGGGCGCAAAGGGAATCTAGTGTGAATTCCTTGTGTTATATATTATGGAGGAATTAGATTAATTATTTATGTGTTCCAATGATGAAGCTTGATTTAGTATGTGATCCCTGTTACGAAGATTGCACATGAAAAGTAATAATTTGACCCGCTTGAATCGACATCGAACTGGTGTCAAGCCTCAATAAATAAAATGTTGAGTTAATCTGTTGATGAAGAGCGCAAGAAATGTCACAGTATATGAGGGATTAGGTATATTTAATTATGCATCGGATATACTGTCTGAATGAAGTCCCTGCAATGTTGAATCGATACCAAGAGATCGGTTCACCGCACTAACTTACGGAAGTCTTCATGAAGAATTATGATACAAAGAAGTCGATTTACAGTGATCGAGTAGGAGAAGTGGAACCTTGAGCGAAGGAGAGGAACCATGAGCAGAGTGAACAGTAAAGGCGGGTTTTCGTAGGGTGAGCGGTATTCAAGAATTTGGAGTGATTCCATTGACTGCCTGACACATGGCCTCAAGAAGTCTGGAGAAACTTCTCTCATCACGCATTATCGTTTGTGCATCTAAGCCTAGCGATATCTGTCAGATCACACGGGGCAAGGCGGCGTGCTCTCCGCCATTGGATGAAAAGAGTGACATAACGCCAAGGTACGTTATATGATTAGTGGGACCAGCAGACCTTATGGCCTATTGGCTTTGTTTAATCCAAAGTTGAGTATAGTTATGTTAAGAACTAGGTTCTTAACCAAGGTTTGTTTAAATTAAATATAAATTATGAAGAAGAGCGAGTGGGTCATCACTTTGAGTGTTATTCCAAAGTTGAGATATTCATTGACACCTTCATAAAGTAGAGTTCAATATAACTTATTGACCATTGGAGTCAAATTATAAAAACCGACTATATGCAGAGACTTCTATGTAATGGCTTGGCTAGAATATTCGAATATTAATTCGAAATATTATAAGTTGGGTTTTTTTATTATGGTTTAACCACGGTTTTGAAGATGCCAAGAGTTGATTAAACCAGAGGTTCTGTAGTAAAAACTATTCAAAAGGCTTTTTCACTTTGAAGACTTTGGAATATGTGGGTCCCGATATATATGGTCCCGTATGAAATATTGCAAAGATTGAAATATGAATGAATTTATATGTATGGTTTTATAACCATGGAAAAATAAAGTTTCCGCATTAATTCAATTTTTCCCAGATTTAAAATCAGCAGTTATATTAAAATACAGTGATATATATGCAGCGGTTACACAACTACAATGAAGAGGAGAGCGTGCAGAAATGAAAGTACGGTGAACAGGAACATGTACAAGAATGAATTGGACAGTTGAATAAGCACAGAAAACTGGAAAATGTGCAAAAGACAGTGAGAAGAAGAAGGCAGAACAGTTACCTGACAACTGCAGAAAAGACAAAGCCAGCAAAGCTATAAGCCAGAAAATGGGTTGAGTAAAATTGTCTCTATGTAACTGAAATTGTAAATGTAAATGTTTTAATTGACTTTTAACTTGTTTGTGATGCAATGGCAAGTCTCCAGATGAAAATAAAATCCCACTGAAATATTGTAATTTGTAAATACTGGTATATTTTTTTATGAGTTGGACAAAGGAACGAAAAGGAAGAAGCTGAATAGTCATGGTTGTTCACTCCAAATTCTCTGTAGAATACAAACAGTCAAGAAGGTAACTCTATAAATGATATCTCATTGATATACATAGTAAGGTTAGAGAATGTAGAGTACAGAATATTGAGGCAAAAAGATAAGAAGAAGGAGGAGCAGAACGAGATGCAGAGAAGTTAGAGAATGCAGAAATAAAGCAGTGAGGTAGAGAAGAAGGAGGAGCTGAGAAAAGAAAAAGGAGGAGATGATAGTGAATATGAGAAGATGCTGAAATGATATGAGGTAGATATGAAGACTGATGCATCGTAGTGAAGATGGTACAGAACAGAGCTGATATCTAAGGTAAATCAGCAAACATTTCTGTTGATAAATTGAGGAAGTTGGAGCTTCCCTATCAAGTTGAAGCTTGATAGCTGTCTTTTGTAGCTAAATTGAGGTTGGAGCCTCCTGTAGGTTGGTGCCTGCAGAAAACTGAAGGGAGTTGGAGCTTCCTTGCAAGTTGTAGCTTGCAGAATTGAGGTTTGAGCCTCCTGTAGGTTGGTGCCTGCAGAAAAATAGTGGTGAGAGGGAGTTGGAGCTTGCCTTTGCATCACAACAATAATAAGATGTGGTTTTCTTCCTTTATGGGTTTCCACTTATATCTGGTGTCTCTGTGCATGATGTGTATGTGTTGATATGGTTTATCTCATCTGCTTAATACTTGTTTCTCTCATATTAAGTCTGCTGTTACATTATATTAATACTTGCTGATCACATTCTAAGATTATTCACATATTAAGTTGAACATGAAATGAAGGTGTAAATAAGTTTTAATGAAAAGTTTTAAAATTCCATGAATGTGTTAAACTAATTCACCCCCCCTCTCAGTTTAACTAAAGGTTCAACAATTGGTATCAGAGCGGGTTCCTTTGGTGCAAGCCTAATAGCTTGAAGGAGATTTGGTTAAGTCATGGACTATCAAAATGTACCTGTGTTTAATACAACAAACTTTCCTGAATGGAGAGATAAGGTTAAAACATGATTATTGGCTTATGAACCTGAAGTATGGAAGCTTGTATGTGATGGTTATTGCACAGACTCCCCCACGGTGAAAGAACAGCAGAGGAATGCCAAGGCAAAATGTGTGATATATGACAGTCTTCATAACAAGGACCTTGAGTTGATAATGGATTTAACCTTTGTAAAAGATATCTGGGACAGATTTCATTTCATGCATGGAATAGACATAGAGGACTGCATTGTCAAAAAGGAGAAGAGAATTAAGAAGAAGAAAAATTCAGGTCAAAAGGAAAATATTCAATCAAATGAGGTACCTGCTAGTGTGAATCGTAGTGAGAGCCATGAAGAAATTGCAGCTGGAGAAAAAACCAAACTTGACACAGCCTTGAATGAAATAGGAAGATTGAAGCATGAAAACAAAGACCTGAAGACATTAGTGAAAATTTGTGATGAGAAAGAGTATGAAGATAAGAAAGAGATTGTTGGTCTGAAGACTCAACTTGAAGAATCACGGAAAGTAGAAGATACTCTGCTGCAACAAATGAGAGAGAAAAATCTGGAATGTGAAAAATTGGAAGAAGAAGTAGTGAGCCTGAGAAAGAAATTAGAAAAGTCCCAAAGAGACTTATTAATGAATACTCCTCAGATGAAAAGCTCTAGACAGTTGGACCAGATTCTAAAGGCTCAAAGATCTCCTCTCATAAAGGCTGGGATAGGATATGAAGGAGAAACCAGTAAGCCCAAGGTAGAATATAACAAGAAAATCATCTTTGTAAAAGATGTAAAGGAAAATGAAGCAGCTCAGAAGATTCCCACAGAAGAAGAAGCCAGCAAGAACAAGATTTGTAAAGAAACAAATAGAATCAAGCAACAACATGAAAGAATAGAGAATGAGAGGATGAAACAATAAACTTCTAAAGGCTCATATGCTCCTAAGGATGAATTGAACAAATTCGGAAGATGTCAAAGGAGGTTTCTCCCTCCTATGAAAAATAGCACATGTTTCTCTTGTCATAAACTAGGACATAATGCAGCATATTATAAGATAAGGCCAATCCAGTCCAACTAGCAAAGGATGCAGCAAAAGAGAAGAACCCCTCAAGCAAGAAAATGGAAAAGACAATCTTTCACCAGGTACACAAATCATTTCCATGGCTACTGTTATGCATGCAATAATTTTGGACATAAAATTGTTGATTGTAAAATGTATTCAAGAAGGGGAAAAAATTATTATACATCATCTCAAATGTACCTTGACAAAATAAGATGTTATGTATGCCTCAAGCTTGGCCACAAAGCAAAGGACTGTAAATTGCCATATATACTAAATAAATCTAGACAGATGATGGAAACAAAGAAAATCAAACAAAACTATGAATTTAAAAGAAGTGCAGACATTATGAAGAACCCCAATAAAGTATGGAAGGAAAAGAGAAAGGGGGAGCCTATTATCTCAATAACGTAACAAATCCTCCATAGTCTCAGGGGGAGCTGCTCTAGGAAGCAAAGAAAAAATCCATCTAGTGAAAAATATGAAGCAACATCCCAGGGGGAGAGCAGTTCATATATAGACCCCATGAAAGTAGTCTAAGAAGAGCACCTTAGAATGAGAACGGCTATAAGATCAGGAAGGGAAAAGAAAAATTCCTCTAACAAATAATTATTGAGGAAGAAGATCACCTGAATCACACAATAGCTAGCAGGTTGATGGAAGGAGAGAAAGCAACAAACAGCCATGATGATAGAAGAAGACTTCAGCACATTAAAGTGATGATCACACCGTACCTAATACTGCTAGAATTAACAATGAATCACATTAAGAAAGATTAGCAAGAGAAGTGCCTATCATCATTATGTAATTACATCATTCATCTATGAAAATTCCCCTTGGAGGAGTGCAGTTAAGCAAGTGATAAATCTCTGATAGATCTGCCCATGAAGATTCCAAGTAAACAAATTGAATATGCCTTCCCAAAGATCTTTATATTAGAACAATTGAATTTATTATAAAGCCGCAATGATTCTGGAACAGTTCTAGAAAGGTACATGCAATGGCTTTCCTTTGACTAGAATGACAGAATAAGAAAATGGTTAATAATGATAAGATCATTTTCAGGATATTGATGACTATTGGTGTGAACAGTGGAAAGCTCAATAGTAGAATTTATGAAGGATGTCTTAATTATGGGTAAATGTGCAAGCTAAAGTGAAATCTCTGCATATTTTATCAAGGTAATATCATTTGGTACTTGGTGCAAGCAGCATGCCTATCAACTGAATATCAGGTGTTATTAGTGGAGCAACAGTATGGTACAGGTCCTCAGGATCAAAGGATTATGGCAAAAGAACCTCAAGGTAATATTCCCAGTGTTATCTGCATTCAGCATGAAAAGGTCAGTAGCAGAGCAAAAATAACATTATCTTGCTTACACTTGAAGTAGTATATTGAGCACTGAAGCAATATCTTTTTCTATATATAATTTCATGCCTTCCTGAAGTTGGTACATGTATATATTCAAGGCCTCTTTCTTAAGATTAGTTACAAAACTGTGTGAAGTCTGTTTGCTGAGTTTTCAATTAAACATCTTGAATATGCTTTTGTCGAAGTTCATTCTAATATAACAGTCAAAGTATCTGAAGAATAAAGGACTAGCTGTGATTACCATCTGAAGCTCAAAAGTTTTTTTTTAATCATATAAATCCTTCTTCAGCACAAATGATTTGCTGGTAATCCACCTTTAAAGAGAGATTTATTATTGACATACGTACCCCATTATGTCATAAATAAAACCACATGGTTGATAAGTGAAATTGACCAATACATTGAAGGGTTTATTTTGAAAATACAGTGTGCAAGCAGTAAAAGTAATTTGGCCTCTCATATTGAAAGATATTGCCTAATATCACAATAAGTTGTAAACTATAGCTTGATTCATTGTTCACATTAGCAACAAGAACCTCTCAGTCTTTAAAAGTAATATCCTTGTCAGCATCCTAGCTCATATCATCACCAATAGGTAGGAAAGGTGTACCACAACAATAAAAGATATATTGGCATCATTATCATAATTGAACAAGTGTGGTACTGTAGATGAGTATTACAGGAGAAGACATATTCCCTCTAAAATCCTCCTCAACAGAAATTTATTAGCTCACTACATCAGACATAGACAGAATTATATTTGAATCCTTCTTAGTATTTTAGTTTTTTATCCAATCATACATCTCTGATTAGATAAAGCTGGTACAATGTGTTCTATGAAGTGTCATTATCTTCACTTTTAGCTCTATACAATTGAAATAAGTCTATGCATTTTAATTGTATCAATTTACAGTGTATATTCAACTTCAATAATACTCAAAATTATTCTCTCAACGTACACCAATTCGGAGTAGCAGGGTACAAAGTCAGAAGAAGAAGGCCTAAATACATCTCAGAGAGAGAGGAAATGAAGAGATAGAAAGCACTCTAGGAAATGTGCAACCCTTTGCCATTGATGTCAAAGGGGGAGGAAAATCAAGTAACAGAAGATAGCGTCTTCTAAAAGAAGCCAGGCAAAGGAGATAGTTGGAAATGTTGGATTATTGGATTATTGGTGGATGGGTTGCCATCAATGCCAAAGGGGGAGACTGTTGGAAATGTTGTCATTGATGGAAAAGGAGATGCCAAAGGAGGAGCACTTGAAACAACAACAAGGCAAAGAGAGCATGAGACATGAAGTAGAGGTAGTTTTAGAAGGGTTAGTTTATTGGAGATCTGGAGAGGCAGCAGAGAAGCTTCAGGAGCAAGGAGCAGCATCAGCCAAGGAGCAGAGGTATTTGATTTGAGAAACTGGTTATGAGTGTGGGAACATATCATAGAAGGAAAATTCGAGGTTATGTGGCAAAAATGAAACATGTATTGACAGCTGGAATTGTCTATGAAAGTATGAAAAGAGTGTTGAAAAGTTACCTCTTATGCACAGACCATTAGAGGCCATTAAAAGAGTTATGTTTGTGGACAGTGTAAACTCTGTATCTTACTGTATCTGATACTTTAACTGTGATTACTGTGATTCTGTTTATGGTTAAAGTAAATTGATGATTGGTCGAAAAGTTACCTCTTATGCACAGACCATACCAGTAGAGGTCATTAAAGGAGTTATATGTAAAATGATTTGTAATTTGTAAGGAGTTTGAATAGCATCCAAACTGGAATTCCCGAGCGTTGATGAATATATGAGATTGACTGATCATGTTTCGAATTGGGTATTGAATAAGGAACTTTGAACGAACTTATAAACTCTGTTATGTATTATGATGCGTAAAGTTTTGGGACTCAAGACCCAGGTGGGGTCTTCGTTATTATGGCAAAATTGAATATGGGTTTCAAGAGTCTGAAGGTTCGAAGGTAGAACGAATTTAAGGGCGCAAAGGTAATCTAGTGTGAATTCCTTGTGTTATATATTATGGAGGAATTAGATTAATTCTTTCTGTGTTCCAATGATGAAGCTTGATTTAGTATGTGATCCCTGTTACGAAGACTGCACATGAAAAGTAATAATTCGACCCGGTTGAATCGACATCGAACTGGTGTCAAGCCTCAATAAATAAAATGCTGGGTTAATCTATTGATGAAGATCGCAAGCAATGTCACAGTATATGAGGGATTAGGTATATTTAATTATGCATCGGATATACTGTCTGAATGAAGTCCCTGTAGTGTTGAATTGATACCAAGAGGTCAGTTCACCGCACTAACTTACGGAAGTCGTCATGAAGAATTATGATACAAAGAATTCAATTTACAATGATCGAGCAGGAGAGGAACCACGAGCAGAGTGAACAGTAAAGGTGGGTTTCCGGTTTTGATCGCACCGCCTTCGTAGGGTGAGCGGTATTCAAGAATTTGGAGTGATTCCATTGACTGCCTGATATGTGGCCTTAAGAAGTCTGGAGAAACTGCTCTCATCGCGCATTATCGTTTGTGCATCTAAGCCAAGCAATATTCGTCGGATCACACGGGGCAAGGCAGCGTGCTCTCGGCCGTCGGATGAAAAGGGCGACATAATGCCAAGGTACGTTATATGATTTGTGGGACCAACGAACCTTATGGCCTATTGGCTTGTTTAATCCAAAGTCGAGTATATTTATGTTAAGAACTGGGTTCTTAACCAAGGTTTGTTTAAATTAAATATAAATTATGACGAAGAGCGAGTGGGCCATCACTTTGAGTGTTATTCCAAAGTTGAGATATTCATTGACGCCTTCATAAAGCAGAGTTCAATATAACTTATTGACCATTGGAGTCAAATTATAAAAACCGACTATATGCAGAGACTTCTATGTAATGGCTTGGCCAGAATATTCGAATATTAATTCGAAATATTATAATTTGGGTTTTTTATTATGGTTTAACCATGGTTTTGAAGATGCCGAGAGTTGATTAAACCAAAGGTTTTGTAGTAAAAACTATTCAAAAGGCATTTTCACTTTGAAGACTTTGGAATATGTGGGTCCCGATATATATGGTCCCGTATGAAATATTGTAAAGATTGAAATATGAATGAATTTATACGTATGGTTTTATAACCATGGAAAAATTAAGTTTCCACATTAATTCAATTTTGCCCAGATTTAAAATCAGCAGTTATATTAAAATACATTTAGATATATGCAGCGGTTACACAACTGCAATGAAGAGGAGAGCATGCAGAAATGAAAGTACGGTGAACAGGAATATGTACAGGAATGAATTGGAGAGGTGAATAAGCACAGAAAATTGGAAAATGTGCAGAAGAAAGTGAGCAAAAGAAGGCAGAACAGTTACCTGACAACTACAGAAAAGACAAAACCAGCAAAGCTATAAGCTAGAAAATGGGCTGAGTAAAATTGTCTCTATGTAACTGAAATTGTAAATGTAAATGTTTTAATTGACTTTTACATTGTTTTTGATGCATTGGAAAGTCTCCAGAGGAAAATAAAATCCCACTGAAATATTGTAATTTGTAAATACTAGTATATTTTTTTATGAGCTGGACAAAGGAATGAAAAGGCAGAAGCTGAATAGTCATGGTTGTTCATTGAATTTTTCTTCTTCTTAATTCTCTTCTCCTTCTTGACAATGAAGTCCTATGTGTCTATTCCATGCATGAAATGAAATCTGTCCCAGATTTCTTTTGCAGAGGTTAAATCCATTATCAACTCAAGGTCCTTGTTATGAAGACTGCCATATATCACACATTTTTCCTTGGCATTCCTCTGTTGTTCTTTCACCGTGGGGGAGTCTGTGTAGTAACCATCACATACAAGCTTCCATACTTCAAGTTCATAAGCTAATAATATTGTTTTAACCTTATCTCTCCATTCAGGAAAGTTTGTTGTATTTAACACAGGTACATTTTGATAGTCCATGACTTAACCAGATCTCCTTCAAGCTATTATGCTTGCACCAAAGAAACCTACTCCGATACCAATTGTTGAACCTTTAGTTAAACTGTGGGGGGGGGGGGGGGGGTGAATCAGTTTAGCACATTCATGGAATTTTAAAGGTTCAACAAGAGGTTGTTCTATGTGTGCAACAAGCAAGCATAGTAATAGGAAGTTTGGGTTGTAAATGCCACTACCAGTACCATCAAGGCCATGGGAGAGTGTCTCCATGGACTTTGTTGGAGGTCTACCGATGTCAAGAAAACAACATGATTGTATTTATGTAATTGTGGATAGATTCAATAAAATGTGTATACTTATGCCATGTAAGAAAACCATTACTGCAGAACAAACTGTTGAAATTTGTTTTCAACATGTATGGGTTCATTATGGATTTCAAACATCTATTGTTAGTGACAGGGATTCCAGGTTCATTGGGAATTTTTGGTCCAATCTATGGAGTATGATGGACACAAAGTTTAAAAAGAGTATTGCTTTTCATCCGCAAACTGATGGACAAACCGAGGTGGTGAATAGAACTGTTGTGCATCTATTGATAGGATATTGCAGCAAACATCATAAGTTATTGGATGAGCAACTGCATTACATTCAACATGCTTACAACTGGGAAAATCACTCTTCTACAAATACATCACCTTTTGAAGTATGCTTTGGGTATTTTCCAAATTCGCTATTAGACTTCATCTTTGGGAAAGATGTTGCAATAGATGGCCATAGTGACATTGACAAGGCTCCAAATTTCATTGCCATCAACAACTTCAAGAACAACTTGAGAAAAGTCAAAACAAATACAAGGAGAGGCATGACAAACATAGATTTGAGCACAAGTTTTAAGAAGGAGATGAGGTATGGTTGTACATAAGCAAAGAAAGGATGCAAGGAGAAGGTAAAAATCTCAAACCCATTTGCTATGGTCCATTCAAGATCATAAAGCAAGTTGGTAACAATTCATTTCAACTTGACTTGCCTTCATATATGAAAATATATTCAGTTGTTAATGTTGAAAACTTACATTTTTTTGAGCCACCTTTGATCAATGATGAAGGAAGTGATGTTCAACTACCTTCTATTGAATATTTCTCGCCAGAATTTTTGGATGAGTTCAAGGAAGATAGAATTCTTGACAGGAGGACAAGAGCATCTAAGAGGGGAAGTGTTGACTACCTTCGAGTTGGGATCTAGTAAGCCAAGCAAGGAAACATGGATGGATTTTGGAAATGTGAGGGAGTTGTACCCTTATCTACTGAATAGGAAATAAATTATTTTGGGGTCCAAAAGCTTCCTAATGGGGAGGAGTGATCAAGACTTCATAATTTTTTCTCAAAGTTGAAAATTACAGGATTGGGTTGAAACCGGGATGGTTGCATAGATCTTGTCTTCCTGATTCCCTTGCTATGAATAGTTCCAAAAACCGATGTCATATGAGGATATATCACGTTCTGATTGAATTCCCAAATAGCTAAATTTTGCAATAGGGTTGACTGGGATGCCTAGTCAACATGGAGGATGCACAGTTAACAAAAAGGAATATTATGAAGAATATTCCTTTTCTCAGAGCCATTCAAAGGCTGAAAAGTGGCACATTATGATTTTTTGGTGGATTGTATGTTGATTTTGGTGGACCAATTATAGGGTGACACATGGCTAGCCCTAAGGCCGCCATGTGTCCCCAAGGTGTAGTGTAAAATTTTATGACGTCCAAAGGGTTCGAACCCAAGACCTCCAACCTGCATGCAAAGGTCTCCACCAACCGGGCTACATTTTGACTTAGCCTCTATAGTCCAACAAATATATTTAAAGTGTTATACATTGGCATTTGGGGGTTGAGACCGCCGATGGTCCCAACCCACTAGTGGTCTCGCAAAAGGATGGTCACATTGCAACACAAAAATGTAACATCGAACCATTAACTATTGGCTATTCCACTTGGTGGTCATCACAAATTTAATGTTGAAACCTGTCACATGCCATGATATAGCTAAATTTTATCCAACAGTTTCATTTAAACTCCACTTCTAACTCTGGTTTCAAGGCTATAACCCATAGTTTAAGCCCGGAGTTCCGCTCCGGCATTTAATATAACCATGGGTTTTGGGGGTTGTCTTGTGGACACCCCCTACCCCTAAAATTTAATATTACAGTTAGCACTAGCAAAAAACTTGGAGTGCCCTATTTTTATGTAGATTTGGCCAAATTTAACTCCAGTTAAGTGGAGTTCTCCACAATTAGTGGAGCTTTTCTAGGTGTTACTAGTAAAATGAGTTGGAGGCTCAATTTTCGCCCATTATGAGGGAATGTAGAGTCAATCTATACTAATTGGAGCATTATGGAGTCATTGGTATAGATTAAACAGCCATTAGAGGCCCGTAAACACATGTATTTGCAAAATTTTGAGCTTAATGAAAGATGGACATGACATTGGGAGCTGGACCAGCAGATGTAGCCCAGGAGGGGTGAACTGATTCATCATGACTAATGTGTAAATTTTATGTGGTGTTTTATTTCTCTATTATACACTATTGTTCGGTGTTATTTTCTCTTATTTCATTCTTTTAATTCACTAAAATCACTTACAATTCATGGTTAAAATTCTTAATCCTTAAGCAAACTATGGAGACAAGTATGCACATGTTTTATAACTGAAAAGAAAATTAGAACAAAAATAATAATACAGTCCTTTCATATCAGCAGGAGAAGAGGTGTGGGCAGGTGTGGTTGAGGCACAAGGGTAGTCCACAATAAAGAAAACTAGTCGTTGGACCAGTAAAGCTGGGTGAAAAAGTGATTATATCGTTGCATGGAGCGGGTGTTTTGCATTTAATGTTGTGATATTGCAGGATTTTTTACCATTTTTTCGATGGTAAGTCACAAATAATGGTAATCCGGTCAATTTTACCTATGGTGGCCTATAAAAGGAAGGGCGTAGGTCATAATCGGTTCCTATTCTCTTTGAATATTTCATGCTTTGTGCTTTGCTACAATTTATGTGTTTGCTTCGTCCACACGATCTGTATGTCTGGGTGAGGTACTCCTTCTGACAGTAGAAATCTCGATTTTTTGTTCTCAGTGAGGATTACAACCACTAACCCCACAAATTCGTCACCAATTACTGCTTTTGCTGAGCTGGGGTTTGAAGATGTCTTCGAAGTCACCCCTGAAGTTGAAGAGGTCATGTCCACATTGGCTAAAGGAAAGGGAAAAGGATAAGGAAAAGGAAAATGAAAAGGAAAAGCCATGAAGTGGGCTTCATCTAAGCTACGCACCTCCCTAAGGATTGTGCACTCTCCCCGGAAAGTTCCCCAAACGTGTTGACCTATGGGAAATCCATCCAAGTGCCCCATGACTGATTAAGAGGAGGCCTTGCTAGTAGCCCTACTCTCATGGATACTGTCGTAGCCATGCAAGCTGATGGTGTGTACCCTTAAGAATGTCTATGTGGTCTGAGACTATCTCCAGATGCCATTAGTCTTGCAGGAAGTCCCTATAATTGGTGAAATGTTTGGCAACATACCCCTCGTCAAATTTGACGATCACGATATGGATAATGAGGAAACGTTTTCAGATCTGGTCTTAGAGCTCTATTTGGAGTGGGTGTTATATGAAGATGTGCCAAAGGTTGAGCCGATTTCTTAGGTGCGTGGATTGCATGTTTCGAGGATCTTGAACCTAATATGAATTCCCTATTTTGGGAGGTACCATATCACTAGTATGTGCATGCGGCAACTGCTCACCTTGATCCATGATGGTTGTCTATGGATTGAAGGCCGCATTCTTATTGACGCTGCACTGATCCACAGGATCATTGGCCTACCCATGAAGGGGCCCCATCCCATGAAAGGGATGGGAAATAATAATGAGAAGATGGTGGCCAATGTTGTCTAGGAGAAATACAGGGTGGAACATGACAAAAGAGGAACCTTGGTCAATAGCATCGCTGACCCTAGAGTGTGCATGGGCACTCTCTTGCTTGGATGTAAGTTGATGTAGAAATTTCGGCCATCAAATGTCCCTGCACATGTCATATAGCTGGCGAGACAATGTGATAAGGGGGTCAGCTATAACTGGTCCCAATACCTATGCAGGGAATTTCTCAACAATGTGTGCAAGGATCAGGACCTAGGCAAGCCCTTCTACTATTCATGGTTGTTGTTGTTGATTTCCCTAGTCGCGTGGGAGACACCCGAGGATGTAATGCTCCCCAAGCTCGAGCCAGGCACTACACCAATTTGTGGGATTCCAAGGAACCGCAACAAATCAAGAAAAGTAAGGTCTTTTGGGTGCTACTTGAAGGTGCGCTGGCGGCAACAATACACTCCAAGCCGAGATTATTGCCTGCAGTTTATGATAAATACAAATGCATCGTTAATTTCCACGTCACTATGCTTAACATGCAAATCAAAGTGCACCAAGACCCTGCATGGTATAATCTAACCTACATGGTTATAGAGGTAGAAGTGGAACACCTTTGTACAATCTAGCAACATGGCCACCTGCATGGAAAATTATATTCAAATCCACCATCTCGGTTATAATAGGCATATGCACAACCCCAAAAGGTACCATTCCGTAGAGTACGATAAAGGACATTGAGTTGCGCTCCAGTAGCAAAGAGACCCCCAAAGAGATCTCCAAAGACACCACCAAGGAGCCCGAATAGGAGCCAGAGCAAGACATCGAGACTGGAGGAGTAGGTGGGGAGGGTTTGGATTCCCCACGAGGTACAAAGCACACTAGCGAGTTTGCAAAAGGTCATCGAAAGAAATTAAAGGGAGATAAGTCCAACAGAGATGCGCAGTTCACCTTAACCAACGAATAATTGGAGAAGATAGTAGACGTAGTCGCCACCGTGCTGGAGGACATATGGAAAAACATGGAAGAGAAACACAAGGCTGCGGTGGAGGCCTTGTAGTCTGGATTATAGGTGTTGTGGCTAAAGGCAGATACATTGCATGTGAGTGTGAATCAGGTGAGGCCAATTGAAGTGAGCCTGCCAGCAAAAGCCCTGATCGCTGCAACAGAAAGCAGAAGTTTCCCCTTCCCGGGCATAGCTATGACCATAGATCAGTCGGCTTTGTGCACACAAGTCCAAGCATGTACAAAGTTAGGCATTGATATTACAAGGATAACGAGCGGGAAGCTACATGCCCTCCACTTGATCATCTCTGCTGAACTACAAAGTAGAGAGGCGCACGCATCGTAGCACTAAGCGAGGTGGAGTAGAAAATTGCAACCAAGGCAGTGGAATCTATCCAACGCAGGCAGTTCAGCAACCAGTGATCACACAACGATATGAGATAGAACATTTAATCGACGGGATGTGCAGGGAGGTACCCGAAATTATCATTCCCACCTCTATTGCACCCCAGGAAAAACTTGAGAGCTTTCCTGCTGCATTAAAGGCTTCAAGGTCTGAGGTCTAAACACTCAAAGCCAACGTCGAACAATAGATTTATGCGCTGCAGGTAAAGTTGCATCTTGAGACTCCTCCGGAGGTACGAGCTTAGCGAGCTACACTAGTTAAGGAAGCCAACAAAAGTATTTCTGCTGACATCACCAAAGGCTCTAAATTACTAGATAATGCTATGGAACTATGGTTATCAGTGCAGTGATACCCACTCCTCCGATAATTCACTCAGGAGTTGCACCACAAAGAGCAGGAATTAAATCAGTTGGAAGTAGCCATGCTGACCCTTGTTGCAGCCTAGCGACTGGCGCACCTTCGCACCAGTCATGCTCTAAGAGATGAAATTGAAGGGCTCCACAATAAAAAGAAAGTTCACAGTGATCATTTGAAGCCCAAGGTGGATGAAGTGATGAAACTCTCGCAGGACCTGGATTTTGCAGTTAAAACATTGAATCACACATTGGGCATCATCACTTTGGCTACTGAGGGGCTGACATCACAAAATTTGGTCGAAATCACGCAAAATGCAACTGCACATAGTGAGGGTGTCCTAACACTGTTTTCTGCTGCCCTCAAACAACTCCAAAGCAAGATGAAGACTCCACCGCCGATGTGATTCAGGATGAGTCACAAGATTGTGTTGGGGGCCTGTTGGAGCGGGGCCCCCTGAATGCAATTTTGGGATATATTTTTGGAATATTTGGAGTAGTTTTATCATGCACATCACAATTTAAGGGACTTTGGGGTGGGTCAAATTCCCTCATGCATTGTAATGGGAAAGAAAGGTAGATCTAGGGGTCACAAACCATGGTTTGCGGGCCCTAGTATAACACAACCTAAAAATATAAATAATACTCTAGGATGAGTCAAAGAAAGCAGCTTTTTAGTAATTTTTATGGTACGTTTGTTCATGATATATCTTCTTTGAGGTTTTTGTGCGAGTTTTTCTGGGTAAGGGTTCATGTTGGCTATGTGCACGGAGACCTTAAGTCCAACTATGTGTGGACCTTGTTGGTTGTGTGTGCATGCATATGAAAGAGTCTGTAAGAGGAATATGAAATATTTGATGAATAGAAGGATGCTTTGCTGATATTAAATGGATCTGTGATATGTTATGAGTTGCGCTGCATGTTATTTCATATTATCTCTGTGATATTAAATATCGTTATAATATCGATTATGTACATGTAATAGATGCTTAAAAGAACAATGAATGCATAGATACGATACTATTATGTTATATTTCTCTTGTTCATTGATTGTCTTATGAGTTACGGGCTGTGCCCAAGGTGTTATGTTAAGTTATATTGTGAATGGTTTTTTGTTAGGGCTTTTGCTGCACAAACCTGCTCAAGACCTAAATGTACCCACATCATTAAATCTCTCTCTCTCAGGGTGTAGAAACTTGGTTCCAGTACCCTCCCATACTACTTCGGGTGACACCTTGACTTGCACAAGCAGGTCATTGCCGAAAGGGAAAATAGTACACGGGTTTTTTGGTTAGCCTCAAATCTGAACCTGGGTCAAGACCCCTCAAACCAATAGAACAACACCAACACCATTGAGACACAATAAAATTATTCTAGAAAATGACTCACATTCTTGAGTTGTACTTGTGCAGTGTAATCTCGCATCCATTGACATCTATTAACTCATGAGAGATGGCTATATTTATAAGATTTATTGAGGATTACAAGTGAATATTTTTCTCAAAAATTTCCATGCAATTTATTTAGATAAATCCAATACCTCATTCTCACTGGTAAAAAATGCATGCACAAAGCATTCCCGTGATGGAAGTTTACATGAAAACATTACAATGATTTGTAACTGGATTAAGGATTTTTCATGAACTAATGATATATAAACATTGTGCTAGTATAGAAGGGTTATCCATGCAACTTATGAAACTCGTGGTCATCCATTTTTTTAATTCTATGTTTTGACTTTGGTATTCCATAGATAAATTTTTCATTTCTCATATTTTTATGGTTCCCATGCTTCATTGTGTTAGTAAATCTCGATTACAATATTTAGTGTAAAAATATTCATTCATGTGAGTGGATAAAACAACATGATAACGAGGGAATCTAAGTTAGAGATAATAATTCTAGGTCAATATTTCTAGAAAGAAGTGATAAAAATGAAAAAGTTATAGCTATAATGGATCACAAGTGGAGTGAGCATATCCCTATCATTACTTTTATTAATAAAGCATTTAATCTGACTTAGTGTGGGAATATTGACATAAAAGAACAACCCAATAGTTTGTTATGTGTGGGAGATTAATAGCGATGATTAATTTTCTTCTTCTATTTTCCCTGCCTCTTCCCAAATGTTTAAAGCTTATACAACTAACCATTTGTATCTTCTTATAATATATTTCAAATATCAACATAAGATTCTAAACATGTTCACTGTAAATTATTAGTAGCATATTGATAGCTATGCTGTAATGTTTGATGTTATTCAAATTTTACTGTTCCATTTTATCTTGTTAATGAAAATTTGAAATTAAGTTGGTTCCTAATTTACTATGGAAATAATATGTTTTGAATGTTAACAAATGCATTCATTTCTTGTCTCAATTAACTACATTGCTTGTTACACCAAATATTTTTAAATAATTTATAAGTATATTGAACTTTGCATGTCAATATTGTTATGGTTGTGTAATATACATCTTTAAATTTTTCCATATCTTCATCAAGTTGGCTCATCACCTCATAATTATTCTTCTAATTGTTGGTTGTTTCACTATATATTTCCCTTTTTTTAGTTGTTTTCTAGATTTTTGCTAGTTATTTGAGGATTTTCATGTTGCTCCAGAGTTTCCGTTGCCTACTCATTATCAATCATCCCTTCTATGGTAGATTGAGATAGAATCTCATATCAATTATGTATTCTAGGGCTCACATATTTTGTGTTTGGATTTTCTTTCTAATGGGTCGTCTTTTGCTTGCCACTTTATCAAAAACCTCATAATATTTACCCATTATAGTCCAAGAAGGGGTAGGGTTAGCATTTCGTAGGAAATATTTAAATAAGTGTCCTTGTTTGTGACATTTTTGACACATAAAGGAAATGTGCTCATAGTCAATCATTTGATACTAGTTTTCATCCCTATATTTGGGAAGTTTTCTTTTGAAAATGGCTAAGGTATATTTATATACACATAGATGCATGCATATGAGGTGCAACACCCCTATTCAATTACATTCGAAATCGTGACAAAGAGACCAACATGTTTCCTATGTTTGTCAAGATATCTAGATCCTAGAACTAGTGAGGGAGTAAAGATGGACATATCTCGGTGTTGTTATAAAGCCCTCTTTGTCTTGGTTAAATGTTTCCATCCTAAAGTGAACATATAACCCTATCAATTTGAGAAAATAAGGCCCATTTTGGAAATGCTTGTTTTTCTTCCAAATTGTCGAAGACTACTGCGAAGAATCATTTAGAGCCTAATTTCAATGTGCCCATTTAGTTTCCAACATGTTTATCAACCATTCCATACCCCCTTCTAACAACTAGATACCCATAAAATTTTCTACAAGTGTGTGGTCTTGCATGAATTGTATGTACTTAACCATCCTCAAGAGGTAATCTCATATTTGGGGATATTGTCTGTGATCAAAATGCATTTGTTGGCTAGCCTAGAGGATAATTTCATCTAGAGCATCATTTTTGGGTTAGAGTATTTTTGAGATGGATTGCAGGGACTTACTTCTCCTCCTACAACTATTGAATATTTTTCCCTTGATTAGGAGAGGAGTTTTAATGACTTATCTCAAGTTATCTATTGGCTACAAAATTACTAAAATATGGAGGAAAGATCCTCCCTTTTGCCACCACAAATGAGCTCAATTCAAAGTCTTGGCTAGCAATGTTACATGTTCAAACCTTACCTTTTTCTGATCATCATGTGGTTGCACTAATAACATATATTTTTGGATAAAACTGGTAAAAGAACATATTTTTGCACATAGTTAATATAGTTTATGCATATGGCATATTGCTCGATGAAAAAAGAAATGAAAGAAAATATAGTCACATTAAATTGTGTGAGATAAAATTCTCCAATTGTAAGAGTAAGTTTGAGAACATGGATGAATACTTGATAAATATTATTTATTTCTTATGTTTTTTTTATTCTCTATCACAACGCAATACATCGTGGTAAACTATTGCATTTGAACTAAAAACTTTATAAAAACAACTCAAACCCAAATAAATAAATAACAACAAAAAAAATTCATTACCAACTCAAAATTCTTCTTTTAATCCATTTTACATGAATTTAAGTACTCTTCTTCACATTCATTCATAAATATAAATATATAAAATTAAAATAATTGATATAATATCAATCATTACATTTATCTTACTAATAAATAATATTTATAAAAAAAATATTAATCATCCTAATATCACTATCATTCAAGCACTCTCAACTATAAAGTTTTCCTCAAAGTTAACATTCAAAACTCCAAAGTATGACCTTCGTAAGG
Source organism: Pinus albicaulis (assembly GCA_034641835.2). Lineage (NCBI taxonomy): Eukaryota > Viridiplantae > Streptophyta > Pinopsida > Pinales > Pinaceae > Pinus > Pinus albicaulis. The sequence goes on from CM076578.1 coordinate 1,946,960,246, forward strand.
GTAAATGGTCATTATAATAAGAAAGGCTACATGGAAAACTCCAAAGTATGACCTTGGTAAGGGTGAATGGTCATTATAATAAGAGAGGTTACATGGAGATAAACTGTAGGAAAGCATACAAAACAATTCCATGAGAAGAAAAAGATTCCAATAGGGAGGTTACATGGAGATAAAATGTAGGAAAGCACACAAAATAATTCCATGAGAAGAAAAAGATTCCAATAGGGAAATCAAAGTCAAGAGAGCAGACAAAACAATTCCTTGGAAAGATAAAGTAGAAATCAAAGTCAAGACAACACACAAAACAATACTTCGGAAAGATAAAGTAGATATCTTAACTTACGCATCTGAAATTCATGGTTAGCCATGTTAATAAATGTTAACCTAATTACAGCATCGATTAAAGACAAAACTTTTGTTTGGTAAGTTTGTTCACCTCATTACATTATTTCTTTTAATTATATTATAAAACATGTTCCTCTAATTGATATTATCTCAAAGAAAAAAAAGTTAACAACCATTATTTGGCAAGTTTGTTCACCTCACCATAATATTTCATTTAATTATGTATCTCTTGCCATATAAAGCCTGTATTGCTCATTCACCAAGAGGACTAAGCACGAAACAGCTAAAATGGGCAAATAGTTTGATATTAAATCGATGAAAACAAACCACGAAAGAAATCCTTCGACCAAAGAATAGAGTTTTCATGGACGAGTCTATATGAAAAAAATAGGATATACTTTACATATTAAATATATATGCATCCACTTAAAATTGTTCTAAAACTAATTTATAGATTCCATTGACAAATGGTATACAATTACTTTACAGATTACTTTATGAAAAACAAATATGATATGCTATACATATTAAATATAACTTTTATTGAAAAATGTTCTAAATATGATATATATTAATTAGCATTTGCATGGGGGTGCAAAGGGAACGCTGGAGGTGTTGCCCATTGCATCTACACGCAAGCTGATAGAAATCAAGTTGATAAGCTGACAGTTGACAAGTTGACAGAGATGACAAATTTAAAATTTTCATTAGTTGGAGGGATAAACACATGTCAAAATCTCATTGGTAAGAAGGATGATATTCAAGCTCTCTTATTGGCTAGGGGTGAACAGTGTTTGCCCACCCAAAACCAACAAAAAGAAAGCCTCCAGCTTAAATATATATACATCCCTTGAAATACTTTTTAGATTCTTATATTGACCATCTCACCATTTTAGTAAAAAAATCTTACATTGACTACAAACTAACCCTATAAATAATTATATGACCATTCAAGGTACATGAAGTACATGTACATAATGCTGCTCTTAAATAGTTGTATATTTCCTCCTCTCTCTTTTTTTGGTGGTTTTGTTAGTTATAAAGGATGTATTTATTATTTTGAGGAAAATATGGGACATATATTTGTTAATGGTGGTGTTGATTTTTTTTTTTTTATTTAATTATAAAGCATGAACATATTATTTTAAAATATATTTAAAAATAATATATGACATATATTCATTATTTAAAAGTATATTGAGGTGTAATATAATATTTATTAAATCTATTATTTAATATTTATATGAACTGGTTATTTATGTTTGGTATGAAATTTTGCACAATTTTAATGTAGATTTTGTTTTTGTTTAAATGCTTTTAATTTTTTATTTATAAAAATATAATATTAATTTTTTTCATAAATTAATTAAATCATATATTATATTGGATAATTAGAGAAGGGACTTGTAGTTTGAGTGGTAGGGAGGAGTTATTTTTATCCACTACTTAGGTTTTAGTCTCTTGACATATAATAATTTGGGAGTAATTGTTACATGAAAGATAATTAATTCATATAGACACATATGGGTTTTCCAGAAATATAACTAATATCAATCTATAAACCAATTTTTTAATTAAATTAAATGTAGGAAAGCATACAAAACAATTCCATGAGAAGAAAAAGATTCCAATAAAAAGGTTACATGGAGATAAAATGTAGAAAAGCACACAAAATAATTCCACGAGAAGAAAAAGATTTCAATAGGGAAATCAAAGTCAAGAGAGCAGACAAAACAATTCCTTGAAAATATAAAGTAGAAATCAAAGTCAAGACAACACACAAAACAATACTTCGGAAAGATAAAGTAGATATCTTAACTTACGCATCTGAAATTCATGGTTAGCCATGCTAATAAATGTTAACCTAATTACGGCATCGATTATGGCCTTGAATGTCCTTGAAGGTATAAAGACAAAACTCTTGTTTGGTAAGTTTGTTCACCTCATTACATTATTTCTTTTAATTATATTATAAAACATGTTCCTCTAATTGATATTATCTCAAAGAAAAAAAAGTTAACAACCATTATTTGGCAAGTTTGTTCACCTCACCATAATATTTCATTTAATTATGTATCTCTTGCCATATAAAGCATGTATTGCTCATTCACCAAGAGGACTAAAGCACGAAACAGCTAAAATGGGCAAATAGTTTGATGTTAAATTGATGAAAACAAACCACGAAAGAAATCCTTCGACCAAATAATAGAGTTTTCATGGACGAGTCTATATGAAAAAATAGGATATACTTTACCTATTAAATATATATGCATCCACTTAAAATTGTTCTAAAACTAATTTATAGATTCCATTGACAAATGGTCTACAACTACTTTACAGATTAGTTTATGAAAAACAAATATGATATGCTATACATATTAAATATAACCTTTATTGAAAAATATTCTAAATATGATATATATTAAATATATATACATCTCTTGAAATACTTTTTAGATTCTTATATTGACCATTTGACCATTTTGGAAAAAAATTCTTACATTGACTACAAACTAACCCTATAAATAGTTATATGACCATTCAAGGTACATGAAGTACATGTACATAATGCTGCTCTTAAATAGTTGTATATTTCCTCCTCTCTCTTTTTTGGGTGGTTTTGTTAGTTATAAAGGATGTATTTATTATTTTGTGGATAATATGGGACATATATTTGTTAATGGGGTGTTGATTTATTTTTTTATTTAATTATAAAGCATGAACTTATTATTTTAAAATATATTTAAAGATAATATATGACATATTCATTATTTCAAAGTATATTGAGGTGTAATATAATATTTATTAAATCTATTATTTAATATTTATATGAACTGGTTATTTATGTTTGGTATGAAATTTTGCACAATTTTACTGTAGATTTTGTTTTTGTTTAAATAGTTTTAATTTTTTATTTATAAAAATATAATATTAATTTTTTTTCATAAATTAATATTAATTAATTTATGATAAATCATATATTATATTGGATAATTAGAGAATGGACTTGTAGTTTGAGTGGTAGGTAGGAGTTGTTTTTATCTACTACTTAGGTTTTAGTCTCTTGACATCTAATTTTTTGGGAGTAATTTTTACATGAAAGATAATTAATTCATCTAGACACATATGGGTTATAACTAATATCAATCTATAAACCAATTTTTTAATTAAATTAAATAACAGTAAATAGATTATCACTTTTATTAATATCTATATATATATATATATATATATATATGAGATATAAAAAATAAAAAATATATGATATAAAACAAAAATGATGTATAAACTAAATTTGCACCATATTCTTTTAGTCCTAGAACCTTGCTAATTGTTATAGACCTGAAAGCCTTTCTATTTGTTTATATAATTTATAATAAAAAAAATACCTACTAAACCTAAAATTTCTCTAAGCTTTATGTTAATAAAGGGAGAAAATAGAAGCTTTGTTGTGCTTAACTAGTAAACTTCAAACATGTGTTTATATTTTAAAATATATTTAAAGTAATATAATATGTAGTAATTTTATTATTTAATATTTATATAAATTGGTTATTTAATATTTCATATGAATTTTTAGGATATCAATGTTGTAAATCTAAATTTTAGGTGGAAATTTTACCTATCTAAATTTTGAATAGACACCACCTATTTTCAAAGATAAAAAAACAAATAAATAATAAATAATAGAATTCAACAAACCTAAAAGTAATGAGAGCCCTAAAACTAAATATGTAAAGGTATTTGAAGTGATGTAAAGGTATTTGAAAAGCTTTGTAATAAACTGTAAAAGTTGATAGTGGATCTAATCTTTCTCAAACACTAACACTGTCAGGATGCTTGCATTCTTCCTCCATTTACCAGGATCAAATCTCATTGTAAGCATAAATATCTATCACAAATCCTCAACAAAACTACCATGGTGTTCCTTCATTCTCATATCTGTTTCTCGAGGTTTGACTTGATCAAAATATCTCGCAAATTTATTCTTTGCACTTCAATCTTTCTTCTCTAATTAATTATTATCAATGGGATGCTATTGAATTCTTATCAGTGGGATGCTATTGAGCTGAGATATTTGATTTCGTCATCCACTGTATTTGAATCTGATTCTAAAATTCAATAATCAGTTTTGTCAATAATTTCATTTCTAATCTCTCATGGCACTTTTAATTATAATTCTTCTCTAAAATATCTTTGCTTTACACCTCATCTCTTAGTATGTTCACAACCTGATTTTTAAACATTTTCAATCACTGTTAAACACCTTTCCAATCCTGCGTCATCCCTCCTATAAAAACATCTTCTGAATTTCAACCTTCACCTCGCATGTTTGTCACTCATTCGGATCTAGATTTTCCCTATTTTTGTTTGTGGATCTAGTTGTCTTTACCATAATATTGTCATGCCTTCCGATATGAATCATAGTTTCTACATCATAAACAACACCCCTTCTAATCGAGATAATAATTCCCCTAATATGAATAATCGTAAAAACCAAGTTTGAACTTCTTCCAATATCGATTATGCTCTAAATGTCTCCTCCTTTAACAACATTAATCCCAAGGATCTAACACATAATTCGATTATAACAGGGATTCTCGGATTATCCACATTGTAGTAAGAATGTGTCAATGTTTCTAATCCCAACGAGGATCCATCTTCAGGATCGATTGTTGAATGATGAAAGATTGAAAGAAGAACACGACCAACAACATATCAACAGTTCTTATTTCAATCTTTATCCTTGAATTTTCGAGAGAAAAAATTTCTTTCCACACATCCCCTCAGTATAGGGAAATGATATTAGTTTCTAGGCTTGTGTGGTTATCATTTGTAACAGAGATTCTTGGATTATCCATAGTGTAGTAAGAATAGTGTCGACGTTTGGAATCCCAACGAGGATCCATCTTCAGGACCAATTGTTGAATGATGAAATATTGAAAGAAGAACAAGACTCGGAATAGATTGATAGTTCTTCTTTCAATATTTATTCTTTCATTTTCGAGAGAACAAATCTCTTTCCAGGCATCTCCTCCGTACAAGGAAGTCATGTTATTTTTCAGGCTTCTGTGGTTATCATTTGTAACAGAGATTCTCGGATTATCCTCAATGTAGTAAGAACCATGTTGACGTTTCGAATCACAACATGGATCCATCTTCAGGACCAATTGTTGAATGATGAAATATTAAAAAAATAACAAGACCAGGAACAAATCAGTATTTCTTCTTTCAATCTTTATTCTTTCATTTTTGAGAGAAAAAATCTCTTTCCAAGCATCTCCTTTGTACAGGGAAATGATGTTAATTTTTAGGCTTATGTGGTTATCATTTGTAATAGATATTCTTAGATTATCCACAGTGTAGTAAGAATTGTGTCGACGTTTCAAATCCTAATGGGGATCCATCTTCAGGACCAATTGTTGAATGATGAAAGAATGAAAGAAGAAAAAGACCAGGAACAGATCAATAGTTCTTCTTTCAATATTTATTCTTTCATTTTCGAGAGAAAAAATCTCTTTCCAAGCATCCCATCAGTACATGGAAATGATGTTAGTTTTTAGGCTTTTGTGGTTATCTTTTGTAACAGATATTCTTAGATTATCCACTATGTAGTAAGAATCATGTCGACATTTCGAATCCCAATGGGGATCCATCTTCAAGATCAATTGTTGAATGATGAAAGAGTGAGAAGAACAAGACCGGGAATAGATGAACAATTCACTTTTAGTATTTGTTAACACACTTTTTGAGAGAAAAAATCTCTTTCGAGGCATCCCCTTCATACAGGGAAATAATGTTAGTTTTTAGGCTTCTATGGTTATCATTTGTAACAGAGATTCTCTGATTCTCCACAGTGTAGTAAGAATCATGTTGACATTTCGAATCCCAGCAGGGATCTATCTTTAGGATGAATAGATAAATGATGAAATATTGAAATAAGAACAAGACAAATAATAAATCTACAATTCTTCTTTCAATCTTTATTATTGCATTTTCGAGAGAACAAATATCTTTTCAGGGTTCCCCTCCGTACATGGAAATTATGTTAGTTTTTAGGATTCTATGGTTATATTTTGTAACAGAGATTCTCGGATTATCCACTATGTAGTAAGAATCATGTCGATGTTTTAAATCCCAATGGGGATCCATCTTCAGAACCAATTGTTGAATGATGAAAGATTGAAAGAAGAACAAGACCAGGAACATATCAATATTTCTTCTTTCAGTCTTTATTCTTGCATATTCGAGAGAAAAAATCTCTTTCCAACCATCCCTTCTGTACAACGAAATGATGTTAGTTTTTAGGCTTATGTGGTTATCATTTCTAGTAGAGATTCTCAGATTATCCATATTGTAGTAAGAATCATGTCAACGTTTTGAATCGCAACCGGGATTCATCTTCAGAACCAATTGTTGAATGATAAAAGATTGAACAAGACCAGGAACATAATTCGATTAATAAAATTTCCTATAATAATAATTATAATATTAATAATTTATTCAATAATATTAATTACTTAATTAAGAAAAATTCCCCTTCTAATAATAATAATTTTGATAATAGTAATCCTAATATAAATTCTCCCCCTTATAGCAAATCTTCCAATAGATTTTCTCCAAACAAAATTAATATTAATAAATTAATTAACTAAAATTTTCACTTAAAAGCAATTTTAATGATGATAAATCTAATTATATTAAAACAGTAAAGAATAATAGAATTTCCCTTCATTTTAATAGTAAAAACATTCATTCAAAAATCCCCCCAATCCATATAAATTCTCCTATATTTATTCTTGTGATCCCCTTCCTCTACCTTCTTCAATTGTCAATGTCTAATCCCTTGAGCTTGATTCCATGCAGCTTTATTCAGCCACCTTTCACCTCCAAGATTTTTTTTTTCCCTTTCCCCTCATCATATCCCTAAGGAAGATAACCTTTGTTCTGTTGAATATTTACTCAATCCATCCCCTCACACATTTTTGAAGAAATTAGGAAAGCTTGTTGCAGGCTTCTCTAGCGCACAAAGCCCCCCAAGCCTAATATTTCTAAGGAAGAAACCCTTTCCATAAAGCACCTCAATGATAACCCCAAAATTATTATTATTAAAGTGGATAAAGAAAATGACACCATAGTAATTAACTCTCAAGATTATGATTCCAAAATTAGTGATCTTCTATCCTCCTCTTATAAAGTTCTTCCAAAAAATCCCATTAATTCCATTACTCATTGTGTCACTAAGGCCATAAATTTCTCTTTCATTATTTCTTCAATTAAAAAACTCCTCATCCCTCATACCCCCCAAATCCATAAAATATATGGTCAACCCAAAATTCACAAACCTCACCACCCCCCCCCCCCCCAGACCTATTGTTAGTGTCAGTGAAGCCCCTAGCCACATGCTTTGTGGATATTCAACAACAAAGCTTCAAAAATTTGTAGGTTCCACCCCCTCTTATATAAAATATTCGGTTGACTTTATTTATAAAACAAAAAAAATTCTCCTTGAAGAAATTTAACTTTTGGTTAGTTTTGATGTGGTATCCCTATTCACAAAAATTCCTATCCTTGAAGCATTAAACATAATATGTAATCTCGTTGACAATGAAACCCTTAACCTTATAAATATTTTCCACTCTTCCACGTTTTCTTAGAAATGCATCATCTATGATAAAACAGAAGGGATAACTATCGGTTCTTCCCTTTCTCTGGTTGTGGCTAATATATTTATGGAAAATTTTGAAGCTAGAACCCTAAAATCGTGGCATCAAAAGCTAAAATGTTAGTTTAGATTTGTTGACAACAATTTTATTATTTGGAAGCATGGCCTAAAAACCATCTCAATAACATTTCGCCCAATATTTAATTCAGTACGAAAATAGAATCCAATAATTCTCTTCATTTTCTTGATGTTATTGTCTACCAATTGCTCAATGAAACCCTTACTATTGGGTGTTAATATAGATGATTGAACACTTATTTTTCAATATAGAGATCGTAAAATTCGAGGCGTAGCACAAGTAATTCCAAAAGACTCCAGAAACCCTGAGCACTCCTATTTCTAGCCAAACATAACCAATATTCAAAGTTCTACAATTAAAAGATAAAACTCTATCCTCAGGAAGCTATCACAACTTTATTAAAAGAAAGAAAACACTATGATCAATTTGAGCACTAGCTATTTCACTTGTTGATACCTCATTGCAACTTTATTAAAAGAAATAAAACACTATAATCACTTTGGACACTATCTATTTCACTCATTGATACATCAAGAAAACTACGATTGAAAACTATAAAATAATCAAAAATCTTAAAAATACATAAGCCTCAACCCAACAATTCCAAAAGAGTACCTAAGAAATCACACGACTCATGAGAAAATTCTTGTAGTGTCTCAACTCTTGCTCTCTTTTCATTCGAATTCCTACAATTATCACTCATTTTGTGCATCCAAAATGTGGAAATACAAGCGTGTTAATAAAATATATAGCTTGCATAACTAAAATAAAACCTCATCAATTAAATCTTATCAAATAAAAAATATCGCAAATCAAAATTCTTATACTATGTCCAAAGAAAAGAATCTGCAAATGAAAACAAGTGGAAACAATAAAACATTGTTGTGATTAATCTGGAAGAGTCATTATTGAAAATAATTGAGTTGATTGTTGTCAGGCGAGAAGTAACTCCTAGCCTAACATGATATCAGAGCACAAGTCCCAAATTTAGTTTTCTGCATTGTAGGTCCTTCAGAACACTACCATTATTCTTTGTATCCTTTGTCCATTCATTAATGAAAAGTTGTGAAGACTGTGGGCTCCTTTATTTTTCATTTTCCTACGTTTGGTGAGTGCTTATATGCTTTTGAAGGTTGTGTGAGTGTGCATCATTTTTGGATGACTTTGTGAATTGAAAAAAACTATGGTGGCACTCTGAGTGGTGGGATGTAAAGGTCGATAGTTCATGTGCCTATGATGCATTTGGAATCTGTCTATTTAAATTGGGCATTAAAGTCTTTTTTAACCATGACCATGTTAGTTGTTCATTGAAAAAAGTATGTATTTTTTTGTTCGAGGTCATGTGATGGTGTCAAATATACTTTGAAACCATGTATGTAATGTGATGGTATAAAAAAAATGCATTGGTGTTAGTTGTATAAGGGTTATAAAAGACATTGTGGTAAATATATATGTGGAAATTCCTTTTTAAAGCCATGACTAGTGTGCATTGAGTTCCCTTAAAAACACAATAGCACTCATAGTGTATTTAAATTTCATTGAGATTTTTGGATGGTGCTATATAATGGGTTAAAAAGGAAATAGAGGATGGTGGCATATATAATGGTTCATGCATAATGTAAAGACATATGAAATTAGTTGAATTTTTTTTAATGGGTATATGTGTGTGTGTGTGTGTGTGTGTGGTATATGTTGGAACCATCATATAAGTCATATAACATATATTTGATGACTCGTGGTTTATATGCTCACATTAAAATATTGAATTAATTGGATAGTGAAGAGTGAATTTGGTAGTGATGTCTTTTAAATCATTTTTTGTAAGGAGGAAGAAAGTAAGGTTGCAATTATTTTGGAAATCAAAAGGATAGAGTCATTTTTTATGATGAATGAATCATTAATATCCATTGTGGGAGTATTTATCTTTGGAAAATATAATTATCATGAGTGGTCCAGAAAAATAAAACACACCTTATTTTCAATAAAATTTGGAAAGGAGTTTGTTAATGAGAAGGAGTCAATGCACTTGAAAATCCCACTTCAGATTATAAGGTTTTCATTTGGGAAAACAAGAACAACAAGGTTGATGCCTTGATTGCAGTTTTAGTAAAGGAAGAAGTGAGTCATCATATTTTTCCATTTCAAATGCTTTTGAAGCTTTAAAGAAGTTGAAGGAATTATATAACAGACACTCTCAGCTTGAAGTTTTTCAATTGATGATCAAGTTGTTCAATCTTGAGTTGAAAAATGATGAACCTCTTGCCTTGGCATCAGGAATAAGATCCATTATGCATGACATAAAAGTGACTAGTGATCAAATATATGTTCTTATCATTGCTTATGTCAAGGAATTATATCCCACTTATTCACATTATCTTGAATCGTTGCAAGCAAGTGGAAAGTGTTAGTGTCAGTATTTGCATACCTCCACCAGGGATTAGAACACATTTGCATGTGCATCTTAGGTGTCCCATTTTGAATAAATTTTTCATCATTCCAGTAGGTCATGATATAAAATTGTTCCACTGGTGGTTGTCCTGGTCAGATAAGCTTCCTTCTCCCTTAGAAGATCATATTGGCTGACTCATTCTCATGTCTCCTTGAGCATAATAAAATCTATGGAAATTATCTATTCACTTGGAAGTCTTTAAATTCAAAATTCAAAGTCTTATTCAAAATTCAGGTAAAAAAGAAGTCCCATTAGGTCATAGTGTCAAATTCATGAAAATTGGTCATTTCACCATCAAATTCATCTTTTGAAGGAGTCGTAATAGTCAAACGTATTAAAAAATTTCAGGTTCTAAACTATCATTTCCAAGTAAGTGGCTTTGTGCTTACCATATTTGTCTCTCATTTGTGCTTGGAAATCTCATTTCCCTCTCCTAAGGTTTTGAGGGCATTTTTCTTGGTCTCATGACTTCCATGGTTAAATAATCAACAAGACTTGTATCTCGATGCTCTTACACTTTTCCATATCATTAATATACCTTCCTAAACACTTCCCATCACTCCTATCCCTCAAAATCATCATTTTTCCACAAACCCTAGCCTATTGCTACAATTTGACACTTTTCGAGACTAGCCATGTGTTTTTCCTTTTTGGACCCCTTCCCCTCACTCAATCCTTGAAATTACACTTTCCCCTACTCTCTAAAATCTATCCCTATCCCAAAAAAATTCCCCAAGAATTTAGACAGCCCCTAACCCGTTCATTCCCCTCCCTCTACAAGGAAGTCCTAAAATCCCCTGTTTTTCTTACACCAAACCCTAATTTCCTTTCCTACTGAGCTAGGGGTTACTATGGAATTAGAGACATATGAGTAGAGGAGGCATAAGGGAGGTCATTGTAGCAAGTATGAAGCCATCCCAACTCATAAACATCATACCTCCATCATTTTTCAAGAAATCATTCTAAGGGACAAATCATTTACCACACATAGGGCCAGTTTCTCTTCAAACTATGTTTCCGACCAAACAGAGATGCGTTTGACAAACGTGAGAGAATTTATTGTTCATAATATGCCACGAAAGAAAAACATCCTTCCTTTTTTACACAGGTTTTATGGTTTTTGATAAATGTTAAAAATACAGGTGCTACACAAGTTTTTCTGCATTTCTGGAGTGACCTTGGGAAAATCAAGTGTTCGCCTAGCTGGAGAGTCCAAATTACTTTCTTGATCATTCAAATGATAACTAGACAGAAAGATATTTCCAATGAGATATTGTAAGCTCAATTTGGAGTTGAGGAAGGCCTCCAAAACTTTCTTTCCCCAGCACTCTACATTTTTGCACCCTCATTCATCAATTTTTTACTAGTCTTGGGAAAATCAGCTTTTGACAGGTCAAATCAACTCCAATCAGTTAAGAAAAGGTACATTTGGAAATTATACTTCAAGATATTTCCAAATATCTATCTAGGGCCTAATTTGGACACTATGAAGGCCTCCAAAAGTGGCATGTGAAATAGTGTTGCACGACGTTTCTCTAATGTTTGGGCATTGTGCTAACACCCAACTTGCCAAAAACACAGTACCCTTGGCACTGTTATTTTTCTTGAAGCATACAAATGGAAAATGGTCGCAATTCTCATGTTCACAATGATTATTACATCAAACTCAGCAAATTTCATAAGATTTGGAGGAGAACTGGTCCCTCAAAAGTACAAAAAACCTCCTAATTTTCGTGTTTCTACCTCCTTTTTCACCTTGGCACTGTGCTAATACTAGTTTTCGGAGAACTAATTTTTGACAGGGCCAATGGGAACCATTTTTGAAATTGGAAGCATATTTGGAAACTAGACTTAGATACATTTCCAATGAGCTATCATGGAGCTGATTTGGAAAATGGGAAGGCCTCCAAAAGTGGCTTACAAAACATGTCATGTTTTCTATCATGGCGCTACGCTTTTTCCAGGAAATTTACAATTTCACCAGTTTCATCAAATTTTGAAATTTCATTCTTGTTTCACTTTTTACTTGGGAAAATGAAGAATTTACCAATGTAAATGTCATATTTTACTTTTACCTAAAGTAGACACATTAGGTAAGTCATTAGTTGAAGTCAAATGTATTAGTTCTTAGAGATAGGAATGAGTCACTTTACTCATCCGAGACTCTAGCTTTCAGTTCATCTTTTGATGTAACAACACCCTCACCTCATGGATTCGAACCTTGAGAATGAGAGGAAGTGGTTTTGAGGTCTATAAGGTGTATTTTTTCAGTCATTGTAATGGTTGCCATTAGTTTGAGAGATTGTATTGATCAAGTATCATCTTGGCTTGGACATTAATGGAAAATTGTAGCTATTTTCTTGGGATCCATGTGGTATGAGTTTTAGACATAGTTTCCTCTCTGTTATCAATTTTTTTAAATGTATTGTTAATTCATAATCCCTTACATGTCTTTAATATACTAGATTTCAAGTTTTGAAGGCAGAATCCATATTTATTTATGCTTTGTTTTTGGAAATTTAGTATAATGTGTTCATTCTTTTCAGTTTAGGGAAAATACATTCCAGATGCTTTCCCTAGCTCCTCACCAGTCTATTCATATCATTTAATTCAATTTTGAATGTTAAACCTTTTACCTACCTTTCCCCATCAAACAAACTGCAATTTCATCCCCTTGGCCCTGATCTATTCCCCTTGACCTAATCCCTGTTCAGTGAGCCCAACTGTGAAATCAAAATCAAAACCCCCTGTATTCCTTAGTGTTACACTAAAAATTGTCACCATGACATTTAGATCTCTATATGGGTTCATCATAACCTATTGTTTTCTCCCTTAAAGGTCCAAAGTTATAAAGTTCCTAAACCAAGTCTTGGAATGGGAGAAAAGCTCATTAAAACCGTAAAAAGCCTAACTATGCACTTTTCCTAGTCATTTCTTGCGGTAACACATTTTATTTCTCTATAACTTGCGTAAAATTCTACAGATTCTACTTACTAAAACTGTAGACCCCCGTAAAAGGTAAAATAAAAGAAAAAGTAAGTTCTAGAAGCCTAGCTGGTCAAATATTCTCCGAGCTGGAAGCTTCTAGAAGCGTAATTTGGTCAAGCTTCGCCCCTTCATTCATGAACCTCTATCCCTTCATTAATGGAGATTATCCCTTGGTATTTGAAGTTAAAATCCCTTTGTGAGAGGACATTATCCCTTTCTTATTGGAACTGAAACTACCTCCCTTATGCTATAAATTGAGATCATGTTTCAGTCTCAAGGGTACTTAGAACTTGGTTATTTTGAGGTGAATTGCTAAAGAAATTATACTCTCTATACCTGGAATCTATGATATGAGAACGATTACATACTCATATCTATAGTTTTATGCTAGTTCAGAGAGGGGAAGGCTTGTCAAACCAATGGATAACGATTGTTCAGGACCCCAGAAGAACCTGTATGACATCAAGGCAACTAGGTTATAAGGTTACTTCTTATCATACAAGTTAATACAAATGGATTCTATTTTCTCATTAAGTTGTTCATGTATCTATTTGAGTAATTTAATTCTTGGATTCCTTGATCACTGAGATAGATTAATGTTTCTGAATTATTATATCTTGCAGGTGCTTTTAATCCTTTTTCTTGTCTTTGAGTGTAGGTCTTACATGCTAAATTGACCTCTTTTGGAGCGATTAGATTGAAGCTTACAACAAGCATTGGACCTTAGGTAGGAGCATCTCTTCTTACTTAGTTTATTAATAATTTTGAATCATAATGATCTAGAGAAAATGGTTTACATTTGGTTGTTTGTTTCTAGATATCCTTAGGATACTAGGAAGATCATTTTTGTCCACAAGAAGGATTTTCTCTGTATAACAAAATGGCGACTCCACTGGGTAATAATGAACTTAGCTTTCTTTCTTATTTTTCGGTTTTATTTTTGAATAAATTCTTTGATTTTGATTAGTTCAAAACTAGGTTGGGTAAATAACTGATTAGAATCCATGACTATAAATCTGTATTTTTATTTTTTCTGTGTTTTTCTTGCCTTCTGCACTTTTTGTTTAAAAACAGAGTGGTAGACTCCATAGATTTTAGTGAAAAACAGTGTGGTACCACACCTTGTTCCATTAAAAACTGTGGACTTCTGAATTTTTTTTGAAAAAATAAAAATTATGTTTTCAGGAGTGTAATTACTTGATTCCCTGTGATTACCCCAACTTGTTTTTATTGTCAAACACTTCTATGTGAGTTTCTTTCAGAAATTTTTGTGTTTAAAGTGATCTTTTCAATTGATTTGCATTTTATGAGTAAGTGTTTTCCATGTCTTCTTATTGCTCTGAATCAAAAAAATTTATATACCTCAGCTAATTGGTATGTTATTATTTTCTTGATTTATCTTTTGAACTTGAGGCAACTCATACTTTTATGAAAATTCAATTTTATTTTCATTTTCAAATGTCCAAAACCTTTTAGCTTGTTAAGGTCTAATTTCACTTTAAAACCATTATTGGAAGTTTTTTATTTCTTGTTGAGATAAGCAGAAAATTCTTGGTTAGATTACAAACTAAGCATAAAATCCTCAAAAATTTTAGATAGAGTTCAAAATTACAGTTTTCTTTTGGTTTTGAATTTTGTGTTTTTAAGAGTTTTAGTTTTCTTTTAGAAGAAGTTTGATTCTAGTTTCTAATTTCAATAATTTAAGGAATTTCGTTTTGAACAAGTGATTTTTCTTCTGTGAAATTGAGTTCTCAAAGGATTATCTTCCTTCCAAAGTTTCTTATTTCTCAAAGAAAGAATTGAGGTTTTGAAAGTTATTAAAATCTCTCAAATATTTCCTCTAAATAGGTTTCATTGAAAAGAAATGAGTTTTTTTTCATATAGATGCATTTTAGAATTTTTTTGAGTTGGGTCATTACATATCATTGAAGTTTCACTTCCATACCTTTTTTACCTAACCCAAACTAAAAGTAATGCTTAATTAAAATCAATCTAGAAATTTTTATATTTTCTAGGGTTCTTTTCCACCAACATAGCTTAGGCTAGTGCCTTCAGATAGGTTGTAGTTGAATTTCCAAGGAAGTTCAAACAAACAAGTAGTAAATATTTCAATAGGAAAATCCAATTGTAGCATGTATGCTCTAGGAAGCTCTTCCTACAGGATTTAAGCACGAGATCATATCCAAACTAGTGAGGTAATCATACCTATCTCAGTGGGAAAGATAGAAGATGTGCACGTATTAAAAACAGTAAACCTCGGATAAACCATTGTCAATGAACCTGGGCTAAATTTTTGGTAAACCTTGGCTTATGTCAAGGAGCCTTCAAGGGGATTGAGCTTGTTACTCTGCCCTTACTTGTATATCGGATTGTAGACTGTTCCCTCAGGTATATGTGTTTCTGTTGGTGACCTTAGTGGCCATAAAATTTACGATCCTTTCCCAAGGTGATGGTGGAGGGGAGGTTCCACTGTACATAGAGCAAACATCGAATAGAATCACTTGGACTCTCTAGAGGGTTATCTTCACTTGAGATGGTTTAAGTGAAGAAACTTGCACTGGTCTGTTTCATCAAGCAGGTTGTCGGGGTAACTGTTCCAATCGCCATTTCTTGAAATTATACGATGTTGGATTTCATCACCAGATAGTGATTTTAGTGTGGGAATCTACTGTTTGTGTGTGGCTTGATCTCTTACATTTTCTAGGTGTGTGATAAATTTGGTTATTTCCTTAGAGACTTTAGGATTTTTATTGAAATTTTCTTTGATTGCGTGTGATTAAAATTTTTAATCGTGGCTGAATTACTGAGACGATCACGTATAATGAATGGGAAACCCCCTGAATATACACCAAGCCAATTAGAAAGACTTAAATCTGAAAAATGAAAAAAAATCAGGAATTGGATCAAGAGAACAAGAAGAAACATCCATAATTATTCATCCTGATTATGAAGTAGATCAGCCGCTAATGGCAGAGTATACTCCTCAGAATATTTCAATTTCTAAACTAGCTGAACTTACTTCTACAACAAGTGAAATATCATCTACTAAACCTGAAATTTTTTGAGCTAGAAACTGAACCTGCTATGTCTGAGCCTACATTAGAGTTCACTACTCCAACCCCTGGTCATCCTGATTCACTTAGAGTGACGAATCCGATCATGGAGGATCTTCCTCCTGGTCTCATTAGTATTGAAGAAGTTACTGACACTGAAGAAGAAATTGTTCTTCCTTTAGCTCAGGAATATTTAAATCTTAGAGAACGTGAATCAATTTTCTATAGTCCTTTTAGACAAGAAGCTTGGTATTATTCATTGAAAAAATTTCTAAAAAACATTGGTTTGAATTATTCGCCACCCCGAATTCCTTTTCATTCTACACCAAGAGGTTATAGAACTCCATTAAACATGTCTGGTGAGTCATCCATGTTTTCTGAATTTCCAGAAACATATTTGTATGGTGGTCCATCTATTCCTGTAGGATATTGGTCACTCTTTGGTACTTTCTTAGGGGCATCTCCTTTTCCCAATAAATGTACACCATCATCTGGTACAAATGAATCAAATAACGAAACTTTTAACAGTGAACAAGTTTATATGATGTCTAGAAAGATTCCAAACCCCGGCCCTTAAGGTAGTAATTTACCGCTTGGGGGGCGACCTCAAACTAGTAATTTACAGCCTGGGGGGCAACCTCAAGGTGAGTACGTACCTAAAGGTCAATATCAACCCAAAGGATAGTACATGCCTCAAGGTCAGTACCCAATTCAAGGTCCACAGCCTCCTTTAGGACAACAATTCTACTCAGAATAGAAATTGTTACAAGGAGGTGGAAATTATCGAGCTAATTACCAACCATATGTTCAACCTGGTTATGGTCCTTCTTATGTACAACCTTCAATGGGACCTTCATATCCCAGAGCTAATACAATGTGGGATCCATATCAAGCTCAACAAAATTTACAACCTAATATTCAAGTACCTTATTATCAGCCTAGACAACCGATTGGTTATACTCATATCCAACAACCCATCCAACCTGTTCAACCTAATGTTCAAATACCTACTTCTGGTCCTGTTCAGTAGCCTAGTCCGAGTACACCTAGAACTATGCCACAAAATACTGCTCCAACTTTTGTTCAAGCTACCACACCTATTCCTGGAGTATTCACAACTCTTGTTTCTATTGCCCCTCAAATATCAGTTCAGATTCCTCAAGTTTTTGCTCTGTAGCCTGGACCTACAATTCATACTATTGTTTGGATGCCTATAGAACAACCTAGTATAAGTACAGTTATAACAAGTCAACCTCAGTTTACCTATCAACCATATCAAGGGCAATATCAATATGGACTTGTTCCACAAAATCTAGTATACCAGCATCGACTGTATCCTGGGTATACGTATCAGATACCTACTCAACCCTAGTATGTTCTGGTTAATCCTAGTTATCTAGGGGGCATTCTCATTTCAAATGCATAGGATATTCCAAGATATCCTAGATGTCCTCCTCCTAGAACTGGTATAGTTTCACAAGGTTATTCATTTAATCAACAAGACCCTAACTGTCGGTTACCATTCATATCAACTTTGGATTTACCTGATTTATCATGCCTTACGAATGCTCTAATATATTATCTTCTATATTGTCCGCTAATGCAAAATAAGTTGCCCAATGATATTCCGAAATTTGAAGGTAAATCAAGAGAGGACCATTCTAACCATTTCATGACTTACCACCTCTAGTGTGCATCCAACTCTTTGATCGACGATTCGATTCGATTAATACTTTTTCAAAGAATGCCCATAGGATTAGCAGGAAAATGGTATATTGAATTACCATGTGGCTCATTTAACAATTTCAATGCCCTAGCAACTGCTTTCTTAACTTATTTTCAGTTTCTAGTCAGATATGATAATGACACAGAATTACTAACCTCACTAAAACAATCTACGTTTACATACATATCAGATCACATACATGAATGGAGACATAGAAGATGTTTAGTGAAATTTTTTATTCCAGATCAAATATTGGCATAATGGTTTATAAAATCATTACTACCAAAAATCACTAAAGATGTAGCAAAAGGAGGAGTAGTTACAGAAGAACAAGTCATTGCTCAAGCTCAATACCTCGACCTAGTATATATGCCGTCAGGTACTTTATACGAGAAAATTCTAGATTTACCACGTCCTGGTCAGATAACAGAAACTCCCTCAGGCTCTCATTCCACTGATGGTGTAATTGGTTCAGTTAGTACTAATAAGAGTAAGAAGAAATCTTCCAAGATTATGTCTCCTATAATAAGTTTACCCGATTCACCAAAAGGAGATTCTTCCCTTGAAGCTTCTGCTGATATTCATATTGTAGATTTGTCTACAACTAAGTCCAAATCTGGAAATAAGAAAAAAGGGAAGAATAAAAGTAAGAAAAATTTGTCCCCCAAAGAAAAATATGAGAAAGATGAGTCGTTTGATGATAAATGAAAACCTCTTTATCCTTGTCTTATCTATGATGAGGATCATTTCACTAAGGAATTTTCACATAGGTGTGAGGTATATAAGTTTTTGAAAGGTTCAACCACTCCCGTTGTTTTGAAGGATCCTTTTCCTGTTCAAGATAGAAAAATGATTGGATCTTCTTCTAATACATCAACAAATATTTTGATGATGTCTCAAGTAATGGTTGTGACTCGATCGCAAGACTATGGGAGTAAAAATCCTGTTACTGGTAAAGAAGTAGAAGATTCTAATTTAGTACCAGCTCAATTTCCTCTGGTTTCTGATCCACTTCATATAGAGAAACCCAATCCTGATTTAGTAATTAAACCACCTACTAAAGGTGTACTTCTGAAATCAGCTTTCAATCCACATGCGAGAGCTGCCCAGAATTACAACATTGTTGAGGATTTAGCAATATCACCTTCAACAATGTCGACCTTAGAAGTGTTGCAATAATGTCTAGCACAAAGGAAGTTACTCTTATCAACTATTGGAGTTGTAGATCTTCAGGATTCAAACCTCATGGTATTTAATTTAGAAAATTTTACACCACAACTTCCTCATCAAATGGCTTTTCAGATTCGAGTACTAGTAAGAAACAAGCGATGATTTTGTATTGTAATTGGTGAAGGATCATCTACGTGCATTATGTATTTAAACTATTGGAAATCACTTGGTTATTTGACACTTACCAATCTCCGATAATTCTCAAAGATTTTTATGGAAGAGGATTCCATCCATTTGGAATTTTGTAGGATCTACCTATAGAGGTCGAAGGTAAAACTGTTAATTTAGATGTGGAAGTCGTTGATGCCCCTCTAGATTACAAACTTCTTCTGGGTTGAAGTTGGTCTTATGCTATGAATTCTCTCGTGTCATCAATATTTCAATTAATCATGTTTCCTCATCAAGGAAATATTTTGAAAATAATTCAGATATCATATTATTCGTCTGACCCAGCTTCTACAGATAGTATTCAACATGTTGGAAAATTGATTATCCCTTATGAGGATGTTGGAGTAGGTTTAATTAAAGATTCTGCCTTAATGGGAACTTTTTCTATGCCTCCACCTAACGTACCACATACCATTTCTAATATCAATATGATTACATCAAGCACTATTCCATTTGATGACCTTTGGATAGTGCCTTTAGAGTCAGAACTGGATTCTTTCAATGGCGAGATGCCTTTGAGTCCTTTTGAAATAGCATATCAAGAAGTACAGTAATTTTCCAATCCTTCATCAACTGATAGTGATCCAATGAATGTGATCAGTGGGAAATCATTTTCACCATCAATCTCAACTATAACATTAATTCCTGATCCCTTTCAACAATTTTTTCATACTGATGAAAGTATTCGAGAATTATTGTCTATATATGAATTACCATGGGATGATATTCATCATAGGTCATCATTTTTACCTAAACTTGATAGTTTTGAAAATAATTTTTCATCTATTTTTATAATTGACTATGTAAAGGAACCATAGAGTCCAATATCGATTACAAATTCGGATTCTGAAGTTAATTTGGGAAATATTTCTTCGACGGTTCCCATTGACATATCAGTTAAACCAGGAATTATTGAAAACATTCATAAAGGTGCTTCTTGGACGTCAGATGAAATTACTACATATAAAGCCCTATTTCAAGAATTTTGTGAAATATTTGCCTGGTCTTATGAAGAAATTCCAGGAATTGATCTCAACATTGTCATTCATGAAATAAAGACTTACCCGAATGCTAAACCTGTTAGGCGGAGATTGCGTTTGATACATCCACGAAAAGCTACTACTATCAAAGTTGAAATTGAGAAATTACTCAAAGTATGTTTTATTTATCCAATTCCTTTAATTGATTGGATATCTAATATCATTCATGTTACTAAAAAAAAAGGAACCATACGAGTATGTGTCGACTATAGGGATATTAACAAAGCTTGTCCAAAAAACAATTATCAAACTCTCTATATTGATCAAATCATTGATGATTGTGATGGAAATGAAATGTATTCATTTATGAATGAAGTTTCTAGGTACAATAAAATAAACATACTCCCTGTTGATCCACCAAGAACAACACTCATTTGTCCTTGGGGAAATTTTTCTTATTGTAAACTACCCTTCGAATTAAAGAATGTTGGGGAAAATTTTGAAAGGGCAATGTATTACACTTTCATGAAATTAAACACATTTTGCAGCCTTATCTCGATGATTTACCTGCTCATTCATTGCACAGGGAAGATCATCCTACACATTTAAGAGCAATTTTTATGAGATGTAGGCATTATAAGATTCGATTGGATCCCCATAAATGTGTTTTTTGTGTATAATATGGTAGATAGATGGGATTTATTATTTCCAAACCAGGCATTTGTGTCTACTCATCGAAGGTTGAGGATATTGTCAATTTACCTCCTCCTTCCACACTTCACCAACTCCAAATTTTTCAAGGGAAAGAAAACTTTATACGTAGATTTATCCAGAACTATGCTGAGTTAACTAAAGGTTTTACCAAGCTGTTAAAATAGAATGTTCCTTTTATTTTGGATGAGATCGATGAAATATATTTTGATGCTTTGAAACACATGTTGACCCATGCAACGTTATTACATCCACCAAATTACAGCCATGATTACTTTTTATACTTAGCAGCCTCTAATTCCACCATTGGAATGGTATTAGTTCAAGAGGATGAATTCAACAATAAACATGTGATTTACTATCTTAGTCAGAATCTCAATCCGACTAAAATTAAATATTCGCATGTGGAGAAATTGGCCTTGGCATTCCGTATTTACATCTTGTTACGAAAAATAACTGTGATATCTAATTGCAGCCTGATGATGTAAATTTTGACTAAACAATTGATTGGGGGAAAATACTCTAAATGGATTTTTATCCTTCAAGAGTTTGATTTAGAATTTGAAAAATCCAAATCAAAGAAATCACTAGTGTTCGCTGAACTTATGTGTGACTTCCCAAATACTGAAACATAAACTGTGGTAGAACATCTGATTGCTGATGAATCTTTGTTTCTTATCAGTACATTAGATACACGGTATGGAGATATCATCATTTATCTCAAAACCAAAACCTTTTGACCTAAATTCTCATGTTCAAATCGACGAAATATCCATTACCAATCTCAGCAATACAATATTGTTGGAGACACACTTTATCGTTGTGGTGCGGATTCTATATTTCAATGATATTTAACTCATGAAGAGGCTGAATTTTTTTTGAATGAATTCCACTCTGGAGCATGTGGTGGTCATATTTTTGCGTATGCCACAACCCAAAAGATATTGCAGGCTAGTTATTTTTGGCCGTCATTATTCAAAGATTGCATTCTCACAGTCTAAAAATGCCACAACTGTCACATATTTGATCGAAAGATGCGTGCACCACCAGCTTCTCTTCACCTCATAATTGTTGTCGGTCCTTTTGCAAAATGGGGCATTGATTTCATTACATGTAACCCTCACTCAGCAAGGGGGCATGGATATATTATTCTCGTAGTACATTATTTTACCAAATGGGTCGAGGCGATGCCTACATTTGCGGCAGATGGAAAAACTACAGCTACGTTTGTATTCAATCATGTAATTGCTTATTTCGGTGTACCCCAAGATATTATTACTGACCATGGTATTAATTTTCGAAACATTATGATGACCGAACTTTTCGACCAACTCGGCCTACGCCATGATAACTCTACTTGATATTACCCGCAAGCTAATGGTCAGGTTGAAGCTGTTAATAAATTTTTAACCACCATGATTAAAAGGATAATCAAGATTCATAAATCGAATTGGAATACCATGTTGTTTTCAGTACTTTGGGCATATCAAACCTCAGCAAAAACTGTAACAGGGTTCACTCCTTTTCAACTAGTTTACATTTTAGAAGCTATGTTACCTATTGAATGTGAAATACCATCACTCCAATTGGCCATAGAGTTATTACTAGCTACCTCTGAAGAGGAAAAATGCTTTTTGTAATTAACACAATTAGATGAGACTCAATGCACTGCTGCATTAGTAGTCAAAACTCACAAAAAACGTGTTAAAGCTTAGTATGATCGAAGTGTTACACCTCATGTTTTTTTAGAAGGTGACCTAGTCTTGGTATACGATCAAGCTAAAGATAAACTAGGAGTTGGTGTTGGAAATACTGAGAGGTGGGGTGAATCAATATTTCTTTCAATTAGAGCATTATGTAATCTTCAATTATTATCAGTGTTTTTTACAATGATAGCAACAAACAAGACAAACACAAATGCACACAATTTTTAAGGTGGAAACCCACTCTGGGAAAAAAACCACCTAATGCTTTTCTAATAGTTATTTTCAACTCCAATTGAAAATAAAGCTCCAACTTCCTAGAATCTAGAAAAGAATTCTTCTCTAGCTCCCACTGTATGGATGCTCCAATGCCTGAGATTCTTTAGTAGTCATTGAACGGATGCACCAACACCCAAATGAGCTACAACTCACCCTAGCACCACCCTACCACCCTATAGAAGAATAAAAGAAGAATGGACTCTCGTACCAGAGAAAATGGTCCACTTTACAATGATATAGAATGATGTAGAAGAAGAAGATATACTATACCATAACCCCAACTTTGACACAACCACTGCCTCTTCAACCCTTGGCAGATAGACACTAGTACAATTTGTACAATAATGTATTTACAATGACTAAGCACAATGATACCTTTACAATGATTGTATGCAGTGCTCCCCACTTTAAGACTTCATATGATGAACTGCTTGCTGCTGTTATGCACCTTGGTTCCTGCTCTTGTCATGCTAGTCTCTGCTGCACCTTTCTTTGCTTTGCTTCCATATAAAGTCTGGTCCTTTGAAACCCTTTACAACACATGATCTAGCTTTTTCTTGCCTTCTAGGAGCTCGATATTGAATCTGGTGTATCTCTATTATTTCAGATCCTCAATATCTAATTTTCAGTCCTAAAGTATTCCTCTGAGTCTTCTTTCAAATGCCACAGGTCTGAAATAATTTGGATTCTCCAAGAGAGAGTTATACCCAATTTCTCACACTACCTATGGACTTTTTCAGTATAGCGCACTTATATGATGTGCCACATGTCACTGTTTCTTCATTTGTCTCTGAAATTGATAGAGCGCAAAGTAAAGACTATGAAATATCCATCACTTTTTATGTAATTCCAATCTGATACTCAGAGCGGGAGTTATGACTAATTTACCAAGGTCACTTCTTTGAGATGAATTTCAGGAGCCTGCAAAAACCCTTACTTCCACAGATCATATCTCCAAAAATATTGTGTAAATTGATCTGAAATTTTTACTGCAGATTCCTCAGGATTTTGGCTTCGCCTCATGAAAATTTTCGCTTCTGAGCCTTAGTAGAAACAAATTTAGAGCGAAAATGCCACGATGACCTTTTTTAGATGGTCAAATCCCTTTCCTAAGGAGGAAATGAAGATCACAATATATATGAATGCTTATGTTGAGAGGGGCTTCAACAAGTGAACGTGGAAGGGATTTTAGGAGCATAAAAAATATTATTTATGACTTTTCAATGACCCATGCCCCAACCCCATGGGGTTTTAGCCCACTAACTGGGGTACAAACTTCAAACATGAATATCTCACAAATCGTGAAGAATTACATGGCGTGCCATATATCAACGGAAACATCTCGACAAGTAGAAACCATAAAAAGAATTATTGACCTAGAATATATTAATCTAGTAGGTCAAACTTCTCATTCAATATTGGGCTAGCCCCTGGTGCTGCTTGGGTTGACATCAATGACAACCGTTGATCAACAGTTGGGAAATTAGAACCAATGTGGCATGGTCCTTACATTTTCAAGTGAGTGCTTGCAAAATGGGCTTATGAATTGATTGATTATGACAGGGTCTCTTTAGATAAACCTAGAAATGGACTTTATCTGAAGAGATATTATGCTTAATTCTGGTGTGAAGATCTCACTTGTACAATAGTTATTTTTCTAAGTTAGATTCCATAGATTAGATTAATGTGTCCATTTTAAGTTTTGTTTTACTGCTATCACTGCTTACCTTGATTACTCTTGATATTGCAGATGTCAACATCCCTTAAAACGTACATTGGTTTTGCTTATGGTGCCTGTTGTAGTACATGGAATATTTCTTCCGTAGCCTGGGTTATTTATTCACCCACTGATGAGTTAGTTTCTATGCATGGGGTAAGCCTTGGTCAAATAATGAATAATATTGCAGAATATAACACAGTGATTGAGTTATTATCTGGTGCCATTTCATTTAGAATTTGACATTTGATCATTAGGCTAGATTCAGAACTTATTGTATTACATTTAAACAGAGTATGCACAATTAAAACCCAGTGTTATTGAGATTTTTTTTGAAGTTTCATCCCTTGGAAAGGTAATTTTATTACATCGAATATCAACACATTCCAAAAATCTAAATACATTGGCTGATGCATTAGCTTATAGTGTTATAAATAGACATTTGCAACATTAAAATAGTAAACCATAACAACATTCGATATGTGTTGAACAAGATAGCCAGAGAAAGTAGTAATATCACAGATAGGAGTTTTTGTTTTCAAAAAAATATTACATCTTCTGCAATCATAGGTTTAAAACACCTTATGATCTAAAATATATGATAAAAAAAAAAAATACAATAGTCTGCGATGATCATCCACTATTCGTGGTGATGATCATGGTAGTAAACTATCGTCCATTCCACCCTTCACAGGAATCTCCTAAACTAGCCAGGAACACCAGTAACATGTCTTTGGAGACGAAGAAGAATATCATCCATCGATGTCTCTGGGATATTTTTCAACCTCTCGAGGTTATGCTCCAAGTCAATAAGGATTTCTGCTGCCTGATTTTGTGGTTGTGCAACAAGCTCTGTTAGCTTCCTTTCAAAGTGGCAGAGAGTGGTTGGCCTTCGTGGACTAACATCTGCATTTAAATTTTTGTTATAAATATTGGACGATAAAAAAACAAAATAAAAATTCGAGTTAAAATACATCAAAATGATTCATTTACCTGATTCATCCCATTGTTCCCCTGGAGGTAACAACATCTCAGGATCACCTTGGAAGTGTATGCCTTCATACAGGAAATCCTCAATAGAAAAAATTTGGTTCTGAAGCCAAAAAAAATATGCTGGAGTGAATCGAACTACCACACAACCATCGCCACCAAGGCGGGACATTAGTGCAACCCAACGTATCATACAAGGCTCTCTAGGCTCACCAGGATCAACAGAGACCAGCTGAGGGGTGAGAGATGGAATCCTCTCCAAAGCAAAAGAAACCAAGATGGCACTGTACCCAATGTTTTTCAACTTTTAGTTTTTTTCTCTGGTCAATTGGCCTTTAATATTTGCCAATACCCCTTCACACCAATTGAAAATAGTACCTATATAATAGTCAAATACTGTCTGCATCTGAGATTTGGTAGCCACACATGGAGATGCACTCCCACATAACCTGGTCATAGTGAATGCAATGAATTTAAGATCAAGACGTAGGATAGTCTTTATGTCTATATGGTTATCTTTGGGATCTCTTTCGTCACTGCAGAATTCTTTTTTATAGCTAGCGATAGGCAATCCACCTTGTCTAGCTTCAAAAAAAGAAATATGTTCACCTCTTTTGGATAAACTGACGAGGAAGTAAATGTCTTCAAGCTCAAGTTCTAGCTTGTGATCACCAATGATAAAACATTGTTCTTGGACGTCCCATTGTTCACTAGCCAGGTCATTAGTTCCACTTGTTCCCTCATGCCCAGAATTTCCCAGAATTTGTACAATCCACAATTTTTCAACACACACAAAGTGGTTGGATTATTCATATCTGCATCGTCTACCTCTTCGTGCTCACATTCTCTTGACTCAAAAATTGTGGAATAATCTGCAAATGGACACATTTGAAGGTTAGAAGCTTTTAAAGTGAGAACTTTTAACCATTTTTTAGAGAATTTAATAAATTTCCTTTTCTCACGATGCCCCCACAGTTTTTATATAGAGACAGTTTGGACCCCCACATGCACCCTTCATAAAAACCATGGTAGCTCGATAATTTTCCTTTTGGAAAATTATCGGGGTCTGCAGGTAAGCAATGCATTACCCACAGACCCCCGAGAGCAGATTTTTAAAGATTTTTTGCCCTCAAAAAATGATTTCAAAACTTAAAAAGAGAATTTAAATGAATGAAAATGAAGAGTGTTGTGTATTACCTTTATTTGACGGTTTTCGATTTGAGCGGCCGGTTCTCCCGTTATCACCTCCAGAACGTTTTCTGCCAAAAGCTGTCCACTTTCAATTCTAAATGGAAAAGGTGAAAATGACTTTGTTGAACTACTTTTTATAAGATTTTTTGAATGAATAAAATTATTTTATTTGTTTTCCACTTTAAAAAGTTATTTTTCAATTTTTTTTACTTATTGGAAACATGTATGTTTAATTTTTCGTGTTTATGTGCATAAAACAAGTTTTTCGGGTGAAAAGAATTATTTTTATGATGAGTACACTTTTATCACTTTCTCAGGCTCTTGAAAATTATGAAAAATTGAAACCCTGGAGTTTTCTTTTAAGCCCTTTCCAGACTCTCTAAACATGAAAATATTTCCGAGTACTTGACTATTCGAACTCGTTAAAGGAAATGAACAGTCGTCCTTTTAGTGTAAGTTTACCCCTTTTCCGAACTGAAATAGAATATTTATGAAAAATATATACATTGACTAATCATGGTCAATAAAGTTCTCTCCTACATTATTTTATCCTTTTTCGGGCTTGAGAGACTAAATTTACAAAAAATTAAACCCACAGAGTTTTCATAAGTTTTTCTTCTAACTCCCTAAAACTAAAAAACACTGAGTTTCACCTATACTGGACTTGTTAAAATTAATAGTAAAGGACCTATCGATTACAAAACAGGAACGAACCACTCCTTCTTAGGGTTTTATTTTAATGCTAAGTTGGACTCATCCAAAGGATGAGCTTATACAACAAGAAAATGTTATCCTCCTCAAGCTTGTCAAAAATAAAGAGGTACTTGCTAGAAATGGTCGGGGGAAGAGAGAAAATGAATCCAGTTATCACACTTTATTCCAAAAAGTATTATACCACTCTTGAACATGACACTTTTGTCACATTCATACCTAGGTTGGAAAAATCCTTTGTCTAACAGTTAATCAAACCACATTGAAAGTCTTCAGTCAGTTTTTGGGTATTAGCTTTAGGTCAATTGTCACCAAACCATCCGTAGTGTCATTATGTGTTTAAGAGGACAGTTCAAATAAACAATTCATTGCAAACATTTGTCTCCATTCACGTTGACCATCCCTGAGTCAGTCCTCGCTAAAATTTCTTCAAAACTTGATCTAATGGTTTCGTGTTGTGGGCTTTCCTATGATGGGCCACTTTCTATCGATGATAGCTCATCTTCTAGAAAGTTGATCTAGAATCCTATCAGTACCTTGGGATTTTCATGCCCTAATGGCAGGTTTCTCATCTTCGACGATAGGTTGCATCATTAACCTTCGATCGAATGATTCTATGAAGTGTTCGACTCCAAATTATTCATTCACACTTCATGTATTGTACTAAGTACTTTGAGATCCATTGTAATTATTAGTCATTTCTCTCACACTTGTTAACAATTCACATCATTAAACGGTAATCAAGTGGTTTCTACCATGTTCGACTTCGACACAATCAATCACATGGATAGAATTGTACTTGTTCGAGAAGCAGAAATGAAGACTCTGGATCTAGTTTCTACTATCCAGGCTGCGAGGAGTTTTATTATTCAGAATACAATAGACTACTTATGATATATGGCTATGTCCATACTGTGTCTACTATTGATGTAATCATAAAATCATTTATGTATTAGAACATGTAGTTAGTTTTGATCTGAGTATGGGAATGCCTACCTCAGCGATGATATATATATATATATATATATATATATATATATATATATATATATATATATATATATATATATATATATATATATATATGTTTGCATTGAATGTTTTTACAGGTTTCAACCGGTATGCCTGCAACCCAATCCTCAGAATGATAAAGCACTTCACTCTTCAGAACTACTTCAGACTTCGCACTTTAGGGGGCAATATGTTGCACTAAAAATTGTCACCATGACATTTAGCTGTGTTTATGGGTTCATCATTACCTATTTTATGCTTCCTTAAAGGTTTAAAATTATAAAGTTCCTAAACCAAGTCTTGGAATGGGAGAAAAGCTCATTGAAACCCTAAAAAGGCTAACTCCGCACTTTTCTTAGTCATTTATTGCAGTACCACATTTTCTTGCTCTATAACCTGCGGCACATTCAGCACGTTCTGCTTACTAAAACTGTGAACCGCCGTAAAAGGTAAAATAAAAGAAAAAGTAAGTTCTAGAAGCCTAGCTAGACGAATATTCTCCCAACTAGAAGCTTCTAGAAGTGTAATCTGGTCGAGCTTCACCCCTTCATTCATGAACCTCTATCCCTTCATTAATGGAGATTATCCCTTGGTATTTAGAACTAAAATCCCTTTTTGAGAGGACTTTATCCCTTTCTTATAGGAACTAAAACTACCTCCCTTCTGCTATAAATTGAGATCATGTTTCAGTCTCAAGGGTACTTAGAACTAGGTTGTTTTGAGGTGAATTGCTGAAGAAATTATACTCTCTAGACTTGGCATCTATGATATGAGAATGATTAAATACTCATATATATAGTTTTATGCTAGTTCAGAGAGGGGAAGGCTTGTCAAACCAATGGAAAATGGCTGTTCAGGACCCCAGAAGAACCTGTATGAGATCAAGGCGACAAGGTTGTAAGGTTACTTCTTATCATACAAGTTAATACAAATGGATTCTATTTTCTCATTAAGTTGTTCATGTATCTATTTGAATAATTTAATTCTTGGATTCCTTGATCACTGTGATAGATTAATGTTTCTGAATTATTATATCTTGCAGGTGCTTTTAATCCTTTTTCTTGTCTTTGAGTGCAGGTCTTACACGCTGAATTGACCTCTTTTGGAGCGATTGGATTAAAGATTACAACAAGCATTGGACCTCAGGTTGGAGCATCTCTTCTTACTTAGTTGATTAATAATTCTGAATCATAATGATCTATAGAAAATGGTTTACATTTGGTTGTTTGTTTCTAGATATCCTTAGGATACTAGGAAGATCGTTCTTGTTTGCAAGAAGGATTTTATCTATATAAAACTTAGCTAGCCTAAAATATTTTTCATCCAGCCCTCTTGGTTGTGATTGTTATGCAGAGATCCCTCTCTGACTTGGTAGGGATAGATACCAAGTCTAAATTTTTATTTAAGGTTACCTCGGGATTACTTTCTTCAGCCTGAGGTTCAATCTGAGTGATAATAGAAAGCTTAAGGATATTTATTTTGACTCCCTTGAGAATAAGTTTTTTGAAAGAAAGAATGATTTTATGAAGAATATAGCTCCTTGATATTATAAAGAAGTTGTGCTCCTTTCACATAAAAATAAGAATCAGGGACATGATTCTTGTAGAGGAAGAGGTGGCCAGAGAAGAAGAGGAAGTGAGAATTTTAGAGGTAGGGGGGTACACATTTCCAAGGAGAAAGGTTTGATCTTCATTGCATATGATGTAACTAAAATGGACATGATGCTTCCGAATGTAAGTTGCATTGGACATAATAGAGAATGAAAGAAATGAATAAAAGGGTAAAACTTGGTAAAGGGAAGGGAGAAGCACCCGAGTCTACTCATTACGTTGTGGCACATTGCAAATTTGGAATAAATGAAGACTTATTTAATTCTTCACTTGCTTCATGAAAATAATTTTGGTTGCTTGATTCAGGAACAAATTCCCACATGAATTTAAAAAAATATTTTTTTGAAAAATTCACTGACAATGTTGATAGAGCAGTCTACTTTGCACACAAGTCAAAACTCAAGCCATTGGGGCTTCGCACCATCAGGCTCAAATTGTTTGATCTTCCATGATTTCTTCTACATGAAGTTCTATACCTTCTAGAGTTGAGGAGAAACTTGTTTTCTTTGGTCGACATCCATAGAAAGAACACTCCAATCACATATTTTATGGCAAAGTTAAGGTCAAAGAAGCATTAGATCACTCACTTTTCATGACTAGGATAGAATAAGAAATACTTCTGAAGCTGCAAGGAACCTCTTCTTGTGCACATAAATTTTCATACTGTTTTCACTATGATAAAGGTGAAATTCCATCAAGTATATTAAGGCATGCTAGATTTTTACACTTGAACTACGACAATATTCGATTGTTGAAGAAAACTCGTGTTACTAGTTTGCCTACAATTCTTAGGAAACTTAAGCAATGTGATGCTCATATGTTAGGAAAACACAACAAATAATAATTTCATTATTTTCATTCTAGAGCACATATAAATCTTGAAATCATTCATTCAGATTTATATGGACCAATGCCTGTTCCTTTGTAATATTCCAAAATTTTCCGACAATAATTTGGAATATTAATTTTCACTGATTTCACCTAGGAGGAGAATAAATGTGTAAAGAGTTCCATGCATAGTGATAATATCAGTAAAATCCCTCACATTATAAAAGGGAATCATCATTGGAGCTGGTTTTCACACCCTCATGTGTGAACAGGGTTATTTGCAAGTAGACAAGGTCAAGTTTGACCAAGTCAATAGCACTGGGATAAGAGGTGGAGAGCACTTAGAGAAGCAGGGCTGTATGAATGAGGAAAGGGTTATTTGGTGGGGAAAACCCTAAGAGGAGTGGGACCCATGGAAAGGGGATTTCACTTGTTTAAAAGGAGGGCAAGGCAACCATTATTTCTCATGCTTGTATTATTCATCTCATTGTCTATTCCAACAATTGAGCATTCTTTGTTGTTTAGCAAGAATTTCCAGGGGAATTCCTGTTTAGGATTCCTTCTCCTTCTTGAGAGGTCTCTTGAGGGATTTTTCTTCATTTTCCTCACATCTAGGCTTGAGGCCAAGCATCCTCCATCAAAACAACGTTATTTCTGCAGCAGATTAATGTTGTGTTGTTGGGTGTTGCAGTGAGGATTCACTACACCACCTTCAGCTGCTATTTTTAGAGGAGGAGTCCCTCTTTCTTTTGAGAAATCAGATTGGATGCATTCTGGATCATATCGCAGACTTTGGAATCAAGGCCAACTCATTTCCTAGCCCTACAGCGCAATTCCATCCAGTGGCTGCGTTATTTTAAGAGGAGTATTTGAAGTGGGGCTCTTACAGATTGTTGAAGGGTGAGATATTTGGTGAAGGGATCAGCCTTTCATCCTAAAGATCCATTGGAGGCGACACTTTCAGTTTGGGTATCATTTAGAGCCATCTCCATCGAGTTATATTTTTGATTTGACGTTGCTACCTAGCAACTCCGACATTTTTCAGTTTTTGTATTTTATTGCCAATCCTTCCAGGATTGACATCAGGTAGTCTTTGGGAGTTGGTATCTTCACTCCCAATGTTGTATTGGGCCACATATTGATTTATCTATGTATTTGACATATGTAGCATGCGTTTTCTCTATAAAACTGCGTTGTCATAGCTTGAGCTTACATTTATAGCAGTGGTTTCATTATGATTCATGTACTTGTCTCTTGAGGCTGAGCATTACCTATCTTGTATAACCTTTCCTCAAGATCTTGTATTCAGTTGTTGCTACTATTTATTAATAATATGTCTATGGATTTCTCTCATGTTTCTATGAGTTGAGTGTTTCTATTGTGTTATCACCCTAGTAATTTCTTAGGTCGTGGGATTTTGATTTATAGTTAAATAAAACTAGGGGTAGCCAAGAACCTCTTTTGAAATATAGGATCTAGCCTTCCTAAATTCCGGAGAGGGATCTCTCCTTAAGATTTAGCTTTATTTTTTCTATAAGATTTTAGGCTAGGTATGATTGGACAATTGTTTTGTTTTGAATGTTTGGTGGGAATAAAAGGTACTTCAAGGTAAACCATAGAGGGATATACCAAAAAATTGGGCTATGGAGTCAACTTCTTGGCAAGCAGAGCTAGGAAATAAGGTCAAAAGAGTAATTGTACTAAGGGCAGGGTAGATGACCTTCAAAGGGTTTGGAAATAGGCCTTTTGATGAAATGGCAAGATCTGAACAAAAGGGCAATGAAGGATCCTTATGTTACAGAAATGAAGATGAAAGAAAGGGGTCAAACATGGACTAAGATAATTTAAGAATTATTAAGTCTGGTTATCAGCAGAAAACATATCAATGAATAACTAGTAAAAAATAGGGAGCTTTTGACACTAATCCTGTATAAATCCTCCTTGTTAAACTTTCAAGACAGAAAACATGTAAATGTATGTATGGAACTTAGAAAAATAAACAATGAAAACAGGAAAACACTTGACTTATCTGATCAGCACAAGAATCCTAAGTTATGATGTATGTTTGACTTAGTTCCAGTCTGTTGCTTTTTAAATCAACTCACACAAACTCCAATGTATTCAGCAAAAATGTCTATAGTAGTCTTGACAAATTTTATTCCACCCTAAATACTTCGAAGAGTGAATTATTTATACAAAATTATTACAAAATATCTGAGAGACATGTAGGAATATCTCTAGGAAAAAATAAAGATTATTACATAAAAAGAGGGACAGCTGCAAAACAAACTGGCAAGTTGTCCTCTTGTCAAGGAAAATAGAACTGATTTATCTTATCAAAATTGATTTTTTTCTTTGTTGTAGATGGTTGCTGGCACTTGGAAACAATATCTTGTTAGAAGATAACTTGGAAGACAATCTTTCCAATTTATATTCTTTAACTTGTGCTTCACCTCTGATACTCTTTCACGTTGCCACTTTTTTACTTTACTGCTGTAAAATGAAGAATTACCATAGTAAACATTGATTTCACTGTTTTATTCCCAGATACTCTTTGACTCTCCTCTTTCTCCTGATACACTTTTACTGCAAAATTTTACCCTTTGATAACTGTAAAAATGAAAGATATGACTGCATTTTTTCTGCTCTGTTTGCATGTTGTTATATCAAATCAGTGAATTCCTGTCATTGCTGATCACTTGGTATTTTCAGGCTTTTTAGTTTTCTGTAGCTTTCATCAGCCTCAGTGTACTTTGCAAAGTTTGGCTTGACAATGAAGATGTGCTTAATTTCATTTTAAATAAAAAATAAGTTCTCAAAGTATTCTACGATAACTTTGCCAGTTGGGGAACCTGGTGGCAGAGGCTTGTTCACCTGTTCTTTGGCATATGCTCTGATCTTCTTGTCATAATCTGTCTGAACCATTAGTTTTTCATTGAAGCCATGAATGTTTGGAAGGCCTGCTTGTGTTAATATAGTGTATTTGGCCAAGAAATTTGTTATTGAAAAGTTCATTTCTTTGCATATTTCCTCCAAACTAATCATTACATTCCTTTTACTTAGGACCTTTTTTATTTGTAGTATGGTTTCATTCCTATCCTGAATTTTCAGTTCTTCAAGCTCTTCTCTATTTTTATTGTTTAGAAATGTAATCAGCTTTAAAGCTTGAGATGGCTTATCAGCAAGCTCCTCTTTTGTTTGTTGAATTTCTACTTGTGCTGCTTTGAATAGATCTCTTTGTTCATAAATGATTTGAATGGAAGGCCACCGTAGATGTATGCCTCGAATTATGTTATTCCAAAGATGGTTTTTTATATATTTTACCTGTTCACTGAAGTTTACCTCTTTCTTCAAATTCTTCACCTATTCTTCTAAGGCCTTTACTCTTTGTTCATGTCCTTTAGAAGTTATCAAATCATTCTTGTATGAGGATTCAAGATCTTTATTTTCCTTTTTTAACTTATTGATCTCAGTGTTCTTAAGGGACATTTATTCCATAGATATAACTAGGTCTGTTGTATCTGTTACTTTTTGTACATGTGATGTAGATGATGCAGTGGCAGAGGTATCTATAGATGTTATTGACACTGCAGTTGCAAATACTCCTTTTGGTGCCAAATTCTCTACCAGTGTAGACGGAATAGCAGTACTGAAAGTTGAAATGACTGTAGGAATGGAGACTTCATTTTCTCTTTTCAATGTTTCATTTTCCTTCATCAAAGTTTCTGTCTGATTCTCCATTTCTTTGATTTGGGCTGTCATTTGCAGTACTAGTTGCATAGTATCATCCTTTTATTTTTGTTGTTGAAGAATCTCCTTTGCCTGTGGATGCTCACTCTGTGGAAGTTTAAGTTGCTTTCTCAAGGCAGCAATATCTTCATTCTTTTGCCTTATGAAAGTTTTAGCAACTTCAATATTGGAAGGATCCACTCTAGTTTCTATCACCAAATCTTCTAAGGACTTGATCCTAAAATACTTAGCATGTAGAGATGCTTTATCTAATTTCATTTGAGTTTGTAAATTATATACAGTCTTTTGAAGCATGGTAGCACTCATAGTTTTGTTAACCACTTTTGAATAAAGCATTTCAGTGGTACTCCTGTGGAATTCAATCTGATCTAATTCATGTATGGTATCAGTGTCCATCTCTACATCTATTTTAGTATAATCAGCAATTGAATTTGGATCTGTAATGGTGGGTTTCATAAATGACATGATCATCTTGTTGGTGGAGTAATCAAAAGCAGTAAGCAATCTGTCTTTGTTTCCTGGCTTTTCTTTAAGGAATTTAGAATAAATATCATTCTTAATTTCCTCATTTCTTTCTCTGATTTGTTTGTATTTCTTTTGGATATCAAAATCTATCTCTTCTGCTGCTTTGGAAGAGCAAGAGGCTTCTGAATTTACCTGCATTTCCACTATTTCTCTGTCATGTTCCTGTGTTGAATTCTGATCTTTCTAAAGTTCTGCTAGGGTCTCATTCACAATTATAGTGGCTTCATCATTGTCTAACCACTAATCATCATTGATTTCAATAGTCTTGTTTTTCTCAGCATCAGTGATTTTTTCCCTTTTGTTGTAAATAATTTTGAACTTATTTTCTGCAATGGTTTCTGCTGTATAACCTTCTTCATTCCTGGTCCTTTTGTTTGAAGCTTCTGTCTGCTCAGTGACTGTTATTGCCTATGAATTATCTGTTTGTCTCTCCTTCTCTGTATTGGTATAAGGATCAATCAATGTAGTTTCTACCCATTCCATTTGATTTGCATATTTTTCAATTTCTGGTCTGGACTCATGAAAGAATGGTGTTAATTTACATTGGACCCTTATGTTACTCAAAATGGCTTGAGGATCATAGTTCCAATAAAAGCTTTCTTGGAACTTGAATTCTGACAATTTGCTGACTATTTCTTTCAAGGCATCCCTATTATTTACTATGAAGGGAACTATTTTATTTTTGAGTTTAAACTGTGTCTTCTTTTTGGAAGCCATAAAATTCACTGCATCTGCATTCAAAATTTGTCTCAAGTACTCCAAAGAAAAACCCTGATAGTTAGAAATTTGGGCAATTTATAAGGGGCCAGGTTTGCTCCAAATATCCTTAGTTCTATGTGATTTTCATATAGGTATCAATCACCTACTTTGCAGTTTTTAGACGACCATAGAATTCTCTTTATTTCCTCATTAACCCTTGGTTGCTCTGTCTTGTTCAATAAATTCATAGCTGGTCTGATAAAAAAATCTGTGAAGTCCTTGTAGCTGAATTCATTTCCATCTCTTCTGAGTAAAGAAGTCTAGACTACCACTGAAATAGGTTTACCTTCAACATCCATCTTCTGCAATGCAATTGGGAACTGTTCTGCTTGGAAAAATAGGAAGAGGTGAAATAGATAAGATGAATATTTAACCTCTCCTTCCTGAGACAATTTGGTCAACTGATAGTGCATGTTCTCAGCAATGAATCTAGAAAAGTTAAATATCATTGCAGGAGGTTTCCCTGGGGATAAAGTTGAAAGAAAGCCTATAATTGATGCATCAGTGAACTCATTATTAGAGTAACCTAGAATGAATGAAAGCATAGAGATGATTTGTCTGGAAGATTCAGGAAAATCAGATGTGGAATAGGGTGGATTTACTTTTGTAAAATCAACATGAGTAGGCATGAAGTTTTGCAGAATCATAAACTTCTTAGAAAAATCTAAGTCTAAGTACAACTAAGTTAAATCTTCAATGGATAATGAGACTACTCTTGGATCATGGCTCAGCTGAAGCATCTCATTAATGGATTTTGCAATTATAGAAAACAATACTTCTCTATCTTTGTTTACAATACATCTTTGGTCAGGGACATAGTGTAATTGGCATAGTCTAATCAAGTCTTGAGCTAGAAAAGTGATTGGGACCAAAAAATTAGGAAATTTTGAATCCCATAAAGATATATCATTTTCAACTTTCTTCACAAATTTCTCATGACACCAGTTATGCACTTCAGGTAGATCAAACTCTAATGTAGCATCAGTAATTCTATAGTCTAAATCAATTAAGGAACTGCTCTCTTCAGAAGTAACAGGTGGCAAGGTCTGACCACTTCAGTAGAATCAGCTGTTAGGGCTGGGGTAGGCTTATTTATCTTAGTAGATTCAGGGAGTGGAAGCTTGCTTGAGGCAGATTTTTGGGCTTTAGGACCTCCAATCTTAGGGGTGACCTGTTTTCTTGTCATTTTAGGGAAAACTAAGCAATATTACACTATTTTCTTAGTCAATTTTGAAAACAGGGGTTATTTGAGTGGATATGGGAGAGATTTGGGAATCTGGGCAAGGATTTTGGGATGAAAACACAGGTTTTCAAGGTGTAGAAGACTGAAACAGATGTTCAATGGCTCTTGGTGTAATTTAAATCAAATTGAACCATGAAAATTGCCTTCAGATGGCCGAAAATGGCTTTAAAATAGAGTTAGAAGAAATGGCAATTTCTAGAAAAAAATTTACAGGGTTCTCCTTCTTTTTTCAAGGTTTGGGTGTTTCTTATATTGGCAATTATGTTCTTTTCTTCAATACAACAAGTTCATAGTTTTAATTTCACTCTTTAAATGTATAAATTGGTGAGTTTTAGAACACAAAGAAATAACTTTTGCAGGTATTCTGGTGGTCGAGGAGGGTTTGCAGG
Organism: Pinus albicaulis; assembly: GCA_034641835.2. Taxonomy (NCBI): domain Eukaryota; kingdom Viridiplantae; phylum Streptophyta; class Pinopsida; order Pinales; family Pinaceae; genus Pinus; species Pinus albicaulis. The sequence goes on from CM076578.1 coordinate 1,946,998,347, forward strand.
TTGGTATCGGTCTTCAAACTGGTCGCGGTGGTTTCTATGGCGAAGTTCTGTGGTGAAATCTGCTTCAGGTGGGGCAATTGAACAACAAAGGTTTCAAACTGAAGTCTGAGTGTGATTTCTCAATGGGCGGAGGCACAAAAGATAAGCAAACAATAAAAAATTAAGATTAAAACCTTAGATTTTATTAATATGCAATGCATTGATGGTAGGTCATAGTCAATGGCGGGAGCAGTTTTTGCTTTGAATGTGAAAACCATTCAGCGGTATCACGTGGCTTTTAGGCTGTAAGTTGTATTTCACTTTTGGAACGCGATCGAATGGAATTCAGACACGTAGCAGTGGGTGGTTTGGGAAAACAACTTTTATCGCGCAACTTTTCAAATGTTTTATTTACTTTGGTCATCGCGATATGAAATCGCATCGTTGGATCTTGAAAGGCGATGCGAACCCGCCAGGATTATCTCAAGTCAAGTGGGGATGGACAAAAGGGTCCAGGAAAATAAAAAGCCATTGATCTCATATGGTAAATATCTACGATCAAAGTTTAACGCGATAAGGAATGGTGAGGCATGAGGCATGCGTATCGCATTAAATTTGGATTGTTAGATTAGAGTGATATTAGTTGATAAGGCAACGAGGAATTAATGTGGAGGTGTCGGGTTAATTTATAGGATAATGAGTTAGTATATATAAAAGGAGTTTATATATAGGGTAAAGTGAATGGGGGTGGGAGTAATGGTTTAAGTATTTATAAAAGCATAAGCTTAAAATACTTAGGATAAAACGATTTAACGAGGTAATGGGAAATAAACTCTTTTTTCCACGCTGCTTTAAATACACAGTATGTAAATAAAATGTGCATTTTGTGTTATTTTAACTTTATTATATAGTTTTAGATTTATTTAAAGTTCTAAAACTATATGGGAATGGGGATATTTATTATGGGTAGTTTTATATCAAAGGGATAATTTCAGGATGTTTTTTCAACATGTGAGTAATATCTTTGATATAAAAAGCATATAATAAGGGGTTTTTTTGGGGATATTAAATTAAAAGGAGTTATATTCATAGGACTAGGTTATATTATAGGGAGTTAATAAAATAAGTTAAATGTTAATATGAAAAGGGATAATGAATACTCAAAAATTCATAAATAAAACTAAGGAAAGTGAAAATTAGAATAAAGTTTCGCTTTCATAAGTCATTCACTTTTACTTAGTATATCATGTTTTTTGAGGTTTTATGCTTTGTAAAATGGAGTAAGTTAATCAAATGGGCCTTTATGTAACATTTACGTAAGAAAATAGTTCTCACTTATGAAGTTAAATGGTGATGAGTGCATGAAGGGTAAATGATGTGAATTTCTGGGATTAATATAGCAACTTAACATTTTAAACTAATCAGTCATTGAGCCTTGGGTACAGTCCCAACAGAAGTCAAGGAAATGCCTTGAGCCTCTTTGACTGATAGTCTAGAATATAAAATTTCTATGGGGATGGGAAATTAGTTATTTATAGCCTGGTGAAAGATATTTACAATGATGTTTCCCACCTTCTTCTACCTACCCAGTCATATCTTCTAACATTTTTTCTTCTATTTTAATCAGGTGCATTTGAGCTAGAAACCTTACAACATTTTATTCTTTTTGAAAGAAGTAAAATATATAATTCTATACTTATTTCATCCAAGAATCTAGATTAAACTATTGGATTCTTTCATTCTCTACCTAACTACTGAATTGTCATGACTAAAATGTATGACAATTTTTTATTCACTATCTACAACATTTGAAATTGAAAGATGACAAGTCAAGATTAAATTGTTCAACTCATCACAGATTATGGCATTTATTGACACTCTTCCATAATCAATTGGAAAAGGTAAAATTAGTGGCATTTAGACTTGCAAACTTTGATGATTTATTCATATTTTTTTCTTTTGGGGTGTATTATTTTTTCCAAGTCCTTTGATTTTCTTATAGGAGTTTTTACCCTCTTTTTTTATTTTTTATTTTGTTTTATTTTTTTTTTACAAAATATGGGAAAATAAATTGCAGAAAGAAAAATTTGTACATATTTACAAGACTACCATCAGTCAAGTCAAAATTATGAATCCTATATTTATAGGTTACTAACATCGGCTTCACTTGGGGATGGAATTTCCTAGTGGAATGTCAAGAACTCTGAGATCAGTAGCCTTCAACTTTAACCTTGGTGACCCTGTAATTTCCTTCTAATTTCTGCAACAATTCATACTTATGACATTTTATAATGCAAAGCTTAGGGCCTTCTCTTCGGGCTTCAACCTTGTAGATAAAATTTCCAATCCAATCTACACACTTGCAATGAATATTTACAATGATAAAATTCAATCTATCTAACTGCTGACTGACTTAGAAGAATAGTACTGTTTCAACATCCTACCATTCACTGGTCCTTCTTGAAGTTTAGTTCCATCCAATTTCTTTATGAAAAAAGAATTGTTACCTCTGTAACCATATATCACATAAGGTCCTTGCCATAGAAAGTCAAACTTTCCATGTTTGGCTTTATCCTCTCTTCATGAATCCCATCTCAAAACTTGATCTCCTATGAAAAAATCATCTTCTTTAATCCTTTTATCAAAAATATTTTTAATTTTATCATGTAAAACTTGTGATCTTTCATAAACTTCTTCCCTTGTTTGTTGGAGATGTATGGTTTCATTAATTCTTCGTTGAATATTGTTTGTTTCCACCTGTGATTCCTGAATGATCTTCATGACTGGAACACCTAAGGAAGAGGGGAAAACTACATCCATTTCATAGACAATCTGATAAGGTGAAGTTTCAATAGACTTCTTTGTGGTAATTCTATCAGCCCATAAGGCATAGACTAGCTTTTTGTTCCATGTCTTTTTGTTTTCTTGAAGTAATTTTTTGATGATGTTGATTAAGCTTTTGTTTGATGATTCGGCTAAACCATTACCCTGGGGACAATAAGCGGTAGAATGGCCTAAGGTAATATGGTTTTTATGACAGAAAGAGATCATTTTCTTGGATTTGAATGCAGCTGCATTGTCAGTAATAATATTATGTGGGCATCCAAATCTTGACAAAATATTACTTTCTATAAATGAGATTATAACTGAATCAGTGGCTTTCCTAGTAGGAATGGCTTCTATCCACTTGGTAAAATAATCTATAGCTGTTAAAATCCATTTATGTTGGCCTGAGGATGGAGGGTGGATTTAACCAATGAAATCTAACACCCATTGTTGAAATGGCTTTTCAGTAGATATAGGCTTAAGAGGTAATGGAAATAGTTTCTTTTTCCCTTCAAAAATTTGGCATTTTTGACAGGAGGTAACAAAATTTTTGACACCAGAAAATAAAGTTGGCCAGTAGAAACCAGCTCTTAATATTTTGTCTACTGTACTCTTCCAGTATAATTGGCCTCCATAGTCACATGCATGAAATTCCTCAAGAATTTTGTCAGCATCTGATTTTAATAAACAATTTAGTAAAATCCCACTATTTTCTTTCCAGTAAAGTGCATTATTTAGTATACAAAACCTCATTGCTTTTTTTTTGATGAATCTGGCTTTGGTTTTAGTTAACCCAGGAGGAGCTTGTAAATGTGTGAGTACAAAGATAATATCAGAGTACCATGGTGAGTCTAGATAGGCTTTAGTGATCAATGGAGTCACCATCTCCTCCTGGTCATCTATATGTGCAATGAAATTTATATCTAAAGCATTGCAATTGGATTCAGCCATCAATCTGGATAAACCCTGTCCTTTAATTAGCTTTTTAGGTTTTATTTCAAGATCATATTAAAGGATAGTGGCAATCCACTTTCCTCTCCTACCATTAGGTCCATCTTGTGTCAGAATATCTTTGATTACAGCATTGGGGACATATGCAATGATGTGGAATGGAGTATGTAAACTTTGAAATCCTTTATGGCTTTAACCAAGGCTAAAGGTTGTTTTTCCATTGTATTGTATTTCAGAGGTGCATCTGTAAGGGCTTTACTAAAAAATGCAATTGGCTGTTCAAAACCTTGGTTGTTTTTCTGCAGTAGAACTACAGCTATGGTATGTTCTGAGGCAAATGAAAATATTATGAAATCTTTTGTATAATCTGGGTTGATTAGGACTGGTGCTTTTGTTAAGGCCCTTTTATGGATTCGAAAGATTTTTTGGCTTTTACAGTCCATTTAATTGCAGAATATTTTTTAAGAATATTTTTGAGTTCTTTTATGATTTCAGCCAAGTTAGAGATAAATATTCTTAAAAAATTGATTTTACCCAAGAATGCTTGAAGTTATTTTATGTTCCTTGGTGGTTGAATGTTCAAAATAGCTTCAATTCTTGTAGGGTCTATTCTAATTCCTTCCTTGGAGATTATGTGTCCTAACAGTTTTCCTTCTTCTAGTCCGAAAAGAGTCTTTTTAGGATTTAGGGATATACCATATTTTCTGCACTTGATAAAGACTTGTATCAAGTGATCCATGTGTTCATCATTTGTTTTTGAAAAGACAATAATATCATCAAGATAGATAACTAAAAATTCATGGATCTCCTTAGCAAAGGAAATATCCATGGCCCTCTGAAATGTAGCTCCTACATTTTTCAATTCAAAAGGAATTTTCACACACATGAAAGTGCCCCAAGGAGTGGTAAACACAATTTTTGTTTGATCATCTTCATGAACTAGAATTTGATTATAACCAGAGAAACTGTCTAGTAAATAAATTCTTGAAGGAAAAATATGGTCCATTTTAGGCAAGGGGTAATTGTCTTTCAAAGAAGCCTTATTGAGATTTCTAAATTCTATACACAGTCTAATTTCTCTTGTTTTATTTCTAGTGGGCACTAAGTTAGAAACCCAATCAGAGTATCTAACTGGTGCAATGATTTGTGCATCAAACATTCTTTTGAGCTCTTTCTTGATTAAAGGTAACAAAATTAGATTAATCCTTCTTAATTTTTGTTGAAAAAGTTTTTGATTTTCTTTCAAAGGAATCTTATGTTGAATTATGTCTTTGTTGTAATTTTTTAGATCTTCGTAACCCCATGCAAAGACATCTTGATACTCTTTTAAAAGTTCGATATATTTAACCTTTTCTTCTAAGGGTAAGGATTTTAACATTTTGATCATTTTTGGTTTTTCATTTGTTCCTATGTTACACTCTTCAGTATCAGACCTGACTGGTTCCATTTTTGGCTTTTTGGGTGCATCATTGGAATCAAACAAGTCTTCTAAGGGACTCAAACCTTTTGGTAAAATGTTATGTTTCAAATCTATCAAATCTATCTCATCTTCAATCATTTTCTCTATATCTACTATTTCCAAGTCATCTATGTCACTCTGAGTAAATATAATGGGTCTATTAAAAGTATGCACATATAAATCATCTATTTGACAAAAAAATGAATCTATGTTACAAGGTGAATCTATTGATGCAGGGCTAGGCCTGCAAAATCCAGGATCCCCAACATTAATGCATATAAAACATGTGTCTCAAACTATTCCTCAATTCAACTTCAATACATGGAAAATTCACACTTAAATTCGTGAAAGCTTGTTTATTATGGTTATAATCTCATCTTTTATAAAAACCATGTTTGGAATCAAACCCAACTTCATAAACTCAAATACTTTCAATCAAAACCAATTCCAAGACAATTTCAAACCATTCCATTCATTAGGCACTTTCATACTCTTTCTAAAAGCTTCATCTTAACAATCATTTCATTATGATTGAAAAATCACACAACCACTCTTACAAATTGAAGCTAATACCCATTTCTTCATCTCTTTAATGGTTTATTAAAACCATATTCATTTCTTCATGATCAAACATTCGAAAGTTTATCAACCAATCCAATACTCTCATTATATATGATCGGATTCAATTAAAGAGTGCGCCCTTTTAATATTCAACCTGGAAACTTATTTAGACCCCAATGTTTAATTCCCATACGTTTGCCAATTAACTTTAAACACATTACTTTTGGTTTTAAACATCAAATTGCTCACTCAAATTTCATTTCATTTATTCCCAACCTCGCACATACATATTTTCAACCAAATCTCCATAAAAATGCGCTCTACTGATAAGATTGAGTCCGGAATTTGACACGACCATATTTCATCTTTATGCAAACACCAACATATCTTACCCGGCTCAAATTTTGGCAATTTATCAACCCTGCATCACTAATTTTCTCGGACTCAAGGCTCTCTCAACCTTTGAATTACGCCTTCCTCGATGTTGTGGATTTTCCACGACTTAATGCACATGCTTAGAATGGTCTTCGTTCGTTGGCCCATGTTAGTCACTAATGAAACCACACATATCTATTTAATTCAACAAACGTTCTTTCATATACCCGTATCTCTCGCGTCAGACCGTCACCACGATCACAATAAACCGTATTTAATTCAACGATTATTACTCAATTTAGCAGCACCAACGATGTGAATTCAAAATCGAATTTCATAACTGGTTTCACTGCGAACACTGCCACCATTTCCTTTCAAACCATACGTTCTAATCTCAATTAAGACATCTCTCATTCCATTATTAAATCGACTTACCATTCTAGTTTTAATTCTGGTTCCTCGCCTCTACAGATCGATTTTGATACGGCGCTATGGTACTTCTGCCATCGATTTCCCAATAATGTAACCAAGCAGGTAAGCACACGCCTCCAAATACAATTCTACTTGGCCTGTTTTCCAGTCAATTGGCCCTTTATAATTGCCTGAAGGCTTACAGCCTTGGCTGTTCAAGCCTATTCTCAATCACACTCTCACTCTCTCCAACTATCCCAATGTCTCATTTGCCTTTGAGGCCTTCTAATTTATACAAATTAAATATGCACTAAATTGAGTTCTATCCCTTTAAAATCTCAACAATTCCCTAAATCTCTCAACATCCCTAAAAGATAGATTTTTATCCCTAAAACTTAGAAACTAATTCCAACTTAGGCTCCATCATTAATTCTAAATAATCTAGAAACTAATTTCTCTCATATTTCTAGTTGTTTGGAAACATTTACAAATTCTCACAAATAATTAATCACCCAAAATAATATTAATATTTACATGAAATTTAATATTTCTTCAAAACATGAAACCCCCTAGCTTAAATAAAATACAAGGTGTTTTTCGGAGCTAATGCTCCTACATCAGGCTCCCCATGTAAGAAAATTCATGACCTCCTGGTCATAAGTTTGGATAATTACTTCCTCCTGGATCCCAAATTTTATTTTGTAATCTTTCCTTGCTTGTCAATTGCTTTACTGCTGTTGTTATCTGCTGTTGTCCTCCAGGTTTCCATATTTTGTGCTGTAATGCTCCACTTGCTCTGCTCTCACAATATTTTGTTGTCTTTCTTTTGCTGCTTCTATTTTGTCTTACTGCTGCTGGTCTCTTCCGGGATTCTTTCGTCATCAGTCTTCTGATACTTTCAATCTCTCGATCCAATAAATTTCCCGGCTGTTGATTTATTGCTGCCTGCTGAGCTAAGACGGCTTGCTCAGTTTTTAGTTTCTCTATCTGTACTATCACTTGCTGACTTCTTGTTTCTTTGCTTGTCTCTGTTCTGACTACCACTCGATCATCCATGCCATCTTGTCTTCTGGAACAGAAAACTTCTTCTCCCTTCATTTGACTGCTCAACTGAGTCAAATATTCTCCAGTACCTGCAACAATACCTGCATTCACAAAACACTTGTTAGAATAAAAATCATAAGGCCTCAGTGCCTTACTTCCCACTGCCATCACTTCAGTATGCTGATCCCAATCATTCTTGAGACTATCAGTTAGTCTCTCCTTGACGTCATCTTCTCCAAGAATGCCTCTGTGTTCTAGTTCATAAAAATGAACCTCTTTATTTCCATTCATCTCTGTCTTTATATTCTGAACACTTACCCTCTGTGTTTCTAGTCTCTGCTCTAGAACACTTAACTCATGCCATAAACCTGTCATCTCCTTTGAGAAACTTTCTGTGCAATCTTCAATACTTCCATAAGCCAAGCTTTTTATTGTCACCATCTCTTCATCTGTCATCAGAACATAATTCTGATCCTCAACTTCTGCAATAAAATCAGTTATCTGTCCATCACTTAATAAAAACAATTTGTCATATATCATCCCTGCATTCATATACAACTCTTCATTTTGAAAATTACAAGTTTCAACAGTCTCAACTGTTGGTTCATATACCAGCTCTTCAAGCTGAATCTCCTTTTCATTCACATGAACATCCTGTGCTGTAACAGCAAAAGCATCACTGCTTTCTTCTTCAGAGTACTTATCTCCTGAAAGACTCCTTTCCACACTTGTGACAGCTTCACAAGATTTCGCATCCTCCTTAACACCTGTAACCACATCAAAATTATCAGCTACAAAAATACAAGAGTTCACGTTATTCAGCTGATCTGGATCTACCCAATAACTCAAGAAATCATCAATGATCTCCTCCTATGTTTCATCAATAGAAACCTCCTCTTCCAACTCAGCTGCTCTGAGTTGCATACATCTCAAATGTACGTCCATCATCTGCTCGAGTTTCCTCTGGCAATACTTCATATCTTCACCAGCTCTTGACCAATCATCAGCTGGTCTTTCTCATTCTGCCCCAACATTCTGAGTAGACTCCTTCGTCTTCATCTCCTCCTGAGATCTTGCTATCTCAGCATCGATCTGAACCGTCTTTAGATTCAATTCTCTCTCCTGAACAAACTCTAAAGCTTGCTCATCTCCCTGTACTTTACCTGCAAACATACACAACTTATCAGTTTTAAAATCACAAGACTTTTCAGTCTCGACTGCTTCCTCCAACACATCCTTCTGAACAAATCTGCATGTGGAATCTTCAAATTCCAACTCTGGCTCAAGAACTCTAAGTTCCTTTTTCAACAAGGCAATCACAATTTGCCTCAACCTCCTCTGCAATTGTCGCCAAATCACTCTCTTTCCCTTCAGTGGAAAGATCCATCCTCTTTTCTGATCTTCCTGCTCTTGCAGCCATTCTTCTAGTACCTGCAATTATACCTTCATTACTGCAATTTCTCTTTCTCGAACTTCTGCAGTCATCTCATCTCTGTGGCATTCCTCTGAACCTCTTCTCTGATCCTCCATGATCATCTTCTCCATGAGTTGCACTAGCCTCAGCAACAAGCTCTCTTGTCTTGCCGCCACTTACCTCACCAAGCTCTCCTCACTCAGTCTTTTGGTAAGTACTTTGGTTCACTGCCTCTGGAACCCTTTGAGCACTCTCCCCTGCTCTCTCTCTAGGCTATCTCTTCAACTCTCCTTCTTCTTCAAGACACTGCAATGGTCCTCCTTATCTAGCCTTTAGCTGAATGCCAGGTTCACTGCCATCATCTTGTCTGCAACCATAAACTTCAATCATAAATTTCAAATCAAGAAATCATCTCACCTTTAAGATTGTGCCCGATCTTGTCCTCCTTTCGTTTCTGCCTTCCTGTTCGCTGCATTTGTGTAGCTTGCATATCAAATTTAAAAATCTGATCTTCCTTCAATCATTCATCATACATTCAAAGAAACACAATTTAGTTTTCAACAAAACCTTCTGTCCTCAAACACCTTTTCAATTTCAACAGAGCCAAGCTCTGATACCAAAATTTGATGCAGACCTAGGCCTGCATCATCCAGGATCCCCAACATTCATGTATATAAAACATGCGCCCCAAACTATTCCTCAATTCAACTTCAATTTATAGCAAATTCACACTTAAATTTGCAAAAGCTTGTTTATTATGGTTATAATCTCATCCTTTTAAAAAAACCCATGCTTGGAATCAAACCCAACTTCATGAACTCAAATACTTTCAAACAAAACCAATTCCAAGACAATTTCAAACCATTTCATTCATTAGGCAATTTCACACTCTTCCTAAAAGCTTCATCTTAACAATCATTTCATTATGATTGAAAAATCACACAACCACTCTTACAAATTGAAGCTAATACCCATTTCTTCATCTCTTTAATGGTTTATGAAAACCATATTCATTTCTTCGTGATCAAACATTCGAAAGTTTATCAACCAATCCAATACTCTCATTATATATGATCGGATTCAGTTAAAGAGTGCGCCCTTTTAATATTCAACCTGGCAACTTATTTAGACCCCAATGTTTAATTCCCATACATTTGCCAATTAACTTTAAATACATTACTTTTGGTTTTAAACATCAAATTGCTCACTCAGATTTCATTTCATTTATTCCCAACCCGTTCGAATTTTGGCAATGTATCAACCTCTGGACCGCCTTCAATTTCTGGACTACATCATCAATCTTTTGAATTACGCCTCCTCTGATGTTGTGGATTTCTTCCACGAATTTAATTACAGTTAGACTAGTCTTCGTTCTGCGTCCACGTTAACAGTTTAATGAAACCGATACATATCTATTTAATTCAACAAACGTTCTTTCATATACCTGTATCTCTGCGCTCAGACTGTCACCATGATCACAATAAAAATGTATTTAATTCAACGATTATCACTTAATTTAACAACACCAAGGATGTGAATTCAAAATTGAATTTCATAACTGGTTTCGCTGCAAATACTGCCACCGTTTCATTTCAAACCATACGTTATGTTCTCATTTAAAACATCTCTCATTCCATTATTAAATCGACTCACCATTCCAGTTTTAATTCTGGTTCCTCGCCTCCACAGATCGATTTTAATATTGCGCTATGGTACTTATGCCATCGATTTGCTGTGATACGCATGGTGTGTAGCTCAATGAGCTTTTCTTCCCTTGGCTTTGTTTTCCAATCATTCCAATCAATTGGCCCTTTATAATTATTACTGAAGGCTTACAACCTTGGCTATTCAAGCCTATTCTCAATCTATCCCACACTCGAACTTTTGAAGTCTACCTCTCCATTTTCCTTTGAGGCCTTCTAATTTATACAAATTAAAAATGCACTAAATTGAGCTCTATCCCTTTAAAATCTCAACAAATCCCTAAATCTCTCAACATCCCTAAAAGATAGATTTTTATCCCTAAAACTTAGAAACTAATTCCAACTTAGGCTCCATCATTAATTCTAAATTATCTTGAAACTAATTTCTCTCATGTTTCCAGGAATTTGGAAACATTTACAAATTCTCACAAATAATTAATTAAAATATAATTAATCACTCAAAATAATATTAATATTTACATGAAATTTAATATTTCTTCAAAACATGAAAACCCCTAGCTTAAATAAAATACAAGGTGTTTTTCGGAGCTAATGCTCCTGCATCAATCTATATTACAGTCATTATCAATTTGGCATTTTTGAAACTCTCCTTCGTTGTTCAAAAAGTGATAAATCTGTTCATCTTCTGAGAAAATTTGCCAGTATTTTACATTATCTGGGACAATAGGTCTATGTTTGATTTTAATAGTGTATTTTTTTATTGGTGAAAATGGAAGTTTGCAAGTGCTGGAAAAATTTTCTAAACAATGGGCTTGTAGATTCTGTTTCCTAGGAATAATGGAAAACTTGCTTTCTAACAAATATTCAACCAGATCTTTTGCTGTGTCCCTGTATCTGACCAATCTAGGATTGTGAACAGAGTATTCTGCATTTATTTTTTTGATAACTAACTATGAATCTCCCATGATCAGTATTCTTTGACCTCCCAATTTTCTAATGATTTGAATAACTAAGATTAAAGCCTCATATTCAGCCATGTTATTGGTGCATTTGAAATTCAATCTAAAGGCATGCCCTTGGGAATGGCTAGTTTCAATGTTGGTGATCCACACACCAGCTCTAGCTCCTAATTTATTCACTAAACCATCAAAATCTAAATGCCATAAAGCTTCATGACCAGTGTAATCCTCCATTATTTTAGGTTTTATATCAGTGAGTTCAGTTTGGATATTATTATGGTAAGAGTTACAAAGAATAAAGGAATCAAGATCAGTGGGAGTTGAATATATTGGATAATTGGTAGGTCTTTCAGCATTGTTGATCATGAACTTCATTAAATATTCTCTGTAAAGCTTTTTGGGTTGTCCAAATACCGAGATAGTGGCATAAATCATGTCAAGATGTAGAGATACCTGCAACTTTGCTCCCCATGAGCAAGAAAGAAGCATGCCATACTTTGGCGGGATATCATCTACCACACCATCCATGATCATGCTTTTACCAAGATATTGGACCAAATTGACACACAAATATTTAATCAATCCTATGCATTGGACATTATATGAATCAAAAGAGAATAAATCTTTATATGGCCAGGTTATGTCTAGATTCGAATTTTTCATTATTGCTTTGGGCATTAGATTATGGGAAGCTCCAGTATATAGCATTGAATTATGTAATATCTGATCATGGATAGTAAGACTTAAGTAAAATGGAGGTACTGAACCATCTGAATGCTTACCATCTACATTGGGACCAAATATTAATTCAGGTCTATCATCACTCATATTAATTGTATCCTCATGTTCATTTACATTCAATGTTTCAGTAATAGTAGATCTATACAAGTCATTTTTAGCCAATTCAGTTAAGGGAATGGCTATCTTCAACTTAGATATTTCAGATTGAAAATTAAATGCTGACTGAGATTTGATAGCTTGAATTAATTCATCTTTTGGAATTATTGTTTGGGATGATTTTTCTTGAGTTTCAGCAATTGTTTTACTGTTTCCAGTTTGAGTATGTTGATTACTACTGTCTGTATTTCTTTTTTCAAAGGTAGTTTGAGTAGAAGCATAAGCTTTATCAGTTTTTGAACTATCAGCCAAACGCTTTGTTTGAGTGTTATTTTTAGAACTTGCTGATTTAGAATCATTAGAAGTTTTCTTGGGATCTGGGATGGTTGTTTTCACTGAATTAGATGATTGAACGGTTTAATTAGTGATATCAACAATCTTTGGACTTGAGGGATTGGATTTTTGTTTATTCTCTCTAGGGATAATTTGCAAAACTTTGTTTTTTGGAGCTTCATCCTTATTTTTATTCTGGTTTGAAGCAGATGTTTTGTTAGAAGGATCATTGGTTTTCTTGCTTCGAAGGTTATATTGACTATGAATTTCGTTTATAGCAGAATCATAACCTTGTTTAAAATCAAAATATTCATTAGAGTCTAGTCTGAGTTGTTGAAGCTCAACTATTTCTAAATCTTCTTGTGTGAGGAAAATGGTATTGCTTTCATCTATCCCCATCACTATGTTAATGTCTTCCTCTTCATCATGATCACGAGAAATTTCAACATAGTTCTCTTGAAATGGGGTTCTTATGTTCTGATCTGGAGCAGCCTCTTTAGCTCTAGGATTGTTGAAGAAAATACATAACGAAGGGGTGTCAGAGTTCATCAAGAGGTTTAAAAAATTGTATTTGAGCCTTCTTGCTGATATGAAACCTCATCAAACCGCTGCTAAAGTTGTTTTCATAGCCGCTTTTGACTTAGAATTCAGTTTCTCTTTGAGAGAAAGAAAGCCTGCCACCCTGGATGATGCTCAAATAGATGAACTAGAGTTGGAGGCAAATTTTTCCTCCACTGGTAAATCAAAGGGAAAAGCTGAAGAGGATACTAGAAGAAGGGGCAAAGAGGAGGTATCTACCTCTAATCAGGACCGAGACTCAGAAAGAATGGAAGAAATGAACAAAATTATCAAGAACATTTATAGTCAGCTGGGTAAACTTGATTTGGGGGCCAATAATTCAAACTCCAAGAATTTACATAATGCTCCAAGCAGGGGTTATAATCCCCAGTATAGGAAACCACCCCTGCAAATATTACAAAAAGAATGGAAGGAGCAACAAGATCAAGTACCACACCCATTGTACTTGGAGGGTCCAGTAGATAACCCTGCTGAAGATGCTGCCTATGAGGTAGAGGATGCAAATCTTGCTTTTTCAAATAATGATGAGGGAAAATTCCCATTGCAAGATAGTGATGGAACCGAGTTCTCATTACAAGAAGAGGAAAAAGCTAGAGACACAGAAGACTCAGAAATTGATTACTGTTGTAAACAATTTTCTGATTTCATGCAAGCACAATTCAATAGAAAATATGATCTCAGATCCTCTAGAAAGAGGACTCGTACTCAAGACCAAGAAGAAGAAGCACCACTTCAGAAGGATGCACCTGCTCAGAAGGAATCAACAGTGCAGAAAGTCACAGACAAGGGTAAGAGTCCTCTAAACAAACCTTTGCAGTCTAATGATCAAATTCCTTCTTCTTCAAAAGTAGTCACTTCCCCTAATGCCAAATTTGTGTCAAAAGAAGCCAAACCCTCAGCTGAAAATAAAGAGTCAAAAGAGGTTGTAATAGAAAAGTCCCCTTCTGCTTTTAGTCTGCAAAAGGAACTTGAGAAAGTCAAAATCCCAGTCCCCTTGACTGAATTGTTGAAAAAACCAGCATACCAATCTCAAGTCACCTCTTTCATGCTCCCTCCAGAAGCAGCACTCATCCCAGATATTCTCAACCTTCAAGAAGAAAGACCCATGGTTGTATTTGGCCCACATGTCGAGGAGATAGATCCCTCTACTCCTCCCTTCTATGTGTCTCTAGTGATTCATGACCTGCTATTACATAACTGTATGCTAGATTCTGGGGCTTCCCATAATCTTATGCCTCTGTCAGTCATGGAACAACTAGGATTACAAATCACCCGTCCATACAAAGACCTCTATTCATTTGATTCCAAAAGAGTTAAATGCCTAGGGATGATTAAGGATTTGGTAGTCAATTTGGCCCAAATACCAGCAAAAAGTGTGGTAATGGACATCGTGGTGGCCGACATCCCAGCTCGCTTTGGCATGATGCTATCAAGGTCCTGGGGAACAAAAATTGGCAGGTCAATCAAGCTAGATCTAACATATGCCACTATCCCAGTTTTCGGGGGTCGGGAGAGGAGGTTGTACAGGGAAACCCGATTTGTCAAGATGGTTACTAAGGCTGACAGCTCTGTATATTCACCAGTCTATAGTAAAGAAGGAGATTTCTCATGCTTGATGCTGGAACAAGATCAAGATTATGCTAATGAACCATCCTTCTGCCAGATTCAGACTGAGCAGTCCTTAGAGAGCCATGATGCAGGAATCTAGGCACTTCATTTTGATGGAGCAAATTAAAGAGAAGGTAATGGGGCTGGAGTGCTATTGATTTCTCCTGCAGGAAAATGGATCCCACTGTCTTTCAAACTAGAATATGAAGCCACCAACAATGTGGCTGAATATGAAGCACTTATATTAGGATTACAAACAGCCAAGAGAATGAATATAAAAATTTTAAAAGTTCTAGGAGATTCAGAACTGGTGGTCAGACAAGTCAGGAATCAATGTCAAACCAAACATCCTCGGTTGAGGTCTTACAGGAATGAAGTGTGGGACATAGAGGAGAAATTTTTCTTAGCATTTAATATCCAATTCATGCCCCGAGAACAGAATAGGATGGCAGGTTCTCTTGCTGTGGCTGCTAGTACATTTCGTCCACCTCAGAACCCTCTCTTGAGGTATGAAATTGAGGTACGTTATCGACCATCTATTCCAGATAACATCAAGCACTGGCAGGAATTTGAGGATGAAGAACAAATGAAGAGATTCCTAGAAACAGTTGGGGAGTTCTCTAATATGGAGATTGATGATTGTGAAGATGAGAAGTCTAAAAATACTTCAGAGAGTAATTGGGAGGAGAAAATGGCAGGTAGTAAAGCGTTGCAATTGAAGGGAAACGTGATACCTAGAGGTTTGGTTCCTCTAGAAAGATTATTTGACAAGAACGATGTCCCATTGCAGCCTAGTAAAGTGGTAGAAGAAAATCAGGTGGAAGACCTGAATCTGGGTACTGATGCTGACCCCAAAATTGTGAAATTATCCAAGAAAGTACCGGAAGAATACAAGGAGCTATACCTGAAATTATTTCAGTCTTATAAGGATGTGTTTGCATGGTCTTATCAGGACCTAAAAAATTTTGACATCAGCATAATGTAGCATATGACTCCACTAAAGGGGGATGCAAAACCTCATAAGCAGAAGCTTAGGAAAATAAATCCTCTGTTGCTTCCCTCCATTGAGAAAGAAATTAAGAAACTGTTAAAGGCCAAAATAATTGTGCCATTGAGGTACTCCGAATGGGTGGCGAACTTGGTTCCTGTCTGAAAAAAGAATGGAGAAATAAGGATATGTGTTGATTTCAGAAACTTAAATAGAGCATCCTTAAAGGATAACTATCCACTACCCAAGATGGATCACATTCTGCAGAAAGTGGTTGGAGCTTCTAGGATGTCAATGATGGACGGATTTTCTGGTTATAATCAGGTGGTTGTACTTCCAGAAGATCAGAAGAAGACTGCTTTCACCACGCCATGGGGTACATTTATGTATGCCAGGATGCCTTTTGGGTTGATTAATGCAGGGGCCACTTTTCAAAGGGCCATAGACATTGCCTTTGTTGGGGAGAAGGATAAGTTCTTCATCGTCTACCTTGACGATATCACTGTGTTTTCAAAGGATGATACTGAACACATTGAGCATTTGCGTAGAACTTTTGAGAAATGCAGAAGGTATGGTATTTCTCTCAATCCACAAAAGTCTTTATTTGCATTAGAAGAAGGCAAGCTTTTGGGCCATATTGTGACTAAAGATGGGGTGAAAATAGATCCTAAAAGAGTAGAGGTTATAAATGGTATTTCTTTCCCCAGAAATAAGAAGGAAGTGCAGGTATTCCTGGGGCGTATCAATTTTCTAAGAAGGTTTATCCCTAACTATGATGAGATATTTAGGCATATAACAGACATGCTAAAGAAGAATAATGAGGTAATGTGGTCCTAGGAATCAAGGGAAGCATTTATCAGGATAAAGAATGATTTTGCAGAAGCCCATGTGCTAGCTGGGCCAGATTATGCCAAACCATTTATGATCTTTTCATTTGCATCACCTCATACAGTAGCAGGAATTTTATTGCAGAAAAACGAAGAAGGGTATGAGCAGCCTATTGCCTTCTTCAGTCAGGTGCTTCGTGATGCAGAATTGAAATATAACATATTGGAGAAGCAGGCATATGCCCTAATAAAATCCCTTAAAGCATTCTACATGTATGTTTTGCAGTCCCACGTCACTGCATTTGTGCCTACAGCAGCTGTAAAAGATATTCTTATTCAAGGAGACAGCGAAGGAAAAAGGGGAAGGTGGATTGCCAAAATACAGGAGTATGATCTAGATATCCATCCTACCAAACTGATCAAAGGAAAAGGGTTAGCTAAAATCTTATCAGAATCAAACTACCAGGCCCTGGGCATAAATCTGTCTATGATAGCAAGTGGGGAGTCTGAGAAAGATAAAGAGCAGCCAGGAGTGGAGAGAGTTACTCAGAAAGCACACATAAAGTACCTCACCAGTCAGTGGTACAAAGAGATAGTAGAATATCTCCTCACACTCAGCAGCCCTCCAAGCTGTGATAAGGCTAAATACAGATCCCTAAGGTTGAAATCACAAAAGTACATAGTCGTAAATGGCCGGCTATATTGGCGAGATCCCTCAAGTATCCTACTCCTGTGTATCACAGAAGATGAGATAGAGAGTATAATGGCTGAATTTCATGAGGGAATCTGTGGAGGACATTACAGCTGGAGGGCCACTACTCAAAAAATCCTAAAGGTTGGTTTTTATTGGCCCAAGATTTTTGGAGATGTTTTTGCTCAAGTTAGAGCATGTGAGAAATGTCAGAAATTTGCTGAAAGGCAGAAGTTGGCACCTCTGCCCATGATTCCTGTGCACGTAGATGAACCATTCAGACAGTGGGGAATTGATTTTATAGGTGAAATACATCCCCCATCAAGTGGTCAACATAAGTGGATTTTAACGGCCACTGATTATTTCACCAAATGGGTGGAAGCCATACCCGCGAGGAATGCAACAGATACTGTGATCATAAAGTTCATGGAAGAAAACATCATATCCAGGTTTGGCTGCCCTGCCAGAATAGTGACTGATAATTCACAGGCCTTCAAGTCTACAAAGTTTTTAAGCTTCTGTCAGCAGTATAACATCACACTAAGTCACTCTACAGCCTATTATCCACAGGGAAATGGCTTGGCAGAGTCTTCTAATAAAACCCTGGTAAGGGCACTGAAGAAGGCTATAAATGAGAATTAGAAAAATTGGGATTCCCAATTGAAATTTGCTCTATGGGCCAATAGAATTACTAGCAAGATAGCAACTGGGAAATCCCCATATGAATTGGTATATGGGAGGGCATTAGTATTCCCTATTCAATTAGCCCTACCAGTAGCCCGATTCATGCAGGAAAGTTAAGAAGAAATTGATGATATGATCAGGAGAATAAACCAACTGGTGGAATTGGAAGAAACACGCAATCAAGTGAATCAAAGGCTAACAGAGTATCAGGAGAAGATGAAACACCTTTTTTATCAGCATTCCAAGGACAGGAAGTTGTAGATTGATGATTTTGTGCTCAGATGGGATATCCGAAGAGCTGAAAAAGGTAAACATGGCAAATTCGACCCCCTCTGGTTCGGCCCCTTTAAAATTGTGGAACAGGGAGGTAATAATACTTTCATGTTGGAGAATTTAACCTCCTATTAAATTTTTGGGATAAGCCATCCCATTTGAACCCTTTATAATCCCTTTGTTTGGCCTAAATAATCCTCTTGCTTCCTGTCGTTGCCATTCTCTACCTCAAAATTGCATAAAAGGGCCGTAAACATTATTTGAAAATATGTTCAAGGCCTAGAACCTTTCGACCAAACCACTACACCTTTCCTCCACGTAGCTCAGTGCTAGAACCGAGCGCAAAAGCACTAGTCGCTTATCAACCAAATGACCGGGCGCAATATTAACCATCGATCCTTGCAGATCAGATGGTCTCCGCAAATCAACGTTGTGCCCATGGCCCATTCCGCTCACAGTTCTGGTAATATTTCCACCGTCCGATTAACTTGCAGATCAATAGTCAGAAGCCTGCTTACCCTTGTGGTCCCCGCCCCGCATCCACTGTTTGAAACCTGCCGGTTTTCATCGCACCACTTTTCAAATATGGGTGGTATTTCTCAAATCAGAGTGATGCCATACATCATCTGCTGTGTGCCTCCACGTATGGCCCAAAAACCACCATTCATCGCACGTTATAGTTTGGCAGCGGACGTGGCGCGATATGTGCATGAACCGTCCGATCTAAAGCTCTTCATCCGACGGTCGCCGCGCTCCGAAGCTGCACGAGTTTTAATCCATGAAAAATACACCCCTGGCCCACTTTCCATCACCTCTGACGCTTTTTCAACCGTCGATCTCCTTCTGAGATCGGACGGTCCGGATTTGATCGCCCCCACCTTTTATCGGTCCCACCGTTAGCACTCCACATCATCCTTTCCACATAGTCTTTCGTACGTCCACCCATCACCGTTCCACGTGTTCATCACTTTTTTCCTCCACCATTTATATATTCCATTCATAATTCATATTTTAATATTTTGCGTCAAAACCTTTCGTTAGTCCATTCACCATCGCTACGCTGCATTTCCACCACCCTGCATCGTTCCACCGTTTCACCATGTCTGCAGCACCATTTCCATTGACCTCGCCACATTCACCATCCCTGTGCCCGGTTTTTCTAACAAGTTTGCGGATCTTGCAGGGTTTTAGCAATGGAAAACTGTTATAATTTGCAGTCTTGATTGCAGTAGCAGAGCACATGAAAGGACTATTCTTCAGAAGCTGCAATAATGAAGAAAAGTCCAGGAAGCCGTTATGATAAGACCTCCATTGAAGAAGTAGGGTTAAATTCTACCAAACCCTCTAGAGTCATTCGAATGCAAAGATCGCACAGATCTAGACATAAATATCACAGGCAAAGAGTATCAGTGGGAGGTAGAGAATTAAAGGCATGTAGTTGAAGATTTTGGAGCCTGAGCCTACCTTTTGAAGGCAGAGTAATAGGTCGAAGATCTTTTAGATCACTCAAAATATTCATGTACAGAAAAAAATACTCTCAAGGTTTTATTTCAGCAGAGTTTTCTCTTCAGGAAAGGACGAAATGTCCATGTGATTTTAATTCTATGTCGTGTTCCTGAAGAGACTTTTATCCAGTGCAATTACTTCAGAAAGCCGGTAGCAAAGTACCTACAGCACTACAGAGCCGTTAAACATTATGGGTGGGCAATTTTTCACCATTTTGTTTTAATGAGACAATTAAATGTTCATCACCTACTCCCTTATGGAGCTTTCTTTCCCTCCTATAAAGCTCCCGAAGAAAAAATGATTTAGGGTTCCAGATTTTATCAGAAAATTATGCAGTGAAAGGCCTTTTGTATACATTTTATAAAATTCTTGTATGAAGGCTCAGAGCCCATAGGGTCTCAGTGAGGAGGAGTTCCATCTATTAAAGAGGATTCTGGTCTTTGGTATTTCACAGTCTGTAACTTTCTTTATTGTGCTATTTTAATATATCATTTCATTTCATCCATCTGTCTTGTATCATGTTTTGGAATGCGAGTGGCTCACTGATTTTTGGTATGGATTTATCCTAGTTGATACCCATTCTTGGATTATTCAATCGCTTTAAATATGGCTCATGCATGATATTATGTTCCATTATTTAGCTAAACCATACTTCTGCTATATTAGTTTCTTTGGGAGGGTGCTTTTAAAATGTTATTGTCATGTATGGATTCTTAGATTGGTAAGCCCATGCATGGTGGTATTGTATATCTGGGTATCAGCTCAATGTTAGCTAAGATCTCCTCAATATTTCATTCACCACATACACTTTCTGATAACTTATTTCTGTGATGTATTTCTGAATCGGCCCTCTTTGTAGTAAGCTGTCTCTGAATTGTCTGTTTCTTTTACATTGGAGTTTTGCATGTTGTCTCTGTGACATTCCTATCTCTGTATCAGTTTCTGAAGGTCTTGATCCCATTCAGATTAATATTCCTTGTTTTACAAGAGATAGCATGAGATCTTTTTATTGATAATTCTACCTGTTATACCATATGCTCCTTGCTATGTAAGATGTCCTAGGCACTAATCTATCACAACTCTAGGCTGTCTCTAGAAGCGAAAACACATTGGAGGGTTGCCCACTCATATTGAGGAAGCTGAGGGAAACAACGATGTTATTTATAGAGTTGATCTAGTACCTCATGTAGAGGGAAGAGGAGCTCTTGATCCAACTAGAGGGATTGTTGCAGCTTTGCAAGGAAGTCCCCAGGATCTCATACATGGAGGTCCAAGCACAATACAAAAGAAGCATGATTTTACAGCATTGTAGATGGAAGGAGGAGGAAGGGAGGAAGAGCAGCATCTTGTGATGAGAGGCACACACCTTCTCTATTTTAGAGAGCTAGTGCAAAGAGGAGGCAGATAGTATTTCACTGTGACAGCAAGGGCAAGGTTTCCCAACCGTATGCACAGTCCACTCTTAACATTGATGTCTCACTACATATAAGCATTCCACCAAGGAGGCTACCGGATCTATCATTGATGAGAGACATTTTTTCTTTGGATTCACTGCTCTTGGATTATGGAGAGGTGAAGAGTTGGAGGAGAACTTTGGCATGGGGGATGTCAAAGTAGCAGACAACAGTAGGAGGAGAGCTTCACATGCCAGATCACCAGCGCTCTCTCTAAGGAGGATTGATCCTTATTGGAGATCTCGGCTCTTGGTAGTGTAATCCAAGGATCTTGATGCATGCATGATTCTTGATGACCCGGATGGAGATGATAGATACATGGTAGATGATATGGTCATCTATTCACATGGAAGAGTCTTCTTGACTAGAGATTATAGTCTCAAGGAGAAGTTGTTGCATGCAACATATGAGGACTTCTTTTCCTTGCATTTTGATGCATATATTTCCTTGGCAGAGGAGTTCATTTGGGAGGGCATTCATCAAGACATATTTCTGCATATGGAGAGATGCATAGCCAAGATGATGATGGTGAGGATGTCACAACCACCTTCCTAGTCATTGGGAGTAAGGGATCATTTTCAATTGAGCCATTTCAGCTCAAGTCCTCAAGTACACAATGGAGGCTGTACAATTTCACCTTATGTTTTGTATTTCATGTTTTCTTATGAGAAGCATATTGTCACAAGGAGGATTATTTCTTCTTGTCTATTGTATGATGATGCACTTGAAGCCATTTGTAGCATAGATATTGGCTATCTCATTGGTGGTTTGTGGGAGAGGCCACATGATTTTTGGTGTGCACCATTGACACCCTTTTGTACTTTCTTTTTCACATCTTGTAGGATGATTGTGGCAGCAAAAAAGTGGTTGGGAAAGAACTTGTATTTGTTTGATTTGATGCAGGTAAGGGATGCACTGCAATGGTTCCTTGTATGGGACCTTGATCCACTTTCCGGATGTCATTTGGCAACTTTTTATTATTGTACTATGCTTCCATGTGTTTCCGATATGTTTATGGGGAACTTTTATTAGAGAGTGGGCTTGAGATTGAGGATTCCCGTTGGGAGCATGATTCTCCTTACTATACATGTTGTACAATTTAGGAAGAAACATGGGCCAACCATGATTGCCACGTTACATTTATTTTCTTCTTATGGGACAAACCACTTGGAGAGCTTGAGGAGGCATTCCATGGATCATGAGAAAATGGAGGAGTTAGCACAATTAACTCTTTTCCCTTTGAGGATGAAGGGAGAATCATCTATGAGCCACTCCATTTATATGAGAAAAACATATGGTAAGAGGATTGTTGAATTTCATAGTGATTTTTCTATATATATGCATCTCTTAACCATATATGTGCAGGGATTTTCTCAAAGGAGGGATATTCTTCCTTCTAGATTTGATGGTCTACATAAGGCCATTGGGGATGATCACTCCCTAAGAGGATATGGGGAGGAGATTGCTCATGGAGAATTTACTCACAATGCACACTACATACTTCACTTTCTCCAGATTTGTGAGGAGACCGGGGTAGCAAGAAAATGGTGGGGAGGCCACCCATCATTTTATTTTCTATGGCAGTGGAGAGTCAAACTGCATTGGCTACATTTTAGGGACCATTTTCCTTCTCCTTTACTTCACATGGAAGTCAGCATGATTCTCCTTATGGTTCCCTTGATTGATATTGCTAGAGCTTTCCTTGGGAGCATGATTAGAGGAGAGACACATTGGGTGGATGTGTCCTTGGAGGGAGAAAACTCCCACACACTTTGCACTACATGTTCTAGAGGGAGCATGGGAGATGGTATGGCCACTATAGTGGCTCATTTGTCTCCCTATGAGGTGAGCCATATGAGGAATATGATGCCATATGATTATGACTTCCAACTCATCACATATGAGATGATTAGGGCTAACATGTTTCATAACGTTGGAGGAGAGTTCCCTAGAGGTCTAATCCCCATCTTTCCACTTGAGGGCAATATCATTTCAGCCCAAGATTAGCATACACTAGACACTTATCCCAAGTGGATAGGAGGACAACATGGGGTAGGCTATTTTGTCTACTAGGATCAGATTTGCAGCCCACCTACATTGCCGGAGCCATAGGTGGAGGATGACTTTCAGGAGTTGCCATGTTGGGAGGTAACTCATTTTTCATGGATGATTGCTTGGGGGATGGAGGATCCACATGAGGAATATGTTCCTCAACACATCATAGACTCCATGTCTTGAGAGAAGGCTTTCCATTTTTGTCCTTGCATTTTCTTAAGGAAAAGAAACATTTGTGGGGGGAGGGGGGGGGGGGGGGGAACTGTGATATTCCAAAATTTTTCAGCAATAATTTGGAATATTAATTTTCACTGATTTCACCTAGGGGAGAATAAATGGGTAAGGAGGCCCATTCATAGTTATAATATCAATAAAATCCCTCATAGTATGAAATGGAATCATCATTGGAGCTGGTTTTCACACCCTCATGTGTGAACAGGGCTATTTGCAAGTAGACAAGGTCAAGTTTGACCAAGTCAACAACACTGGGATAAGAGGTGGAGAACACTTATAGAAGCAGTGTAGTATGGATGAGGAAAGGGTTATTTGGTGGAGGAAACCCTAAGAGGAGTGGGACCCATGGAGAGGGGATTTCACTTGTTTAAAAGGAGGGAAAGGCAACCATTGTTTCTCATGCTTGTATTATTCATCTCATTGTCTATTTTGACAATTGAGCATTCTTTGCTGTTTAGCAAGAATTGTTGGGGGAATTCCTCTTTAGGATTCCTTCTCTTTCTTGAGAGGTCTCTTTAGGGATTTTTATTCATTTTCCTCACATCCAAGCTTTAGGAAAAGCCTCCTCCATCAAGACAACATTATTTATACAACAGATTAATGTTGTGTTGCTGGGTGTTGCAGTGGGGGTTCAATACACCACCTTCATCAGCTATTTTAAGAGGAGGAGTCCCTCTTTCCTTTGAGATATCAGATTGGAGGAATTTTGGAGCATATTGAAAACTTTGGAATCAAGGCCAACTCATTTCCTAGCCCTACAATGCAGTTCCATCTAGTGGCTATGTTATTTTGAGAGGAGCATTTGCAGTGGGGCTCTTGAAGATTGTTGAAGGGTGAGATATTTGGTGAAGGGATCAGCCTTTCATCCTAAAGATCCATTGGAGGAGGAAATTTAAGTTTGGGTATCATTTAGAGCCATCTCCATCGAGTTCTATTTCTGAGTTGCCACTCCTACCCAGCAACTCCGACATTTTGCAGTTTTTGTATTTTATTGCCAATCCTTCTAGGATTGACATGAGGTAGTCTTTGGGAGCTGATATCTTCACTCCCAATGTTGTGTTGGGCCACATATTGATTTATCTATGTATTTGACATATGTATCATGCAGTTTCTCTATAAAACTGCATTTTCATAGCTTGAGCTTACATGTATAGCAGTGGTTTCATTATGATTCATGTACTTGTCTCTTGAGGCTAAGCATTGCCTATCTTGTATAACCTTTCCTCAAGATCTTGTATTCAGTTGTTGCTACTATTTCTTAATAATATGGCTACGGATTTCTATCATGTTTCTATGAGTTGAGCGTTGTTGTTGCACCATTATTGTGCCTGTTTATTGCTGGAGCTCTGACTTTAGAATATCTTGAGATATTCTCATTGTTGTAGCATTTTCCTGATTTGGGAATATTACATCCTTCTGCAAATGTTAATAAATATATGATGACATTTATTGATGACTACACAAGAATACGTTTGGTTTATTTATTCAAGAACAAATCTAAATCTTTTGAAACATTCAAGAACATTAATGCATGGATTGAAAATGATGCACAATCTCATATTGGCTCTCTTTGTATTGATAATGGAAAATAATATACTTGAAATGAATTTGAAAACTATCTTCTCTACCATGGGATCAAACATCAAACAACCATGCCTTATAATCCCCAATAGAATGGAGTAGCTGAAATAATGAATAAGACAATCTTAAATATGGTCTATTCAATGATGTTTTTCAATAATTTTAAGCTGATGTTTTGGGATGATGAAATTATATGTGTTGTGTAGATAAATAATAGGTGTCGATATCATGCTATAAAAAACAAGACTCCCTATGAAATGTGGAATGGCCACATTCCTTCGGCGATGCATCTCAATGTTTTTGGTTCCACCTATTATTCCTTGATACCTAAGGAGCATAGAAACAAACTTAGTGCAAGGAGTCAAAATGTATCTTCTTGGGATACTGAGATACCTCCAGAGCATACTGTCTCTATGATGAAGTGAATAAGAATTTTATAATATCTAGAGATGTGATATTTCTTGAACCTTGCAAGACTGACAATGTTGTTGTGTGGCAGCTTGATCACTTGGATACATTCATACATGCAAAGTATTTTCAAGAGTTTGGTAATGCGATAAAAAATCTTGAAGCGGGGATCCCATTACTGGATCAATATGTGGAATCTCCTTCTAAATCACTCTTCCCCCCTCATGAAGTTCCAACCACTAATCAAGATGACACTTTGAGTGATGTGATTGTCATAATTGGGAGGCTAAACCTTGATTCAGCCCCATCTCAGTCAACTAAGAAACTTGGCCCATCTCAGAAAGGTCCTCCAAAATGGATCACAAAGAAACTTGAAAGCGTTCTTCCTAATGAAGTTGGAAAGAAAGGAATGAGAAACTCAATTAGACACAATGGAGATGATGTTTCTTATGATTGTGAACTAAGTTGTTCTATATATTTTAGACCAACGTCCTTCAAAGAAGTCACTTCTCATGAGGAATGGAGAGAAGCGATGTAGAAAGAATATGATCCAGATTTATGCAGGAAAATAACAGAATAGACATGTAACCATAAATACAAATATGCAGTGGAAATAAAACTTCATTTCATTAATCTCAAAGAACTGAAATTTGCTTATAGACAGAATAGAAATAAACTATCTAGGGTGCTAGTAGCTTATCTCTGAGAAGATATGTGGCATATATAGGCCTTTGAACTGAGTTACAATGAGGCTCGAGGACCTATTTATTATTTAGAACAATGGAAAACCCTAAACATCCAAAACCCTAACCCTAGGAGATGAAGCACCAAAACTATGGGCCCCGTTTGGGTAAATTGGTGTATCAACTTCCCGGGGATGTAACTTTAGCATATGATCTCCATTTGACTCCCTCAATAGCTCATTAGAAATATATATCCGAGGAGTACAACTTTGGGTGCAAGCACAATCACTCTCATTTTTCCCAAAAAACTTCATTAAGGGCCTCAAAATGGCTCCGGAAGTTCACGACCCGAAAAACGGTCAAAAATAGTAAGTTGTGCTGAAACTAAAAAACTAAAAGAGACAATGGTGGGGCCCCAAGTGGAATAGGTGGGTGGCCACCAATATCCACCTAGATCATTCCTCCCCCTTTAGGAATCAATGGTCACCATTGCGTTGAGTTCCTCTATGAGACGAGGAAACTTCTGCTGAACTTGGTCCCTGGTGAACCAGTTGCCTTGGTGTAGGAGTTGGCCAAGTTTGACAACCAGATATAGTTGGATATTCTGTTGGAAAGTGTTCTTGATTTGCATGTCCATGATACAACCTGTGGTGGCCTGTTCCATGCAATCTGGGTTTAACTTTGTTGTTGTGAGTTGTTCTGCAATGTCAGAGGTGTCCAGTAGAGGTGGGAAGTAAGGACAAAGGCGGTCCACATTGAATACTGGTTGCAGACCAAGGAATGGTGGAATACTGAGCTTGAAGGAATTTCTCCCTACCGCCTTGGTGATGTTGTAAGACCCATATCAGAGCGGGCAAAGCTTGTGGTGGGGTCCACTAAGGCGCTCCTTCTACAAATGTAGCCACACTTTGTCACCCACCTAGAAGTTGTGTGGTACCCAATGTTGATCATGTCATTGCTTGTACTTAGCATTGGCTCTGTTCAATATGTCATGAGCTTGTTGGCAGATGTGCTTAATGTGCTCGATGAAGTTGTTCAATTTGTTAGCTTTAGACTAAACATGAACCAAATCATCCTGAGTAGCCACAAATGGCATGGCTACATCAATGTGACATAGTGGCTATAATCCCAAGCCCACCTAAAAGGGATTGTGGCCGCTTGAGCTGTGGAGAGCCCGATTATAACTGTGTTGTAGATAGGGAAGGCTCTCATCCCATGTGCATGGATTCTTTTAATTGTACATGCACAGAATGTGTACAATCATCCTGTTGACGACCTATGTCTTGCCATCAATTTGGAGATGGATAGATATGGACTTGGTGAGCTTAGTGTCCAACATTGACCAAAGGCTGGACCAAAATGTGCTGAGGAACCTGCTATTGTGTTTTGATATGATAGAATCTAGGATCTGAAAGTGCACCCAAACTCATTCAAAGAAGAGTTTAGCAGTGGCTTCTGCTATGATGTTCTTCTTGCAGGCCACCATAATTGCCATCTTCGAGAATCTATCGACGAACACGAAAAAAAAGTCATTTCCGTCCTTAGTAGAAGGAAGGCCTGACATGTAATCCATGGAGATGGATTCCCAAGGTCGAATAGGGGTAGGTAGCGGAGTATAGAGGCCTTGCTTCTTGATGATCAGTTTGGCAATGACATAAGTAGCGTAGGATCTGATGTACTTCTCGACATCTTGTTGAAGGTTCGGCCAATAGAAATACTTTTGCAGTACTACCACTATTTTCTCGACCCCAAAATGCCCAATGACTCGACTGTAGTGTGATTCCCATATCATCTTCACACACTCACTTGAAGGAACACAAAGGTGTCCTAGGTGACATAACAGTGCATCTTGGAGGTGAAATTTTGGAACTTGCGTACCCCCCAAGAGTGCCTTGTATGTGTTGCCAAATTCTAGATTGCTCTTGTAGAGAAGCATCCAATTAGAAGTATCGTTCCCACAAGAGTTGAGAATGGTGGTTAGGGCCACGATCGGTGGTCGACTAAGGAATTCTGTAACATTATTGGTGCTACCCTTCTTGTACTTGATGTTCAAATGAAACCGTTGCAAATATGTTGACCACTTTCGATGGTGATCATTCTGAAACTTCCCTTGTGTCTGTATGAACTATAGGGGTCGTTGGTCTATGTGGATGATTGTTTCCTTCCCGAAAATGTAATGCTTCCATTATCGACAAACCTACACAATGGAATACATTTCTTTGTCATAAGTGGGATACTTTCAAACTGTGCCAGATAATGTCTCACTGTGATATGCCACTAGATGCCCCTGTTGAGTAAGAACTACCCCAGTAGCATAGTAAGAGGCATCTATCTCGATCTCAAATGGTTTTTGCAAGTCTGGTAATGTGAGCACAGGGGCAGAACGAAGGCGATGTTTCAATTCTATGAACACCTTTTTTTTGAGATTCTGACCAAAAGAATTTTTCTCTCGCTCCTCCCTTGGCGACTTGACTTAAGGGCCAAGTGATATGAGAGAATCCCAACATGAACCCATGATAGAAATTAGCAAGACCCAAAAAGCTACAAAGCTCTGCTATAGTGGTTGGGGCTGGCCAGTCTCGAATGACTTGGATCTTGTTTGTATCCACATGCACCCTCGTTTCATCAATAATGTATCCCAGATATTGAACCTGGGTCATGCCAAAAGTGCACTTCTCTAAATTGGCACACAACTTGTGTTGCTATAGTGTTTGGAGGACTTGTCAGATGTGGTGGAGGTGCTTCCCAAGTCTGGTTGAAGATCAAAATTTCATCCAAGTACAATACTAAAAATGAGTTTGTGAATGGCCTCAAGATGTTGTACATCAACCTCATGAAGGTTGTGGGAGCATTCGTCAACCTGAAAGGCATGACCAACCATTCAAAAAGGCTCTCCTTAGCTTTGAAGGCATTCTTCCACACATCTGAGGGTTCAAAGGGTACTTGGTGATACCCAGACTTCAGGTCGATCTTGCTAAAATATTTTTCCCCTTTGAGTTGTTCTAGAAGGTCATCAATCAGTGGGATCAGGTACCTATTCCAGACAGTGATCTTGTTCAACACCCGATAGTCAATACAGAGTATCCAACTCCCATCCTTCTTATGTACTAACATGATCGGGCTTCCACAGGGCAATGAACTTGGCCATATGTGACCTTTCTGCAGTAGTTCTTGAATTTTCCTTTTGACTTCATCGTTCTCTAGACTAGAGCGCAGATAGATCGGTCCGTTGGGTAGTGGCGCAGCTGGGGTCAGATCAATGGGGTGCTTGACCTGACAGTGCAGAGGCACCCCTGTGGGTGAGGTGAAAATGTGTTCATACTCCTCCACAACCTTGTTCATTTGTTGTTGTCATGTATAGGAGCCATGTCTAAAGGTTTTGGCCATAATATTCTTCTTGCCCTGGGGGTGGATCATTAGGAAAACAAATTTCCTAGTTTGGGAAATGAGCTTACTGCATTGTTTTGTAGTAACCAAAGAGATAGTGGTAGGCGATGGTACCTCTGGTATCCTGTAAAAATTATTTCCCAAGGTAGCAATAAAAACACAAGGCTATGACTCATACATAGCATGTCGCTTCCACAAGTATGGTTGGCTTAATAATACGTCAGAAACATCAATAGGAGCAATGTTAAATAATACCTCATCCGTGAAGGGCTTGATGCTATTGTTACACAAAATTTTGTCACCGTCCCTGCAATCCATCACCCCACATATTGGAGGGTCATTCCTGTGACCTGTGAGCAGCAAACACCTTATTTTCATCCTTCTGCATAAGGACATCATTTCTCCTGTTGGACATTTCCTAAAAAAGCACACAAAAACCTATTTTTTGGCCTTGGCACGGGTAGCCAATTCACCCCTCGTGCCAATGTGGTAAATTTTCACTAGAGCCCGTGCCACCTGGTGCTCTATCTCAGTGTAGTGCCTGTGCCAACTTTTTTAGCAATTTTTTTTAACAAATAGAGGTAGAAGTTTCCTTCTAACCACCTTAGGGAGGAGCCACTGGAAGTGGTTAAGTTGATCAACAATGGATCTCCCTCTTTAGGTAGTGGTTTCCACCTCCCATGGAACACTCATTGAATATAGGTCTCCCTTCCATAATTATAGGGATCCTAACCTCTCCCTCTCCCTCTATATAAACAGGCCTTCTCCCTTTATGAAACCTAGTTGAACATATAGCCAATGAGCTTAACTTGGAGAAGAGATACTATAGCTGAGTAATTGCTATTGAGAAGGTAGAACCAAGGAGAATTCCGTAGAGAGAGTCCTGTTCGAATTCCCAACAAGCCTTTGTGAGATGTGCTCCACTTGAACCCCATTGGAGGAGACCGCAACCTCAAAGCTTGGTTGTACACTTCTTTTCATTTATTAATATACTCGACTATGGTGTTAGTTCCATCATTGTGTTATGTTGATTATCTGATGCAATTGATTTAGTCCTCTTTGACTAAATGATAGTTACAAATGTGAATTAGTATGTTGTATATCGTTGTTGTTTCTTGTGTGTGTGCAAGTGGCCGAGCGTGAAAGTGAGAGGACTGTGATATGTAAAACCGGGAGCGAGAGGCAACCACTCTTTCCGATGAAAACAACAGTGTAGGACCTCCGGTAAGTCATCTATCGAATCTCTGGTCATTAGTTAACTAGGAATCAATATCATAGCTTGTCTCATTTGTGGCTAGACCCACTCTAGGGCTAGTGGGATTGCCTTTATCCACAAAGGGGATTTACCTCACCAACAAATTAGCGAGTCCGCTGGGGATCAGTGTGAGTTTGTCTTTCATCGATGAGGTCTTCTTATTGGTATTTTCTTGCATTTTTTTCTTTTTCTGATTGTTCTGATAATGGTTAAGACCCTTGTTCAGCCCTAGAGGATCAGATCTGACCTCTGCCTTCCAAAATTTTCCTTTTACCTAAGTTAACTGGATTGGCGTGTTTTCTGGTCAGACAGTCGTGCTAACTGGCACTTGTTGCTAGTTTTTCACTCGTGCCATCCCTTGTTTGGCATTGATTACAGCGAAACAGACGCGCTGGTCCCTGTAGGTTTTAGGGTTTGTTTTTTTTTCAAGATTTTGGTCAGTGCTTGTGCTTCTGGGAGATTTTTTGACATGTTTTGAGTGCCTTGGGATTGTTTTTTTATTGTGAATAGCTTCCTTCCTTCAGTTTTTTGTCCGTTTCCTATCAGCATCATAGCCTTAGGGTTTTTAAGTGCTTTGGTATGCTGAGCCTGCTGTAGAATTATGGGTATTTTGTTTCATAGTCAACTTCATTCTTTGTTTGGTTGCATTCAACTCCTTTGATCCATTTGAGTGATTGCATTTGTTGAATGATTCTTGCCTCTTTCATTCAATTTTTCTTCTTGTCACACCAAGCATAGATCACACTACTTGCATGGGTCTATTTTGAAATATTTCTTTGATTTAAGAGATTACAACATTGGTTTGAGTTTTTCTTTTTTGTTTGCTTTTGGGTTGATTGAAATTGTTTCATTTCAACTCTCGCATTGACATTCTTGAACTAGTGTGTTGCATTGTTTTTCATGTCATTTAGTGCATTGTTTCCTCTATTACATTGAAAAATAAAAAATAAATTGTGCTCGCATTCTTGTTTGCATTGTGAAATTGAAAGTCTTTCGCATAACTAGCATTGGACAATTATAGGAAATATTTCTCATTTTCATTAGCTTGCATCAGATACTGTAGTGGATGCTTCTGTGTGTTCTCATTATTTTCTATCGCTTGAAAACTCCTAACTTTCTTGTAGATAGCTTTTCATCGAACGAAATGGTATTTTTTGGCATGTAGCTTGCATTTAAGGATTTTTGAGATCCAACATTTGGTAGGACCTTGGAATTGAAACGTAAATACAAGATCAACTTAAAATTTACTCAATTAACCTAAGGCAACTGTTGGGCCTCAAAACAGTCCATATTCTCACTCCATTATTCACCAATATCTTCACATTACTTCCATATTACCTTCATGTCACCTTCATTTCACCTCCACATCATTACATTTACCTCATCATTGGGTTATAACTATGCTTTTCCAAACTTTATTAATTCTTAACATTTTAAAGTGGATTTGTGGTTAAACTTTAGAAAATAATATGCTTATACTTATACCTAACAATTAGAATGAGTTTGTTGACATGTGTAGGTACAAAAGAAGCTTCCAAGGTATCTTTATGTGGCACTTTATAATAAAATTCGAATTTGAGGAGATCATGGACCTCATGGAGGATAGGGTTATGTGTCACCATTGGTTGAGATCTATATGTGAGTCAAAGGAGGGAATAGTGGATTTACATTTATGAGTTTGTTATCATAGCTTTTGTATAAATAGGTGTGTTATCTCCTTCATTTGTAATCTTCATTTGTAGTCTTAATCTTGATTTGTAATATTAAGTTGGTAGTGAGAAGTTAGATTGGAGAATCAATGTAATGGTTGCAATTGCAATTTGCAATTGATGATGAATAAGACGGAGCTTCTTTGATCCTCTACATTTGAATTTTCTTTTGGTGTGCTTGTGAATCCTTGGAAGGATCCCCATTTCCTAGCAAGTACACTTTTATTTTAGTAGGCTTTTCTTTTATGTTTTTTTGTGAATTTCATTAGATTGAATTATTAGGTTCATATGTTTGGAATATTAACGAATGACCTTTCATAAGAAAGTAATAATGTTTTCTTCAATGAATCTAATTTGTTATTTAATGTTTGATTTCATTAGTTTAAGTTTCTGATTTATATGCTTGAGATGTAAATGAATATTCTCTTGTATGAGAGCTTTAACATTTCATGCAATCAATGATAATTAGGTTTAAGTGCTTTAATTTCATTAGTTTTAATATTTTGTTGATTAAGATGATTAGAAATACTAAAGAACAACCTCATGTAAGGGAGCTTTGGTATTTCTTCACCTAGCTTAGTTTAGTTTGTCTCTAAGTCCATATATATTGGATGATCCTCGAAGTTTACTTACTCGGATTGATAGTAAATGAAACTATAATTTGCATCCGCATTTTAGATCAAAAATTTTGGCACCATTGCCGGGGAGGATGATTTAGAGATAGAATTAGGAAGTCGTTTTTATTGCAATTTATTTTTATGGACTAACTTGTGAAACCTGGTGACAATGGGATCTTCATAAAGGAGTTCAAGTTGAGATTTTTGGTTTTCCTTTTTATATTTAGTTAGTTTCAAATTTAGTTAAAAAAAAAACCCTCATTTCTTACTAACTCATCTACGGATGAGAAATGTGAAGATTGTTAAACATGTACTTCTTGGACAGCAAGGATAGTATTGACAACTAGTTTCAAAAGAACCTTGCGCTAAGAAGACATGTTACTCACATACTAGTAAATCATAAAGTAAAAATTTTAAATCTTGATGTGAGCATTTTCAAATTCTTAGTTTGTAGATGGCTTCACTGGAAGCATTCTTTTACCTAGGAAATAAATTAAAAAATCTTTCAAGAAAGTTAGATAGAATAAATTGGGAAAACAAAATGAGCTCGTTAGAAGTCGTTAGAAGTCGTTAGAGTTGTTATCGTTGGAAGTTTTTAGTCTTATTTTCAAAAATAAATAAAGAATAAATCATCATGAATAAATGAATAAATTCAGTGGCACAATAAGAGCTGCTTCATAATTGCATTTCTATATCTTGTTTATGTATCACGGGTAAGCCAGGAGCTTGATTATCAGAAATATTTGTCTTCTAAGAGTCTAAACACCCCCGCGAAATTGCAGAAAGAGTATATACAATGTGAGGTTTTATCACAAATCTTGATTGTGTTTATTATCCATCCATGCTAACTTGCAGAAATAAAATTAATTCAACAAATTAGCATGCTCTCTTCCTATGCTTTGAGCGATCAGGAAGATTAGAAAATCTATTGAATTATTTAAAAATAATAATAAAAAAAATTTGCTGGAAATTTAATTGCATATTTGCTATGGATCGTTTGAGTCCTAATAAAAAATTAAAAAAATCTTCTCTTGCATTATTCTCTTGTATTATTTCTAGGATAAGATTCAATTTTTTTTAGATTTCTAAAATATAAAACAACAAAATCATTTAAATTTTTTAAAAATAAATAAATAGCCATCCAAAACAAATCAACACATAGTTTTTTTTTAAACAAACAAAAATAAAACGTGCACCAAAAATTAAAACAAAATAAAGCATAGAACAAGAAGACACCAATAACCCTCATAGGGATTAGGGCATTAACCATTTTAGGGTTACAAATTTCAACAATAAAGTACATGTGGGCATTTACATTTTTTTTTAAAAAGAAAATGCAATTCGGAATCCACATGCGTTGGGCACTGGTCTCTAGATACATTTCGCAGAAAGCTCTATGCCAATTCCAAATTGGGGACTCGTTTCTAGGCCGCTTCATAAAATCATTCATAAAAAAAATGGAATTTTGGTTGCTTTGAGAATAGTTGATTTGGGTCTATTATGTACCAACTTTAACATATTGGGTATCCACCTAGGCATGCAGCAAGATTCCTGCTCGGAGAAGCCGAAGCCTTTGTTTCCACTCCATGCGTAGTCATGTTGTAACCTTCATGTGTCACCCTTTTTGATATTGTGATGAGTTTCAAGATGTCATGTTTCCTCTCTGTTAGTCATGACAGGTGTTGGCACCAGGCATGATCTGTAGATGTTTCAAATATATGTAGACCATCGCCCTATTGTTTGATGTGCAACCACAGTGGCCTCATGGGCTTTCAAATTATTCAAGAAAATATCCCTGTATTGATTGCATAGAGTACACCTAAAAATTGTTTCCAGCACTATGAATGGGTGAATACAAGAAATATTAGCATGGCGCAAAGGCTTTACATCTCGGCCTCTTGCATGTTCCACTCGGATGGGGTGAATGTGTGATCATTGAATGAACTCCCACCGACTTGTTACATTACCATGATGTGTTGGTTTGCTATATCTCTGTTGTAATGTGAATACATAGTCACAGTCTCTTTGCATGGAACTTCCTTTCACAAGGCTGAATGGTGTATATACAACTCTTTGCCAATATTAATTGTTTCACCGAGAAATCCACCATAGTTTGCTATGGCATATGTTCAAAGAACAAGAGATGAACCCATTATTATCGATTTAATTTGATAAATGAGCCCAGAAACAATAGGTCAAAAGGCTATCAATACAGATGTGGGATATCACTCATTTGATGCGGAAGAATGGATGTTGTAGAGCCGCTTTTTTGGTCGGTATTTTCTAAGGATCACCGCGATGGAGCGACGCATTTTTTTTTTTTGAGAAAATCTCAATTCGCAAGATGAGAAATATTTCTCTTTCCCCAGATTTATGTTCCTCTCGTATTCATAATTCCAGGGTGATCTCAACCTCATCTGCTACTCATCAGAAAGAAGGCCATTTAACGAGAACATCACCTATGGAGAATGATGAAAGAAGTTCTAAGGAACATACGGTGGGAAGCTGGTACTCGATGCCAGAATTGAGTCTTCATGATCATAGATTTAGTGTACCTCTGGATTACAAGTCCCCTACAAGTTTTGTAATATTTTTTTTTGCAAGAGAAGTTGCTGGTGCTGGGAATGAGGAAAAATCACTTCCATACCTTATTTACTTGAGCGACGAAAATTTGATTTATTGTTTGCTGCGTGGTTTAATTTGCAGGCAAGAACCTGCATTTCCTCAAATTCAAATGGGCTTAATAGAAATAGCCTTAGCTCAATTTCTCTGGCCGGTTGTCGTCAATGAGGCCGATCCTTCTTGCAGCATGGTCGTTCACTCCATATGCCTCAACGAAAAATCCTCCATATGCCTTCAATCTCGCTAATGTTTTGTGTTTTTAGTTTTAATTATTTTTTATTTGTATTTATTTTTGTTATATATTGTTTTTTTTTTTTTTGTTATATATTTAGTTTTAATTTGTTTTGATTTAGTTATATATTTTTAGTTCTAATTTCTTGTTATAGTAAATGTTTGTTATGTTGTTAAAATTGTATTAATATATTAATATATTAATATATTAATTGTATTAATATATTAATATGTTGTTATAATTGTATTAATTGTTATAGTTGTAATTTGTTGTATTTTTATTTTGCTGTATATATTTGTTATTTAATGTTTTTTATAATGTTAGGATATATATTACTATATGATTGTATTAATATATTAATATATTGTTTTATAATGTTAGGTTGTGATTGTTATTGTTATGTTATGTTTGTTATCATTTAAGTATATATATATATATAATAAATAAATAAAAATTATTATGTCTTTTGTGACAGTTATTGTTTTGAAGGATTTAAAGGGTGAATATTGGCATGATAAATTATGAGAAGGATATTGGAATAAAACAAAACTTTGGTGGTGTTGAGATTGCAACAAGATGATGAGCTTAGTGAAAAGAGTCGCCTTCACTAAGTGGGCCCACAGGCTATTTTTGGTGCAAGTCTATTTTTAGACATGTCGATCATATTATATGAGTTGCAGGATGCTATTTGTGGATGGTTGGTAAAGTTGGAAAAAATAGATGGACTTATATTTTTAGACATACTAGGCGGAATCTATTTTTAAATTGCCAGTCTAAAAATAGATATGTCGAATATTATTAGCTCTTAATAATATTTGGACTATAAACATTATCTTATTCTCTTGGAGCACTTCAGTTAAGTGCACAGATGTGGCACAGGAGCTGACAGAAGGAATTACACTATTCTTGAGGGTTAAGTGGAGCTATTGCATGGAGAATTCAGTTATAACTCATGGGACAGAGTTTAGTGGAGTTATTGAGGTAGTTAGTGGATTTGTGTTCAGTTTAACTTAGTTAAACATAGTGGAGCTAGTTGTATCTAGTCTAAATGATTGATACACTAGTGAGAGTGGTGTGAATTAATTATTAATTAATTAAATAATTATTAACACATTAATCAATTGAATAATACATCAATTAACTACAGTGCATGGACAGTTTCAGTGGAGACCAGTGGAGAGGTAGGTGAAAGAGCAGGTTGACTATCAGTTGTGACTATAGTGTTGCAAGATTTGCAACACACAGTGATTGGAAATGCGAATGAGGATTGCATGAGAAAGGCTGGAACAATTCTTGTTCATTCAGAGCCAATATTCAGCAAGGATTGCGCAGTAGAGGTAGGCTAGTAGGTGGCGAAGATCGGTGCATGGATTTGCTAGATCAGGCCTGATTAGTGTGTAGCGATTGTATTGTATTGAGAGCTTGACATGATCAGATTTGTATGAGGATTGTTACATGATCTCTATGATATATATTATATACATATAGTTGGGGTTTTTAGATTTAGGCTTTCCCGTTAAAACAATGTGTTCATATGTGTGAATTTTTATGGTTTCAATGTGTGCATGCAATTGATTTAATTTCCGCAAGTAATGATCAATAGTAGAAGAGATTTTGTATTGTGCATGAAGTAAAATAGTGTGTGATCAGGAGAATATTGTATGTATAACACATTAGTTATATAATTTCTACATGGTATCAGAGCATTATTGATAATTGGAGCAATTGCAAAGCATTGAAGTAGTTGAGTTTTGTGCTGGTGGAATTCGAATTTGCAGTAGCGTTTTCTTCGTGTCAAATTTGAGATGTCTTTCAACAGATTGTGATTGGAGTATGCCCTTGAGGGCAGCTCGAATTATATTTCATGGAAGGACAGGATGGAGGCGATGCTAGAGGACAATGGGTTGAAGGAGTTCATAGATGTAGAAATTCCAAAACCTTCTTCTAGCGATGTTGTCACACTTGACGCAATGCAAAAGAAGACAACAAAATGTCGAAGGTTTCTGTTGGAAGGTGTGAAGGATCACATAGTGTCCAGCCTTCATGGTAAAGATTCTCCATTCTTGATGTGGAAATATCTGATAGACTTGTTCCAAAGCAAGAGCGACCAGAGGAAGTTGGTGCTCAAGGATAAACTTAGGAAGATAAAAATGGAGAAAGGCGACAGTATACCCAAGTACCTCATGAAGTTCGTCCAGTGTAGGGATGAGATGGGAAGTGTGGGGGTTACTGTAGATGAAGAGGACTTGGTGAGCTTGGCTCTCCTTGGGCTTCTGAAGAGTTGGCATTCCTATGAAGACTCTGTCAATGGTCAGGAGAAACTGCCAGGATGGGAGCGAATTTGGTCGAATCTTGTGTAGGAGGAGATAAGGCAGAGTACCAAGGACAGATCTTCATCAAAGAATAAAGATGAAGAAAATTTCACTTTGGCTGTCAAAGAAAGGAAGGGGAAGAGCAAGAAAAATGATTCTCAATCCAGTGCAAAAGGCAAGAAGTAGGACATGTCCAAGGTGAAGTGCTTTCACTGTCACCAACACAGACATTACACCACTAATTGTCCAGAGAAGAAGAAAAATAAGCGGGCTGTTGGATCTGCAACTGGAGAGGCCTTAGCCTCGCAGTTTGAGCTAGATTTTTTGTTGATCGCATGCTTGGTCTCAATTATTATGGTTTCAGTGTGGTTTCTTGACAGTGGTGCATCTTTCCATATGACCAGAGACAAATATTTGTTTACAGATCTGGATGAGAAGGATCTTGGAGTGCACATCGAGATGGGCGATGATGGTAGATACAGTGTGACTGGTATTGGGACCATTTCCTTTGAGAGGGAGTCTGGAAAACCTTTCATCTTGAAGGATGTCATGCATGTTCTAGGATTGAAGAAGAATCTGATCTCTGTGGTGATGTTGGAAGACAAGGGATATGATGTTGTCTTTAGCGAGGGAAAGGATTTCCTGCACAGTAAGGAAATTGGTGAAACCCAGAGGATAGGGGCTCAAGTTAAGAACCTTTATCAGTTGCAAGTAGATGTCTACACAAGAATGGCAGGTAAGGTAGAAGGAGTGGTGATCTGGGATGAGGGTGAGCTATGGCACATGAGATTGGGCCATCTTCACCTTGGTGCTTTGAAAATTTTGCAGCATATTTCTACCGGGCTTCCCAAAGGTACACTTGTGCAATCAAATCAGTGCAAGGGATGTACTTTGGGAAAATTTGTGAAAACCACCTTTCATGAGAAGGATATTTGTGCCACGACGATCCTTGAGAGAATTCACACAGACGGGTGTGTACTTTTCTCAGTAGCTTCGACAGCAAAGCACAGGTATTATGTGATATTTGTTGATGATTTTTCTCGTAAGTGCTGGATCTTCTTCATGTAGAAGAAGAGAGAGAAATACTCTAAGTTCTGTGAGTTCAAGGAGCTTGTGGAGAAATAATCGAGGAATCAGGTGAAGGCTCTTAGGAGCGATGATGGTGGTGAATTCATCTCTGGCGAATTCAAGGACTTTTGTAGTGTAGAAGGAATTTGAAGAGAGCTCATAGCGCCTCACAACCCATAGTAGAATGGGGTCACTGAGCAGAAGAATAGAATGATCATGGGTGCTGCATGGGTGATGATCAGGTCCTTCCCATACACTTGTGGGCCGAGGCATGCAATACTGCGGTTTATGTGAAAAACCGTTGTCCTCACAGAATACTTAGCATGAGTACACCTGAAGAGGCGTTTTCTGGTAAGAAGCCTGGCATTTATCATTTGAAGATTTTTGGCTCACTTGTTTACATTCATGTGATGATGGATGCCAGGAAGAAGCTGGAGCCAACTGCAGAGGTTGGGATATTTGTGGGGTACACTAATACACCCCACAACTATCGTGTGTATTTTCCAGATAGTCAGAAGACTGTTGTGCAACGATATATAAAATTTCATGAGGATAAATCCATGAAGTGTTCGCTTGAGAGGGAGCCACACTTCCATGTAGATGAGGAGCTATTAGTTCCTAAGGATGAGGCTCAGGATGTGGATCAGCCACAAGAGGAGGTTCATGGAGTGGAAGAAACCACTCATGCAGCGCCAACCATCAGAGGGTGAAAGCGCACTACAAAAGCTGAGCGAATGAATCTTGATGCAGAGAAGATTGTAGGAGCACCTACATCATGGCACAGACAGAGACAGTCACCTAACCGATATACTGGATACATGGCTCTAATGAGCAAGTGTATCGTGACAGAGCCATCCTCTTTCGAGGAAGCTATGGAGGACCCTGCATGGGTAGATGCCATGGTGGAAGAGTATGATTCGATTGTCAGAAACAGTGCATGGGAGATTGTCCCAAGGCTGGAAGGGAAATCAGTGGTAGGTTAGAGATGGATCTACAAAGTGAAGTAAGCAGCTAACGAGAGCGTCGAGAAGTGCAAGGCAATATTTTTTTTCTGGGGCTTCTCACAGATTGAGGGGATCGATTATGAGGAAACCTTTGCACCTGTCGCAAGGTATTCTTCCATACAGAGCATCCTTGCTCTCTCAGCACAGATGGGATGGCACATTCATGAAATGGATGTGAAGACTACGTTCCTCAATGGAGTCATTGAGGAGGAGGTGTGCATAGAGCAGCCCGAAGGTTTCGATATCTTCAACAGCGATTCGCATGTGTGCAGGCTCAAAAGAGCGTTGTATGGGTTGAAACAAGAACCTTGTGCTTGGTACACACAGATAGACAGTTGTTTCACCGGTCTTGGATTCATCAAGAGTGAGGCAGATCTGAACCTATACCAGATTGTGGTGGAGGGTAAGTTGCTGATAATTTTACTTTATGTATATGATTTTATTATGACGGGTGATGAATAGTTGATACTCTCATGCAAGGCTGATCTTGCAAAAGAGTTTCAGATGAAGGACTTGGGCCTCCTTCTTTATTTCCTAGGATTGGAAATTTGGTAGTGCAATGATGGATTGTTTGTGTCTCAAGGCAAGTATGCCTGGGAGATACTGGAGAAGTTCAACATGTAAGGCTGCAAGCCTATCGACACTCCTCTTCCTGGTGGTTGGAGGAAAGAGGATGCTACATCGGCAGAGGTAGTGGATACCATTGTTTATCGACAGTTGGTGGGGTCGCTTATGTATCTAGCCAATACACAGCCTGACATATGCTACATTGTTAACCAGCTTTCACAACCTATGGTTAAGCCTACCACACTCTTTTGGAAGGCAGGCAAGCATGTATTGAGATATCTCAGAGGCACATCGGGATATGGATTATGGTACAGATAGTCGGATGAGATGAAGCTGTGTGGCTTCATGGATGCAGATTTGGCAGGGAGCCCAATGGATAGAAAGAGCACATCTAGAGGGATTTTCAGTATCAGGTCGACAACAGTTTCTTGGTATAGAAGGAAGCAGATATCCGTGGCACTCATTTCAGTGAAGGCCGAGTACATGGCAGCAATTTTGGCTACATGCGAGGCTATATGGATGAGGAAGATCTGGTCGGGTTGTTCGGTTCACACTTAGATCCTACTGTGATATATTGTGATATTCAGAGTTGCATCAAACTCTAGATTAATCCATATTTCATGATAGATATAAACACATTGACATCTAGTATCATCATATCAGAGATTGTGTGCAGCGGAAGATCATGTTACTTTCTTACATTCCTACAGAGGATCAGGATGCTGATATCATGATGAAGGCGCTCACCAAGAGAAAATTCAAATACCACAGAGTTAGGATCAGATGGAAGATAATACCTATATTTTTGAGAGGGAGTGTTTAGATTGCAACAAGATTATGGGCTTAGTGAAAAGAATCATCTTCACTAAGTGGGCCCGTAGGCTATTTTTGGCGCAAGTCTATTTTTAGACTATGTCTATTTTTAGACATGTCGATCATATTCTATGAGTTGCAAGATGCTATTTGTGGATGGTTGGTCAAGTTGGAAAAAATAGATGGAATTATATTTTTATATATACTGGAAGGAATCTATTTTTAGATTGCTAGTCTAAAAATAGATATGTCGAATATTATTAGCTCTTAATAATATTTGGACTATAAACATTATCTTATTCTCTTGGAGCACTTCAGTTAAGTGCACAGATGTGGCACAGGAGCTGACAGAAGGAATTACACTATTCCTGAGGGTTAAGTGGAGCTATTGCATGGATACTTCAGTTATAAATCATGTGACAGAGTTTGGTGGAGTTATTGAGGTAGTTGGTGGAGTTGTGTTCAGTTTCACTTAGTTAAACACAGTTGAGCTAGTTGTATCTAGTCTAACTGATCGATACACTAGCGAGAGTGGTGTGAATTAATTATTAATTAATTCACTAATTATTAACTCATTAATAAACTGAAAAATACATTAGTTAACTATAGTGCATGGACAGTTTCAATGAAGACCAGTGGAGAGGTAGCTGAAAGAGTAGGTTGACTATGAGTTGTGACTATAGTGTTGCATGATTTGCAACACACAGTGATTGGAGATGCCAATGAGGATTGTGTGAGCAAGGTTGGACCAATTCGAGTTCATTCAGAGCCAATATTCATCTAGGATTGTGCAGTAGAGGCACGCTAGTAGGTGGCAAATATCAGCACATGGATTTGCTAGATCGAGCCTAATTAGTGTGTAGCGATTGTATTGTATTGAGAGCTTGACATGATCAGCTTTGTATGAGGATTGTTACATGATCTCTATGACATATATTATATACAGATAGTTGGGGTTTTTAGCTTTAGGATTTCCCATTAAAATACTGTGTTCATATGTGTGAATTTGTATGGTTTCAATGTGTGCATGCAATTGATTTAATTTCCGCAAGTAATGATCAATAGTAGAAGAGATTCTGTATTGTGCATGAAGTCAAATAGTGTGTGATCAGGAGAATATGGGATGTATTTAATGGGAAATTTGTCTTTAATGGTGAGCTTATTGAGCTCCCTATAATCTGGACACATTCACCATGATCCATCCTTCTTGTGTACGAAAACTACAGGAGCAGAGAAAGAACTTTGACTAGGTTGAATTATACCTGCCTCTAACATTTCTGCAATCATACGTTCAATTTCACTCTTTTGGAAGTAAGGATATATATAAGGCCTGATGTTTGGAGGAACACTTCCTGGAATCAAATGAATAGCATGATCATGATCACGAATAGGTGGGATTCCTTTGGGAGTTTCAAACACCTTGGAATGATTGTCCAAGACTTGTTGGAGATCTGCGGAAATAGATGATTTTGATGTTGGAACTTCTAGTGAGCATAATTGTGCAATTACGCCTCGCTGTTCTTTCTTTAGAAGCTTTGTCATGACATTAGAGCTTATTATCCTTCCTGGCTTCCCCGCAATACCCCGTAATTCGACTTCCTTTCCTTCTGAAAAAAATTTCAGGAAAAGTTCTTGAAAATTAAAAGCTACCGTCCCCAAAGATTGTAACCATTGTACTCCTAGTACAACATCAGCACCTCCCATAGGAATGGCAAGCATTGGACTAGTCGATACATATTCCCCCATGGTTAGCTTGATATTATGGCATTTTCCAGAGCAATTTATAGTTCCTCCATTTGCAACCATCACTTGACATTCTGGTGCTGGGTATAGGAAACAATTTAATTCCTTGGCTACCTTACAATGAATAAAATTATGGGTGCTACCTAAATCAATCAACACCATTACCTTTTTCTTCTTGATATGTCCTTCTATCTTGAGAGTTTGAGGAGTGGTAATTCCTGCCAGTGCATTACACGATATGGTCGAATTCATTTCTTCCTCCTCTAGGGCTGGTTCCTAGTGTATATCCTCTTCTTGTTCATTTTCTTCTTCCTCTTCACAATCTATGTAAAATAATTTCTTCTCAGCACACTTATGACCTTTAGTGTATTTTCTATCACAACTGTAGCAAAGCCCTTTTGCTCTTTTTTCTTCCAATTGTTGTGGTGTCAACCTTGTAGGTTGTAGAAATCTAGACGTAGCAACACTTCCTTCTTTATAGAATTGAGTGGTAGGCTTCCTTGTCGCCATTATTTTACATTCAACTTTTCTTGCCAACCTGAATGCCTTCTCCAATGAATCCGATTCCAAAAAGCGAACTTCATGTTGGATGTTATCCTTTAAAGTGCCTATGAAGAGATCAATCCTGTGTTCCTCTGGAATATCAGTTACCCTTATATTCAATTTTAGGAAGTCCTCAATGTGCTCCCCCACTAAACCCTTTTGTTTGAGATTTATCAATTGGCTAAAGAAGGTGTTGCTCTTTGTATCCTCATAATGTGCTATCATTTCCCCCGTAAAAATTGACCAAGTGACAATTTTTTTACGGGAGCAAAGCCATCGA
Organism: Pinus albicaulis; assembly: GCA_034641835.2. Lineage (NCBI taxonomy): Eukaryota > Viridiplantae > Streptophyta > Pinopsida > Pinales > Pinaceae > Pinus > Pinus albicaulis. The sequence continues at coordinate 1,947,042,883 of CM076578.1, forward strand.
TACCATACAAATGTATTTTGTTCTAAATGTAAAGTTGCAATGCGTACCTTTTGTGTGTTTTGCACATTATGGAGATCAAAATATTGTTCCATATGTAGTATCCATGTTACAGGATCCTTTCCATCAAACTTCCTCATATCCATTTTTGGAATATGGTGGTTCTTCCCTCCAACAGTAGAGTTTATGAAATCACGATTAACATTTATTTTGTTCTCATCATGAGTTTCCTCTACTATCTTTTCACCATTAGGAAACATTTCTTGTATCAACTTTCCAAAACCTTCGATGTCTACTTTTAGATCTTTCTTCATGTTTTCCAAGTTGTCTTTCATTTTCTCATCGATCTTAACTTCCATGTCATCCATCTTAGCTTCCATGCCCACTTCCATCCCATCCATCTTAGCTTCCAAACCATTCATTTTAGCTTCCACGCCTTTCTTCAAACCATCCATCTTAGTTTCCACACTCTTCTTCAAAACTTCCATTTCATTTTTTGTTGTTCTTTGCGAGAGCGAAATTTGTTGCACTTGCTCTTGTAATTTTGATATGTCATGTTGCCATTCTTCGTCTTCATGAGTAATAGTAGAGCCTTCTAAAGGCTTAATGGGTGTTGAATTCTTTTTAGGGGCCATTTTAGACTCCAATATTGATATATATTCTACAATAGGCCCTTGCAATCAATTCAACTTGATTCTTCAAACAAGACTTATGCAATTCGGAAAACAAATACACACCTTTTACTTTCTTTGAGAAGCTCGATATTGAAATTGTATTATCTCTGTGATTGCTGATCTTCAATATCTGAAATTCAGCACTGAATTAGCCCTCTAAATTCTCTTTTGAATTTCACAGGTCTGACCTGATTTGGATTCTCCAAGACAAAGTTGTGTCCAATCTCCCACAATGACCTAATTATGGACTGGTTCAGTAGAGCGAACTTGTATGACTTGCCACATGTCACTGTTTCATCCTTTGTCTCTAAAATTGATAGCCCGGAAACTACCGTCTATGTACTTGTGACCACTTTTTATGGCACTCCAATCCGATGCCCAGAGAGAGAGTTATTGAAATTTTCCCATGATCACCTCTTTGAGATGCAATTCAGGAGCCTAAAAAATCACTACCTTCCACAGATCATATCTCCAAAAATATTGCGAACCAAGCTTTGAAAGTTTTTGAAGAATTTCCTCAGGATTTCAGCTTCGCACCATACAAATTTCAGATTCTAAAACTTAATAGAAAAAAATTTATTGCGCAAATTCCACGATGACCTGTTTAGGAGCCTACAAAAAGACCTAACTTCCACAGATCATATCTCCAAAAATATTGTGAAACAAGCTCTGAAATTTTCAGAAAATATTCCTCAGGATTTCGGCTTCGCACCCTAAAAATTTTAGCTTCTGAAACTTTGTAGAAAAAACGTTATAGCGAAAATGCCACGATGACCTATTTGGAGCAGCGAAACCCTAGAATCCAAAGCTCTGATACCAAATGTTGTATAACCAGCTCCAAAAATAGAAGAAAATAGATATCAACACCTTAGAAATGAGCCACTTCGAGGGGGAAACCTCCAATACATTACATAAATGAACAATTCTTGGATGATACAATTTACAAAACCTCCTTTCTATATATAGGAGTTCATGGGGCCATAATGTAATCCTAGCCGACCTAACAATAATAATTTAAGGGCACAATAATAACAAAATGGGGGTTACAAGGGTTCAATAATAACAATAAGGGGGTTACACTAACAATAATAAGGGACTATACTAATGATATAGGGACCTAACATGTATAAATAGGAGTGTTATCTCCTTCATTTGTAATCTTCATTTGTAGTCTCAATATTGATTTGTAATCTTAAGTTGGTAGTGAGAAGTTAGATTGGAGAATCAATGTAATGGTTGCAATTGAAATTTGCAATTGATGATGAATAAGACGGAGCTTCTTGGATCCTCTACATTTGACTTTTATTTTGGTGTGCTTTCGAATCCTTGGAAGGATCTCCATTGCCTAGCAAATACACTTTTATTTTAGTAGGATTTTGTTTTATGTTTGTTTGTGAATTTCATTAGATTAAATTATTAGGTTAATATGTTTGGAATATTAACGAATGACCTTTCGTAAGAAAGTAATAATGTTTCCTTCAATGAATCTAATTTGTTATTTAATGTTTGATTTCATTAGTTTAAGTTTCTGATTTATATGCTTGAGATATACATGAATAGTCTCTTGTAAGAGAGCTTTAACATTTCATGCAATCAATTAGAATTAGGTTTAAGTACTTTAATTTAATTAGTTCAAATAATTTGTTGATTAAGATGATTAGAAATACTAATAAACAACCTCATGTAAGGGAGCTTTGGTATTTATTCACCTAGCTTAGTTTAGTTTGTCTCTAAGTCCATATATATTGGATGATCCTCGAAGTTTACTGCTAGAAAATTTGGCGTATTCCGGCAAGCCAAATCACACTTCAATCGACACACATTTGTATGAAACGACAGTTAGAAAGACAGGAAAAATGTGGTTTTTCGTGCGGTCGCAATTCCAGAAAGCGCCTTTACAAAAGTGTTGCACCGACACTTCCCCGTCGCTTCCAAACACGCGTCGCTCTTAGAATTTTCCCAAGCCAGCGTTTGTAAAAATTGTCGCCATTCCAACGAAATTTGGTCCAACGTTTTTCGCATTGTCTGGAAATGTTTGTAAAGTCTCGCCATTCCCACGAAATGTCGTACGAGGTTTCGAGGCATCACTCTTAAAACGTCTTTTATCTTCGCTCTTCGACGTGTACAAACGGTCCCACATTTCCAATGCCGTACAAAGTGTCAGGAAAGGCAGGCGGCATTTCAAAAGTGTCACAATGCCGACACTCGAGAAGCATCACAATATCGACGCCGGGAAGAGCTGTCCATGACCAGATGAAATGTGGTCCAAAATTTTGAACGTCGCCCTTTCGACCTCTTTTTTACGCCGACTCTTCGACGTTTCTCGGCTTCTCCTTGTGTGACGGATGTCCTGAACCGAAAAATGGAAATCGTTCAAAACGTCGGAAAACGGCGCTTTACAGGCGTCGGTATGCAGGTAAGCCGGTTTCAATTAAAAAAAAAAATGAAACTTCAAAACGGGACGATCAATCTCCGATGTTTGTTATCACGATAAGAAATAGTGATCGGTGATCACATCAAATTTTCCTCGTAGCGTGACGGGTCTAATAAATTTTATTGTGAGTTGATGACGAGTGATATTTGGCGCAACATTGAAGGAAATGCTTTAAAAGAAAATTAATTGAGGTGAACTCGAGCCAATTTGGCAATGACTTTGATAATTTTCCTTACCAACTGAGGTTATGACCTTGACTTTGAACTTGACTAAGAATTTTGTTTTCATCGTGTTGGAGAAGCTGTAACCTAACGACAAAGAAAATTATGATCTCTTTACTCGGGACTAATGATCATTCCTTGCTAACAGGTGTCATGGAAATTTTGATAAGATAACTTTCTTCACCCTCGTTTTTACTAGTTTATTCTTTTGAAAAGGAGACTTTGGTTCATTTTACCCAAGGAAATTTTTCAACTTTCGACTTCTAGAATTTGTACATATAGTTTTGGTGAGGTTTTGTTATTAATGAGAGTAATGTCTTGGTTCTATACGCTTATAAAATAATTGCCTCTTTTTTCTTTCATGTTGGGGATTTTTATTTTATCCAAAACCTATCTCTCTTTCGCATACTATAAATTAATATATTCCGGGAATGTACACAATTCCAGGCCATGTACAATGTATATTGTATCAACTATATTTTAACAGTGGTACATGCCCATATAGTGTTACAGTTACGGGGCTTCATTTAAGAATAAGAAATGATAAACACAGCGTACTTAAATCGATAATTCCCCTCATCCCCTAAAAGACACCTCTAAATATAACATTAAATAGTTCGTAAGGAAAAATACAGATATATGAGATATGTGTTGAGCCAAAAGCTGTGCGATGTAAATAAGCGGGATGGATAAAACTTAAAAACAATTATGGACTTTGACGAAAAATCATCTTATGCATACAAAATGAAAGAAGCATTGGCATACTACTATACAAATTTAAGGACGATCGAGGAAGTGGAGTCTCGGGCAACACAGAGTTTCATGTGTGGAATACTGAATCATACCCACAATATCTAGTGACTTAAAAAATTATTGCCAAAACAATGCCTTTGTTATGCATGTAAGAACACCACACAGTATAATGAGGGAGATGTAATATTGTCCGAGAAGCTGATTTATGGTATTTTGCATTTTTTGGTCATCTGCTATCATGTTAATTGGACCCAGAAGTACACCATGTAAATTAATTTTACCTAAGTAAAATTTCTCTCACTATGTAAAATAACTTAATAAATATGCATTTATTAGGTTATTTGTAGTCTAAACGAAGCTTAAAAGGAAATATTAAACAAACCTATATTTGTTTGATTTTCCTCTTAAGATAATTAATTAAACCATAATTTAATTATTATTCCTAATCATGTTTAACCCAAAACAAAGAAATTAATTAGATAAACCTTTATTTATCTTATTGTTTCTAGGAATAATTATTTAAATCTTATTTAGATAATATTCCTTGTTAAATATTACCAAATCACCCACAAATAATTAAATAAATCATTGTTTATTTGATTATCCAACTAACCACTTCCTTAAAGAATAAATAAATCATTTATTTATTTATTATTAACGAAATAAAGGGATTTGACTGAAGTCAAATACTTTCCGAAAAATATAATAAAAATATTCCATAAAAGGTGGATCTAGATTTGGTTAACATTATTTAATCATGCACCAAGATCTAGAATGGCATAATATTTTGTTATAAATAGGAGGAGTTTTCCTACCATTCTTCACACTTTTGTTGCCTATTAGATCACTTTGAATCTATAGCAAATCTGACCTTTCTACATTATTTCTTCCCATGTGAGCTCCTGCAGGTTCTATCTTTGTACGAGTTTTCTACACCAACAAGAGAGATTCTAGATACGAAGTCACGAGGACTTCCGAGAACCCTTCCCATTGAGGATAATTGGAAACATCTTCTTGTTTTCCTCCCGGAGTCTGTAATACAAAAATTCTTTCAAAAAAATTGTTCTTGTCTTGTCACTGGATATATGGAGAAAACCCTTCCTTTTCTTTTGCTTAATGTCTTTCTATGCATAGATCGGTTTTTTTGCGGCTCTTGTCACTTAGGTAAACTAGCCCAGCAGAGTACGAGAAGATATTGGCAGCCATCTTTGATGGTAGGGCTATTAGTTATGCGTAGCTAAAGTGGTCTTTTTCGTACTTCGACAAGGGATTCATACTAACACGAGTGGTCCAAGATTGTGTATTTATGGAAGATTCAATGGATTTGCGCAAACATGTATCGAAGATTTCAATGTGGCCTTATTTTACAGAGCCCATTGATGATTTACTATGAAACCTAAACTTTGAAAATGTCAAACACCTTGAAATCATAGGATCTCCATCATGAATATCATAAATATTAATTGTCTTTTGAGCACTGGAAGTAGATACCATAAGAGGCCCACATGGCCTATACCACCAATGTTGATTCTACGCTGTTGTTTACCGTAATTTCTCCACGAGACATCCTCTACGCGAAAATTTGGAGAGATGGTGCGGGACGGTTAGTGAGGAGGCCCTTGATTCGATGTGGAATGCCATAATTTCTTTATTATAAAAGTCCCATGAACAGAAACACCGAGTCCAATGTACAACTGCCAGAATGCTTCCACAACATATTTACCGGACGGCCCATCGGAGCAATTTTGCTACATTGACGAAATCACCCCACATGTTTGGAGTAAGCCCATCCTGGAGCTTTATATTGACCTTCTCCTGGAGATTGGAAAATAACAATGCGGTATTACTCCTTACATCAACTTCCCTTTATGTTAAGGAAAATTTAAAGTGCATAAATATTCTTGGAAATCCCAATCATAGTTTCCTGAAAATTTTCAAGTCTTCAAATACGAACTACATCATTTAAACTACATCAAATATTTAGGCAAATCATTTTTTTAAAACGAAATTGGTGAATTTTATTTCAAATATAAATTTAAACCATGAGAATAATCTAACCCTAGGCTTTTCCCTATTTCTAATAACAAAATCCCAAAATGTATAAATTATAACACCCTGTACAAATTCAAGTACAATAATTAAAACCTCCACACCTCAATTTTTCTATATCGTGAAAAGAGTAGCATCCATGTCATGGAAAAGAAAAACCAATTCTCCTTCTAGCCTGAAACCAGCCTACGGTAGATGTCTTATGGCTGAGTTGATTCAATCGATCACGGAAACCTCTTAGTTTCTTCAATGTTGCCAAAATGCTCTTTACCGCCAACAAGTCATCATCGAAGTCCATATTTTTGTCACATTGAATTGGTTGAGGTTCATTATGATCAGAATCGGTGCCTATTAGAGCTCCGGACATCCAATCCAATATTGGAACCATACCCGTTTCCCATTAGAGATTATAAATCTGCCTTAAAAACTTTAATTAGGTAAGTTCAAGAGCACTAGAAGCCCGGATTCGGTTGATTTAGACTTGGTATAGTTGTCCTCTTAATTTGTATTCCGATACAACATATGTACTTGTTGCTTCATGAGCAGAAATTCTGCGACGTGGGATCTTCCTCCCATGGGGATTATGGATCTGCCCTCAAAAGCATCTGAATATCGGGATTCATTTTCATTAAGTAGATCACTTCTAAATCCCACCCTCGTCTTAGGCATAAAAATTTGAGCGAAGGTCGGTTTTCAGCAATTTATGGTGTGGGTAAAGCTGTCTTCAAGATCTTGACTATTTAAGTGTTTAATTGGTTTTTTCGGAGAGACACAAATGACAGAATCTATAAAATGAATCCTGCGAATCACCTTGAAATAATAAACAATAGTAGGCCATTATTTATTGGTTTGAAATAATAAACAACATCTGGCCACATAATTAGTAAATTATTTAAAGACAATGTTGGCAATATGTTTTCTGTATCCTATTATATGATTGTCCTTGATGGCAAGCTATGTATTTAACGGAGAGAATTGATACTCATAATGGAATAGAGTTAATTCATGTGTGAACATATGTATGCATCCTGATGAAGGATAATTGACAACTCCGTAGAAACTGCTACATGCTCATGTGTTGATCTGGGGAACCGATGTTAATACGGTTGACGGTGTATCAGTAGACGGTGGGTCCTTATATATTCGTTAAATATATGATGGAAGGTCTACTCTACTAATGCGGTAGGCGAAAACGCACACAAGGAAAGGAATGAGGAGCGAGAGAAAACAGTTATAACGTGAAAGAACTAAAACGAGTATTTGGCATTGAACTTTCGGTGGAACACGGACTAGCACTGGAATCATGAACGGAACCTGGAAGGAAAAGAGGTGGAGACATGCTCGACGAAGCGCGATGGAACCACTGCGTGGAAAAGGCGGAACCGTGACCGAGAAAACAGTAAAGGTGGTTTTTTGGTTTCTCCTTTCCACCTTGAGCGAAACGGTTTTCAAGAAGGTATGGGACGATTCCATGAAACATGCGACACGCGTCCTTGTGAACTCCCTGACCGCTTGTCTTGCGTGCCATCGCATGTTATTGCTCGACCGGGGATGCCCAGCGATATTGATACTTGTCGTTGATGCGGGAAGGGGTTGTCGGACGGTGTTGTTGCTATAGATGCGCGAAAGTTACCCAAGGTGCGGCGCGCCATCGCGCGTTATCATCCGTGCATCATCAATGAATGATATCCATCGGATCATCTAATGCCGAGCGATGTGTTCTCGGCCGTCGGATGGAAACAATCGTAAGCGATGGGCCCCCGATTTCTTAAATTATATTTGATTGGGCATCGATTATATGTGGTAGGAACCAAGGTCTATTTAAAAATACTTTTGATAAAAATGGCGGTTATTACTATAAAGTTCTATTATATATTTAATTGCCAAAGGTTGTGAATAATATTTATTTATCAAATTCCACGAATTTGATAAATAAAAGAAAACATCGTGGCATGCTATTGGTACTTTACCTTGGGCATAGTATTCTTTAGGCGGAATGAAAGGAGATTACCTTTGGGACAGTTGAGCATGGAACAACAAAGATCGGGATTGCAATTTGGATTGGTTCGAATTTTAATAATATATGTAATTGAATGGTTTTGACCCTTAGTTTTTTTAATAAAGGCGAAAACTATAGGGTGATGGGGAATATAGTACGAGGTGTGCCTTAGAGCATTGTAAATAAAAATCTCTTTATGAGAATCTTCGCATGATCGAACTCTGGAAAATTGTACGATAACGCTTATTTGAATCCATGATGCACCTATGGGTTGATCGAGGAAATGAAAAAATCCTCTACAAAGGAATATCAACAAAGAAATATAAAGATACGATGCAAGATATTGAAAAGTGAAGAAATTCGGTGGATCTTAGGGTTGAATTCTTGCACATAGAAGTCGACTTACGCCGGTTCAGTACAGTGTTAAATCGAGAATTCGAAGCTCCCTTCCGGGAGAGGCCGGAGGAACGAGAGAAGGTTGAAGCCTTAACGAGGTTGGTGCCGCGTGCTGGTATGAGTCACAACGCCCGGCCTAAAAATTGTAAGATGTTTTCTTTATAATAAATATTGAAGGCGGGAACATTAATAGCGGTGGTTTTCTCCCAAATTGGGTTTTACCTTAAATGCGGGTATTTCCATATGTGTTCCTTTTGTGTAATGGCTTATTATGTTATTTCTTTTACATGTTTACTAAAAAGAATTATGCGATAATCCGGAAGTAAAGAATTAATAGCATAATAAGATCTCTGGTGAAAATTTTTAGGTCAGCCTAATCTTGGATACCCTCCTCTAGGTATTTTTACAACAAACAATAATTCCTACATATTAAAATATAAAGTTATAACATATGAGCTCATACCCGAACATAACATCTGTATCAATATTCTTTTGTATCTTCTTGATCTTCATCAAGTTGATCGACATCTATATCAGCAATACGGATTCGAAACGGTGTTGGAAATGATCTATGTCATCATCATCATCAATTATGTCATTTTCAATAATATTCCTCTTGAGCATCATCATGGAAATGGTATTGCCTCATCTCCTATGCTGGTTCATCTTCTAAGATATCTTCTTAATGTATCCATGCATCTTCCTCCTTCCTTGTGGCATCATCTTCTTCTTGATCAATATCATCTTCTTCCTCTACGGTATACTCTGGCCTTCCTCTTGGATCATATCTAATAGCAAATGACCATTCCTTCTCACGGAACCTCTAAGTAAAAGAATTGTTCACATTGGGTTGGAAAAACATAGCGATCTTTTTCTGCTTCAAACTGCGATGTTTTAACCATTGAAATCCATTGTCATGTTGAATAAGTGTTACATGTCATCACTTCATTCATTCGTAGCCTGTACCATTTGACATTAAACTCAAAACTATTTTGAAGGAATTAAAGTCACACTCAACTATATCATCTAAGAACCCATAATATCTATTTTCAGATTCTCGAGGATGTCTGTCACTCTGGAGGAAACATTAGTGACATAGATTACTATGAACATCCCTATCGGAAGCTTTTCCTATTTATAATCCAAGTTTGTTTAACGCGAAATTGATGACCATTGCACCACATAGCCTTGTGGTGTTTCAACTGCAATATGCCAAACATGAAAAAGATGCATTCTCAATTAATAATTAAATATATAATTTACACAACATGAAAAGTGTAGAAAATCAAACTTCTTGTCCATGTGTAAATAGGTGAATTAATTGCTTACCTTTCTGTCTTTCGACCATATGCTAAATCATTTCCCTATGTTAACATTCCCATCTCCTCGATACGCTTCTCTAATCCCAATTGAGACAGTATTTTGCAGAAGTAACTTCCAGTAGAATTACGTGCTTTACACTGTTTCAATCCATTCACTCATCCTCGAGATTGTTTGCAATATAAAAGTAAAACGCCTCATAATCTTGAACTTTGAATAAAAAAACAATAATTCATAATATTAATAAATATTAATTATAACCATGGTAAATTATATTAATTAATAAACTATAAAAGAATAGAACCTGAATGAATATAATGATCATATACATGATGTAAAAAAGAAACATTATGTGTAATATACATAACTAAATCTTACCTCTCTTTCTTCATTCTACCTTTTTAACGGTGCTCCTCTTCAAATTTTTTGATGGAGTTCACATCCCAAATGCAATCCCACCACCTTCATGAGTGATGCGACTAATTTAGGAAGATAATTACTAATATACACCATGGATTGATTTACCACATATCCCTCCACCATAGAACCCTCGGAGGTGGTGCTCTTTGTTTAACGAAGCCTTGAGGATGTCGGTGCATCTCGACCATCCAAATTGACCTTGTGTGTCTGGTCCACACATTTCAATCTCCTCAACTTGGTGTATCAAGTAGTGTTCTTGTGCATTGAAAAAATGTTGGAGGTAGATACTTTTGCATTTCACACATTAGCGAATTTCTCTCTTCCAATACTTTGTTTCATCTTGATGGATTTCTTTCAATGAAAATATCTGCAAATCATTACGCGAGGTTTTTCAATGAAACATAATATATATTTCATTACAAATGAGTCTAATACATCATTTCATCAAGTACAAAAATAAATTGCTGGCAATTAGATTTTGCGTATAAATCAAAACTACTTACCTCATGTGTACACTAAGACCATATATAACTTGTTTGACATTGTTGTCAATCCCGTTTGGGAGGAATACGGAGTAGAACATACTATAACAATAAAAAATGAATCGTTATTGATTTCCAAATTAAACGAGAAAAAAGGAAAATTTAAAATATGTATTCATGATAACAAAAAAACGTATACCAAAAAAATTACCTTAACAAAGGTATGCCAATCATGTGTTTTCACCACGGAAGTCACCTTTCTTCGTTAAGATATTATTTATGTTTGAAACAGAAACATTTGGAAATTTAATTCTTCTAACGACCTCTTTCATATTACTTTGTTTTAACATTAATAACCATGGAATATTATTATAATTTCGACCTCCATTGTTATTTGATCCGTCGATCACACTTTTCATTGCATGATTTGATTTCTCGATGTTAGCACAAATTTTGTCAATTTTATCTCTATCATGTGCACCATCATGGTTTCATAACATTTATGTCACATTCTTCCCGACATGCATTATATCAAACAAATGAGCTATTTTTTAGGTCCTCATAGTAGGGCAACCTTGCGGGTGAGAAGGATAACATTTCATTCGGTGGAAGTACAATATTAGTACCTTCACGGCGACGATGACCTTGATATCAAAGAATAAAATCGTGAGAACAATATTAATTATAAAATACAATAAATAAATTCATTAGTTAAAACAAAAATTCCAAACATTACATAAATAAATAATATATATATATATATATATACACACATTACGTATAAATTTGCTCGACGATTATTGAATACATTGTATTCCAGCATCCACAATCGAGGTGTCATTCTTCGTGGTTTTAATCTAGTTTCTTCTTTATCATTGAAAATATGTTTTTCGGTAGTACGATACTTATGGTTCCTAGGAGGAAGTGCCTAAACTCATCAAAAACCATCTTTTTTAAGTGTTTGGTGAATGACGATACTTCATCTTAGGGCCACAAAGCTGGACATGCAAATCTACCCTTTGTTTGAAGACCTACAATAGATGGATCAATAACAATTAATATACTATGAGATCATTTTTAAAACACGATATGGTATATCTAATTTAGATAATTATGTATCATATTAAAGTGCAATGAAATGTACATACCACAAACATGTGTTAGTCCTAGGGCATCATGAATTGTCCATCCTGAGCATTCCACGACATTGAAATCTCTTCTGCTTTATTGGCTTAGTGATGTCATACATAAGTGATGCCATGCCATAAGCGTATTAGCTCATCGATAAGAGGCTCAATATATACATTCATATCTTTGACACCGAACACTTACCTAATTGTTCAAAATTACGGAACATAATAATTATACATGATATATGTATATATAAGTAAGTAAATAAATAAAATATATTTATTCAAACAACGAAATGAAAATGTTACATTCAAAAGAAAATAATGTACCAAATACGGAATAATCATAGTCGACATTATGTGCTCCCTCTTTATTGACATCCAAGGAGGAATGTTATTGTTGATAACGAAAATGAGCCACCTTTTGAGTAGAGTAGATCTAAGCTCTCGAATGGATTAACACTGCCATCGGTACCGCAATGAAACGACATTACGAGGTTCATTTTTTAAAATCTACATATTTTTCCTCGATTTCTCTAAATACGAGAACCATACGCGAGCCATTATAAGAACACCATCTCCACTTCTATTCTTTGCATGGTAATCCATAAAGCTGTGCTATCTTGTTACACCTGAACATTCGTACATAGCGTGGAATTATGGGAATATGACGAAGAAACCTTTTGAGGCACCTTTTTGGTTAGTTGATGCATTCGATATCTACGGTACCACATTCGGACATTCTATTTTCAACGCATGTTCTCCATAATATATAATATGATCTTTAGGACATGCATCTATAGTGTTATATTTCATTCCAAAGTGTTTCATAATATGCTAGATCTCGATATGTTCGAGGTAAATTATTTGGCGATGGTAACAAATATTCACCCAACGATCTACAAAAGAAACAAAAAGTAGTGTCTTGTAAAGATTATTAATCAAATATATATTGTTGAATAAGCACAATTGTTTTCTGATTCAAGCTCCACATAAATTGTCAGCAGGAAGTCTTTTATTCCAAAGCAATCACACAATATATGCCGCCAATTTCCAAAAGCAAGAACAATGTTGTATTAAAAAGCCACACAATTATGATCATACAAATCTAATTATTCTACCTCTTGTTTAACCAAAGTGAAGTCAATTATGTTATAGCAAAAGTAATTCCTAGGTTGCGATTTAGAATTCAAATGAGAAAATCAATGCAAGGAAAGGAAACCAATCAACCATAACGGGAACAAGACCCTATTCCTTAATTAGGAACTTGGGCACCTTCTGCACGACACTAATCCCTCTGTAAGATAACTCAAGAGACCAAGACCTATTCACGAACGGAACCTTCGGCACTTGTCTCTGTTTCTAATCCTGCTAACGAGAAAAAGAAAAGGCAATTAGTGGGAGCGAGGACCCTATTCCCGCACGGGGAACCTTCGGCCTTTTTGCTTCAGTATTATACATTTAAACATATAATAGAAATAGATTTCTCAACTTCTTAAGAATGAATGTCTTGAACACATGCAACGTTTAGGAAATAGAATATTCAATAACTACGAACATGTAGCGGGTGTCTCGGCAACGGAATTAAAGTAAAGTGCAAATAGCATAAGGAAAGTAAATAAACTAAGGAGTACGAAGGGTGAATCTTGTGAGGCGGGCCCTTTCCCTCTCACAATTCCCCGGGGAAAAAGAATTAAATTGGAGCGCTCAAAGAAAGATTGTATTCATACGTAAAAGAAATGATACATTAAAAATGGAGTCTAGCTCCGATCTCAAATACAATGTTCTCCTGTAGCTTTCAAACTCGAACTCCCCTCTAATGATGATGTCTCCTCTTTTTAAAGAGGAGACATCTCTGTCACATAGAAAGGCCGAGTCTGTGTTTATCCCAGTGCTGTTCTTCTTTCTTAAAACAAGACTATTCTGTTCTTCCATAAAATGATATTGTTACAACGGATACAACAAGAATGATATCTTTATAATAATCCGTGTAACCACGTCTTCATCTTGTTGCCATTGTTCGACAAAATGCTCTTCCCGAATCACAAATTACGAGTGGCGGAATTTGCGTGCTTATTTGTTTGTTTCGACAACGAAGTCAAGCTTGTTTCGACAACGGAGTCGGTGAGCTTTTCAGCCTGACCGGTGCTCCGGCCACGGCCACATAGATTATCTGCGATCTTTTGAACTTATGTTAGCAACAATCCATGATTAATGATAAAATATAAGAGTATTATGGAATTATGTAAGCAGTTAAGCATATAATAAAGAGGATTTTATATACCTTGGGATAAAGTAAATGAAAATGATAATGGAATCCTTTTTACACATGGTTATAAAGATAAGATGGTGTCAAAGTATATAGTAAAAATGATACATAGTGGAGTCCTAACATCTGACTGAAAATGTTGCATGTCCTCGGGCAACTCCTGGTACGAGTCGGTACGATGCGGTCCTGTGCATGCAAGTTGCTCAAGCGATGGGCCCGGAGAAGGTGGCATACGCGGGAGCTCGGAATCCTCTATTGTTACGCAAGTCTTTGCCATGCTAAAGCTTCATCTCTACCGGCCAATTGGTAGTGACAAATATTTCTCGAAGGCGGCCATGATTGGAAAATGAAAATGGTAACCAATCCGATTTGCTCCACAATGTCGAATGCATCCGATGTAATTGGGTACCCTGGAAAGTGCGGCTTGAAGATTGTCGGGGGTTAAAGGGTGATAATCTTGTCTTTTAACATTCTGTTTGCCCAAAAACATAAAATCAACCAGCCTTGATACGGCAGTCCCTTTTACTGCGATTGCTGTTGACACTTAAAAAGTGTTGAAAACTGTGAATTTGTTGCGTATACCTATGCATTCTGCAGTTCTGTGGGGAGTGGTGATATTGTGCTATAAACATGTTTGGATTTAAAGGTTACGAATTCTAATCAAGGAGTCTATTCTCCTCATTATGGCTACTTGCAATAAACATGAGTTTGCGGTGGTGATTGGCCAAAAATGAAACAAATGCCCTTATTTGTATATCACCTGCAATTGGAATGAGATTGAATCTTCTATTGTCGGGAATGGCCTCATTATGGAGGTAAAGTTCGCAACATTAAATGTCGGTCACTTTCGGGGGCCTCGGCAAAAAGTCTCGACAAATTGCGAGTAAGCGATGCATGGTCTTGCCATCCTTTATTGCTTTTAATTGAAAATAAATTAAACGTTCGAGAGAAAGGAAAAGAAAGATAATTTACGGAGGTTTGCGGGTAGCCATCGGCTTACGCACTAATGAAAACATCAAGGCCATCTTTTCCTTTGATTCTAGCAGCTTTGTACTTGGAATCACATTTGTTGCGAAGCATACATTTCCCAACTATCCCGGTTGGCATACATGTGATTCTGCCATGCTAACTTGTCTTCTTTGTAATATTGTATCTTGTTCTTCGGCCTCTTGTTTCTTCCATTTGTTCATCGATTCTAATTGATTCCATGGCGAGGTCTGTGTCACGGCATTAGAAGTGCTGGGTTGGGACATTGTTTGAGTGGTGCATGGAGTAGAAGTGAGGAGCAGATACTGTGGTTGTGGTACTGTACGGTATTTGGTGACTAGCTCGAGACAAGATATACGTGGTTGTGTTTACATGCGAGTGGGCGCACTAACGCACGGGCGAGATATGGGATTTAGTTTCTTTTCTACACTTTTGGGAGCCCTACGGTTCTTGTGGAGCGATGAGGACGCTATTCTTTTATTGCGGCGAGTGTAGATGCCTCAAATACTTGAATTTTGACTAGTTTGTAGCACATAACTGGTAAATATTGCCACCTCATGGCACATGTATTCACCATGGCTCCCTATTTTGTGATGATCTTTGTGTGTGCTAGCATATAGAGATTCGGTTCTCTATCGAAGGCTTCTCGTGCCATGACTAATTCATTCTTGTAGGCTTCTAGCTCGGACTTCAAAAACTGATTTTCTTCCAATAAAGATGCCACGATCATATGAACCATTGTATGTTGGTTGATTAGGGGGGGTGCAACCCTGTTGATGCACGGCCGTAGTGGTTCTTGTGGAGAAGCTACGGTGGTCTCCCTATATCATCGTGCTTGGTGTGTGATTTTTGTACCACCGATGTTGGTTCTTGTGTTTCGGCCTACGGGTAAGTGACTAGTTCTTGTGTGACGATCCTTGTTTGAGCCATAAACAATATCGTATTATCCGGGAGCCTTCTGGTTCTTGTGTGGCGGTGCACGGACAGGCAGTTGGGGGATTTGAAATGGGGTTGAGGATTGGAGTTTTAACGAGAATAGTGGCGAGGGTCGGGGAAATGGGAGTAACTCTGTTTCAACGATCATCTTCTTTTTTCTTTTTGGTAGGAAGCTATGGAAGAAATCAACATCTTTCCTTTTCTTCGCGAGAAGATTCTTTTAAGGAGAAGAGGGCTTTCGGAAGAAGTAAAAATTTGGAATTATTTTTGTTCGACGTTTTGAGACGAGAAACTGTTGTGGTTCTTTAATACCCTTTTCGAGTAGGTGGGGATGGGGGGTGTTGGAGAGTCATCGCTAGGGATAGAAATAGTGGGAATAGTTGACTCTACTAGGTGGGATGAACTTGGGATTGGGTCCAGCGGGATGGAATTCTTGGGGAGTACGGGAGTATGGTCCGGTTGCCCTTCATCGGGAATCTCGGGGAGTTTCTTGGGAACTTTCGGCTTGTTGGGGGATTTGGGCCTATTGAGGAATAAGGAGTGGATTATTCGAGAGGGAGGTTTTGCGCGAGCAAAACCCCTGCGAGATGAAAATTGGCATAAACGATGGTGGGTGAGGGATAACAATGGGAATTTAGCCCGTACGCAACTAATAGGACATGTTTTTGATACAACCAATGAGATAATAGGGAATATTAAGTAATTGACCATTCCTTAAATGATTCATCAAAATGAAGTCGTGGTGGTACACTACCGAAGTACGCCCTTCGCATGTCAAGTAGTGTGATGAGTGCAACTGCGGCGGTGGCCATGGTGGAGGAAGTGAATGGAGACTTACACCGCGGCCTTTGAGTTCAGGCGGTTCATACGGGCCGAAGAAAATCTTTAACGTGCATTCAAAATAACTTGCAACACTACTTTTGAACCCGACGAGTCCCAATAACTTGACAACCCAAAAAACTTGAACTATGTCCTCCTCTGTAAGCGAAATGCGGATGCCGCCAGACAACGAGAAATTCCCACAAGAGATTTTGTGCAAACTCTAAAACTGCTCTGATCAAATTCTCCCTAATCGTTCGAAGTATCTTGTCCATCACCTTGTTGGAAAATTTGATAGGCTTCGGGAACATTTGAAGAAGATTCATCGAACCGGGCTCATGTCGATAGCCGACCCTCCCATGGCTGCTAGCTTGAGTTAGATGCGGAGAGCACGAAGAACGGAATCACGGGCTTTGGTCAACGCCCGTTTATTTGCAACGAGAGGTACACGGGGTTTCAATGACGGCGAGTGGATATGAAAGGACGGAGGATTGGTTAATGCGAAATGATTATTCGGTTTCGAAATCCCCCCTACGTATGGTGCGATGATGATTGGGCGTGTGGAGATTGCAACCATTATGAGCGCGAGATCCTCTCTTTAATATATAATTTAAGCGCATTACATTAAAACCACATACCTTACATTTTTACCTTTGGTTTAATAATTAAAAGATATAAGAGTACTTGAGAATGGCTTAATATATATGGAAGAATCATAGACTTCTACGAAATTTAGAACGAGGAGTGTAACGGGATCTCCTCGATGCGAATAAATTTTTCACAAGGATGCGAAGCGTAGAAGTGGAGAACTAAAAGCTTGTAAAGCGACGGACGGAAATGATGTTTAATGATGAAAAGATAAATAACGGAGTTCTTTGGCGGTGTTCGACAGGCATCGATGACGCGTTGCCCGAAGCCCGAACATTTTTAGCAACGGAAAAATGGGGAAAAATGGGATAAATGACTTGGGTTTGAAACAAGTGAAGTGTTTGATAAGGGATAATTTCGGTAAGGGATAGGAAATACTAGGTGAAGGATAATATTTCGGGGAATGGTAGAAGTGGGAAAAATGGGGAAAAAGGGTAATAGTAATGTGAAGAAATGGGGAAGGGATATTGCTAGGAAATGGGGTAGAATGAAGGGAATAGCTTCGTGATTGAAGCTTGAGATCTTCTTATGATGAATCTGTCCTCCTTAGCCAGAGCTTTTCCGAATACGCAAAAATTGAAATTTGTAGTATGCCAACCCTTGACGGGGATTATTAGTCTTAAATCTAATCTAATCTAATACTAAAAAAAAATAAGGTACGAGAAAATTAAATGCGCAGGGAGGCAGAAGACTCCCCTAGAAAAAAGATAATAAGATATCGGTCATGCAACTGAGTCTTGAAATCCTCTTTAGAAAGCAGTGGCCAATCTATAAACGAAGCCTATGACCATTGACTAGTAAAGGTGTTTTAGAATCATCAATTGTTAAAAGTCTTACGTTCCATTAGGAAAAACAGCATCTACCTCATATGGTCCAAGCCGGCTTTGTGTACGCTAGCTTACCACGAAAATTTTCAAACCGAGAGTCATACAACAAGGCCCAATTACCTTTCGTGCTTGTGTTTGATAATTTTGTCATGCTGCCATTCTGTTGAATCATGGTTGTTTGATGAATGGCATCTAATCTCTTTTCATCCAACTCGAGAAGCTGTTGCCCAACCTAGGCGTACGCACATCGGTCAAATCAAGATTAATAGGTAAAGCGAGTTCTTAGAGTTTTGATTTCAAATTCCCAGGGAAAAACAACATTTTTACCATAGACCAATTCATGGGGAGAGAAACACGTAGTGTTTCTCCAAGTAGTTACGTAAGCCCATAATGCTTGGTGACCTTTGAGACCAATCCTTAGGTTTTCCTTCTTGTTTTTAGTTAGATGAGCTTCTAATACTTTGTTTATGCTTTCCACCTGCCCATTGGCACGGGGGTGGTATGGTGTAGTCATTACATGTTGAATATGATATTTACGAAGGGTAGACTTAAAACCATGAGAATTGAATGGAGGTCCTCCATACGTGACTAGCTCTACGAATTCCAAATCTAGAGATTTCTTGAAATAAGAAAGGTAGGACGGCCTCTTCTGTTGGCTCTAATAAGTGCTTTGGCCTCCACCCATTTATTCATATAATACTAATGGAACTAATATATAAGTTCTTTGATTGGATGGAGGGTTAATGGGTCCTATGAAATCCAAGGCCCATCTTTCAAATGGTTCAGAAACTACAGGGGTTTAATGGCATTTGGTCTCGCAGTGGGTTGACCCATTCTGCGCGTGTCACAAGCCCTTACATATTTCTTTGCATCCTTAAATAATGAGGGCCAATAGTAACCCATTCTCGGGTACATGTCTTACATTCTCTTATCAGCAAAATGCCCTCTAGAGGCCATCATGACAAGCTTTCGGTATATCATACACTTCATCTTCCCTAATGCATCTTCGGATTTTCTTTGATCAAGCCCTTGTGTAGAAAGACACCCACTTATCCCGTTATTACCTAGCACTTTTTTGAACAATTCTTCTCTTTTCTGCGGCATAACGGTGTGATGGTAATTTTCCTGCAACAAATAGTTAACGTATCTGCATACCATGGAGAGTGAGCGAGAAGCGCAAGCAAGTACTCATCGGGGAAAAGAATCCATCTCTTTAGATATCCTTGTCGATTTTTAACCGTGAAAGGAAATCAGCCACCACATTTTCTTTACCGAGCCGATCTACAATTGTGATATCAAATTCCTACATTAATAATAGCCATGCGGTAACTCTAGCATTTGTGATTTGTTCATTGATAACAATAGCCGAGTGGTCAATGTGCACAAAAGTAGAATAACCCGGTGATATAATGTCGAATTTATTAATAGCATAAATGCGCAAAAATTCTTTTTAAAATTATTTGTGTAATTAAGCTCGGCGGGGGTCATATTCTTACTAGTAGATAGCATGAGAATATGATTTTCCTCTTGTCCCAAGACGGCTCGATTTCGGTGTCTGAAGCATCGAAGAATGCCATGAAAAGGAAGGCCCAATCGGGACACCCCCTCAAAATAGGGTAGTAGACAATGATGCTTGAGTTCTTCAAAAGCTTTCGACAAGAATTAGTCCACTTAAATTCAACATTTTTCATGTGCTAAATAATGATATCTTGAAAAATCTTTAATAAATCTTGTAGTATCTGACATGTCCTAGAAAACTTCTCACATCGAGTTTGTGTTTAGGGAGCAGGAAAGATTACCGATGGTAATAACCTTTAGATGGATACTGCACAAGAATGCTTGAGATGAAATAAAATTTCCAAGCACCACTCCCTTCACTCATCATCATATGGCATTTTCTATACTTAGGAGAGGTGAGCTTGTATACATCGTTCGTGCCCAAGGTGCAATGCATCTTTAAAGACACCATAAGGTAAAATCATCCATATAAATATTTCCATAGAATCATTAGGCATATGGAAAAAAGTTCTCTCGGTACTCTTTGAGAAAAGATTGTTTGGTGCATTACATAGCCCAGACCTGGAAGAACTCTATAAGCAAAGACTTCCCACGAGAGCTAGTGAAAGTGGTCTTGTCCTGGTCTTGGGGTGCAATTCTTATACGATTATACCCACGAATCCATCTAAAAAAGAAAAATTTCTTCCACGCCGGACTATCAACACACGATCGATGAAGGGTAAAGAGAAAGTGATGCTTTTGAGTAGCTTTGTTAAGGCTGTAATTATTTGTATCTCCATTTCCGTTTTTTGTAGGGACAATTGCACAATGGGGAAACCTTGTTCACTGTGAGATATAGGGTATATAAATCCTGCATTAAGCATTTGGGTTATTTTTAACATTCACCAATATAAATTAGGGTTAATTCGTCTTTGGGGTTGACAAGCAGGCGGCATCCCTCTTTAATATAAATTCGATGAGTACATAGTCGGAAAAATACCTTTCATATCCGTGTAATCCCATGCAAATGCTTCCTTATATTCATGCAATAACTTCATTAATTCTTTGTGTTTCATCCATTGTTAGATCGGGATTTATGTTTAATGTCTTGCCGGGGTTCAATTTCCGTATTATGCTTTTAGATGAGATAGTGGTTAATGTACGAGATGAGTCTTGATTCAATCTTTTCTTGGGTATCTTTTTCAAAAATTGCAATTCAGTTGATTGTGTGTTTAAACAATTGAGAAGAAGGTTCACAAATAAAATTATTAATTATCTCATCCTCTTTGTATTGTCTTTAAGAGTTAAAGCTTGTCAAGCAGTTAGAATAAGTACAGGCTTGACATTATCATCTTTAATCCATGCATAGAATCTTCATTATTAATTATTGGTGTGAGGATAAAGAGTAGCTTTGTTTTATTTCATAACCATTAGAGATTGTCATTGAACGAGATCTTCAGGCGATAAAAGCATCGGTATAGCTAGCCATGGTCTTCACAATTAAGGGATGTCCCCCGGCTTTGTTTTTGGTTTGCAATACAACAAAATGGTTTAGGTATTCCGAGTTCAGGCGAAATGGTAGATCTATAGCAACTCTTCGAGTTTAATTGTAGAATGATCGACCAATTCTAGAATGGTGGAGTTATCATCTCTAATTGTGTCGGTAGCAACAATTGTGAAGTTTCAAGAGTCATTATGTTAGTGCAGCACCTAAATCTACCGAACTTGGGGAATCATTGTTTTACCAAGGCAGGCTGTCAAAGTAGGATGGCGAGGATCACTACATATTCCACGGGGAGGGGCTTTCCAGGACATTAATGCGGACAAGTCACCCATCACATGTCTTGTAAGGGGATCTTTAGTTTTTCTACGAGTTTCTTAACACAAATATCCATATTGTTCTGGCATAAATTAGTGCATCTCTTAATCGCCTTAACGGTGGAGATTTTAACATACAAATTTTATGGTTTCCTAAAGATTAAGCGGTGTTTCGGTTCTGGTTAAAACCAAATGCTCGGGAATGGTGATTTGTTATTTCAATATTTTTGTTAGAAGGTGGTTGTGCTTTCTTATGTTTACAGAGTTTCGTCTTTATCGAATCGGAAAGTTATGTCATCAATAATAGGCTCTACTATTTTCCCGGATCTTGATGAATATCATTACATGCATAGTAGGAAATATGGGCGATTGAATATTATTTGTTTGCTTATTGTTGAGGTTAGGATTTGGTTGCACGGTGTTGCAGGGTCTCATTTGGTTATTTGGTGGAGCATTTGATGTAAGCGGAAGTGGTTGTTGGAATTGAGGCAATTGATTTGGTTACTGGGAGTTGTTGGCTTCTCCAATTTGAATTCAAGGGTTAAAAGAAGATGGGCTGGCAACAGGGGCCAAGGAGTCCACATTGAAGGATCAACAAAGGGAGGGTTTGATTCACGTGGGTGGGGAAATTCATTTGGTAAAGGGTGGGTATTGCATTTGATTAAAATGAGAGGTAATTTGTTTGACCGAAAGCGGGGAATAATTGTTCCTTTGATTAGAAATGGCATCACCAGGAGTTCTTACCTTGTCCTTTTAGGTTTTATTGTCTTCTTTGGTCGTGAGGTAAAGTACCTTGACTATTCTTCAGTTAGCTTACACAATATACCTTCCTTCTTGGTAGAGATGGGCATTGTTTTGTTCATGATCTTTCTCACAAAGAGTCCACAAAGTTGGTGTATTTGTCCATTGGGCACTCCCTTAGTGGATGTTTGTCTACGCGGGCAAAGAGCGGCCCCGAGTTGCTTAGCCCGGCTTTGCTTCTTCTTAACACCAAAGTGTCAATTTGTGAAGCAAAAGAACTTAACATCTCGATTTTAAATTCTTCAAGTAAATTCTATTTAGGCTCTTGTGCTCCTCCATGGCTAATTTTGCACTCTTGAATAGATGAATCTCTGCTACTTACTCTATTCCTTACGGCTCCCCTTGAACACCTCTTAGAAATTTCAACAGTATATGGGTTCCTTAGATATATCTCCCTTGCCAAGCATGTTTAACATATCTAAACAATCATCCTTAAACCTCTCATTAATATTTTTTTGCGAATTCATACTTATATTCCGGACAATTCAGATCTCTTCATGTATTGTCTGCAGAAAGCCTTTCTACATAGTTATCCCGGATTCTCCTCTAGGCTCGCCATATTGAATAGTTCATATTAACTTCTCTCGTCCGGCGATGGTATTTGATATTTAAGCAGAAATTTGTTTCATACGCATATCCCCAAGTTGTGATTACACGGCCCGGAGGCTCATGAACCATCTTAAAGCATTTCCTTTCAAGGTGGTGGAAACAGTTCAACTTTTGAGCATTAGTAACATAGTCATAACTTCGCAATATTATCAAAATTCAAAAAAGAAATTCATGGGATCTTGGGAGGATAAACCATGGAAGTTAGGTAAAAACGGTATTCGTTTTTTTCATAGGAGTTGTTCTGCGGGGAGATCTTGATAGAAATCCCAAGGTGAAGAGAATTTCATCCTTTTCCTTCTCCTTCGGGATCTACACGTCCTCCACCAAAGAAATCGTCATTGTTTCCTTCCATTGATGGTGATTCCATCTCACGCAGTCGTCGAGATCTTCTCTGAGCTCTTCAATGTTTTTCCCTTTGGTCATCCAACACTCTCAATTATTTCCTCGTGTGCTCTGCTTGGTTGCTAACACTTTCTTGTCTCTCCATGACCAGTACTGGTTCTTCGTCATGGCTCCTCCACTATTTTCGGGACCCACAACTTCCTCTATTTTGTAATACGATTGAAGTCATGAAGTCTTGGTCTTCGAGAACTTAATCTGTGATGATTGACCTTTGATACAATCTCGTCAATAAAGTCCTTTCTTCCTCCCCTTCACTTCCTGCTTCCACCATTAAGAGGTTATTTTCTTGGTTTCCGCGTCCTCTGTGCCAATCGCATTTAAAAGAAAATATTAGTTCTTTTGAAATCTATAATTGCCTTCCCCCGTGCCCGAGCGCCAAAATGTTGGTTGCTGGTATTTTCCTGCATTCAAAGGCTCACATAAATTGTCAACCCGAAGTCTTTTATTCCAAAGACAATCACATACTTTGTATATGCTCAATTTCCAAAAGCGAACAATGTTGTAGTAAAAAGCCACACAATTATCAATCATACAAATCTAATTATTCACTCTTTCATTTAACCAAAGGCTGAAGTCGATTGTATTTATGAAAAGTAGTTTCTAGGTTGCGGTTTAGAATTCAAATAGAAAATCGTGAGAAGAGCAAATCCTTATCATGAGGAACGGACCTATTCCTTGAGCACACAAGACTTGGCTTCCCTGTGCACGGCACTAATCACTGCGTAAAAATATAACTCGAGAGACCAGACCTATTTAAAGACGAGACCGCGGCACTTGTCTCCTGTTTCTAATCATAACTATAACGAGGAAAAAAGAAAGGCAAGGTGGTGGGAGCGGACCTATTCCCTTGCAGGAACCTTCGACCTTTGCTTCCCGGTATTATACATTCAAACACCTCGCAGAAATAGATTTCTCGACTTCTTAAGAATGAATGTCTTGAACACATGCGGTGTTTCGAACATAATGTTCAATAACTACGAGCGTATGTGGGCGCCCGGCAACGAAATTGATAAAGTGAAAACAACATAAGGAAAGTAAATAAACTACGGTACGAAGGGTGAATCTTGTGAGGAAGGCGGAGCCTTTCCCTCACAAGATTCCCTGAGAAGAATTAAATTGGAGCGCTCAAAGAAGATTTTATTCATCTGTCAAAAGAAATGATACATTACAAATGGAGTCTAGCTCCGGTCTCTCAAATACAATGTTCTCTTGTAGCTTTCAAACTCGAACTCCCCTCTAATGATGATGTCTCCTCTTTTAAAGAGAAACATCTCTTACAATTACATGAAGACGAATCTGTGTTTATCCCAATTAGTACACTGCTTAAACGGGACTATTGTTCTTCCATAAAACGATATTGTTACAACGGACCACAACAAGAATGCTATGTTTGAATAATCCGTGTAACCACGTCTTCATCTTTGTTGCAATTGTTCCACAAAATACTCTTCCGGAGTCGCAAATTACGAGTGGCGGAATTTGTTAACTGGCAGGCTTGTTTCGACAACGAAGTCAAGTTTGTTTCGACGACGGAGTCGGTTGTTTCGACGACGAAGTTTGACTATTTCGGCCATGACGTTGCTCCCGGCCACCGGCCACATAGATTATACGATCTTTTAGACTTATGTTAGCAACAATCCACTTCGATTAATGATAAAATATAAGATTATTATGGAATTATGTTAACTAGGTCGCCTTATAATAAAGAAAGGATTTTGTATACCAGCAGGATAAAGGTAAATGAAAATGATAATGGAATCCTTTTTAAACATGGTGTAAGGTAAGATGGTGTCAAAACATATAGTAAAAGCTGATACATAGTGGAGTCCTAACATATAGATATATATATATATATATATATATATATATATATATATATATATATATATATATATAGATATATATATGTGGTCATCGCGGGCAGGAGGTGGCTGGGATCGGTGGAACGCTCAGACGGGTTTCGAGCCCAGGCAGTCTAACGATAGTGATCAGATCTCAATGAACCGGTTTTAAAAAAAATACATTAAATAATTATTTTTTTAATAAAATGAAAAATAAGGCAAAATAAAAACTATTTTAAAGGTGCAACCATGATTCCGTAATAGAGACAAAATATGACAAGTTTGCTCATTTATATACCATGCAAAGGTGAATATATCAAAATGGCGACAAATGCAATACATATCATCGAAAAATACATAAGAAAACTTGTTGAAGTAATGTATCGAGGTTTCTCTTATATTATTCTTGTGTTTTATTCTTGAGTTAATATTATAATACTCTGATACATCACACTGAATCATTGTCAATTCATGTATTGTAAAGACAATTATGGTTTCGATATATATATATATATATATATATATATATATATATATATATATATATATATATATATATATATATATATATATATATATATATCAGACTTCGGCATTTTGAAGATCTTGTATTCTTCGTATACATGTTTGCTTGCCGATAAATTTCTAGAAAAACATCTACAACACTTAGAGGTAATGAATTGGTTATGAAACCCACTATTAGTGCTATTTGTAACAAGTTGAGAGAAGAATTACAACTTCATGGAGTCTTCTCACAATGTGTTTGACAAAATTTGTCCTTTGAAAAGATTCATTAAAACCCATAAAACTCGATGCTTGATTTAGTGCATTTCCAAGCGGGAATTTTCTGGTGGTCGATTTATTATTGCCAATCACATTTCATTAGTTTGTATGTTGTTGTCCCTTGAGTGGCGTCGGACCATTTGCATCAGTCTTGATGCCATGATCAAATTGCTTGTATGATGTGTGAAAGGTTTTGTATTTATCTTTCTTCTTATGTGTGAGCGAGAGAGAGAGATGCAGCAGTTCCTAATTTAGTGTGAAATAAGGTTTCGCGATTGTTTTGAGAACAGAAATTGTCATCAAGTATACTTGATGAGTTGCATCTTTACCGAGATTTTATGCTAGCGGCCTTGTATTTATCGGTCATCATGTGTATACATTGCTACTATGGGTGTTGAGTATGAGTTATTAGACAAGTTTGTGCTAGTATAATAGAGGTGCGGCTCATGGAGGAGACAACGAGGAATTTGAAACTCATGGAGGAGCACCTAACCGGTACAGTTTAGTATGGAGCGACCGGTTTATGCATAAACTAATTTGGTTCCTTACTTAGCAAGTTTGGTTGGAGTCCGATTAACCGGTGAGAATAGGCTATTGACCGGGTTGCAGAGGCCGGTTCCAACCGGCGACCATCACGGCCAAGCCGGTTTTGATAACTATGATATATATATATATATATATATATATATAACTTATTATTTTACACATTTATTACAACTAAAAAAAGGAAGAAATAATCAACATTTACATATATGTGATCATATATACATATTTCATACCTTGGGAGTTGTGTCATACATCTTTTCGACAAATTATTCACCTTTAAGTTCACAAGCAACAATAGCGAGTTTGGTGAACTTAAAGGTGTAGTGTTTATTCGAACAGTGTATGACACAACTCCTAGGTATGCAATATCTATATATGATCACATATATGTAAATGTTGATTATTTCCCTTTTTTTAGTTGTAATAAATATTAAAAATAATAACTATATATAAGTTATTATTTTACACATTTATTACAACTAAAAAAAGGGAAAATAATCAACATTTACATATATGTGATCATATATATATGTTATACCTTAGGAGTTGTGTCATACATACGTTCGACAAATTATTCCCTGTAACCTTTAAGTTGCATTCAATAATGTAGCGAGAGAGAAGAGTTGCATTTGAGTGTTCAAAAAGTCGTTCACTTGACCTTTCAATCGGGGAGGTACATCATAAATACCGTCCTTGCTATCTCCACCATCATCATTTGACTCACCATACAAGTCTTGGAGCATTTGATTTGTCCCATCATTAATTTGAGCTTGTCTCATGCTTTCATCATGATCTACCTCCATGGGATCATTAAAATTACCTTCATCATTAGCTTCATTTTCTTCACCTTGTACAACATCATTTCCAATACTAATATTTGCTGCAATATTCTCTTGTATTGGTGCAACATCATCTAATCTACTACTATTTTCTTTGTGGTGGTTGATCATACGCAAAAATTTGGGGGGCAGCTGTGCCTTTATGAAAATTACAAACATTAATAATTAAACATTAGTGCGCATATAAAAAATATTAAAATAATATAAAATTTTACAATATAATCAAAATGAAGATAGATAATTAATTACCCACGGGATGATAGTCATTCGATCCACCATGTGTACTTATATTTCCTACAATGCCTTTATTCTTTGTTGCTATTAAAACTCTAACATTATTTCTCATACAACATTTTTTACAAAGACGATAAACTCTTGCCCATCACCCTTTCACCCCTTTTGAATTGTTTTCAGCTCAATGTTTTTCTTCATTGGCCTCCAAATTATCCTATAAAGAAAAAAATAAATCTCTCTCAATGGTGTAGAAAACCCAAGACTTGTTGAACTCAATGGGAGCTCAATATATAAGCAAAAAAGAAAATAAAAGTGGGCATTTTAAAAATTGTGAGCTTTTTAGAAAATGTGGGCTTTTTACAAAATTGTGGGCTTTTTACAAATTGTGGGCTTTTTTATTCTTAATGCATTTACGCCAGAATACTAAACGATTTTTTCCAAAATTTCGGATACAAGCGTAGTCTCTACTACGTTTGGAAAATTAATTTATAAAAGATAAACTACGAGAAACGGTGTACACTACGATAAGAAAGTGTCGGGAAGCATTCCTTCTACTTCACAAAACGTGGAACTACCTTAAGAATGCTTGTATGGTTGATGTAAATATTAGAGCATGGCGATTAAATGTAGTAGTTATGCTAAAATACTGAATAACGGCTTGAGAGTGCTCTTCGGATGCATGCAGATACGCAAATTAAGGCATGCCATTACTAAAGATAAATGACCAAAAATAGTCAATTTTGATATCTGAAGTTATGTCTTTCTCGGTAGCAAACTCGGGATAGGATGGAAAATATGAGAGAACTAGGATTCGAAGGACTAAAAAACCAAGGCCAACATAGTTGCCTTGAATCGGAGACAAAACAAAGCTGCCCAAAAAGTGTTTGAGAGAACCCATTGAAGCTCCTATATATAGCGAGTCGACATTTTCCTATTGAACAGTTTGTTTAGTCGAAGCCATAGCAAGATCGGACTGTATGATCCTAAATGAGAACCGAGCCAAAGCTAAGACGGATCCACGTTTAACGAGAACAAAATGACTGTAGCAAAGGATTTGACCACGAACGGATCATGAGAGATAGCAAGATTCTTCTTCCTTGTGGAAATGTAGAAAGCTGTCTGGGGATTTTCTTCCGGCTTGATTTCATTGTGGCGGTAATTGCTATGGTGTTGTAAGCGCTCATTAGTAGAATCTTAAAGCCATTACGGAATTCTTTTTAACCTGGAGAGGGTTTTTTAAATGGTTATAAATCCTCATGTTCAAATTCCATTGTCGATTGATTATGTTTGATATTCTGTTTCTTTTGTCTGGCAGTTGAATTTTCGCACGAGAAAATTATCGAGTTAATGAAGAATACACGATGTTTCTTTTGCTTCCCTGTTGTGAAGCCCCACGCTCGGAAGGAACTCTCGTTGTAACGAAGGAGGTCTTGGGCATAGAAACCGGGGACTTGGGTTTTTGGAGATCAAACTTCGAGTTGAATGCTCATATGAAGAATGGCACGGTGAGCCTTAGCATGGAGTTGGGAGTACAATTTGAAGTGCGGGTAGGGCATTGTACAATAGACCGGTTCAGACACGGACCCTAATACAAAAAGTTTCTTCTTCTTTTAAACGTGTTTCTCCTTTTCGTAGCCAATGTGGGTCTTGTTCTTGTTTTGATTGGGGATGGATGAGCATTTGTTATTGCTCAGGATGATCACACTACGGGCGCCACGGAGGCTATTTGGGGGTGATGGAGTCCAATAGGTCTCAATGAGCTTGTTTCCCTCACTAGGGAATCTTGTGCAGTGGAATTTGATACTATTTTGGATGTTGGAATTCCACGATCCTAATGGAAACCCGGTACCTTCGACTCTAGTCCTGTTCACAAAAGAGGGTGCCATATTAATTCATGCGTGCGAGAGGGTCGAATTACGAGGCATTGCAACGGAGGTGTTGTTGTTGTTGCATTAGCCACTATCATTGTTTTGTCTGGTTCTATTACAAGGTATTGAAAAGGACGGACAAATTTAGTTAGAATATTGTGAAATTGCCTTGGAAATTCACCTACAAAGAAGCTCAACGATGCTACGAAAGAATTTTTTTGAATGTGATTGATAATCGATAATTGCAAGCAAGGGTAATCCCCTTGTGAAACCCAAATTTCGAGCATTTTCTAAAAACTCGTGTGAGTCATTGCGCAATGGTATGGCCTTTAGGTCCATATTACTTCCAAATCTACGAAGCACCAAGATGTTTGTAAAAAAATCCCACCGGTATATACAAACTAAGAGAAAGGCGATAATGATGCCTTTTCTATTCGAATAGTGGTTGGAGTTTACAAAGAAAAAAACTGACGAGCCCATGTACCATTTCGTATCATTGAAATTGTGGCGGTATCATTCGGCTAGGCAGCTTTTGCCTTAGAGCTCCCGCAGTAGAGAGACGATATCCCTAAATGATACGAGTCTCGACAATATTCCCAAAGCCCAAACGGCCTTACACAAACACAGTTGAACTCAAGTTGCCCAAAACGACCTTAAAATTTTGATTGAACTCAAAGTTGGGTAGTAGTTTTTAAATCAAATTCTAAAATTACGGACGTATAAAGATAGTTGGGAAGAATAATTTTGTTATAAAATGAACGTACTACTGTTCTCAAACATTATCAGCTCCCGGAGGCAAGAAGTTCCACAAATATAGGCGGTGCCCCGTAATCAATCACAACCTTTGTATTCTCGGAGGCTCCAAAAAACCCAAATAGGGTCAACCCTACTACGGGGAGGAAGGGCTGCCGGTAAGGAACTTACCATTTTGCAGAGCGGGGGCGAATGCTGTTCTGAAAGAGGTAGGGGGCGAATGCGAGGAGCGAATCTTTCGTGCACGGGGGCGAGGGGTGAATGCGGGGGCGAATGCGTGCAAGAAAGTGGGGGCGAATGCGCGCGTGATATCGGACGTTAATGTAGTTTTTAAAAAATCATTTTTATGTAGCGCGCATTTGAATTTTAGCATTTCGTCTGATTTTATTTACATTTGATTTTCGCATTTCTAATACAAGTGACAAGCAAGTTTCTACAAGAGGTTGAAATTTTTACTAGATAGCCATGAAAGACTAATTAAAATGGCTTAAAATGCAAGTGGAACTTCAAAATAAATGTAATTGAAGGTTCTCTCCACTAAATTTTTGCAAAAGTGCTTACATTATTTAAGTTATCTAGGATATTTTTTTGTATTACACAATCAAAAATTAAATAATGAAATAGTTGGGTAGTCTTATTGTTTCAAATTAGGACACAATTTTCAAATGGTGATGAAGTTTCAAGTGATGATTAGCGACAATATTCTCCTTTCCTATCCTTCGAAAAACTGTCCTGAGTTCTGCTGCCACATCAAACCCTAACTCATGCTTGACATAAAGGACCAGGTTCCTGCATTTCCCGTCATAAGGCATTTTGCACATATTTGACGACTAGAATTTGCGGATTCCCGTTTTCCATGAGGTGCTAGGAAGGATATAAGACTTAATTTTTACGTTTTGAAATTTTTTCAAAAGCGTTCTTACGCCCTTTTAATTTCCACTTACCGTAATTTTTGCAACACTAGTCCTCTTCGCAATTGCGAGGGCGTACTCAAAAAGTAAGGAAAGTTACTTTTGGCTCACTCAATGATCAGTGGACACGGTGGCCACCCGCCTATTCCCGCAGGGCCCCACCCATTGTCTCTTTCGAGTTTTCGAGTTTCGGCACAACTTACTATTTTTAGCGAGTTTTTCGGGTCTGAACACGGAGCCGTTTTAGGAACCTAAACGACTTTTTTTGAGCATCGCACCTCTAGCGAATATCATTATGTATCATTCTATTCCAGAATTATATTCATGGAAAAATTTGTAGTCCTCGAGGGATAGATCTTTCTAATGATGTATCATGTGCGTCAGCTTGAGAGATAGTATGCCAATTTCGTCCCTGGGAAGTTGAAACACCAATTTACCCAGCGAGGCCCATGGTTTTGGCACTTCATCTCCTAGGGTTTGGTTTTGGATGTTTAGGGTTCTCCATTGTTTCAATAATAAATAGGCCCTCGAGCCTCATTGTAACTCGGTTAGGAGGCTTGTAGCTACCTTATCTCTCCTCGCGAGAGATAGCTACCGGCGCCTAGCTAGTTTTATTTCCGTACTGTCTATAAGCAAATTTCGGTTCTTTGATATTAATAAAATGAAGTGTTATTTCCCCTTTGCATCTCTTTGTATTTATGGTTATGTGTTTATTCTGTTGCATTCACCATAAATCCGGATCAGTAGTATCGAGGAGAGGAGTCTGCTTTTTCTCGATCCTTCTTTGCATGTCCCAGTGGTCGGGGTATAAGGAGTTAGGGCTCAATACGAGTGGATCCTTTGCAAGATTGGCCTCACAAACCCGGACGGACGCCCATGGGGGATGAAAAGAAAGATGAGGGAGCAAGAGATCATATCCCAATATTGCTCAAGGAGGCCCTCGAAAAACAAGGAAGGCAATGATGGATAACTTTTCCCAGATCCTTCGATAGCTGCCCAGCGAGTGAGCGCATCTACATCCGGCGGCCACTGCGGAGGTGTGACTCCTTTTAAAGATACAGTAAATTTCACATTCCCATATTTGAGGGTCAAATAGATGCGGATACCGTAGATGGATGGTTGAATCTATTAGAAGGATATTTCTCGGTTCATGGCTTTCGGAGTAGGGAGAAGATTATTTGCACTCCTCAAAGTTGCCCCCCATGTCAGGGCGGTGAGAAAGCCCTTTGTGAGAAAAAGGATGAAGACGAACCCTCTTTGTTCTCGGTCGTACCCACTTGGAATTCTTTCGAGACGTTGTCGGAACAATACTATCTGGTAGAGCTATGAGGACAAGTACATACAATGGACCACGCTACGGCAACAAAGGGATCAAGATGTGCATGAGGTGATGAATCTATTCATACCACTGCGCACGAGTTGGGTATCGAATTCGAAGGAAACATACGGTGCTAAAGTATCGCGAGTTGTCTACAAATACATTTAGGAGTAATGGGGTTCCTCGACATCTCCCTCGCTTGGTACGGCATACCGGTATGCTGCAGATTGAGCGAGAAATTCAAATAGAAGAAGCGAGACTTTGGATCTACGAATCCAAAAGCAAAGGAAAAGGTGCTCCCAAACCATAGAACAAAGGACGAGCCAAGGCACGATGACTCAAGACAACTTTGTCGAAGCCACAAGAAATAATACACTAGAAGCAAGAAGGACACGGGAAAGTGGTGTGAGTTCCATGTTAAGAGCTCCACTCGCAGCCTTTTAGTGAGTGTCGGGCCAGCGATCCTTTGGTGGCCGAGATGCGGGCTTCGGTTCGGATGCATGCTGCGAATCTGGAGTAGAACCCCGACAAGGGGAATGAAAAGGGAAACGGATTATTGATCTGGGGCAATGCCCTTGTTGCCACTACAAAGATCCGAAGGAGGAACATCTCTTCCACTCCCGGATGTGGGTAAAGGGCTCCACAGTACGAGTTCATTGTCGACAATGAGGGCCAAAAGAACACTCATTTTGGTAGATGTCGTGAAGCGGTTGGGCTTGCGGAAGCCACGGCTCACGCACATCCATACAAGATCTCACGTCAGCCGGCGGTGCCGCCTTCCCTATAGCAGCCAAGCCCTTCACGGATGAGGTATTATTTAACATTGCTCCTATTGATGTTTCGACGTATTATTAAGCCAACCATACTTGTGGAAGCGACATGCTATGTATGAGTCATAGCCTTGTGTTTTTATTGCTACCTTGGGAAATAATTTTCATGAGATACCGTAGGTACCATCGCCTACCACTATCTCTTTGGTTACTACAAAAACAATGCGTAAGCTCATTTCCCAAACTAGGAAATTTGTTTTCCTAATGATCCACCCCCAGGGCAAGAAGAATATTATGGCCAAAACCTTTAGACATGGCTCCTATACATGACAACAACAAATGAACAAGGTTGTGGAGGAGTATGAACACATTTTCACCTCACCCACAGGGGGTGCCTCCGCATCCGTCAGTCAAGCACCCCATTGATCCGACCCACGCGCGCCACTACCCAACGGACCGATCTATCGGCGCTCTAGTCTAGAGAACGATGAAGTCAAAAGGAAAATTCAAGAACTACTGCGCAAAAGGTCACATATGGCCAAGTTCATTGCCCCGTGGAAGCCCGATAATTTGTGTGTGAAATCATAGTTCTAAATTGCTCTCTTTTTTTACGCTTGAGCAATGTAATCTATTAATTGTAAGTAGATTCATTATAAAAATTCAAGCGATTTTAGCGTGAATGATGACAATTTATATATTAATTGGTTTTTAAGAATATTTGTAAGCCTTATGTAAAGACCTTTGGAAAGATAAATCAAGACTTCATTTGTTTTTCTTATTTTATTGGGCTAAGTTTGGAGAAAATTGAATATGAATAGTGAGTTAATTGTAAGATCCAATGGGCCAAGGCCATACATCAACATTGACCATAGTGGGGAAGTATAAAAGCATGGATATTCATGCGAGTATAGTTATTAATGTAAGATCAAAGTTAACTCTTAGCTTCACTAAAGAAATAGAAGGCAAAGATCTAGCACATCGAAACTGAAATTCACGTGAAAAAGTAGATGAAAAATGTACAATCATCCAATGGAGAGGTAATCTATATTTATCCGGTAATACTCTTGGCTATGCCTTGAGATTAAACTAATTCTCAATATTTTTGAATAATCATCCATTGAATTTATTGGAAAACCATGATAATCCTTTAATCGATGGCCATGCAAAAATAATCAAAAATATTTGTTGGTTGTTTTTCAATAAGTGGACCATGATGGGACCAGCGAGAAGATTAAGTGTTTTTTTAATCATGGAAGTGAGGTTTAGTAGATTGATAGTCAAGTTACCTTTCCCTATAAATTTTCTCGATCGAGTTATTCCTTGTTGAACTTTGATTCATTCCCTCTTTGTTTTGATACCATGATCCAATCCGGTTGAGTCTTGAGTCTTCATTGAGAATGGCATTCATAGGTTGTGAAGAAATAGGGTTATATTTTATGCACTCTTCTTCTCTTGGTATCTTTGTAACTATGTTCAGCCCGAGTTACATGTTTTTGAAATTATCGTAATAGTTCGTGATTATTAGGCTTTTATTTTGTCTTTTAAGAATTTTAATTTAATTATTATTAATCGTTAAATTAAAAAATATATATATATATATATATATATATATGCATATATACATATAGTTATTATAGTTATTAAAATTTCAATGGTACATCAACTTTCATACATGAGAACCGGATGGGGTAGGTTGGTAGTGTTTAATGTGATGGGATGGGGTGTGGCATAAGGGAAGCCAGCCCAACCGCAAGAGTCTTGTCATTAGGTGTTAATGTCGACATTAGAGCGTTTAATGCCATTTACTCCACGGTGCTCGAATAAACCATGGTCCGCTCCTCGATACACATTCGCATGCCGCCGACCGCTGACTCGACCTCCCGAGTTCATACTTATGGTGGTTTATTGCGGTCGATTCACGGTTGCACGGTAGGCTTGGGTTGTTATTATGGAACGTCCCTGCGATGCAGGCAAGGAGATTCCCCTGCTGTGTAGATACGTGGTGCGCTCTGGGAAAGCGGGCTTTCTAATAATGGCATGTATTTGGTAAGAGGAGGCTGTCTCCAATTGTTGTTGGATTTTGGAGAAAATCTCCACTTCTCCCACTGTTGTTTTCACCGCAAACACCTTCGTCTTTGTTTCCCCTCTCGCCTCGGTCTTCTGTCCATCTTTGCCTCCTGCCTGTGTCTCGGTGCGACGCGCGCCTCGGGGCGAGAGAATGCGCTGCGAAGAACACGAGGCGCCAGGTCGACGCTCTCGGGTCACACCTGCGGCACCTCCTGCGCGTCCTCCCACTGCGACGGTGAACCTAGAGGGCACCTTCTCACTTGAGCCGTCGCTTTGCTTCCCCACTCACTTCCACTCCTCCTGCTCAAACCCACACCGCGCATTTTTCACAACAAAATTCTCAATCAACCCGGGTGGCCCGCCGCCAATTACACGGTCATCTTTCGTGAAGAGCCTCGGGAAATTGTTCCTAGTTCTCGCCGGGCGAGAATGCGGCCTCGGCTGGGATTCGACGCGGTTTGTTGGGTGACACCCTAATAGTGCGAACGTGCAGGGTCGGATGGGCGAGGCCACGCGGGACTGTGGCGAACAAGGAGACGGGTGGGTCTAAAGCCCTGCGAGAGCGGGGATCACACCGGTGCGAGCGGCTGAGGCGCGATTACTCCTCCTCCTCTCGGGAGGTGATCCCGTTCTATTGCGCTTGTATAATGCGGCGGGGGAACCGGATGAACTGCGAGGTGCGAGTTGTCTACGAACCTCTGATGAATAGTTCCTCCTCTTCCTCTCGGCTTTTTGCTCTATTTCTGCCCATTATCATGGGCACATTTCATGTGTTTCCCGGCTTGTCTACGAAAATGCATCTATTTTTTTTGCTTCGATATGGTCTCCCATTTCCACAATTCTCACAGTTCCCCTACGCGGGATTTTCAAATGGTATTTGAGACTAGTTTCCCTCTTGCGGGCGGTCTTCAAACTATGGTTTTTTGTTTCAAATGCCATGGCACTCGGCAATGATCGAGGCTTCGGCCCGCTATAATGTCCTTTTGTTAATATAATTACTTTTACTTAGAAAAAAAACTTTCATACATGAGAAAATGAATCTTGACAAATGGTACATCATGGCACGATTAATTTCGCTCAACAATTTCAAATGGTATAACATTCAGTCCATGATACAATCATCAATTTACGCACATAGAGACTAATTTCTCTGGAAGCCTCGGATTTCTTTGGCTTGTTATTCTCAACTACATAGACTTAGTGTCGAGATTGAGGGACGAGAAAAAAATCTAAAAAAACTTAGTCTCCACTACTCAACATGTTTTGTGAGAAATAATACATAGATTGATTTCTCTGCAGTGCCTGTGGAATTCTTTGGCTCATTTTTTTAATCACAACAAAAATAAAAAA
This sequence comes from Pinus albicaulis, assembly GCA_034641835.2. Lineage (NCBI taxonomy): Eukaryota > Viridiplantae > Streptophyta > Pinopsida > Pinales > Pinaceae > Pinus > Pinus albicaulis. The sequence goes on from CM076578.1 coordinate 1,947,079,651, forward strand.
TACCTTGAGTTTTAATTTCTTAGTCCCGATTATGCAGATTTATAAGACAAATTATGCAATATTAATAATAAACATAAATTTATTGCAATTTAGGGAAAGCTCGTTCATGTTTTTCTTTATATTGGAAGGTTACTTGATTTTTGAAGTAATTTCTAGTAGATCATAGCATATATTGAGAAATATTAGTTTGACAGAATCAATTATTTCTCTTGAAACTTTAGGTATTAAAAGTCCATACTGACACGAGATATATCACACTCCAAAATCCAAAGAAAATGGAAGGAAAATTTCAATTTTTAATCAAACTTTTATTGGTGAAGGGTTAATTTATTACGAGAACATCATTAATGAAGTACCAAAATTTTAAACGTAACGTTTATTGAATAGAAAAATAATGACCAACGTCAAAAAAATTTGTGTGACGGGTAAAGAAAATCCAAATTCCAACCACCGCACTTCCACTTGTTGGTGGTGGAGGTTATTCACTTTTAAATTTTACGTACCGGAGTTACTCATGTTACCAATATTTTCACATGGCTCACTTTTAGGTGACTACTTATTGTACTTCTTCTTTATAAAGAAAAATTGGTAGATAATTGTATATATTATTTGAAATCTATAACAAATCAGGGCAACAAAATTACAACAAATAGAAAATTATGCAAAAAATTCACCGGGGCACTACTAATGTTGTGGATACCATATCATTTCTTAGATCCTCTTAACTTACCAACATCTACTATATTGGTATACACACATAATATGGCATTTACAGAAGTATTTCATATGTATCTAGAAGTAAATAAGTTGTATGACAATTGTTATGGCAGATATAAGATGTGTATTATGGTTATATTTCAATTTTTCTTAAGTAGCACATCATGTACGGTCCATATAGTGACTACAATTACCAATATATTTCAGTGAAGATGTGAAGATGATCTCTCATTGGGTCCTAATTACTTAAAGCATCATTAATTGGCTTTCCAAATGAATAAAATATTTTAACAAATTAGTAAAAACTAGGAAAACAGAAATCATGCTTTAAAAAAATGTATGGCACAATGAGTCACACTCTAAGATTTATTTAATTACTCATCAAGTGTCGCTAAAACATATATATGATCACCATTACCATAGAAATGGGACATGTGATCACTCATTTTGGTTCGCCAATGACATTCCATCATGAGCATTGTTTGGGGTTGATTGTGTTGATTTTTTTAAACAAATCATTTATACATTTATGAAATTATAGACACAATTTATAATCACATTACAAGATCATGATGTATGGATATTCCTTATCATTTCTTAGATACTCAAACTTACCAACACCTAATAGATTGATATACACATCATATATAATTTACCCCTAGAATGCCACATGTATCCTAAAACAAATTAGTTGTATGGCAATTGTTATGGTGCATATATAGTGTGTATTAGGTTTATCTTATAATTTTGTTGAAGTAGCATACAACAATTTACATAGTGATGAGAACCACTCTCTAGAGTATACATGAATTTTGTACACATGGCTTTTAGGTTGATTTTTAAGATATATCATTGGTGATGCTCACATGATTATATAATAATGAACAATAAGTTGAACTATGAAATTATTCCTCACAAAACACACGTATTGATGAATTGATAATTTTCCCTTCATATAATTTTTTTTAATCTGTGTTTTGAAATAAAAATAAAAATTATATATAATTATTTCTAAGAAGAACAAGAGAGAGTTACTTACCATATCTTCGTAAAACATATAATAGCGACGTTTGGAGAAACCGTCTAGCAACACTTTGGGGCATAGTGTCGCAATTGCGACACTTTTTCTAAGTGTCGGTATTCGAACACCTAAATGTCGGTATAACGACAGTTCCCAAGATCAATGGCCCAAAGTGAACCCGATAACTTACCTTTTACCTTTTCGGTAAGCATTGCTCTTCGACGTTTTGGAGACGATTTCCATTTCGTCGGTCTTGTGACGTCGAAGTAGATATTGCGACGAGTTCTAGAAACGTCGAGAAGAGTGACGAAAAAATGTGTCGGAAGCGTGACGTTCAAATTTCGGACCACATTTCGCTCGGGTGCAGCCAGAGTTCTTCCTAGCGTCGATATTGTGACGCTTACGGAAAGCATCGGTCTTGTGACACTTTTGCAATAGTGTAGCACTTTTCTGATTGCGACACTTTTCCCTAAGTGTCGGTATTGCGAGACTTTTCTCTAAATGTTGGTATAGCGACGGTTTCCGAAGATCAATGGCCCAAAACGAACCGATAACTTACCTTTTCCCCACACCTTTCTTTTATATCGTGGCCGTTCGCTTGTTGAATCCAAGGATCCCGACGGTGCTAATACATTCCGCGCTCATAAAGTAATCGTTTGATGTTTTGGAAAAGTCGCGCGAAGTGGTTTTCCCAAACGCCGTAGCTTGCGATGTCACTTTCACGTTGTATCGCATTGAAAAATAGTTTCCGCTTACCACCATTTACCGTCACGAGCCCAGCGAGGTATTCCTAACCTCACCCGTTCGCCCGAGTTTAATGTCATTGCTATGGTTATACCATCGAAGGATAACATTAAAATTATTATTTGCATTCAAATTTCACCTTTCGCTTTAAGCATAATAAAAACATTGCGGAACACCGTTTTTCCTCAAAATCACGTTATTTGAACAGAAACTTTGCGGAAACCATTTTCAACCTACCGATGCCATTTTTCGACGCCCATTTCCACGAATTTCCATTACAAAGTACTACATTGTCGTCCTGAAGCAATTTTCAAAAAATTGATGACACCTCTTGCAACGTCTTCAACCATATTTCAGTTCTTCGGGTACTTTTAATGAATTTTCCCTGCGAGTTTCAAAATTCTGTCGTTCAAAATAATTACCAAAATTCTTTTACCAAAAAAGTATCCCATTTTTCGGGGGAAAACTACGTAAAATTTCCCTGGAATCCCTAATTGCCCTTTCTCGCAGAGTTTTTCCATACTGATCAGTTTTGCTATTGAAATCGATTTTAAACACACATTCTGAGCTTTAAATTCCTTGTATTTCCTAAAAAACCTTGCTCGAAACCCCATTTGGTTAGAGGCTGCCGTAAAGGAACTTCGCAAACCGTTTAAGCTTGCTTCGTTCATGATTAAAAATGACCAAGAAATAGGTAACCCCCGAGAGCCAGAGCCCAAAATCTCAAAATAAGTCTTCTTGCCAAGATTCCTCGGCTTATGTCCTTCAAAATCAACGAACCAACTCCTACACTCACGAGTGGGATTCTACAAGTAGGTCGGACCAGTCCGACCTCAGGTCATTTCTCCGAGAGAAGAGCCCTTTGGTTAAATCTGGAACACAGCAGTGTTAGACCTAATGTGAGTATTTAACACTTGATGTCTATAATTGGTGCTATGGAAAATCAATGGAAAAGGGTGACAAAGATGTTCAATTTGGGAATCCAATCTGCCTAGATATATTGTCCCTCTCCCACTCATTCTGTTGTTTGACTGCTACGGACCATGCGAAGCCTATTATGTGCGGAACAAAGATGTATTGTAAAAAAAGAAAAAAAACCTGTTTACATCAACGAAGAGTCGATAAATTCCATACGCAAATGAATCATGAAAATACCTGTTCACAAAAAGCTTTATCAATGAAGAAGATTTTAACCAAACTATATCTTGACTTGGATTTCAATGCTAGATTCAAAATATACCGAGAATTTTGTCCAAATTCAATTTGATATTCCTAAGGATTAAATCCTCCTTTTGACACGTTGATTTCCCAGGATAAAACTGAAATGACAGTTGTCTCAATGCTCTCCTTCATACTAGGATACGCCGATGATATGAATTCAACGATGTATGTGGCTATCCCTAGGTTTTACGTCAACTCTAAGCCATGATCAATCACCATCCATTCGAGTTCAATTTTGCTAGATTTATTGCTGAAAGTATGCATTATCGGTTATCCAAATTTTGAAGGATTTTCGGATGCATATATCTACTCCACCTCTTCCTATATTATACAAACATATAAGTTTCCGGTGAATGTCGGAAAGTGGATGCGAAGGAAAAGTTCTATCGGTAGTATTTTGGTCATCTATTCTAAGGAAATGGAGCAAAGTATAGTTTCTGATTTCAATGACTCATTGTATACATGTATCTCTTGGAAAAAGAGGAGATCCCTAGGGATCAATGATGAGACAAGAAGAATTTTGTAGTTATCGAGAGAGCTACAAAGCGGGAATTTAGTATTTATATAAAAATCATACGGAAATCGAGTGTATGGCTCATCCACAGCCCCATATAAGTTACCCAGTTGTTACTATAAGAATATTTGCTTTAGAATATGCGAGACAACTATTGAATCTAGATGAAATCCACTTCATAGCTTTCGAAAAAGACCCAATTTAAGCTAAAAAATCAAATTGGGCCATTCATTGTCGATAACGGAAGGCGCAATGAGATAAATGTCAAACTTAAAGTAGGTTTATGTAGTTTTACATGGAACTATGACCCACAAGGTATTTTGAGTGCAATAAGGGTAAAATGTAAGTTTCACTGTTACTTGCATGATCCTAAGCCCCATATTGAAAGATATGTAAATAAAATTGAATGGGAGCCAAACACCCTATACGATGATGATTCCACGGGTAGTACGGGTAATACGGGTAGACGGTCGCGAAATAATGATTGAACGGACGATGCAATTGGCTTCTACAAGCAAAGATACGATAATGTACATAAAAGAGACGAGAGAAAGGAGATAGTTTCTGCATTTGAGACTATTGAGCACATAAAATTCGAGAACTCATATAGTAAAAGAAGCAAGTCGATAGAAGAAGAAGATAAGAACATAATATTGATATAAATGATGAAGCAACAAGAATAGTCACTCAAGCAGTAAAGAGCTTCAAAATGTAAAAATTGGAACACTGAAAAAAAGATACGGTCATGAAGAAGGAAAACCGAGCCTATTTGTCGATTTGCCTCCTTCTTCTCGGGGAAAATGACAATACGAGTCGAGGAGATTCAGATCGATTCAAACAAATTAAAGAGAAGAATGAAGAGCTCAAGAATCAGCTCATTCTAGATTTCTTAAGAAAAAGCACGGAAAGCAAAGAGAGGCTTCTTTCGGCATTTGATTATTCTCAATAAATTGGTAATGTCATTCTTGAAGCCTACGGTGGTGGGCAAAATCGATCAGCGAGATTATTCCAAAACAGATCTTGAGCTTGGATACGAGATGCCATTCATGAATTAGATCAAATTGAATTTCATATGAGCAATATTTAAATGCTATATTCCAAAAATTGTCAGGTAAAACTATGAAATCAATTAGGCTTGAGGAAACGATTATCAACCTCCAAAATCAAATGAGGTTGGACAAAGCCTCAACGTATACTAATAATGTAAGAATAAAAAGCACTAGAATATAGTGATTGAAGCGAGGGAGTGACCCGACGACATTGAAGGGGCAAAAGTCTTAATTAAACAGAAAAATGAGGATATATTTGCTCTTAGAAAACGAGTTGAAGTTGCCTCGAGTGAAAACTCTCAAGCAAAAAGAAATTCTACGGTAAAAACGGAGAGAATGATGATTTAAAGCGACTTGTACATCAAATGACGGGTCGGATAAAAACAATGGAAATTCAAATAGAAGCTCTAATGAAAGAGAATGAAGAACTAAGAAAAAACCAATGGTCATTCCTACGGTGGTCCCAACGTAAGCACAACCTATACCATCTACTTTGACGAGAACACTTGGCAGCTTGATGCGCTTGTTGTGATGCCAATTACTTCTCTAATCTCTTGCCTCTTCTTCTTCATCCTCACGGAAGGGACCACACCACAAGACCAAGATAAAGAGATTCTTAGTTTGAGAGGCACTATTATAAAGACTTGGAAAATCCAAAAATGATGCCTTGACTATGCAGAGGACATGAGCAAAGGGGCGATTCTGACTACGGGGTAAGATTACGCAAGCACAAGTAAATCTTACGGATCAAGTGGCCTTTATAAAAAATCATTTATGGACCAAAATTGATAGCATTCATTCTCAATGGCCTTCAATTCGGATAATTTATGAACGGAGGAGTTACTTCAAGTTGCTAGTGGAATGTTGACAAAGACTAGGAAATTGACAAAAAACCGGCCCAAGAAATCCAACTCATGAAAAAATGGTAAAACCATGGAAGAGTTGGAAGAATTGAAAATTGTTGATAGAGCAGAAACCATTCTTCGTCAGGTCTGAACAAAGAAACATAATGAGTAATCTAGAGGACCGGTGTAAAAGACATGAATTTATCCATCTTAGTTTTTAGCCAAATACAAAACATTGTCGAAGCGAGTTTGCAGTATTTTACGCATTGAATGACAAGTTAATGCCACAGAAATATTATGATCTAAAAATCAGGAAATATTTGAAACCGTGTAAACAACTTCCTCAAGGATCACCAACGGGCGAATACTTCTTCAGAGTATTTTGAAAATGCATTCTTTTAGATAAACATTAGACATATGTTCACTATAAAGCCTAACTTTTCCAAGTATCTGGAGCGAGATGAAATTTACGGAAAAATTGAACCTTTAGTCCCCTGCGGAAAAGTGGCAGAATTTTGGATGTAACGTGAATTTAATGGATAAAAAAACGGGAAATTCACTTGGAAATTCATTTCTTTGTTATGTCTCAAAATGGTAAAAATACGGGGTTAAAGTGCACAACAACAATCATTTCAAATTAGAATAATCGGTTCTATTTTTGCTTGTAAAAAGGTAAGGCTGCAGCTTGTTTTGCGAAATTTATCCCTCTTTTAAATTTCTTTCCTATTTTTGGTTAAAACATTATCTCAATTCTGCAGATAAGCCCTTAAACATTTTTTTGTATAAATACTTCACAGTTAAAGTATTCGGTGTGATAAAATTTCTCCAAGACAACTATAGTTCGTGCTCTCTGTAGCATTTTAATGTTTTCTACTTTGTTCGTGCTCTCTACTTGGCCATTGGCTTTGTGGGTGATATGGAGTTGTAATCTTGTCTTGAATGTGGTGAGTTTTGCAATGTTTCGGCTAATTTATTACCTACAAATTGTGGTCCTCCATATGTGATTATGTCCCTTGGGAGACCATAGTGCCACAATTTGGAAAAGCTGTACTACGAGTCCTCTGTAGCTTTAACCTTTGCTTCGACCCACTTAGTGACATATTCGATTGCAACTAGGATGTATGTTTTTTGGTTTGAGGGAGGACTAGCGGTAAAAAAAATCAGTGCCCGACGTTCAAATGGTTCAATCACTAGTTGAGGGTTCAAAGGCATTTCATCGGTACACAGGGCATGCGCCTTTAGCGACTATCACCAGAACACCACTTGCCAGGTGCACCGGCACCCTTAAATATGGTAGGCCAGTAATAGCCTGTTCGTAAAACCTTATGGGCAGTTCTACGGTTCCCAGTTAGATCCCCTTCTTCAATCTTCTTATCTGTAGCTTAAGGATTCTTAAGTGCCCTTTTTCTCATATTCCATCCACTCCATCAAATCAAGCCTATACATAGCCTTAGAAGGTCACCTATCTTTCCCTTAGCACATTTGCATCTCTGAGCCTTATTTCTTAGTTCTGCTTGCCTAGAGAGTTGACTCCATTGCCCAATATTCTGGTAGATCCTTCTGGTTTACCTTGAAATCTCTTTATTCCCACCAATATTTTAAAATCAAACCCAAATACACAATCATAGCTAGCCTAATATCTGTTACTAAAACAAAGTTAAAACATACAGAGAGATCCCTCTCTAGAGTTCAAGAAGGCTAGATCTTGAATTCCCAAAGAAGTTCTTGGTTACCCCTAGTGTTCTTAACTACAAAAAACCCTATCCCACAACCTGAGAATTACTAGGATGATAACAGGCCTTGGGGGTATCATGATCCTTGGAGGAAACTCCCACAGCTAGAAGAGTTGACAGAGAAAATTGGATCGAGTACAAAGGTGTGGCAGGTGGGTTTTACCCTGTGCCAATTGTTATGGTGCATATATGATGTGTATTACAGTTTATCTTATAATTTTGTTGAAGTAGCATACAACAATTTACATAGTGATATGAGAACCACTCTCTAGAGTATACATCGATTTTGTACACATGGATTTTCAGTTACTTTTTAAGATATATCATTGGTGATGATCACATGATTATATAATGAACCATTAAGTTGAACTATGAAATTATTCCTCACAACACACACACACACAAAGCGTCGCTATTGCGACGGATGCCTCCAAATGTCGCAATTGCAACACTTAGACATTGTGTTACAATTGCGACGTTTGGAAGCATCTGTCGCAATAGCGATGCCTTGGAGAATAGGGTCGCCAACTTACCCGGATTGATAGTAAATGAAACTCTAATTTGCATCTGCATTTTATACCAAACAACAACATTGAAACCTAACGAAACATTTAGTGGTCTAGGTTAGAGACGTGTTCCGACGTCTTTAAACCTAGCAGCTATCGCTCGCCATCTGGCTTCAGACAACACTAGTATGGACTTGCGCTCCCCATACTGTCGAGTATATAAAGGGAGACCCCTATAGTTTGCAATCCTTTTATCTGTAGGAAGCCAAGTCTGATGCCTTGTAACCATGATACACCAAACACAGCATTCGTGGAGACTATCTTCACGTACGTCAAGTCCTTGGTCATTTCTTCTTTCATTTGATTACCAAGGTGTATATCGTAGTTCATGGAAACCTAGTACACCCTTTTACGTAGACTACCTGTGTAGTCATTTTTGATCTTTACTGACTCAATAAATTTGAAAATATCATTGAGCATTTATTCTTTCATGCTCGCTTAAAATTTAAAGTGACTAGAGTCATCTTTTGCCTATTTCCTGACTCTTAAAACATGAAACAACAAATTTTTGGTTTCAATGTGGTAAAATAAACTACCTACGATTACACGCCCATGAAAATTGGCTTACTTCGCCTGTCTTTGTTTGCCTTGGTTTTGGTCCAAGAGTCTTCATTTTTTATCTTTTTCCCTTTTCTGGTGTGCTACAGTCACAGTGGTGGAACCATCAATTTTGTCTACTGGAAGTCCTTTCTCAGATGATTCAACTGAAAATTTTCAAACCTATAGGTCTGCCGAGCTTCAACAGCCTATTATCTCCTCAGAGTATCCCTTTGGAGAACCAGTTGAGTTCACTTGGCCTCTTTCACATTCTTGGTTTGGGTTTGAGGTCAGGGAACATTTCCCCCCTCTTATATCGGGATCACCATTTTTGGCTGCTATCATACCTCCTAGTCCTCGTAGTCCTTTACAAGATCTCACGGTGGATTTAGACATGGACTCGTCTGGTCCTATTGGCAGTGAGGGGATTCCTGTTTCTGATGAAGAATACCAACTTTTTCCAGAAGACATCTAGCAAGAGCTTGCTCAATATTCACCATCGGTGTCACTTCCAGCCGGATATAGGTCCTTGGGTCAGATTATGGCCAGTATTTCCTCCATAACAGTATCAACTCCATCGACGGGGCCGTTCCTTCTATCATTAGGGATGTCGCTAATGACACCTGTCTTGTCAACACCTTTCATTACGTCTGTCCCAACTAGACGTACTGTCTACGTGGCTGCATCGGCATTGGTTGCCACCACTTAGTCGTCAGGACCTTCGCCTTCCATAGAGACTTTGATTGCCATGGCAATCCCTGACGACCTTTCTTTCTAGGAGTATCGGCTGGCTGTTCAGCAACAAAGCTCCCAGAATTCTCAGTCCCCTTAGGATCTTGGTCATCCTTATATTTCTCATTATGATGTGGTCAGTAACCCAATTTATTCTCTTCCATTTCAATATGATGAGCACAACAATCCTATATATTTTCCTACTCCTGAGGCTTATCACTTCCTTTCTAGTTTTAGACCTACCTTTCCTGTGCAACCTTCTAACAAACAAGGGCAACCCTTTCAGGGACAACCTTCGGTTCAGCAAGGGTATGCTTACGACCCACAAGGGCAACCCTTTTAGGGACAACCTTTGGTTCAACAAGGGTATGCATACGACCTACAAGGGAAACCCTTTCAAGGACAACCTTCGGTCCAGGAAGGATTATTTTATGGCCTGCAAGGGCAGCCTTACAATCCTCAAGGGCAACCTTTACATGCTCAGCCCGTGATCTAACCAGGCCAACCTCAAGGACCTGCTAGGCAACCGGTATATCTACCTAGACCTTTGTACGGTCTTATGGGGAAAATGTTTCCATCTCAAGGACAACCTTTTGTGCAACCACAATAGCCATATCTTCGGATTGGTCCAAATGTTGCACATCTAGGACCATCTTATGGTCCTGCTCTAGGTCAACCTGGTTACCCGACACAACCTAGCCCATCACAGCCATTAGGCTAACTTGCTCCATAGGGGAAAACTGGTGGCCCTCATCAGTCACGTCAATGTGCTCAGCCACGATAGCCTGCACAGATAGTTCACCCTGCTCTGCCACCACTCTACTCTATGCCATAGTCAAGTCAACCTCTCCGCCTAATTTATCCAACTCAGCAGGGCCCTACTTATCAGTAGCCCATTCGACCCCAAGGTGCTTATTACCCTCAAGTTCAATATCGACTGGTATACAATGTGCCCCAAGGTATTGCTTATTACCCTCAATTTCCAACCCATACTCATATTCCACAAAAAAATCCTTTTGTTGTTCAATCAGGACCCTCATATACTCAAAATTAGTATCCTGGTCTTCAACCTCCGTATCCTGGTCCTCAGCTGCAATATCACCCGAATTATCCAGATCATACCCATTATGGTTCGAATCCTTCGAGAAAAAACCAATGGGGGAAGAGTTATACTCAACCAGGATGGAATATGGGTATGGGTCCTTATCGAGGACCTGCTATGCCTTTCAACCCTCAATTACCCTTTCTTGCAACGTTGGAATTACCGGATGTGTCCAAATTGACAAATGATCCAATCCTTCATAATCTGTATTGGCCCCCAGTTCCAATGAAGGTTCCTGGTGATTGCCCCAAGTTTGAGGGTGAGTCTGGAGAAGACCCCCAAGCACACATTATGACATACCATTTATGGTGTTCTTCCAATTCTTGGGTGGATGAATCTATTTGACTCTTTCTTTTCCAATGCACTCTCACCAGAGCTGCTACTATGTGGTACATCAAACTGCCTCGCGGTATCTTTCAAGATTTCAACACTCTCGCTATGGCATTCCTTACTCATTTCCAGTTACCGGTTCGTTATGAAGCTGGGACACCTCTCCTAACATCCTGGAAACAGGACTGGGCTACCCATATCTTGGACCAAATTCACTAATGGAGACGTTGTAGTTGCATGATCAAATTTGAAATTCCTGATCAGCTTCTTACTCATTGGTTCACTACCTCTTTTTTCAACTAGATTGCAAAGGACATCGCCATGGGGGTATGTGTAACCAAGGAACAAGCCATTGCTCATGCCCAGTACCTTGTTTACTGTACTCTCAATTGGGCATATTTTATGACATCTTGACTGATGCTCCATGACCTGGGACTTCTAAAGCACTGGCTACCCCATCCATCAATGGCATTATTGCTTCCGTGTCTCAGAATTCACATAAGTCTTCCTCTTCCAACACTGGCAAGAAAAAATCAAATTCTTCCAATGGTTTTTCTCCTCAAACTACCCCGAATTTTGGTAAAACCTCAGAGGTCAACATCGTTCAGGCCAATCCTGCAGACCAAACATCCAAGGGGAGAAATAAGGGCAAAGTCAGGGCCAAATCCAATGCCCAAAAACTATAATCGTCTAAACCTCATGCTGATTATGGTTCACAACGAAAGCTGAAGTATCCCTGTTTGATTTGTGATGTGGAACACTACACTAAGGATTGTCCTAGACGAGCTGAAGTTATTCAATTGCTCAAAGGTGCTAAGGGAACCCGACTGTGCTCAAAGAATCTTTTCCATCTCAGCAAACATAGATGGTCAAGCAACCTGCACCATCTGTACTGTTTGGCTCTCAAGTATTCATGATGAATGGTTCTGCACCCGTTTCCATTGCTACTCGGTCAAAATATTATACTAGATCATGCCAGGTAGTCAGGAAAGAGATCACTGATGGTCCTCCTACCCCACCTACCTTTGGTCCTCTTGAGATTAAAAGGCCTAGTGCTGATCCCATTGTACGACCACCTTCTAAAGGTGTTCTTTAGAAATCTTCTTATATTCCTAACACCCGTGCTGCTCAACATTACAGTATTGTTGAGGATTTAGCATAGGAGCCATCCGTGAAGTCCACATTAGAAGTGCTTTAGAGTTGTCAGTCTCAACAGAATGTGTTATTATCTACAATCAATGAGATTGATCCTGTTGATTCTAGGCTTCTCACTTTTGACTTAGAGAATTTTGTCCCACGACCTCTGCACCAGATTGCACTTGTCATACAAGTCAGCGTTAACGGTCTCAACGTCTATAGAGCCGTTGTGGATGAAGGTGCATCTACCTGTGTCATGTCATCTACTTGTTGGAAGGCCATCGACTCTCCAGCCCTAACTTCGTCACCTAATGCCCTTAAGGCATTTTATGGAAGGGAATCGAAACCCTTGGATGTTATCGCTGGCTTACCGATCATGTTGCAAGGAAATAAGGTCAATGTTGAAGTAGAAGTCATTGACGCTAAACTCAATTACAATCTTCTACTCGGTCGCAGTTTGACTCATGCTATACTGTGCTTTCCATCCACCCTCTTCCATATTCTAAAGTTTCCACACAAGGGAAAATCATTATTGTTGACCAGTTTTCATTCTTTACCTCGTCTTCGGAGAACAATGTTCCATACGTGGATCAAATTCCTTCTCCCCCTGACAGTGTAGGGCTTGGTATTTTCAAAGACCCCACCCTCATTGGTATCTTTCCCCTTCCGCCAAAAAATACCATTCAATTTAATATGATATCTTGGTTGGATGACCCGTGGATTGTCCCTTTACCTAAATGGGTCGATTCATTTGGGGATTCAATGCCGCTTAGTCCAATTGAAATCAATTATTGTGAACTAGTAGCTGCATCTGATTCTCCCCCTTCTGAAGGTGCTCCTTTGAGCATGTTTGTCGATGTTTATTCTCAATCCCCCTGGCTCGGCGATGTGGATTCGCCTAATCCTTTGAAAGAAATGTTTCCATCCATGAGGCTATCATGGAAACCATGTCTCTCGAAGACCTATCGTGGAGCGATGGGCATCATCATTCCTCGTTTATGCCTAGCCTTGGGGAAATGTCTAACTGTCTTGAGCATTTTGCATCTCATGTTCCTTCTCCGCCACTTCAAACGCCTATCTTGGCTCATGAGGTCTTTGGTGAAGGTAACTTGGGTAACATCACCCAGACGATGCCTATCAACATTTCCGTGACACCGAGAATTGTTGAGAGCATCCATGTGGCAGTCACTTGCTCTTCCGATGAAGTACAAGCGTATACAAGCCTCTTTCACGAATTCCATGATGTTTTCACCTGGTCTTACGAAGAGATGCCTAGAATTGATCCCAATATTGTGGTGCATGATATTCCCACCTACCTAGGTGCGAAGCTTGTTCGCCAGCATCTTCGTCCAGTGCATCCTCGGAAATCCACCCATTAAAAGCTGAAGTTGAAAAACTTCTCAAAGCAGGTTTCATTTATCTTATTCCTCTGACAGAGTGAGTTTATAACATTGTTCCTATGGATAAGAAGCAAGGGGCAATTCGCATCTGTGTTGACTATCACGATATTAATTGGGCCTGTCCTAAGGATAACTATCCCACCCCTTTTATCAATCAGATCATTGACGATTGTGCGGGGAGTGATATTTTTTCCCTTATGGACGGTTTTTCTGGCTATAATCGAATCAACAATCTCCCGTCTGATCAACACAAGATCGCTTTTATCTGTCCTTGGGAAATTTTCACGTATAAGAAACTCCCTTTCGACTTGAAGAACATTGGGGCTATGTTCCAGCGCGCGATGTCTTATGCCTTTCACAATATTCATCATATTGTTCAATCATACCTGGATGACCTTCTGGGTCATTCAACTGTTTGAAAATACCACCTAGACCATCTTTGCCAGATATTTCTTCATTGTAGATGCTACAACATTCGGCTCAATCTGCATAAATGTGTTTTCTGCATCGATTTCAGTAGAATTTTAGGGTTTATCGTATCCAAAGATAGAATTCAACTTCATCTACTTAAGGTTGAGGCTATTGTTAATCTCCCCTCTCCATCCTCATTACACCAGCTCCAGAGTCTATAGGGGAAAGAAAATTTCTTACGTCGTTTTATCCCAAACTATGCCAAAGTAGCCAAAGGGTTCTCACAACTTTTAATGCAGGACGTCCCTTTCTGTTGGGATGAGATTGCTTAGAAATCTTTTGATATGCTTAAGACGTTTCTTTTCAACTCTCCTCTATTACATCCTCCAAATTATCATCATGATTTCACCATCTATCTAGCTATCGCCTTCAGTACGATCGCCATGGTTTTGGTTCAAGATGATGATGACGGTAACAAACATGTTATTTATTACTTGTATCGAAACCTTCTCGACCTTGAAACGCATTATGCACATGTTGAGAAGTTAGCACTGGCTACGGTCCAGACCATCTAGTGTTTTCATCATTATATCCTCTTACGCACGATAATTGTGATTTCTGATTGTAACCCCATGACCTATATTCTATCTCGATAGTTGTTGGGGGGGAAATAATCAAAGTGGATATTTATCTGCCAAGAGTTTAATTTGGCATTTACTACTGCCAAATGAAAGAAATCACTTGTTTTCGTTGATTTGATTTGTTCTCTCCCCGCCGACTCTGCTCCTTATTCTGAGGATCATATTCTAGACGAAAATCTTTTCTTGATTAGCACCCTCAATCCATGGTACGGTGATATCATCATTTATCTCCAGACTTCTACTTTTAGGTTTGAGTTAACGAAAGATTCCCGATGCCACATTCGGCATCAGTTGCAACCTTATCGTATTATCGGAGATACCCTGTATTGTGTTGGAGTTGATTCTGTACTCTGCCAATGTCTGATCCTCGAGGAAGCTGAGAAAGTTTTAAATGACTACCACAGTGGCATCTGTGGTGGTCACATGTTTGGTTATGCCACCGCACAGAAAATCCTTTGTCCTGGCTATTTCTGGCCATCCATTTTTAAAGACTGCATTGTCGTAGTACACAAATGTCATGCGTGCCAGATATATCAATGCAAGATGCATGCGCCACCTGTTCCTTTACAACTTGTCATTACCATTGGTCCTTTTTCCAAATGGGGCATCGATTTTATGACGTGTAACCCTTGTTTGGCTGGGGGGCATGCCTATATTATCTTCGCCATCGATTATTTTACAAAATGGGTCGAAGCAATACCTACACTAGCTACGGACGGTAAGAAAATAGTGCAATTCATATTCAATCATGTTATTACTCAGTTTGGTGTTCCTCAAGCCATCGTTACCGATCATAGTTCTCATTTTTGAGACTATATGATGGCGGAGATGACGTCTAAGTTGGGTCTGCGTCACGACAGCTCAACACCTTATTACCCACAAGCTAATGGCCAAGTTGAAGCCATAAAAAAATTCCTTGTTACAATGCTTCAACGAAAAATTGGGATCCATAAATCAAATTGGAATCTCATGTTGTTTTTAGCTATATGGGCTTACCGAACGTCGATTAAGAGTGCAACCGAATTCACCCCATTCTATTTGGTGTATGGTCTATAAGCTACTCTTCCAATTGAATGTGAAATCCCTTCACTCAAACTAGCTGTGGAATTACTGCCTAATACTTTGCCTAAGGAAGATCGTCTCCTCTATTTGGAGAGATTGAATGAGACTCACCACTTAGCTACCTTGGTCATAGAAGCACAAAAGAAGCGAGTCAAAGCTCACTTTGACCAAATAGTTTCCCCTCATTATTTTATTGAAGGCAACCTCATTCTCCTGTATGACCAAGCTCATGATAAGCTGGGGGCAGGTAAATTCCAACCCTTGTGGCATGGGCCCTACATCGTCAAATGTGTGTGACAAAATGGGGCTTATGAGCTGATTGATTATGAAGTTTATCCCTTATCACAGCCCAGAAATGGGTTGTACTTGAAAAAGTATTATGCTTGAGTCATTCATGCAATTCAGGGAAAATTTTAAGGATGGAAATTTATTTTAAAGATTAGAAACCTTGGTGAATATTACTAATCTGTAATATGCAAACTATAAAATGCTTGGTGATATTCTAGTAAAAATATTGAAAATTATAATGATTTTATATAGTACCTATAAATTTTAGGCGAATTTTAAGGTAAAATGTTTTTTTCTTATAAAATTTGGGCGAATCATTTTGAGAAATAAATTGGAATTGGCGAATCGTTTTTTGGAAAAAGCATGTAAAATTAGCCCATCTATGAATATTAGCCCCTAAAATTTTCCCAGTCATGCATGATATGTGTACATAGGTAATTTTTTCATTTTTGTGCATGCTTTGGTTTGATGTGCTTTGTAAGATTTTTTCTACTTATTGGGTCTTTTTTTTTATGCAGATGTCTATTACCCCTTATGTCAGTTTCGCGGATGGTGCTTCTCGCAGTACCAGGAACTTGTCTTTAGCATGCTAGGTAATTTATGATCCTATCGGTGAGTTGATTAACCTACAAGGCATTTTTCTAGGACCAACTACAAACAATGTCATTGAATATAGTGTTGTTTTGGAACTATTAACCGAGGCAGTTAACCTCGGCATACGCGCATTACTTGTAAATCTAGATTCATAACTTGTTGTTCTTCAAATTAATGGTCATTATTTGCTTCAAAACCCATGCATTTTGAGATTGTATTTGCGTATCCATTTTCTTCAAAGACATTTTTATTTCATCACATATCAACATATACCAAGATGAATGAATACATTAACTGATGCAATAGTGAACATTGTGCTAGATAGACATTTGCGCAATTGATAAAACATCATCATATGTAAATAGACCCATGTATAAAATAGATGTATATATATCGATGGTTTGCAACGTGTGCATCATAAAAACCCAAAAAATATATATGTATGTTTCAGTTACATCCCGAGACAACATGTCTCTCAAAATATGCAAAATTAAAAGCCTAGGTGCCTAATCGGCATGATTCTCATGATAGCACGTCACTTCCCGTACCAATCACCTCAGCAAGTAGTGGATACAAATCGGCACCCCTACAGTGTGCCTCTGATAGGCTCGAGGAACATTATCAAAGCGAGCATAGTCGGAAATCCCATGAGCGATCCCCTCCACATTTTGTACTATCTCTTCATCGCTGCCCTCACCATGAGGATTGAAATCGTGAGGACTTCACCTCGCTATCAGCGACATACCTACAGGTTGATCTGGGCCAACATCTTCATATATATAAAATTCACTGTCAGAACATGCATATATACCAAAAAATCATAAACTCATGAAAATAAAAAATGAGTCTCACCTAGCTCTTCGTCCCAATCCTCTCCCTTCGGGAGTGGGAGGTCTAGATCACTGGAGAATTCTATGCTAGAATAGGGCCAATCCTCCATGAAAATTAGTTGTCGTCGGAGCCAATCAAATAATTCCGACCTCCATGACATTTGTTGGCCGTCCCCTACTCTAGGCATCAGTGCAGCCCATCAGGCCATCCGTGGTTCTCTGGGTGGTGGCATTGGGACAATGACCTCCTGATGCTGGAATATTGATAGTCGTTCCAAGAAGAACGATACCAAGATTGATCCATACCCAAACTGCTTCATTTTGGTCTTCTTGCACTTGGTCAGTTGCCACTTCATGTTAATGGTCATGGCATGTGCCTAGTTGTAGAGAGTCGGGGTCAAGTAGTCTACGATAAGAAGCATTTGTGTCTTTGTGGCCTCATGCAGTGCTTGCGATCCTGTAGCCTGTGTAATAGTGTGTAGCACTACTTTTAGTGCTAGATCTGGGATGGTTTAAATGTCAACCTTTCCACTCCCTGATCATTTTTGTGCCCCTTGGCACACCATTTCAATCAACATCCTCATGCTCTCCATGGTATAACGGGTGCCAGTCATGATAGATGTTGAGATTTTTTGTATATTAATTTGGAGAAAATCTCTTGGATATGCCAACAATAGGTTTTGTTGCAAAACTGATGGCATCAAATCAGCATGAGGAGATATTCTATCCTAGTTTGGTGTGATACAATTAGTTATTCAATTTCTTCTCTCTTCTATAAATTGTAACCCTGTAGAGGAAAAATATATGAGATATGAGAAGTGAGGTGTGTGGAAGAGGAAGTGAAAATGTGCAAATCTGTTGTTGTAATCTCCTGTTGATGAATAAGATTACCGGTACCTCTGTTTGGTGGATGTAGCCCAAATTGGTTGGGTGAACCACGTTAATCGTTGTCTTCATGTTTGATTTCTAGGTGCATGTTATTATTAGTTTTCCACTGCATAACTCGAATAGTTGGTATCGGAGCTAGAAACCTAGATGTAGACAGAAGCCGAGTTTGTTTGAGTGTGATGGCCAAGTTCATATTAATTGAGGTTGTTTGTGAGCTGCGTTTTTTTCTTTATTGATCAAAATAGCTATTGACCAGGCCTGGATCAGTGTGGATCGTGGCTATGAGGCCGTGAACTGGAGGATCAGGCAGCATTGATTTCTTAATGCAGAGCCGTTGACTTCGTAGCATTTATTAATCAATCCACTATGGAGAAAGCCAGAGTAGATCTGCGTTTTGCGTTGAGGCTTCTGGATCATGGAGGCATTTTGTGTACATGCACAATTCAATGTGTGTTGGAGACCATGAACTCCGCTCATTTGTTGCAATGAAGTCGTGGACATTTTTAAAATGCAAAGGAGACAAACTAGAAGCTGCTGTTGAGATGCGTTCTGTGTGGACCGTGGCTACATCCAACGCATATTGCATGGACTGTGGCTACATCCAAAGTTGATGGTATATCCCTTAGCTGGCGGCGTTAAGTGTGGAGGACTCACAACAAAGCTGTGAGATGGAACCAGCGGTGATTAATGGTAAGGAGGTGCATTAATGTGTTTAAAATCGATTTGTATTGAATAGCTAAAAAAATATTTGTATTGAAATGCATTAAAAAATTAGAACGTATGCCACTTATTATCGAAAGGCTAAACAAATATTTGTATTGAAACGCCTTCAAAAATCAGAATGTATTTCCATTTAAAATTGATTTGCATTTAAATTCCATTTAAAATCGATTTGTATTGAAATTGTCATTTAAATCGATTTGTATTGTAATATGCCATTATATTGGGCCTAGGGCCTAGGGCCTAGGACTAAGTTTTTTCGACGGTGGAATGGTGGCATGTTTGTTTAAAGGAGCTGTCAATTTTCCAAAAAAAATTTGGTTTGTGGGTGAAATTAATTGCAAGTTTGAAAAAGAGAATTTTTATAAAATTGTTAATTTGATTAAAAAAGGCAATTAAGGATCCATAGAGAAGAGGTTGAGTTAAACATGGCAAAAAACTCAAAGTTCTCAGTTTGAGATTGAGAAGTTTAATGGGAAAAATAACTTCAAGATCTGGAAAGTTAATATGCATGATCTACTAGTACAACAAGGTGTGGCAGAGGCGCTTTTGGGAATATCGAAACAACCTTACACCATGACAGATGAAGAATGGAGTGACATCGATAACAGAGCACTGAGCACAATACGGTTGTGTTTGGCGGATGATGTTTTATTTAACATCGTGTCAGAGAAAACAACTGCTGGTTTATGAAAAAAGTTAGAAAAACTGTACATGAAGAAATCCTTAACCAAAAAGATTCTTCTGAAAATACAGTTGTACAGCTTGTGCATGAAGGAAGGCACGACAATCACTGATAATTTGAATAACTTTAATACTCTCTTGGTGCAGTTAGATAGCATAGAAGTAAAATTGATTCAGAAGATAAAGTTGTAACTTTATTATGCTCATTGCCTGAGTCATGGGATCATTTTGTTACTTCTATAAGTCTTAGTTCATCAGAATCCATTGAATTTTATGATGTTGTTGGAGCTTTGCTGCTTTAAGAAACCAGGAAAAGGTCAAATTTAGAAACCTCTACATGAGAAGCAATGATGGTTAGAGGTTGTTCTAAATAAAAACTCTTCAATCAGAGGAACAACTCTCAGCCAAAATCGAAAGGGAAGAAGAGTAAGCTAAAATGCTGGTTTTGCTGCAAATCAGGAAATTTGAAGAAGGATTGTTGGAAGAGATAGAAAACATCCAAAGGAGACTCTTCAATAGAAAATAAAGAGGCAAACACAACAGATACAGGTTCAGGTTCGGCATCTGGTTCAGGTATAAGTGATGAAGTTCTATCAGTTAATTTGCTAAATCATGATCAACATTGGCTATTAGATTTTGGTGCGTCCAATCACATGTGAAATCATAAATATTGGTTTAAATCTTATAAATCAATCAATGATGGAGTTGTTTACATGGGTAATGATTTCTCATGTAATGTTGTGGGAATTGGAAGCATCCAGATTAAAATTTTTGATGGCACAAAGAAAATCTTAACTGATGTAAGGCATGTGCCTGAACTCAGAAAAAAATATTATTTCTCTAGGAGTGTTAGACACAAATGGATATAAAACATTTATTCAAGGTGGAGTAATGAAAATTTACAAAGGAATCCTATTAGTAATGAAAGCAAAGAAGGTTGGAAATATTTTTTAGTTAGAAGGAAGAACAGAGTCCGATCATGCTTCTACTGTATCTAAAAATGATAGTGATTCTATTCGACTATGGCATCAATGGTTGGGCCATATGATTGAAAGAGGATTAAAAAATTTATCTGATCATATGTTACTTCCTAGTTTAAAATCTTTGAAGTTAGATTTCTACAAACATTGTATATATGGGAAACAAAGCAAGAAGAAATTTAAAACTGGAAAACATACTAGTAAGGGAATCCTTGATTATATCCATTCTAATTTTTGGGGTCCATCTCCTACAACCTCATATGGAGGATCATCATATTTTGTATCTTTTATAGATGAGTTCAAAAGGAAAGTATGGGTCTACATGTTAAAAATAAAGTCTGATGTATTCACAGTTTTCAAGCAGTTTAGAGCATTAGTTGAAAATATCACTAGAAGAACCATTAAATGTTTAAGAGCTGACAATGTTGGTGAGTTTACTTCAAATGAATTTGATAATTATTGCAAGGAAGTTGGGATCGAAATACATAGAGTTACTGCTTATACTCCTCAGCAAAAGGGAGTTGTTGAACACATGAATATGACTCTTTTAGAAAGAGCAAGAAGTATGCTAAGTAACACCAATTTGTAGAAGGAATTATGGACAGAAGCAGTATCTATGGCTTGCTATTTGATAAATTGATCACCATCAATTGAAATAGGATGCAAAATTCCTCAAGAGATATGGAAAGGTCATCCTTGTGATTATTCTAAACTGAAATTTTTTGGTTGTGATGCATGTGCTCTAATTCTGAAACATCAACGTTATAAATTAGATCCTAAATCAAAAATATATATATTTTTTGGATATGGTGATGGGATTAAGGGATACAGGTTGTGGGATCCCACAACTCACAAGATCATCATTAACAGAGATGTTAAATTCAATGAATCTTCACTTGATAATCCAGATGTAGATAATAAATTGAAACAGGAAAATGTACCTAAGTTTCAAAATATTCAGTTTGAAACTAGTTCAAATACTGATGATAGTCCAGATGAACAAGTTTCAGATGTAGATCATGAACAAGCTTCAGATTCATATCACGAAGAAGTTCCTACAGATAATAATTAGCAAATTATGGAAGAACCGAAAACATCTTTAAGGAGTTCCATGAGAATCAGATGTCCTCCTAAAAGGTATGATGATTATGTCACTTCAGTTGCTTTAACCGCTAATGATAATGAACCTTTATGCTATTAGGAAGCTGTATAAGGTTCTAACAGTGATAAGCAGAAAGAAGCTATGAAGGATGAGATGAAGGCATTAGACAAGAATGCCACATGGGATTTGTTAGAACTTCCTAAATACAGAAAAACTGTGGGATGTAAATGGGTTTAAAAATTGAAAAGGGGTGTTGATGATAAATAATATAGGTACAAAGCGAGGCTGGTCACAAAAGGTTTTTCTCAAAAAGCAGGAATTGACTTTCATGAGATATTTTCACCAGTCGTTAAAATTGTTTCAATTCGGATTGTCTTAGCATTAGTTGCTTTACTCGATTTAGAATTACAACAACTAGATGTAAAGACTGAATTTTTACATGGAGATCTAGATGAAGAGATTTATATGGAACAACCTAAATGGTTTGTTCAAAATCGCAACAAGAAATTTGTCACAGGCTCAAGAAATCATTTTATGGTCTGAAGCAGTCGCCTCGACAATGGTATAAGAAATTTTATTCTTTCATGATGAGCCAAAATTATATAAGAAGTGAATATGATCATTGTGTTTATTTTAAGAGATTAAGTAATGGCATATTCATTATCTTAGAGTTTTATGTTGACAATATGCTTTTAGCAAGAAAAATCATAACTAAGATCAATAGGTTAAAGGCTCAGATGGCTAGGATGTTTGATATGAAAGATCTAGGAGCAGCAAGATAGATTTTGGCCATGGACATTTTCAGAGACATGAGCAATGGTAAGTTGTGGTTATCACAAAAGAAGTATATTGAGAAAATACTCTTAAGGTTTGGTATGAACAATGTGAAACCAGTTTCAGACCCTTTAGCTTCCCATTTTAAGCTTTCTTCAATTTTATGTCCTAACAAAAATTAAGAAAAGGAATATATTTCTCGAATACCTTATGCTAATGCAGTAGGAAATTTGATGTATGCGATGGTCTGTACACGACTAGATATTTCACATGAAGTTAGGGTTGTTAGTAGGTATATGGAAAATCCAAGGAAAGAACACTGGGAAACAGTGAAATGGGTGCTTCATTATCTGAGAGGAACAAGTGATTATTGTATCACTTATGATAGAAGTAGTGAATTTGTTTGTGGATATGTTGATTCTAATTTTGTAGGTGATTTGGATAGGAGAAGTTCAACATCAGGATATGTCTTTACTCTTGCAGGTGGAGCTATTAGCTGGATGTCAAAGCTACAAAACATTGTTGCTTTATCCACTACAGAAGCAGAATACATAGCTGCTTCACATGCTTGCAAAGAAGAAGTTTGGTTGAAAGGTTTGTTTGGTGAGTTTGATAGGTTGCAAGACAACATTAAGTTATTTTGTGATAGTCAAAGTGCAATTCACTTGGCTAAAAATCCAGCCTATCATAGTAAATCCAACATATACATATTAAGTACCATTTTGTAATACAGGTTATAACTGAATGGGGTGTCTCTCTTGAAAAAGTGCATACAAAGGAAAACTGTGCAGACATGTTCACGAAACTAGTTTTATTAGAGAAGCTACGATGGTGTCTGGCTTTTCTTGGCTTGCAAAAAAAATAAAAATAATAAAGAATGAGGTATCAGGATAATTGTTGTCAAGGTGGAGATTGTTGAGATTTTTTGTATATTAATTTGGAGAAAATCTCTTGGATATGCCAACAATAGGTTTTGTTGCAAAAATGATGGCATCAAATCAGCATGAGGAGATATTATATACTATTTTGGTGTGATAGAATTAATTATTCAGTTTCTTTTCTCTTCTATAAATTGTAAGCATGTAGAGGCAAAATATATGAGATATGAGATGTGAGGTGTGTGGAAGAGGAAGTGCAGATGTGAAAATCTGCTATTGTAATCTCCTGTTGATGAATAAGATCGCCGGTACGTTTGTTTGGTGGATGTAGCCCAGATTGGTTCAGTGAACCACGTTAATCGTTGTCTTCATGTTTGATTGATGTGTGTATGTTATTATTAGTTTTCTGTTGCGTAACTCAAACAATAGAGACTGCACCCCTACGCGACAATCCTGTGATAAAATAGACATCGGAAACTTCAAATTCAAGTTCCCGATCTCAAAGCATGAAATTTTCTTGGTCTTAATCCCAGATGCTTATCAAATATTGAAGCAATTCTGGTTGAGCCTGGAGGCACTGTAATATTCCAAAATTTTCATGCAGCAAATTGGAATATTAATTTTTTCTTATTTCATCTAGGAGATGAATAAAATGGGTAAAAGGCCCATGAGTAGGAATGATATCCTTCATAGTATGAAAAGGATCATTGGAGCAGCTTATTTTGAACCTTCCAGTGTGAAAAGGGGAAATTTGCATGAGGACAAGGTCAAGTTTGACCAAGTCAACAACGTTGCCTAAGAGGTGTAGCTTGCTTGGGAAGACAACACAGTTTTGGAGGGAGAAAGATTCTTTGTGGAAGAAACCCTAATGTGTGGAGTCCAGGGCAAAGAGGCATTAACTTGCATAAAAGGAGGAGGAGCCAGCCCTAGTGAGACATCTTTGATAATATTGATTTTGGTCTGGAAGACTACTTTGCATTCTCCGGCTATTCAACTGAGTTTCAGTGCTTCTTAGCACGAGGGATTCTTGCTTAGGATTTCCTCTCCTTCTTGAGATGCCTCTTGAAGGATTACACTTCATTTTCTCCACATCTTGGCTTAATGCCAAAGCCACATATTTAGTCACGACGTTATTTCTGCTGAAGTATAACGTAGTGTTGCTGGGTGTTCCATTGGAGGGGTTCCACAACACCATTCCTTGTCTAATCTTTCAGAGGAGTGAGTCTCTATTCCTCGGGAATAATATTAAGGAAGGTTCCCATGGAATATTTTCATATTTTGGCATCAATTCCAACATATCCTATCATAGACATTGCAGTCCAGCCTCCATACTACGTTATTTTAGTGCACACTTATAGTGAGGGGTTGCACCAGCTTCTTGAAGGGAAAGATCTTCAGTGTTGGGATCAGCCTTCCATTTAGGGATCCATTGGAGAAGGTTTATTTTATATTGTACATCTTATTCAGCCATCTCCATGTTATTATAATTTTGAGTTGCAGCTGCTGCCCAGAAACTCTGGCATTTCTGCAGATTTTCCATTTGTACATGTATTGCAGCCAATCCTTCTAAGGATTGTGTATCATTGTTGTATTAGTTTTTTCAGGGGTTGAGAGCTTTCTCCCCCTCATTTATTTGAGCTGATATTGTAATATCATCCTTTTTTCATTTTTTATGATGCTATAACTCCTATAAACTGCATTATTTTAGCCAGGGCTCTCTTTCATGTAGTAGTGTTTCCATTTGTCATGTATATGTCACATTGAGGCTCCCATTGCCTAGCTAGAGTGATTGATTCCTCCAAAAATTGTATGTGTTTGCTGCTATATCATATATTTTTTTTCTATACCTCTCTTCATGTGTTCACAGCTATAGAATAATGTTGTATTTCCATTTCTTTCTTAAGAATTGTTGTAGTCCCTCATCGGGCACTTTATAAGGATATCTAAGTTTGGGAGATCTGTTTAACCCACTTATAAGGATTTCTTTGGAGCCTCCTCTTGGATTCAACACTTAGACACATTTTTCTAAGGGATCCAAGTCTTGGTTTCAATTCTTGTAGTAGCCATTACTGGAAAATGCGTTTTCTAGTCATGCCTTGCTAGATGTTCCAGATTTGGGATATTACAGTGGTATCAGAGCTACTTTCTTGGCTCAGCCTGTGAGTCTAATCCTAAGAAGATCAGAAGATTGAAGAGGATGGGATTTATCTCATCATATTTTATATCCATGAAGAGCCTCCCCAAGAAGGATAAGAAGAAAGAAGAGGAAGAACCCTGCACTTCCTATTCTTATCAAGGAGACAAAGAAATAAGCAGGAAAAAGACTCCATATTTTGGAGAAGAAAAAGGGGATAATCTTACCAATATTCTTCCTAAATATGTACATATGATTCATGAAGAGTTCAAGGATATCAGGAGGAATATTCATGGAGAATCTCCTGGAGGGTTTGATTCTAAAGAAAACTCTAGATTTGAGGAGTGTGAGCATGTAGCTACACACCCTAATACTCAGCGCAGTCACATGCCCAGGATTGCCGAAAGAGAGATGGAAAGAGAAGAAGAGGTTGCTAGAAGGGAAATCCTTAGTGATTTCTTGAAAGAGTATGAGTTTCAAACTCATAAATTCTGAGATCATCTCAATTTTTCAGAGTTTTGCAAGATGAAGGTGAGAGGAAAAGAGCAGCAAGATAGATTTCTTCTATCTACCTTTGAGGGCTCACCTGTATGTTCATCCAAATCTTGGGTGGAGGAGTTAGAGAACTTTTTGCAGTAGCACCACATTCTTTAATATAAAGCCATAAAAGTTGTTGCACTGCATTTGAGAGGTAAGGCTTATCCCTGGGTGATCTTTGAATCCTTTTCTTTAAGAAATGTAAAAATTGCATCTTACTCAAGTTTCACTAAGATATTAGTGAAAATATTTGATAGAAGGATTCATGAAACACATATGGTAGAGAAAAACAAGAAAAATCAAACAAAACCCTTGCATGAGCACTTGCACCATACTTTGCCGGAAGAAATATTTTCTTCTCACATCCTTGAGCAAGAAAGCATGGATATCTCTTTTTCGAAAAGGAATCCAATCATTGGGAGGTTGCCCACTCATGTTGCAGAGATTGAGGGCAATAGCACTGTTAGATCTGGAGTTGATCTAGCGCCTCATGTAGAGGAAGGAGGAGCTCTTGCTCCAAGTAGAGGGATGCTTACATCTTTGCAAGGAAGTTCCTAGGATCTCATGTGTGGAGATCAAGGCACAACTCATGTTTTACCTGTGCCATTGTTGAGGAGGTGTGGAACCATGGAGACTCAAGGTGAAGGTAGGGATAATACCCAGCATCATGAGATGATGAGTACACATCCCTATTCATTTATGGAGGTTGTTGCATCTAAGAAGGTGATTGGATTGCGCAGTGGAAGCATGGATATATTTGTTCATTCATATATGCAGTCATCTCTTGAGGATGATGTCTCACTGCATGGAGACATTTTGCCAGGGAGACCACTGGATTATCAAAGGAGGATGGATGCTTCACATGTTGGGGCACCACTCATGGATTTCAGGAGAGTGGAGACCTTGGTAGATATTTATATAGTGCTGGGAGTTTGGGGTAGACTAAAGGAGAGAGACAACATTCCCTCAACATCATCGGTACCCACTTCCATTTCAGATTATCTGCTGTGGCAGAAGCAGCAGGGGAAGGACAGCAACCCTCCAACTTGCATCTTTGGCATGGGAGATGTCAAAGAGGAGGATGACCATATGACATATGCTCTTCATGAGAGATCATCAACATTGTCACTATGGAGGTTAGATCCATATTGAAGCTCCTAGTTGTTGGTGGAGTATTCCAAGGATATTTTTACTTGCATGATCTTGGATAGCTAGTTGCATGAGGAGGGATACTCAATCAGAGATGAGGTCATCTACTATCATGGTAGGAACTTCTTTCCTAGAGCTTCCAAGCTCAAGAAGAAGTTGCTACAAGCAACACACATGGATTTCCTTTCCAGTCCCACTTGTTCTATGAGAGCATACCACACCATCATGGAGGGGTATTTTTGGATGGGCTTTGAGGAGGAAATATATCAGCATATATAGATATGCATGGATTATATACAGATGGAGGAGAGACAAAAATATTTGAGAGAGTTAGCACAACCACCTATTTTCCCTTTGAAGATGAGAGGAGACTCACTTATGAGCCACTCCACTTGTATGAGCAAGAGGTATGGTAAGGGTATTCATTATTGTTTACATGATTATTTATGTATGCATCCCTTAACCATACATGTGCAAGAGAATGCTCCAAGGAGGAGCATTCTTTTTTCTAGACCATATAGTTTAGATGAGGCCATAAGAATTATTGATGGCCATTCCCTGAGAGGAATTGGGGAAGAGATATATCAAGGAGGACATGCTCTTTGTACACCTTACATCATTCACTTCCTCCATACTTGTGAGGAGATTGGAGCAGCAAGAAAGTGGTTGAGAAGCCACTTATTTTATCAGTATCTATTACAGTTGAGGGTCAAGATGTGTTGGTTTCACTTGAGGGACCATAGTCCTTCTCATTTGTTGCATATGGAAGCAAGCATGATTCTCATTTTTTCTCCCTATGGCTCTACTGTTTCTGTCTTTATGAGGAGCATGCTTGGGAGAGAGACACATTGTGTGGATGTGTCCTTTGAGGGAGAAATACCTCACAATTTTTTCACTGCATGTTCTAATGGGAGCATGGGATATGATATGGTCACCTTGCCAGCACATTTTTCTCTTTATGAGGTGAGCCATTTGATTGTAATATTCCAAATCGGGACAGCTAGCAAGGCATGACTAGAAAACACATTTTCTAGTAATGGTTGTTACAGGAATTGAAACCAGAACCTAGATCCCTTAGATCAATTCATATAAGACCTGAATTCAATATGAGGCTCCAAAGAAATCCTTATAAAGTGGTTAAAAAGATCTCCCACACTTATATGTCCTTAGAGAATACCCGATGAGGGACTGCAACAATTGTAAGCACCAATGATGGAATGAAAATGTTATTCTTATAGCTGTGAACACATGAAGAGAGATATAGCCAAAAAATATGTTATATAGAAGTGAATGTATACAATATTTGGAGGAATCAATCACTCCAACTAGGCAATGGAAGCCTCAATAGAGCATATACAAGAAAATACAAGAGCACTGCTACATATGAAAAGCCCTACCTAAAATAACATAGTTTATAGAAGACATTGCAACAAAATACATGATAATAAAATGATATATCAATATCATCTCAAGAAAGGTGGGGGATCAATCTCTCAACCCCTAAAAATGACAATACAACAATAATACACAATCCTTAGAAGGATTGGCTGCAATACATGTACAAATGGAAAATCTGTAGAAATGCAAAAGTTGTTGGGTAGTAGCTGCAACTCTGAAATACTGGAGATGGTTGAAGATGATGTGCAATCTGAAATAACCTCCTCCAATAGATCTATCAAGTGCAAGGCTGATCCCAGAACTGAAGATCTCCTCCTCCAAAATGGTGCTGCAACCCCTCACTGCAAGTGTGCACTGGAATAATGCAGTATGGAGAATGGACTGCACTGTCTATGATGGGAGATTATTGGCCTTGATGCCAAATCTACAATACATATTTGAAACCTTCCTTAATAACCTTCCTTAGGAATAGAGACTCCCTCCTCTGAAATATGATACAAGGAATGGTGTTGTGGAACCCCTCCACTGCAACACCAAGCAACACTACGTTATAGTTCAACAGAAATAACGTAGTGACTAAATAATTTATTTGGCCTTGAGCCAAGATGTGGAGAAAATTAAGTGCAATCCTTCAAGAGGCCTCTCAAGAAGGAGAGAAAATCATAAACAGGAATCCCTCGTGCTAAGAAGCACTACAACTCAGCTGAACAGCCGAAGTATGAAAAATAGTCTTCAGACTAAAATCATATGCTCAAAGATATCTCACTATGGCTGCCTCTTCCTCCTTTTATAAAAGTGAATGCATCTTTTCCATGGACCCCACACATTAGGGTTTCTTCCACAAAGAATCCTTCTCCCTCCAAAACTACACTGTCTTCCCAAGCAAGCTACACCTCTTAGGCAGTGTTGTTGACTTGGTCAAACTTGACCTTGTCCTCATGAAAATTGCCCCTTTTCACACTGGAAGGTGCAAAATAAGCTTCTCCATTGATCATTTTCACATTTTGAAGGATATTATTCCTAATCATGGGTATTTTACCCATTTTATTCACCTCCTAGATGAAATAAGAAAAAATTAATGTTCCAATGATCTTCATGAAAATTTTGGAATATTACAGTCCTCCCCTATCAAAGATTGCTTGTCCTCAAGCAAGTGCAAGGATAGACTGAGTTCTTCTTTCCTCTACCTGTAGCATCTATGTATGATGATTTCCTTCAAAGAAAGTGATGCTATCTCATCAATCAAGCCTCCACATTGCCCCTTCTTAGCGTGTACGTTAGCTATCAAGCCATCATCATGTAAAGGTGAAACACTCAAGAGGATAGAAAAGTGATGTCTAGAGGTCCCCTTGAAGAATGGGATTTGAATCAGAATGGGAACTATATTTCCCATATGGATCCTCCATCTACAATCTATGAGACATGCAAAATGAGTCACCTTCCAACTAGTGAACTCTTGAAAGCTGTCCACCTTTGGATCCGGTGAAGTAGGTGGGATGAAAATTTTCATATGGTAGAGTATGTAGCCTACCCCACGCTGTCCATATCTCCACTTATGATAAGTTTAGAGAAAGTGTTGATCATGGGTTGCAAAATAATTTCCCTCAAGTGGCAAAATGAAGACTAGATCTCCAAGGATCTCTCCTCCAACGCTGCAAACCATGCTGGCCCAAGTATCTCCATATATGATGATTTGGAAGTCATCAACATATGGCATCTCCTCCATCATATGGTTCACCTCATAAAGTGACAAATGTATTGTTAAGGTAACCATATCATGTCCCATGTTCCCCTTAGAACATGTAGTGAAAAAAGTGTGAGGAATTTCTCCCTCAAAGGACACATCCACCCAATTTGTCTTCCTCCCAAGCATGCTCCTCATAAGAACAAGGACAATAGACCCATAGGGAGAAAATATGAGAATCATTCTTGCTTCCATATGCAAAAAATTTGAAGTAAAATGGTCCCTCAAGTGCAACCAATGCAGCTTGACCCTCAACTGCAATAGAAACTGATAAAAAGTGTGGCTCCTCAATCAATTGCCTACTGCTCCAATCTCCTCATAAGTGTGGAGGAAGTGAATGATGTAAGGTTTACAATAATCATGTCCTCCATAACATATCTCATCCCCAAGTCCTCCTAGGGAATGCCCATCAATCATGCTTATGGCCTCAATTATACCATGAAGCTCTAAAGAAAGAATGTTCCTCCTTGGAGAAACATCCTACACATGTATGGTTAAGGGACATACATCATATAAATAATCATGAAAGTAAACATCACCATTACCATATGTTCTGCTTATACAAGTGGAGTGGCTCATAAGTGAGTCTCCTCTCATCTCCAAGGGGAAAACAGGTGGTTGTGCTAACTCTATCAAAGAGTCATGTCTCTCCTCCATCTTCATCTGATCCATGCATCTCTGCACATGATGATACATCTCCTCCTCAAATCCCATCCAACAATACCCATCCATGATGGTGTGGTATGCTCTCATAGAATGTGTGTGGCTGAAAAGGAACTCCTCATGAGCTGCATGTAACAACTTCTCCTTGAGCTTGGAAGCCCTAGGAAAGAAGATCTTGCCATTATAAAAGATGACCCCATCTTTGACTGAGTATCCATCCTCATACAACTGGTCATCAAAGATCATGCAAGTGAAAATATCCTTGGAATACTCCACTAATGGCTGGGAGCTCCAATATGGATCTATCCTCCATAGTGACAATGTTGATGATCTGTTATGAAGAGTATATGTCATATGGTCATCCTCCTCTTTGACATCTCCCATGCCCAAGATGCAAGTTGGAAGGCTGCTATCCTTCCTCTGCTGCTTTTGCTACAACGAATAATCTGAAATGGAAGTGGGTACTGATAATTTTGAGGGAATGCTCCCTCTCTCCTTGAGTCTACCCCACTGTCCCAATGATGTATCAATCTCTACCAAGGTCTCCACCCTCCTGAAATCTATGAGTGGTGCCCCAACATGTGAAGCATCCATCCTCCTCTACTGATCCCATGGTCTCCCTAGAAAAATGTCTCCATGCAATGAGACATCCTCAACAAGAGATGACTTAATAGATGAATGGAGAAAGCTCTCCATGCTTCCACTACGAAATCCAATCACCTTCTTAGGTGCATCAACCTCCAAGAATGAATAGGGATGTGTACTCCTCATCTCTTGATGTTGGGTCTTCTCCCTACCTCCTCTTTGTGTCTCCATGGTTTCACACCTCCTCAACAATGGCACAGGTAGAACATGAGTTGTGCCTTGATCTCTACACATGAGATCCTGAAGACTTCCTTGCAAAGATGCAAGTATCCCTCTATTTGGAGCAAGAGCTCCTCCTTCCTTTGCATGAGGTGCTAGATCAACTCTGAATCTAACAACGTTGTTGCCCTCAATCTTTGCAATATGAGTGGGAAACTCTCCAATGATTGGATCCCTTTTTGAAAAAGAGATCTCCATGCTCCTTTGCTTAAAGGTGTGAGATGAAAACCTTTCTTCCGGAAAAGTATGGTGCAAGTTTTCATGCAAGGGTTTTGCTTGAGTTTTCTAGTTTTGCTCCACCATATGTGTTTCATGATCCCTCTATCAAATATTTCCACTAATGCCTTAGTGAAACTAGCATAAGATGCAATGTTTATATTTCTCAAAGAAAAGGATTCAAAGATCTACCAGGCATAAGCCTTACCTCTCAAATGCAGCGCTGCAGCTTTGATGGCTTCATCCTCAGAAATGTGGTGGTGCTGCAAGAATGTCTCTAACTCCTCCACCCAAGCTTTGGCTAAACATATAGGTGAACCTTCAAAGGTAGATAGATGAAATCTATCCTGTTGCTCTCTTCCATTCACCTTCGTCTTGCAAAACATTGAAAAACTGAGATGATCTCGGAATTTCTGAGTTTGAAACTTATACTCTTTCAAAAAATCACTAAGGGTTTCCCTCCTAGCAACCCCTTATTCTCTTTCCATCTCTCTTCCGGCAATCCTGTGCATGTGACTGCGTTGTGCATTAGGGTGTGTAGCTGCTTGTTCACACTCCTCATGTGAAAATCAAGAGTTTGCTTTTGAATCAAACCCTCTAGGATATTCTCCATACATATTCCTCCTAATCTCCTTGAATTATTCATGAATCATATGTACAGATTTAGGAAGAATATTGGTAAGCTTATGAATTTTTTCTTCTGAAAAATATGGAGTCTTTTTCTTGCTTATTTCCTTGTCTCCTTGATGAGAATAGGAAGTGTAGGGTTCTTCCTCTTTTTTCTACTTATCTTCATTGGGGAGGTTCTTCATGGATCTAAAATATGATGATATAAAACACATAATCTTCAATATTCTAATCTTCTTGGGCTTAGAATCACAAGCCGAGACAAGAGATAAGCGCTGATACCACTGTAATATTCCAAATCAGGACAACTAGCAAGGCATGACTGGAAAACACATTTTCTAGTAATGGCTGCTATAGGAATTGAAACCAAAACCTAGATCCCTAAGATAAATGCATCTAGGACCTGAATCCAAGAGGAGGCTCCAAAGAAATACTTCTAAGGTGGTTAAATAGATCCCCCACACTTAGATGTCCTCAGAGAATTCCTGATGAGGGACTGCAACAATGTAAGCACCGATGATGGAATGACAACGTTATTCTTATAGCTGTGAGAACATGAAGAGAGATATAGCCAAAAAATATGTTATATAACAGAAAATTTATACAATATGTGGAGGAATCAATCACTCCAACGAGGCAATGGAAGCCTTAATAGAGCATATACAAGAAAATACAAGAGCACTGCTGCATATGAAAAGCCCTGGCTAAAATAACATAGTTTATAGAAGAAATTGAAAAAAAATACATGAAAATAGAATGATATATCAATATTATCTCAAGAAAGGTGGGGGAGAAAGCTCTCAACGTCTAAAAATGACAATACAACAATAATACACAATCCTTAGAAGGATTGGCTGCAATACATGTACAAATGGAAAATATGCAGAAATGCTGGATTTGCTGGGTAGCAGCTGCAACTCTAAAATACTAGAGATGGATAAAGGTGATGTGAAATCTGAAGTAACCTCATCCAACAGATCTATCAAGTGAAAGGCTAATCCCGGCACTAAATATCTCCTCCTCTAAAATGGTGGTGCAACTCATCAATGCAAGTGTGCAGTGGAAAAACACAGTATGGAGAATGTACTGTGCTGTCTATGATGGGAGATGTTTGGAATTGATGCCAAATATGCAATACAACTCGGAAACCTTCCTTACTAACATTCCCAAGGAATAGAGACTCCCTCCTCTGAAAGATGAGACAAGTAATGGTGTTTGTGGAACCCCTCCACTACAACACCCAACAACACTTCGTTATACTTCAACAAAAATAACGCAGTGACTAAATAATGGCTTTGGCCTTCAGCCAAGATGTGGAGAAAATGAAGTACAATCCTTCAAGAGGCCTCTCAAGAAGGAGAGGAAATCCTAAACAGGAATCCCTCGTGCTAAGCAGCACTACAACTCAGCTGAATAGCCAGAGTGTGAAAAATAGTCTTTAGACTAAAATCATATGCTCAAAGATATCTCACTATGGCTGCCTCTTCCTCCTTTTATACAAGTGAATGACTCTTTGCCATGGACCCCACACATTAGGGTTTCTTCCACAAATAATATTTCTCCCTCCAAAACTGTGTTGTCTTCCCAAGCAAGCTACACCTCTTAGGCAGCGCTGTTGACTTGGTCAAACTTTACCCTGTCCTCATGCAAATTGCCCGTTTTCACACTGGAAGGTGCAAAATAAGTTGCTCCATTGATCCTTTTCCCATTGTGAAGGATATTATTCCTAATTATGAGTCTTTTACCCATTTTATTCACCTCCTAGATGAAATAAGAAAAAATTAATGTTCCAATTATCTTCATGAAAATTTTGGAACATTAAAATGATGGAGGAGATGCCATATGATGATGAATTCCAACTCATAATATATGTAGATACTTGGGCTAGCTTGATTTGTAGCATTGGGGGAGATATCTTTGGAGGTCTAGTCCTCATTTTTCCACTTGAGGGAAAACTTATTGTATCCCATGGACAACAAACACTCTACACTTATCATAAGTGGAGAGATGGACAACATGGGGTAGGCTACATTGTCTACCATGTGCAGATTTTCATCCCACCTACTTTGCCAGAGCCAAAGGTGGATGACAGTTTTCAGGAGTTGCCTAGTTGGGAGGTAGCTCATAGCTTGGAGATGGAGGATCCATATGGGAAATATAGTTCCCATTATATTTTAGATCCCATTATTCAAAGGGACCTATAGACATCACTTTGCTATCCTCTTTAGTATTTCACTTTTACATGATGATGGCTTGATAGCTGACTTGCATACCGAGGAGAAGAAATGTGAAGAATTGATTGATGAGATAACATCACTTTCCTTGAAGGAGCTCATCACATATGGATGCTACAGGGAGAGGAGAAGAGAACTCAGTCTATCCTTGCACTTGCTTGAGGACAAGAAAAATTTGAGAGGGGAGGACTGTAATATTCCAAAATTTGCATGCAGCAAATTGGAATATTAATTTTTTCTTATTTCATCTAGGAGGTGAATAAAAAGAGTAAAAGGCCCATGAGCAGGAATAAGATCCTTCATAGTATGAAAAGGATCTTTGGAGCAGCTTATTTTGCACATCCCAGTGTGGAAAGGGGAAATTTGCATGAGGACAAGGTCAAGTTTGACCAAGTCAACAATGTTGCCTAAGAGGTGTAGCTTGCTTGGGAAGACAATGTAGTTCTGGAGGGAGAAATATTCTTTGTGTAAGAAACCATAATGTATGGGGTCCAGGTCAAAGAGGAATTAAATTGCATAAAAGGAGGAGGAGGAAGCCATAGTGAGACATCTTTGAGCATATTGATTTTGGTCTGGAAGACTACTTTGCATTCTCCGGCTGTTCAGCTAAGCTGCAATGCTGCTTAGCACGAGGGATTCTAGCTTAGGATTTCCTCTCCTTATTGAGAGGCCTCTTGAAGGATTTCACTTCATTTTCTCCACATCTTGGCTCAAGTCCAATCCACATATTCATTCACTACGTTATTTTTGTTGAAGTATAACGTAGTGTTGCTAAGTGTTGCAGTGGAGGGGTTATACAAAACCATTCCTTGTCTTATATTTCAGAGGAGGGAGTCTCTATTCCTCAAGAAGATTATTAAGGAAGGTTCCCAGGGCATATTTTCATATTTTTTCATCAAGGCCAACACCTCCCATCATATACAGTGCAGTCTAGCCTCCATACTGCATTATTTCAGTGCACACTTGTAGTGAGGGGTTGCACTAGCTTCTTAGAGGGCAAGATCTTCAGTGCCGGGATCAGCCTTGCATTGAGAGGTCCATTGGAGAATGTTTCTTTTATATTGTACATATTATTCAGCCATCTCCATGTTATTATAGTTTTGAGTTGCATTTTTTTCCTAGCAACTCCGACATTTCTGCAGATTTTCCATTTGTACATGTATTGCAGCCAATCCTTCTAAGGATTGTGTATTATTATTGTATTAGTGTTTTCAGGGGTTGAGATCTTACTACCCCTCATTTATTTGAGCTGATATTGTCATATCATCCTATTTTCATTTTGTATGATGCAGTAACTCCTATTTCTATAGGGTAAACTGCTTGGGTTGTTGGTTTTCGAATATCCCTCTCAGGGCTTTCCGGTGCCCGAGGCAGATAGTAAGATTAGCTGTGTTGTTCAAAAAGATGACATGAGCATGTTCATATTAAATTAAAATAACTTGATGGAATGTGATAGATAATTACCTCTTTGACAATATTGGAGTCCCTTGGAGAGCGCTAGGCAGCGAAACAAGAGTCCTTCTTCACTGGCTCCAAATCTTAGTCCTGCAATCAGTCAAAGCACCCATGTAATTTCTAACATAACATATATCCTATCAATCAAGTTAATATATAATGAACTTCTAAATTATACACATCTGAGCCATTCATATCATACTATGTAAATTTTCAAACAATAATGACAATATTAAGCATTGAATGGACAAAACGAACACAGTTCTATTGATTTTGAAAGAAGGAGGATTACAACCGTCGGTTGTACCAAGCCCTCCTTAGTCTCCCAATATCTTTTATCTCTCAAGTGAAGAAGTCCAAGTCAAAAAGCTCTCTAGGAACCTATTTGACTCTTGGCCTTCACAATATAACACTAGTCTCTATTCCACAAGTATGCAAAAACCTTTAGCAATCCTTCAACCTTCAATTAAGAGCCTTCAGCTCCTTCTTATAGGAGAGGGAGAAAGCCATTATTGCCTTTCTCTTTCCACTAGTTTGGAATGGAAAAAATTAGATGTTTCTTTAATATCTATGCTTTTTCCTCCTTTGGAGTTCAATCTCGTTATAGCAATGACCAATAATGAACTGGTGCTCTGCAGTTTCCTTTGTGAACTGACTCTCTTGTGAGGGAAAGCCGGAGATTCAAATCATTCTCTGCGGGCTTTTCCCGATTCAAACTTAAAACACCGGTAACGCTTCCCTTTAGTGTAAACAGAGCATTTCAATAGCCACTCACATGGCATATTCACTGATTTACTGCATTATAATGCTCTTGTATTGTTCTAGATAGGCGTTACCCTAGCAGAAATAGGTTTAATTTAGGTCTTTGTACTCCTTCCATATTTGTCTTCCCCTCTGAGCTGATGAGGAGGTATTTTGACCTGTAACAGATGCCCCCTAAAGTGTGAGGTCAGAGACGAAGACGATGGCCGAAATACTTTATAATTTGTGTATAGATAAAGAGATTGAAAGACTGAGAAAAACCTGAAACAACAACATATGTCAGAAAATATAGTATCTTCCTTGATTCAGACATTTCCCATGCTCAGTAGCTTAAACAACATGATTTCTCTAGAATAGATATATGAAGAATCTATCCACTGATAGGCACAATGTGGAAGTGTCTGTCATAACATGATCAGGCTGAAGAAGCTGTCTCCATAAACAATATCACAGCTTGGGGAAGGAAACACAACTTTAATGATGTAGCCTTTGCCCCAAGGTCTTGACCACCGATTCACTTAAACTGCATATTCATTGACATGTGAATGAAGGAGTTGTCATCGAACATGTGATAAATCGTCTGATTACCAGTCAATAATGAAAACTGTTAACAGACGCGAAGGTGGCCACCGATAATGATGATGGTCCCTAAGATGCACAGTACAATCTAGCGAGTGTGAAAAATGAGTTGAAGTTGAACACTCATAGAATTATTCGACCAGGAGCCAATGATGAAGACCCCTGATCAAACACAAGACTACCTGCCACTGATGTCTGCAAGTATCCAGGTACTGATGGGTTTCTGGATCAACTTCCTAGATAAGGTGTTGAAGTCGATAGGAAGTGATCTATTGAAAGGTAGGCACTGAGGCGTCCTACATCAGTCAACACGAAACAGAAACCAACTGATTTTGTTTATGATTGAGATAATCAAGAGTAAATGGAAACGTCAGAAAACAAATAATTTCTGGCATAATGAGCGGTTTGGTTGATAATAGGAGCAGTAGATAGCGAGATCTGCTTGAAAAATAGAAGGCACTCTAGCAGGGTACTAGGCAGCTGAAGCTTGATGAACACCAAAGAGTGTGTTAGGATATTACCGGTGCAGGGTCACTGGGAAATGAAGGCTAATACTCATAGATGGTAGGGTTCGGCTAACTGCGAAAGAGTTTTCTGGGAAGTGCCATGTTCAATAATTTTGCTGCCAAATCAACCTTTTTGAAATGTAACAGAAGTAGTATCCATTTTGTCCAAATTTTTCCCCGTCTGATTAAGTTTAGCGAGTCTAGACGAGTAAAATTGGTGAATTTTTCATGTTTAGAGAGTCTGAAAAATGTCAGGAAAGACAACTCTGTGCCCCATCTGATTAGGTTTAACGAGTCCAGATGAGTAAACTCGGTGAATTTTTCATATTTAGAGAGTCTGAAAAATGTCAAGAAAGATAACTCCACATCCCGTCTGATTAAGTTTAACGAGTCCAGACGAGTAAACTTGGTGAATTTTTCAAGTTTAGAGAGTCTGAAAATATCATAAAAGACGACTCCATTGGGGTACCTTTATAATGTCTTGATAATCGGGCATGGCAAAGGGGTAATAGTAAGCCCGAAACAGTTCATTTTCCATGAGTTAGTCCATTGAAGCCGGAAAGGTGAGAAATCTATGTTCAATGGACGTCTACCTCATTTTGTTATGAGTACGAGGAGACAGAGTAAACTCAATACTTCTTTGTGAAATTTTAACGAGTCCAACAAAGAAAAAATCGGTGCCCTATGTGAAATTTTAACGAGTCGCGCGGAGAAAAATCGATTACGTCTATGAAATTTTAACGAGTCACGCGGAGAAAACTCGGCTGCTTTTTCAGTTTAAAGAGCTTTTGAAAAGGAGGAAAATAATGGCTCCTTGCTCTCTGTTGTGGTAGTTTAACGAGCTCGAAAAATTCAACTCGGGGTTTTTCCAGTTTTATGAGCGAGAAAAAGGTTCCTAAAAAGAATGCTCAGTGTTTCTTCATGATTTTAATGAGTCTGAAGAAGAGAACTCTAGGTTTTTCGGATTAGCGAGCAAGAAAAAGATCATAAAAATAATGCTCGATATGAACTTCGTATAAGTTTAACGAGTCTGAAGAAGGGAACTCAAGGTTTTTCGGATTAACGAGCAAGAAAAATATCGTAAAAATAATGCTCGATGCTTCTTCGTGTATGTTTAATGAGCTTGAAGAAGAGGACTCGAGGTTTTTTGGATTAACGAGCAAGAAAAATACCATAAAAAGAACGCTCGAAATTTCTTGATCTCTTTCTCATCAATAGAAGGATCTATGTCGGGAATTTTCTTGTGAGACCAAGCAAACACATCGCAGAATTCTTTGAAAATGGATGTGAAGCATGCAATTTCCTTAGGATTGCAAGCTTCTCCAATCTGAATATTTTCCACGATACCCATTTTGACCGAGATATCAATGAGCATTGTCTTAGAAAGATTACCCATGTTCCCTTCTGACTCGATAGTTTGGACAGTCGTGTAAGCAGAGGGAACCATCTCAGGTGGGTCAAAAGATGGGATTTCAGTTTTTATCGCCTCCGAGTCAATCATCGAAGCGCGATGGTGAAACTCTCCCCAAGGTCATTCTTCTAGAGACATGATCTCTCGAATAGCTTCGTCTGTAGGGAAGACTTCATTCAGGAGATCCTCAGAGAGAACAGTGATGGGAGGGAGGTTTGTACCTTCGGTCGAAACCATAGCAGTGGAGGGTTCAGATGCGGTTTGGATGGCTTGGTAAGCCAACTCGGTTGGTGAGAGTGGCATCTGATCTCCATAGGAATCAATGTCTGAAGGTGCCAGAATGATCCATGGGTCGATAGAGCCATCCAAAGTGGTGGATATCATTGCAACCGTGTTTGGGATCAATGGCGGGGGGAGAGGAAAACAACCCAGTAGGGAATATGCCTTCAGAATACCGGTACCGATACTGACGTAAGAGTCAGGAAAGCCTCCTATTAGGGGTACAGTGCTACTTGGTAACGTGGAATAATCAGGGGTGCAGAAGGATAGCTGATCCACTGTGACTATTTTCCCATCCAATGGAAATAGGATGAGTCAAAAGACCGAAGACACAATGGCAGTCATGGCATAAGACCAATTGTGACCAAGCAATAGATTATAGTCTAGATGGTGCTCTATGACTTCAACGTCCACGTTTACGATTTTCCCACTCAGAGTGATGGGAAAGCTAGCAAGGTATCCTTTTGGGAGGAAAGTGTGGCCATCGAAAGCTTTGAGGGAATTCGATGGCAGGGTGAGGGTAGGAGAACCTAAATTGAGCCAGCAAGCTTGTGACATAACGTAGGTCAAAGCACCTTCGTCTATGACAGTGCGATGGATTGGTCTCCCTTTCGATGCAACCTGCACCTGGAATGTGAGTTGGTGTGAGAGGCGAGGTTTAGCCTTTTCCATATCAAATATAGCTAGCATGGAATCCTAGGGGTCTATTCCACCAATGACCGAAAGTAAGGCTTTCCTTTGTGCTGGACAGGTTTGTAATACTTTGAGAGCAGACATAGCTGACGGTACCTGTGCCAAATCTTCTAAAATGTTGTATTTTTGGGCTTCACGTGTAGAGGTGTTATGAGTCGTGCGTCGAAGTGTCCCTTTGGGGGGATGAATCATAGGGTCAGCAGTAGGTCGTTCGATATGCAAATCGTTTGGCGGCGGTGGATTTGAACTAGTACCAGGTTCTTGAGCATCTATGGTAGGGTTTCCATAAATCTTAGCTCGAGTTTGAAGGTCAACACTCTCAATGCCATAAATGGCAGATGGTCCTTCGCTGGAAGGATATGAACCACCATTGCCCCGTTGATGGGGTTGTGGCGAATTGTCAACCATGTGTTGATGTTGTTGTTGTTGATTAGGGAAAGGATTATAAAGAATGGCAGGTGTTCGCCTAGAATCCTTGTTGGCAATAAAATCGGTGCATTCTTGCAGCCGAGGACATTTGTATGTCAAGTGGTCCTCCGCACAGATTTTGCAAGGAAATTTCATGGGTTTATCCTTCCCTTTGTCATTTTTGGCAGCGTTTTTCTGATTAGTATTATTTTGATTATCCAACTGCTCTTCCGAAGAATATGACTTTTTATTGTTCTTCTTATTTTTCCCACTAGGTTTTCGTGAGGTTTGCACCGAATTTACCTCAGCGGTGGGAAGAGTAGTCATTTGGTGAGGGGCGGTGGCAGCCGAAGATGGCTGGGAGGCTTGTCCCCGAGACTGCTTTGTGGCTATGCCAGAGATCATGCCAACGAGACCATTGGCATGAGCTCCGGTTTTCTAAGTAGCCGTAGGATTTGGGTTGCTAGGGGCATGGGGGAGAAAATCATACAGCGTGCCAGATTGTCAGTAGATTAAATCTAAATGCTGGGCACGGCTAATGCATTGATCTTCTGTAACCACACCAAAAAGGCCAATGTCTTTAGCTATGTGGGGTAAGAGAGACTTGCAAAACCAATTGGCTAAGAGATGATCTGGAATTGGCACCTTGACTAGCCTCCTCCTACGTCTCCATTCATGAATGTGATCGGAGATGTGGGTGGTGGTGTCTTGGCGAAGTGAGGAAAATAGTTCTGTTCCGGTTTCAAATCTAATTGTTAGTTGGAAGTTCTTTAGAAACTCCGTTGCTAAAGCACCAAACGTATTGATGGTGGGGTGTGGTAATTCAATGTACCACTTGGCAGCATTGCCTATAATTGTGCGGGGAAACAGTCGAAGTCGGATACTATCATCTACCATGGAATTGGATATAGACCATAGGTGAAAGGTAGTGATGTGTGCGGCTGGGTCGTCCCCTTGTTTCCCATCGAACTTCGGGATGTCGGAAGGAATCTTATGTGGTACTGGAGGCCAAAGCAGGTTGTGATTGATGGGATCATTAGTCAATTTATGGATATCGGGGATGTCCAAAGCTGCCAAGAATGGAAATTGTGTATTTTCCCCTGAATCTAGCCAAGGCATTATGGGCTGACTATTTAGACCATAGGGTCCACCCATCAATGTGTTACCAGGAGGATAAGTAGGACTTTGGTAAAAAATTCCTATAGGCGGAGGAGTAGGGACATACAGTTGCTGTCCATAGGGCATGTTGTATTGCGGGGCGAACTGTTGGTTGCCCCTAGTATAAAAGTGCCCTCCCATTCCAGATGGAGGTTGGGGTTGGTTAGTCCAAATGGATGCAATAGATTTCCTTGGAGGCATGCTACTACTTGCATAGTTTGGAAAAGGCATAGACCCTACACCTATATTTGAACCACTTAAGGGAAGAGTATTAAAAATAGGTTGTCCTATTTGTCCTAAGGATTGCAGAGGAAGTGAAATGTTCCCTGCTACCTGCATGATGGTGACACTGCCCCCTGGCATAGAGGCCAAGGGGTTTGAACTCAACAGAGGGTTCCAACCAAAAGGGTTGCTAAAAGGTACCGATGTATTCATACTCATGGGAGGAGCTACCGTGGGTCCCAACATGGTCACGGTAGGAGTAGATGCCGAAGGATTTTGCAAGCTACTGACAGTTGTGATGACTGTAGGGTTGGGAGTAGGTATATGTTGACTACTGGGGTTACCCAGTGATGGTATAGAACTGACCACCGGCAGGGAGGACGGTGGCGAACCTAGGATGGTTGCCATTGGCATCGACCCTATGGATGCCGGTGGTGAAATGGATGTTGGTGCGGCCAAAGACATATCTTGGCGTGGTGGAATCGGAATTATCACAGGCCCCAAAAGATCAGTGAGCAGAGGATTGTAATGAGGTACAACCCCTTCAGTGAAAGGGTCCTCCAGAAATTCCGGATGATATGAGGCTATGTGATAATCAAGATTAGTCAGTGGAGACTGCTCTTTCGTAGAAGGCATGGGTTCACTAAGGTTCAGTTCTTCCTCAATAGTTAGAGGTGGTAGACCTTACTGTCGTCTAGACAGACGGCGTGGGTTAGGGGACGCCACGGTGACCTGCTTAATTTTAACAAATTTTAATAAATTGTGATGTATTATAAAGTCTCAGTGACAGTAACCACACACCTAAAAAAGAAAATAAAAAAGGACTCTCTAAAATCAATCAGCAAGCAACCAGAATAGGGTGCCCTGTCTGGGTACTACCATTTGCTGGTGATGAAATCTAGTATCACAATAGTATACAGAGAGGTTTGGTCTAAAGTATAGTTATGGTCACTCTAGAGCTTCGCCCGAACCTCAGACGATAGGTGTAAGCACTCTCGTGAAGATGAGTACCCTCCTAAAGACCGAAGACAGAGTGGGTCCATCTATTTCAGATACCAGGACAACCCATCCCAGTCACCTTGTGTAAGTCCCTAAAAAGTATGGCCACTAAAGATACCTCAAATCACAGACATCATCAGGGGGGTCCATGGTCAAGGACAATGTGCTATATGGTCAGAATACCTAGATCCCCGATCTAGTTTCGACATCCCCGAAGGGAACCCCAATATATAGCACACCCACCGGATGCAGTCAAAGGTGGGCTACCTTCTTGTGCACCCAAGTGTTGTCTCGCGCTGAGCTTCGGTAAAGGAACGGTCCCAATAATATGAGTGCAGTAGGATTTTTCTCGTTAATGACTCTAGTTTCAAGTTTTGAGATCTTGGGTAGTTTTCTCACTGTTGCTAACCCAATATCCTAGCCTGAACTACTGTTTGTGTGAGTTCAAAAAAGAGTTGATTGATTTTATTATCACTTGATTCTTAGTGTACTTGATTATTAGTCTTGCGGAGGGGAAGTGGACGTATGAAATGTGATGAGACTCTGACTCAAAAAACCATGCAAAACATGCTCTAGATATTAGATTCGATGAAGAGTGTTTCTACAGGGAGAGGTTTCTTTTCAAAATCCATGCACTAACATTCAAATAGCACAGTTCAACTTTTAAAGATTCAGACTTCTATCTACCTCTTTTAAACCGTCTATGAACTGAAATTTTCAAAATAAACTCAGCTATATGCAGAAAAATAATAATAATAAAAAAATTTCTCTTAGAAATTAAATGCTTTGGACACTGACTTTTCAAACAAGAGAAACAAATAGAAATGCCAGCTTATTAGACAAGCACAGGGATTCAGTCAGCGAAAGGTACTAATGGCCAAAAAACTCTGCAACTAAAACACCATCACATCAGTGAACAACAAGGTTTTGGTTGAGTAACTCTCTGTCTGTGAGTAAAGACAGTGACTAATGCACTGTATTTAATCAAAGACAACGTATAACGCACTTGAAAACCTATAGAGGTAGCGTTAGCCAGGGAAAATTTCTTCAGTTGGTCAAACAGAAACAGGATTGAACTCTGCGAGCATTTGATATGTCTACTGGGCATCAAAAATGGTCGGAAGGGTCTGTGAATAGAGGAAAGAAGAGAGGAGGGAAGGAATAGTCCAGAAACTATGGGGAAATTCCCCAGCAGAGTCTCCAATTCTGCTATAGGGTAAACTTCTTGGGTTGTTGGTTTTTGAATATCCCTCTCAGGGCTTTCCGGTGCTCGAGGCAGATAGTAAGATTAGCTATGCTGTTCACAAAGATGGCATGAGCATGTTCATATTAACTTAAAATAACTTGATGGAATGCGATAGAGAATTACCTCTTTGAAAATCTTGGAGTTCCTTGGAGAGCGCTAGGCAGCGAAACAAGAGTCCTTCTTCACTGGTTCCAAATCTTAGTCCTGCAATC
Organism: Pinus albicaulis; assembly: GCA_034641835.2. NCBI lineage: Eukaryota > Viridiplantae > Streptophyta > Pinopsida > Pinales > Pinaceae > Pinus > Pinus albicaulis. The sequence goes on from CM076578.1 coordinate 1,947,124,647, forward strand.
AGTCAAAGCACCCGTGTAATTTCTAACATAACATATATCCTATCAATCAAGTCAATATATAATGAAATTCTAAATTATACACATCTGAGCCATTCATATCATACTATGTAAATGTTCAAACAATAATGACAATATCAAGCATTGAATGGACAAAACGAACACAGTTCTATTGATTTTGAAAGAAGGAGGATTACAATCGTCAGTTGTACCAAGCCCTCCTTAGTCTCCCAATCTCTTTTATCTCTCAAGTGAAGAAGTCCAAGTCAAAAAGCTCTCTAGGAACCTCTTTGACTCTTGGCCTTCGCAATATAACACTATTCTCTATTCCACAAGTATGCAAAAACCTTTAGCAATCCTTCAACCTTCAATTAAGAGCCTTAAGCTCCTTCTTATAGGAGAGGGAGAAAGCCATTGTTGCCTTTCTCTTTCCACTAGTTTGGAATGGAAAAACTTAGATGTTTCTTTAATCTCTATGCTTTTTCCTGCTTTGGAGTTCAGTCTTGTTATAGAAATGACCAATAATGAATTGGTACTCTGCAGTTTCCTTTGTGAACTGACTCTCTTGTGAGGGAAATCCGGAGATTCAAATCATTCTACGCGGGCTTTTCTTGATTCAAACTTAAAACATGGGTAACGCTTCCCTTTAGCGTAAATAGAGTGTTGCCCTAGCCACTAATGCGGCATATTCACTGATTTACTGCGTTATAACACTCTTGTATTGTTCTAGATAGGCGTTACCCTGACAGAAATAGGTTTAATTTAGCTCTTTGTACTCCTTCCATATTTGTCTTCCCCTCTGAGCTGATGAGGAGGCATTTTGACTTGTAACACCTATAAATTGCGTTATTTTAGCTAGGGCTCTCTTTCATGTAGCAGTGTTTCCATTTGTCATGTATATGTCACATTGAGGCTTCCATTGCCTAGCTAGAGTGATTTATTCCTCCACACATTGTATACATTTGCTGCTATATCATAAATTTGTTGGCTATACATCTCTTCATGTGTTCACAGCTATAAAATGACACTGTCTTTCCATTTCTTACTTAAGAATTGTTGCAGTCCCTCATCGGGCACTTTATAAGGATATATAAGTGTGGGAGATCTATTTAACCCACTTAAAAGGATTTATTTGGAGACTCCTCTTGGATTCAACACTTAGACACATTTTTCTAAGGGATCCAGGTCTTGGTTTAAATTTTTGTAGCAGCCATTACAGGAAAATGTGTTTTCCAGTTATGCCTTGCTAGATGTTCCAGATTTGGGATATTACAGGCACGGTGTCAGGAAGAATTTATCTAGCCCACAATCTCTGAGGGCATCCATGCATCAGTCATTCTCCATGGAAATTTCATCTTCCTCGCTATGTTCTTTCTCTTTCCACTCAATCACCATTCTTTTTTCTTGGTACCTGTGCACATTGTTCATATGAGCATTGTTAGTCTACTTGGACATTGGAATTTGCAAACAAATCACTGTTTTTCCTTAAATTTATGTGGGTTTTTAGGTTGCGTGGTTGGCGCGACTGTTTCGCTAACAGTCATGCCAATGGGCGCGCCCTCTGTGTAAAAAGTGGGCGATTGGCGTGGGTCCCTTCCCAAAACCCATGCCAACTGCGATGCCCTAGATTTTGATAATCCCCTCCTAAGAAATCAAAATGGAATGTGTAGGGAATAAAATTTACCTTAAAATATGGGAAATGGTGTCGGTTCTTACCTGAAAATGACAGAATCGAGATTGATTCAATGGATCACTCACAATCTTTGCCTCAAGATCGCAAAGCACAATGGATCACTCTTGCTCCACAAAGAGGTAAAAGTTAAAAGTAAATAAGTTTTACCACTTATGGCATTTAATAACTTTTCAAGATCTTAATTTAGGTTTTAAAACATATTTGTCGATCATTTTATCATATTATTTTCGAGAAATGGGTTTTACATGTGTCTCTTGTACAGTAACAGTTTTTTCACATGTTTATGACAAAGTGACGAGTTATATTTTATACCTTTTTGGACTCGGTAAAAAAATGAAAAATTCACTACTGGAGTCATCTTTCAGCTCTTTTCTGACTCTCTAAAACTGAAAATATTCTCGAGATGCTTATCATTTTGAACTCGTTAAAATGGTTGCGAAACGATATCTACCTAGTATACTTTTACCCCTTTTTCGAGCTGGGATAGATTATTTACGAAAAAGGAATACCATAGCCTATCATGACTAAGAGGTTCTCTCAGACACATTTTTCTACCTTTTCGGATCTGTGAGACTATTTACGAAAAGGGCCTTGTTGGAGTTTTCTTTTCCGCTTTCTTTTCAAGTCCTCTTAACATGAAAATATGTCGAGTTCTCCCTTTTTCAGAATCGTTAAAAACTGATGACATCAGACTCTGTCGTTATGACATTACTCGAGTTCCTCCTTCCTAGGGCTCGCAAAATGTTCTAGGATGGCTTTGTCCAAATGAAAAACTTACATCACAAGCATATGCTATCCCCTTCAAGCTTGTTTTCAAAAATAATTGGGGTAATTGCTAGAAATGGTGTGGGAAAATGGAACCATATTGTAGTCGTTTTGGTAGTATGTCACTCTTGGACATGGCACTTGTCTGCATTCATGTTAGGTTGGGGGAATCTCACTTCATCATTTTTTTTCCTCCATGGGTTTGGGTAATATCTTTTGACCTCTCATCTGCTCTTTGCCACGTCGCCATGACCTCAGATCCCTTGATGTCAAATACTTCCAAATCCAATGTCATGCCGCCAATATGTTCAAGAGAAGTTTGCCTCTCAAGTTTTCAACCTCCCTCTGATTCTCAGTTGGTCTTGATTCACAAACATAATATTCCTCTCTCTCATGTCGATGATGTGGGAAACATTATGGCCCACCTTCGATCAGGTCACTTCCTGTCAACTTCAGCTCATTATCTAGGAATTTGATCTAGAGACTCCCTTTAGGTACCTTGGAGCTTGCATGCCTCAATGGAAGGTTCTTCGCATTCGACGTAAGGTTCACATCATTGGCCTTTGATCAACTGACTCCGCAGGTGTTCAACGTCAGATCATTGTTCGCATTCCGTGGATTGTACCTTTCATACCTTGAGAGCCATTGTCATTATTGGTGGTTTCTCTCGTGTCTATTAATGGCTTTCATCATTGGCTGGTAAACAGATAATTTTCTTGCATGTTCGACTTCAGCTCACATATTCGCATGCTCGAATTTGTACTTTTTTCGAGTCAAGATGGAGAGCAAGACCCTCGATTTTGTTTGATGAAATCCAAGCGATGGGTTCTTTGAGGATTACTATGACTTGTTACATGACTCTTCTGATTGGATGGCTGCGACCATACCTGAGTCTATTTGTTGATCCTTATTGCTAGATGGTTGTGTCCATACCTCGGGTCTCACTATTTATGTACTCTATTATGGATGGTTGTGCCCATGCCACATGTTATGTATCAGAGATATCAGTTGTATTTGTACCTGTAGGTTTTTTGACAACAGTGTTTGGGTCGAACACATTCTCATAAATCATTTCACCCCTCCCTCTCTCTTCGACGTCATGCTTTAGGGGGCATTTGTTACACAACATTTTGTCACCGTCCCTGCAATCCCTTGCCCCACATATTGGAGGGTCATTCCTATGACCTGTGAGTAGTGTCATAATTTGTAAGCACCTTCTTTTCATCCTTCTACATAAGGAAATCATTTCTCCTGTTGGACATCTCCTCAAAAAGCACTCAAAAATCTATGTTTTGGCCTTGGCGCGGGTAGCTAGTTCACCCCTTGCACCAAAGTAGTAAATTTTCACTAGAGCATGCGCCACCTGGTGCTATATCTCAGTGTAGTGCCCACACCAATTATTTTATGAGTGTTTTTTAACAAATAAAGGTGAAATTTTCCTTCTAACCACCTTGGGGATGAGTCACTGGAAGTGGTAAAGTTGATCAGCCACGGATCTCCCTCTTTAGGTATTGGTTTCCACCTCCCATGGAACACTCCTTGAAGATAGGTCTCCCTTCCATAATTATAGGGATCCTAACCTCTCCCTCTCCATATATATAAATAGGCCTTCTCCCTTTATGAAAGCTAGCTAAACATATAGCCAAGGAGCTAAAATTAGAGAAGAGATACTATAGCTGAGTAATTGCTATTGAGAAGGTAGAACCAAGGAGAAGTTCGTAGAGAGAGTCTTGTCTGAATTCTCGAAGAGCCTTTGTGAGACACACTCTGCTTGAACCTTTTTTGGAGGAGACTGCAACGTCGAAGCTTGGTTGTACTCTTCCTTTCATTTATTAATATACTCGACTATGGTGTTGGTTCGATCATTGTGTTATGTTGATTATCTGATGCAATTGATTTAGTCCTTTGCGATTGACTGATAGTTATGAATGCGAATTAGTATGTTGTATATCATTTTTGTTTCTTGTGTGTGTGCAGGTGTCCGAGCGTGAAAGCGAGCAGACCATGATCTGTCAAACCAGGAGCGAGAGGCAGCCACTCTTTCCAATGACAACAACAGCGTAGGACATCCGGTAAGTCATCTATCGAATCTCCGTCCATTCGTTAACTAGGAATAAATATTATAGCTTGTCTCGTTGATGGCTATACCCACTCAAGGGCTAGTGGGATTTCCTCTGTCTGCAGAGGAGATTTACCTCAACAACAGCTATAGGGAAGGTAGCATTGTTAGCTGACATGGATATTTCATCCTTGGTGAAGCCACCCGATGGAGTATGGTTGTGGGTGCGTTGTGGTCAGCAAGCCCAACCACTTCATGACATCTAATGAAATGAGGTTCTTTTGGCTCTCATTGTTGACAATGAACTGTAGCAAGGAACCCTTTACCCACATCTAGGAGTGGAAGATATTTTTCGCTTCCTCTGGATCCTCTAGTTCCTCCTTCTGGATCTTTGTAGTGGCAACAGTGGCGTTGGGCTCTGAATCAATAATATTTTTCCCTTTGTCATTCCCCTTGTCAGGTTCTAATTTAGAGTAGGAACATGCATCTGATTCAGAAGCCCTCATGTTTGCCACGAGCGACTACTTGGCCCGACACTTACTTGTGTTGTGAGTGGAGCTCTTATGGAACTCACACCACTTTCCCATGTCCTTATTTTGTTTCACAGTGTTGTTATTTTCTTGTGGCTTTGGTAGGTTCTCTTGGGCCGCCATGCCTTGGATTTGTCCTTTTTTCTATGGTTTAGGGGCACCTTTTGCTTGATTTTGATTCACAGATCCAAAGTCTCGCTTCTTCTGCTTGAATTTCTGCTCAATACTGGTATGTCATACCAAGCGAGGAGATGTCGAGGAACTCAATTTCCTCATGAATGTATCTATGTAGACAACTACAATACTTTGGCACTAAATCTTTCTCTGAATCTTTGATACCCAACTTTGTGTGTAGGGTATGGAATAGATTTGTCAGCTCATGTACATATTGATCCCTTTGTTGCTGCAGCATGGTCCATTGTATGTACTTGTCCTCATAGCTCCCCACAAGATAGTATTGTTCATTGATGGCATCTCGGAAAGAATTCCAAGAGGGTATGACTAATAATAGAGAGGATTGTGTCTCATTCTTTTTCTTACAGTAGGTTTCCCACTAGTCCTTGACATGGGGGATAGCTTTGAGGAGTGCAAAAATAATCTTCTCCCGGTTCGAAAAGTCATGGACCGAGAAATATCCTTCTAATAGATTCAACCATCTATATACAACATCTACATCTATTTTACCCTCAAATATGGGAATGTAAAAGTTCACTTGTACCTTAAAGGGAGTCGTGCCTCCAGAGTGGCTGTTGGTTGTAGATGTGCCACCGGTGGGTAGTCATTGAAGGATCTAGGCAAAGTTATCCATCATCGCGTTCCTTTGTTTCTCGAGGGCCTCCTTGAGCAATATTTTGATAGGATCTCTCGCTCCCTCATGTTTCTTTTCATCCCCAATGGGTAGCCATTGGGGTTTGCGAGGCTGATCTTGTGAAATTTCAATAAAATCGATCCCCACCTCCTTATACCCCGACCTAGTTGGGGACATGCAATGAAGGATCGAGAAAAAACAGACCGCTCTAATACCACTGATCCAGATTTATGCAGAAACGCAATAGAATACACATGCAACCATAAATACAAATATGCAGTGGAAATAGCACTTCATTTCATTAATATTGAAGAACTAAAATTTGCTTACAGACATAATAGAAATAAACTAGCTAGGGCACTGGTAGCTTATCTCTTAGAAAAGATACAGTCGCTACAGGCCTCCAAACTGAGTTAAAATGAGGCTCGAGGGTCTATTTATTATTTAGAAACAATGGAAAACCCTAAACATCCAAAACCCTAACCCTAGGAGATGAAGCGCCAAAACTATGGGCCTCGTTTGGGTAAATTGGTGTTTCAACTTCTCGAGGACATAACTTTGGCATACGATCTCTGTTTGATGGGCTCAATAGCTCGTTAGAAATATATATCCAAGGAGTACAACTTTTGGTGCAAGAACAATTTATCTTTGTTTTCAAAAAAAATGTCTTTGAGGGCCTCAAGATGGCTCCAGAAGTTTAGGACCCGAAAAACTGTCAAAAATAGTAAGTTGTGCCAAAACTAAAAAACCGAAAGAGACAATGGTGGGGCCCTAAGTGGAATAGGTGGGTGCCCACCAATATCCACCTAGATTAGAATATCATGCTTTGATAAATAATGGCAGCTGGAAGTTTTTTGATCATCCATTGATAACCAAACTAATTGGCTATAAGTGGGTTTTCAATAAAAATTATAAAGCAGATAGCTCGCTTGAAAAACATAAATCCATCCTTGTGGAAAAAGATTTTGCATAGAAGGAAGGGGCTTATTTTGAGGATAATTTTGTCCCCAAACAAAATGGGCTACCATATGCGCATTATTTTCCTTGGCAGCTCAAAATGGTTGGAAAGTCCATCAAATAGATGTAAAAGTTTCTTTCTTGAATCAAGATCTGAAAGATAATTTTTTTATGTCCTAACTAGAAGGATTTGTTGTTTTCTTTCTTGAATCAAGATCTGAAAGATAATTTTTTTATGTCCTAACCAGAAGGATTTGTTGTGAAGGGTTGGAAACACAAAGTATGAAATATTTACAAATCCTTGTATGGCCTTAAGAATGGAGTATGAGCTTGGTATGAGAAATTGACTAAACATATTCTGAAACTCAATTTAAAACATTATGATCTTGATGATGCAACTTTTTTTGTCAATAAAGTTTGAAAAAAAAATTTATATCTTGTGGTATATGTATATGATCTTTGGATGAACGATAAAAATGAGAACTACATTGCATCCATAAATAAATAACTGAGGAAAGGTTTTGAAATGAAAAATTTAGACTATTTGGACTACTATCGTGGGATTGAAGTAACCCACCATCTGAAGTTTATATTCCTATCTCAAAAGAAGTGCTTTGGAGATATATTCAAAAATTTCAGCATGGCTAAGTGCAATCCTTTAACTTCTCCAATGGAACAGAACTTAAATCTCACATCCACTAATGGAAAATAATATTAGGATGCAACAAAGTACAGAGAACTCATAGGAATTCTCAACTACCTGACTACTACCAGACCAACCATTTCATTTGTTGTTGGATCCTCTCTAGGTTTATGAAAAATCCTTATGAAGGTCATCAATCTACTTAAAAAAGAGTTCTAAAGTACTGGAAGGGAACTCAAGACTTTGGAATCAAGTATACATAGGTGGATGACTTCAACCTGATTAGATACTTTGATTCATATTATTATCTCTCCAAAATTTTCCAGGGTTGTTATGTTTGTTTAAAGAAATATTAGAGGTAACTATCAACCTCTTTTGGAGATTAGGATATAGCCTTCCTAATGCTCAGAGAAATCTCTCTCTTAATGATTTAACTTTGTTGTTTTAATTGATTTTAGGCTAGATAGGTAAGATTGATTTGGTTTGATTTTGGTTTGTTGGTAGAATTACTAATTTATATGGATAATTGTATTTTCTACTTTTCCATTGGGATATGGAGTCAATGTATCAAGAAAAAAATACAGAATCAAGTTCTAAAGGAAGTGTTTACAGGGTAGGGTAGTTGAGAAAAATCAGATCTTTAAATGGTGAATGGTGAATTTGTTTTCAATCGGGATAAAGGACAACTTAAGGATTCCTTAAACTAGATGATTAAGGAAGGTGAAAGAGGTCAATCAGGATGGGAGAGAAATTAAGGATTCTCAGATCTAGATATTAGAGGAAAACATTAAAATGAATAACAGTTCAGAATAGAGTGTAGTTAAACAAATTTTGCAATAATATTCCTATTATAACATTTAAATTTGGAAAAAAAATGCAATTTTATGGAATAATTAATAAAATAACAATGAACAATTGAAATATACTTCACTGAAGTAGCTCAACACATGAATCCTATAATGCAATGCCTTTATTACTTGTCCTTTCTATGAACTTGAAAAAGTTACAATAAACCCTCAGGTAGCAGATGAATTCAAGTATAGAAATGTTGAGGAATCCACACTCAATATTTCGAATTACTGAAGTATTTATACAAAAATTAATACAAAATATCATGTTAAATAACCAGGATTTATTCTAGGAAAATAAAATATCTTCATGCAAGAAGATAGAGACACCTATGTAACTAAATGCAAGTTGTCCCTGTTTATTGGATTTACTGTTTATTTCTCTGATATTTTGTTGTCTTTCACATTGGCCGTTGCTTTCACGCTAACTGTCTTTTATCTGTTGATAGTATTTTATGCTGCTTGTCATCTGAATTTTTCTTTTAACTCTGTTTTTATCTTTAAACTCTGTCTTTTATCTTTATCTGCATGTATCTTTAACCTATCTCTCTTTCACCTGCTTTACTTTTACCTATCACAGTAAATCACATACTTTTTCCCAAGCCTCTTCATCTGGAAGCTTGATTTTTAAAATTCTCCTATAAATCTCATTTGCTTCAGTGTACCTGGTAAATGTAGGCTTGATTACAAAGAGATGATTTACCTCATGCTGGAGGTAAAAGAGATTTTCAAAAATCTAATGAGTACTTTACCTGTAGGAATTACTTTCAATGAGGAATTGTTGGAATTTTCTTTAGCCACTTCTCTGATCTTTTTTTCATAATCGTCATGCCTTATTAGTCTGTCATTGATAATTAAGTTTCCCAATTTCATCCAATTTATGCTTGTTTTTACAATTGAGAAACTTAATTATCTGAGTGGCCTCCTCTGGTTTCTTTCCAAGTTCTTCTTTGACGTTTTGAATAAGTTCACTAGCTTCCTTTATCAAATCTTTCTTCTCAAATATGACTTGGATAGAAGGCCAAATATCATTAACAGAGTTAATGATATTTGCCCACAGTTGCTTCTTTGCTTGGGCCAAAGATTATGCCAATGTAAATTCCTTTTCTAACTTATGTATCCTGTCATTTAGTCTGTTTGATTTTTGTGTTTCAACCTTATGCATTACCTGAGCTAATTTCTTTTCATCTTCAAGAATTTTTACTTATTCTTTAAGTCTATTAATCTCAGTTGTTTGGTGTAGTTTCTGGAACTACTATAGATAATGGAGCTACTATAGTCACTGAAGCTTATGTTGAAGCTATGGGAACGACAGTAATAGTAACTGCTTCCATGTTGGCCTTCTTTTCCTGCACTAATTTGTCCATTTCATTCTCCATCTCTTTCAGTTGAGTTGTCAACTGAATGATGAGATTCATCATTTCATCCTTCTGAATTTCATTCTCCAAAACTTCTTTGGTTTGTGGATGTTCTGTTGTGGGAAATTTAAGTTGTTTCTTCAATGCAGCTATGTCTGCATTCTTTTTCTTGATAATCTCTTCAGTTGCTTTAATATCCTTTGGATTGTATCCAATCTCCATGACCAATTATTCAAGTGATTTTATTCTATTATCCTTTTCTTGTGAAGAATCCTTCTCTAGTTTTAACTGTGCCTTGATATTTTCTAGAGAATTTTGTAGCTTTTGGACACTCAAAGCCTTTTTTTTCATAGTGGATTAAATCATTTCTCCTGCTTGTTTATGAAACTCAATATGATCTATAGGATGTATATATTTAGAAAAGACTTCAAAGGATGTTTTCTTGTAGTCTACTGATGATTTTGGAACCTGCATTGTTGGCTGTAAAAAGGTCATTTTCATCTTCCTAGTTTTGTAATCAGAGGCTGAAAGTAACCTATTTTGGCCAGTATGAGTTTGTTTCCAATACTAAACATAAGTTACAACTTTCAATGCTCCATTCTTCAATTTTATTTCTTTGTAATTCTCCATTATATCTTTCTCTTTATCCGCTGGTTTTCTTGATGATGAAACCTCTCCATTATGTTGTTTCTGAATGATCTAAGCACTAGAGGTTAATGGATGATGTGTTTCTTCTGAAACTGTTTGAGGTGCATCATCTCTAACCACTATATTTGTAGCAATAACTTCAATTGTGTCAACTATGTCTTCTTTTTCTATCACTAGATTCAATTTTTCCTTTTTCCTGTACATTAGCTTGAATTTGTTGTCAGTAGTGGTCTATGCAGAATAAGAGCCTTCTTATTTTTCTCTCTTTGAGTTCCTGTCTTGTGGGGATGGAGTAAGCAGGATGGAACTAGTATCAAACTACTTTTCCACCTCTTGCAAAGTATCTTCCATCCAGTCTGAATAGTTGGAATACTTTTCAATATCAAGTTTTGAATCATGAATAAAGGGGTCAATTTGAATTTTACTCTAGCTTACTTATGACTCCCAAGGGACATACTGGAATTTGAAACTATTACTGAACTTGAAATATTGTAAATATTTATCTGCTTGCTGACCAAAATTTCCACTATTGCAAATAAAAGGACCAAGCTAGTTCTTAATCTTAAACTGATTTTTCCTCTTTACTGACAGGAAATTAACTTCATCTATGTTTAGGATATTTTTGACGTAGTCTAATGCAAATAACCTCATTGGGAGGTATTTGGGGAGTTTTTATGGAATAAGTTGTCATCCATACACCCTAATTTCAGTATAATTCTGGTATAAATACCAGTCTCCTATTCTACTTTGATCTGACAATTGCAATACTTTCTTTATCTCTTCACTGACTCTAGGTTGAATTTTACTACTTAGCATGTTGACAACTGGATAAACAAATGAATCAATGAAGTATTTGTAGCTGAAATCTGTGGAATCATTTATGATCAAGGATGTCTAGGATACTACAGATTGGGGGTTACCCTCTGTGTCTAGTTTTTTGAGGCTAACTACAAACCTTTATGATTGGAAATATAAGAACAAATGGAACAAAACTGAAGAGTATTTAAATACTCCTTCCTCTGGTAATTTAACTAGTTGTTCATGGATTGCATCTGATAGGTATTGGGAAAACTTAAATGTTGAAGCTGGAGGTTGTCCTAGGTAGAATATGGACAAAAAAATTAGGATAGATTCATCTAAATATTCATCAATGAAATACCCTAAAATGCATGATAGCATGCTGACAATTTGTATGGTTCTCTCTGAGAAAATGGAAGATGAGTATGGAGGATTAATTTTTGGGGTTTATACCATTGGAGGGAGGAAAGTTTGGAATATTTGGAACCTCTTAGGAAAGTCCAGCTTTAGATACAGTTCAGTGAGGATTTCAATTGATAATGGGATTTCATCAGGCTTGGATTGGATCTGTAACATCTGATTTATGGATTCTGTAGTGATTTTGAATAAAATCTCTTGGATTGGGGTTACTAGAGCTCTTTCATTAGGCAAATAATTAATTTGGCAGAGTCTGATGATTTCAGGGAATTGTAAGGTCTATGGGAAGATGTACCTGGGTAGGTTTGAGTCTCAGAGGTGGATATCATCAGCTTGGTCTATGAATTTATCATGGGTCCAACAGTGGAGCTCTAGAAGGTTGAAATCACTGACTGTATCACTGATTTTGAAGTATTTATTAGCAATAGGTGTGTGGTCAACATCTACCACAGGTGGTTGTACAGGGTTTATAGATAAAATTCTCTGGGAGGCCATTGATTCGTTTATTTTATCAATTTATTATTTTTTTTGCTTAATTTAATGGTATCAGGAGGCTTAAGATTACCTGGAAAAGGTTGAATTCGGTCTTTGGAAGGGGTTCTGGCTGCAATAGGGGATTTCTTGGTCTGCAAAGCTTCAAACTGGGTTGGAAATGGTTCTTTTGGCTTCAAACTTGTCGACAGAGGTTTATTGGACTCTTTTCGCAATTAAAACAACTTTTGTGAATACACAACAATAAGGGAATAGTTGTTCAGGTGCGTTTTATTGCTTTTAATTGGAGGCAGTTAATCACATTGGCATGGGGTTGAATTCAAATAGTAACTGGTTTCATTTCAATACGAGGATGATTTGGTGGTTTATCACATCACAAAAATTATTATAGTGGTTTTGAGACTAGGGGGTGTGATTGACTGTGGGAGTGCCACGTGGAAAATGGGTGGGGGTGAAAAACTACCCATTTCGCACCTCCCCCTTGGCTTTAAACATTGGACTATTGGGGGTGCGAAATGTTCTATTGGTTGTTAGATCTAATCGGATGGATCGTGCGGATGGATGAGTTGGGGTGTTTTGATAGGTGGGACCGGGGATGAATGATGCGATGGGGTTTTAATATAAGTGGGTCAGGTTAAATATAGTGGCAGGTTTTATATGAAGTGGGGAGTATAATGTGTGGGGTTAAAGTAAAGTGGGGCCTGGGATTAATATATAGTGGGATTGGATAATATATTAAAGTGGAAGGGTTAGCATGTAGTGGGGAGTTTAATGAAATTAAAGCACAGAAAGATAAAAAAGTATATAGACCCCCCCCAAAGGAGAAATCCATAGAAAAAAAAAAAAAAGGTCAACCAAAGGTTGATAGAAAGTAACCCTTTCTATCAAGAAAGAGCTCTAATATAATAAGGGGGAATATATATAAACTATACATGGGATGTTAGAAATATAGTAGGGATAGGTTAAAATGATATCGGGGAGGGATATTTGCAGTGGGCCCCGATATTTTTAAACATTTAAAACTTTAGATAAGTGGGTTTTTATGTTTTTAAATAGAAAAATGGAATTAGTAAAAGGGGAAGTTAATTTTCAAAGGAAAATGTGTTTTTTAACTAGGGAAAGGGGTTTTTAGGAAGGAAAAAGGGGTAAAATAAGGGGAAAGGGGTATTTTACAAGGGAAAATGACTTCCAAGAGTGGAAATAGGGGTTTTAGCAGGGGGAATGGGATTTAGGAGGATATTAGTCATATGAGATGAACCAATTGATGCTTTCCATTACTTGTGAACGTAATCTACCTACCCTTTATTTACCCTAATATTTTTTACTTCATTTATCTGGTGAAATTGAGCTTGCTAACCCTTTTATTTTCTTTTGATAAGAAAACTAGTCTATTTCTAACCTTATAACTTCTAATGGCTCAGACTAAACTGATGAACTCACTTTTATTCTCTACCTAACTAGTGATCTGCCAAGATTAAACGGTTTGGCCAGATCTTTATTCACTAACTATAATTACATGAAATTTAAAAGCATGAATGAATCAAGATTTAACTGTATGATCTTCATGAATTGTGGCATTTTGGACAAGCTGCACACAATTTTATTTGAAAAAGTAACTAAACTAAGAGTAGTGGCATTTGAATGTGCAACACTTTCACAATCTATTTTTGTTTCTTTTTGTGGGGTTCATACATTATATTATTTTTTGATCTTCTTTCTTTTAGTCCTTTGATTTTTCTTTTAGAACATAACCTCTTTTCATTTTTTTTAATATGGGAAAACATTTGTAAAAAGAAAAAGTATGTACAATATTACAAGGCTTAACATTGTCAATTCAAAATTATGATCACTATTATTATAGGACCCTAACAATGGCTCCACATGGGGATGGAATCTCCTGGTGAGATGTCAAGAACTTTCAGATTAGTGGCCTTGGAACCTTCAGTTTTCTTGCCTTGGAACTTCTTTTTGTGATCTCCTTTGTTCAATCATATGATGTTATATCTTTCAAAGCTTATGTCCTTCTCTTTGAGCTTCAACTTTAAAAGATAATCATCCAATCCAATTACAATGATCACAGTAAAACAATGATCAAAGTAAAACAAATTAATTAATGTTTAATCTAGTGAAAAATAATGCTTCAACATTCTACCATTGACTGGTCCATCTGGTACATTTGTTCCATCTAACTCCTTCAATAAAAATGCATTGTTACCTCTGTAACCATAAATTATGTATGGGCATTTCCATAAAAAATAAAATTTACCAAGTTTACCTTTTTCTTCTCTTCTGGAATATTCCCATTTGAGTTTTTTATTACCTATGTAAAAATCATCTGCTTTGGTTTTCTTATCAAATATATTTTTGATTTTGTCTTGAATCACTTGTGATTTAATATAAAATTCTTTCTTGGTTTGCTGTAAATGAATTTTTTGATTTATCCTCTTTTGGATATCATTTGGTTCTACTTGCAGCTCTTGAATCATTTTCATCATTGGCATTCCCAATGAGGATGGGAAAACAACATCCATCCCATATACCAATTGATAAGGATATGTACCAATAGATTTTTTGGTAGTTAGTTTGTCTGCCCATAAGGCAACCAACCTTTCATTCTAGCTCTTCTCATTATCTTCTAATAGCTTCTTGATGTTATTAACTAGGATTTTTTTTGAGGATATTGCGAGTCCATTACCTTGAAGGTAATAGGAAGTGTAATGGCCAAGGTTGATATGGTATTTGTTACGAAAGTCTATCATTTTCTTGGATTTGAAGGAAACAACATTATTAGTAATAGGCTTTTGTGGGCATCCAAATCTAGAAAGAATGTTGTTTTCATGGAATGAGATAATGACAGAATCTGTGACTTGTCTAGAAGGGATGGATTCTATCCACTTGGTAATAATCAATAGCTGTCAATATCCATTTATGTTGGGCTGAGGAGGGTGGGTCAATTTCACCAATGAAGTCTAAAACCCATTGTTGAAATGAAATTTCTACAGAAATAGGTTTGAGGGGTAATGGTAAGAGTTTCTTCTTCCCTTCAAATATGTAATATCCCAAAATAAGGATTGCACAGCAAGCCTGCTGAAATAACGCACTCCTGAGAATTCAGTGCACTGAAATGATTTTGCAGCTCCTGGATCCCTTAGATCAGCTTGTCTAAGATCTAAATCGAAAAGGAGAGCAAAAAAAAATCAAACTAGGTGGGTTAAACAGATCTCCCACAACCTAGTCTAGATGAAAAGCATTCATAGAGAGGGGCTGCAGCTATATGCAAAGGATTGCTTCAGAAATAATGTAGTTTACCAATTTAGAAGCTTGATATGAACATGGAGGTCGATATTTCAGCTATAAAATAGCAAAATAGATCTATAATGTAGCTTATACAATGTATAATATAAATAGAAGGAATATAGAAGACAAAAGCCTCAAAATGAGCTGCTACAACAACATGAAATGGTAGAATAAGCTTGACAGCGTTATTTTCATTGCTGAAGCATGTAGTATATTACGACTCAGATCTAGAGTAGATCTGTACAAAAAATGATATATCTATTTCAGATCTGTATACAAGATAGGCTCTTTTATACACTCCCCTTGGGGATCTCAGCAAAACATGAACAACAATGAGTAGATCTGAGATCTAAGTCACAGATCTACAGAATTATTTAGAAAATTTTGAATCATAACATATGTAGCATATCAGATCTAAACTAACATGGATTGGTTGTCCAATCCACGGATCACCACAGTGAAAGGAAGGATCTGATCACTAGAGATCTCTCCTCTAAAATGATGCCAAGTCTCCTTGCAACTCTGCACTTGCAAATAATACAGTCATGGAAGAGGGACTGCACTGTAGGCCCTGAGAATTCTTTGGCCTGTTTCCAATGTGTGGATCTTGTTGTGGTACTGTGATTTGGTAGATTGGCATACCAAGTGACAAGGCAACATAAAAACCAGTATTTAGAGCTCTAGGACCTAACCTTCCTAGTCTCAGAGAGGGATCTCTCAATTGTTTGCAAAGATGTAAGATATTTTTATTTTAAAGGTTGATTTTAGGCTAGTTGTGAAGCATGAGTTTGTTTGATGATTTGGTTGGACATGATGATCTAGGCAACATAGATAGAAAAGGGAAATATCTAAGTCATTGGGCAATGGAGTCAAGTGGAAATTGTCACAAGTTTGTAAATGGATCAGGGGTATCAAAGGGAAAATATAACTTGTCCAGTGGATCTACAGATTATTTCAGGTGAAATGAAATGGACATCAATGGTTTAGAATGAGAAGTAAAACTATGGGCAATTAAGAAACCTTAATTACATATACTTATCAACAAAGGGACTTAAAACATTATCTGAACATAAAGAGGCATTCCATAGATAAGGATAACCATAAATTCTAGAAACGACACTTCAGCAAATAATAATTCCAAGACAAACTTCTGCAATGAAATATAGAAGGTGAGAAACCCATTTAACTTCTATTGATTTCACCTTCAAGGATAAGAAAACATTCAAGATTCACAAATAATTGCATTCATAGAAGAGGGAACTCCTAGACATCTTTAATTACAGCTATAAATACCTTCAAAGAAATTATCTAAGTAGGAACAAAGGGTATGATTGGAATAAAAACTCTTTGGCAAGCTTTAAACAATGGTACTTTAAAGGGAGATTTCAGAAACATTTTTTAAGTGGCAGCAAGTAAGCAGAGAAAACCATAAATCATTCTTGAAACCATCTGTATTGAACTATTTAAGAAATAAACATGCATAAGGGTTCTAGAGAGAAGTTAATAATTCTATAGAATATCTTAGCAGAAGAAAACATTAAGAAAGTGAAGAGTAAACATAACTAAGGTGCTTTCAAAATACATTTCTTAGACTAAACCTTTTACTCTACTGCAATAGAGAATGGTGAAACATAGTGGAACAGGAAATAACAATGACATATTTAGAATAATTCACTGACAGCCAAGCTCAAGGATCCAATGACAAAGCTTTATCCATCAACAAATAGGTTAAAACATCTACAAGTTCCAACACATCAATTTTATTTCAACTTTGGCAGAACTATGTATTACTTCAAAGAGTCACCAAATGCCAACGATACAATGAGTTCAAATGCAGTATTTGTGCTACAAATGAGGTGGAAATTATCTAGGGTTTGAGAGTCATTAATGTTATAGCATAATTTTTCACCCTCAGGTGATTCATTATTGTCTTTATGGCTTTGGGCACCCATTCCTATAGACTTGAACAAATTCACTAAAAACAGTGTTAAAATTCCCATAGGCGGGTATGCCCAAAATTTTCCGCGTGTATACGCGAGTCCACATGTACTTTTCCGCGTATGCCATTAAAACCATTAAAAAATATATAAATTCCCTATTTTTGAACTGGTTTGATGGTTACTCCAGTATTTCAACCACCCTAGTACATGGCCAACTGTTTCCAACTGACTGAAACTACTTTGAGGGAGTATAAAAAGCCCCTCATGTGCATGGCCTGAGGGAGAGAGAAATTTTATAGACATTATACTCTGTTGGAATCCCAATTCAAGTCTAATTTCCCATGCCTTCTGCACTTTCCCAGATTTATACAAGAAACCCTTGTTTCCTGGAGATGTTCATCCATTTATATGCCATCTCGAGTGCACAAGTCTTGAAAGTTTCTTAGTGAGGCAAGGGAGGGACGAATCTGGACGACGGTCTACTCGAAGATCGTGGAAGGATTCAGGTGATCTCTCCACTCTTTACTTCTGTACATGCTGTTCACAATAATGAAGAACCATCTTGTTCCTGAACTTCTGTGTTAGTATCTATTTGTATATGTGGAAAGATTTATTTTTAAGCAGTTATTATCGTTTATATCATATTTCACATGGATTACACTAACATTTAGGAGAAATATATGTTGTACAACTAGGTTTCCCTACATGTTCTTTCTTATTTTCCAGGTTGAAGGAGGAAGAAAGGTTGTTGGGGGTTTGGACCCCGCGGGATCTACATCGAACGTAGGACTACAGGTGAGTTATGCTATCGTTGTTATCTAGTTTTTTGCATTCAAGTATGGTTGTGTGTGAGTCCTTCTGAATGGCATGCCCTGATCTGTGGAGGTTTTGACCCAACAAACCTCTAGTGTGATTTTCCCTGAAACAAAACTGGCGACTTCGCTGTGGATCACATTCTTGTGATTCCCCTGTTGGGTGGTTTCAGCTGTTTGATAGGTTTCCAACAGTTTTAACTTTTATTTCAAGTCCAGTTAACTCTTTCTCAGTCAGACTGAAGCCCTGGTTCCTTATCCAGGCTTGATCTTATTTATTTTTTATTATTTACCTTTTCATACACAGGTTTGTCTGTACACAGACATGTATACATGCATTTTTTGTTAAAGGGAGTCACTTATACGTGGGTTTTCTTTAGCACAGTCGCGTATGCACGCTTGTTTCCAAACTGTCAAGTAGCGTATACCTGGGTAGATTTTGAAATTTTGGATTTCTTGGCTTTTTAGTCCTGTCTGCCTGTGGAGACCTGTTCTTGCAGTGTCTTTGTATCCTCTGGATTGTGTAGAAAGTGGTCTTTGGTCTTTTCTCTCTCTTGTTTAGTTGAAAACTAGCTTATTTGGCAAGTCTTGTTTTTTGTGTTGGCATTTCTGGTTCGAGTACCAAGATCTCTTTCTGGGGATTCTTGGCTATTCTGCTTTATCAGAACATAGAGCTCCTGCTCATTTACTCTTTCCTACCTTTGTGTCTTGCTTTGCACTTCGATTTTTTCCCATTTATTGGTTGGTTTTCTTGAGTTCAGTCGACTAGGTCTTGTTGCAATTTTTGAAGAGTCTTTCTTGGTTCTTTGAAGTTTTTGTTTGCTACAAGGTTGTACTATTATTCTAGGCTGAGTGACTGAGTTTCTTGTCTTCTTTTGCTCATATAAATCTTGATACTAGTTAGCCCTATAAGATTTGGAGCGTTTTTGAAGTTTGTGCTTGAAATTCAGTGTTGTTTGGCTTGGGATTTGATAGTTTTTCTTGGTCTTTTCGAGCTCTTCCTTTTATAAAATTCAAAAGCTCAAAAAACATTTTGTTTTGTCATTTGCTTTTGTTTTTGCATTTTTTTTTTGTTTCGTTATATCTTTTGAAGCTTTGTTGAGATTTCTTTCCTTTGGATTTTGACTTGATTTTGGAAAGGAATTGTCATTGATTTCTTCCTCTTGTTTTCAAGCAACTTTGGTGTCTTTATATTAAGAGTTTCTGATTTTGGGAACTAGCTTTCTGTACAACCAAAAAAGAGATAAAACTGAAGGATCTTTGGGAAATTTCTCTCTGCTTTAGGAGATTTTTCATCTTAGAATTTGCATGCTTTTAGTGATTTGCATCAGGTGCACTTAAGCATTTAGTCATTTTCATAGTTTTTGCGACTGTGAGTTTGTTATCTAAAAAGAAAAATAAAAAATTTTAGTCTCGTAGAATCTATGTAGAAGTTTCTTTTCATTGAAAGACAATTACTACTTTTGCATGTAGTTTGGTTTTTATTAATTTCTTTTCTACGTCAAAACATCACAAGTTTCATTTCCGTATCCCTTTGACTTAACGTAACAGCCGATTAAAATAATCGATATAATTTAAAATCAACTAGCAAGTTTTCTAAGTGTCATACACCAACTAGCTAGGTTGTAGGGCCTTGGATTAGGTGAGTGGAGAGTTAACTCTCCAAGGCTGCTCAAACAAAACATAGAAGTTGATTAATTGAGCGAAATCCAACTCCGCTAGGTGGACCGGGAAAGCTCTCCTCCAGAGAGTCAAGCACGAGGGGAAGTGAAGGCTGAGAAGAGAGATACCCCCTCTCTGATTTTCTGAATCTGACCTCAAGACCATTCCGCTCGGCTTCTGATACAGATTGGTGCCCATAGTTGCCACTCCTAGGTTCCACATAGGTGACTGCGGGGGGGGAATACCCATGGTACCTTAGGCAGACGTCGCATTACTTTCAGAAGTACTTCTGGGGGGTGCCCTTGCGAAGCTTGGGTACTTGTGCCAGCAAAGGCTGTCATTAGGAGGTCGGCGTAACTGTTTCTGTTACCTTCGCTAGTAGTTCTAGGCCGTAATTATCCCAGATTACTTTCGGGAGGTTCTATATTTCGCTTTCTTGTATTTTGGTGTCCGGTCCTAATCACCTGGAGCGGAAATACCTGAAGGCTGTTTGCTTGATTGTATCTCAGGGATTATTTTTTGTAGTGAGTGCTCTTTGCTCCTAGCTTGCCTAGATTTATACTTTTTGAGTCTAATTAAAATCTGTTAAAGTGGCTGATCAAGCGCCTCATCAATCGAGGAGAATCTGGGGGTTATCTCCTGAGAGTCTAGAGCCTTCTTCAAGAAGGCATAGGAGTGATTTAGCAGGTGGTTACCACCCTGTGGCGTCTGACGCAGTGGAGAGAGATCCTCCACAAGGGTATGAAGGTTTAGTAGCTGATTCTGGTGTTGGTTCTGAGAGGAGCGCTCCTCTCACCTCGCGAGTATTATTTCCACAGGAAGAAGAAGTACACGTAGTGGAAGTGTCTGAACCCTCAGAGTCACTTCCAGCTCCTCTTCCTCCTGATTATCCATTCGTTGTTGAATACATCAGACCCGAGTTAGAGAGACCAGAAGATCCTCCTTATTATACATACCTTTCGATGGCCACGACTGGGAACGCGGCTTCTGCTGTGAGTGCTGCAGGCATTCAGACTCCTGCTTCTGTTGAAGGAGGGGGCACTATTGCTATATCTTCGATTGCTTCTAGTGCTGCTGTGTTTGGCTCTAGTTTCACCCAAGCACATGCTTCTCAATCTGGTCCCTTCTGTCTTGGAATGCCCACTAGTTGGATTCCTTCTTTTTCCTTTTCCGTTGTTGCAGCTCGATCTACACCCATGTCTTCCATGGCTATTGGATCAGCTTCTTTTCAAGGGTTCCCCTTCGGAACTGGACATATTCCTAGTTCGAATCCTTCTTTAGGGTTCTTTTCATTTACTTCTCAGACCCAGAGTTTCAACCCTTGGTCTGGAGGTCAGAGTTTGACTACTTTTACAGGTTGGAACCCTGTATTCACTACAGCAAGGGTAGGGAATCAGTTTTACACTGGTCACCAAGGGAATGCTTCTTTCCCTTTTTCGAGTGCTTATCAGAATTTTTCCCCTCTTTCTAATGCCTGGAACCCCTATCAGGGGCTTTCCTCTTCATTTAATACTACAGGTGGGGGAACTGGTCTGGTCTTTGGTAACTCTGCGTGGGGAGGGGGTTCTTCTCCTTTTGCTACGAGTTATTTCTGGCAACCTGGTGCCTCATCAAATCCAGGGTATTCTTTTCAGAATGTTGGGAATTCATCCTATCAAGGATGGAATCCTCAGGCTCCACCTCGTTTACCTTTTCTAACAGCGTTAAACTTGCCAGATCTATCGAAATTGACGAATGATATGATTCGGTACAGTCTGGGGTGGCCTCCGGTCCCGACCAAACTACCTTCAGACATTCCAAAGTTTGAAGGTAAGAATGGAGAGGATCCAGCTGACCACATCACCACTTTCCATTTATGGTGTTCTTCTAACTCCCTGATCGATGATTCGATTAGGTTGAGATTGTTTCAATGCACCCTAACTGGAAACGCTGCCAAATGGTATATTGAGCTAACTGGGGGCAGTTTTTCTACATTTGGAGAACTGGCTGTTACATTTCTAAACCATTTCCATTTTCCTGTCCGATATGATGTTGGGACTAAACTCCTAGCTAATTTTAAGAAGGACGACGCAACCCACATTTCTGACCATATTCAGGAATGGAGGAGAAGGAAGAGGCTTATTAAAGCTCATATTCTAGGAGAATTCCTTTTGGAATGGTTTCTGAAATCTCTGCAGTCAGACATTTCTAAAGATGTATCCCTGTCTGGGGTATTTTCTGAGGAGTAGGCCATTTTTAGGGCCCAATAGCTGGAACTGATCTATTCTCAGTCTGGGGTCCTCCATAAATATTTTCCCAATGCTCCTCGCTCCAAATTAGATTTATCCAAAACTAATCCTGGTCCTCATGGTGATGGACTTATCGGGTCGATCAATAGTGGTGCAGTTAACCTGCTTACTCAGTTACAGCAGTTGTCTATACAATCTGCTCCTTTTGGTCAGGCTGTGCCTGCTGAGTCATCACCTTCCCAATCTTTGTCGATAAATGTTGTCCAAGCTTCTGATCCCAAAGGAAATCAACAATCCAAAGGGAAGAAGAAGGGATGAAATAATAAGAAAAAGAGCAAGAATGGGAAGGGCAATGCGAATAAAACCAACGAGCATGTTGGTGAGGGTCCAAAGGATAAAAAGAAAGTGAAGTTTCCATGCAAGTTATGTACTGGAGACCATCTTACACACCTTTTCCCTAAAATTCAGGATGCGCAACGCTTGTTAGCTCAGCAGGGTTCTTCTAGTTCCCAGGCTATGTTGACAAACCATTTTCCCCAAGGGAAACAACTAGTTGTTGGCATGAATCAAAATCCTGGGGCTTCCTCTGCGGGCACCCAGGAAGGGGAAATTCCATCAAACATATTCATGATGAGTGCTCATGTGGATGTCGCTACGAGATCCCATGATTATGGCGGAGAAGAGTCTTCGAAAGCTAAGGATACTCCTGATGCTACTAAGCCACTTCACATTACAAGGCCTACTATTGAGTCTATGCCTCGGATGCCCAAAGCATCTACTAAGAGTTCGACGATTAATCCAAACGCTAGGGCTGCCCAGAACTACTCTATTGTGGAAGATCTAGCGCAAAGTCCTTGTGCCATGTCGGCTTTAGAGGTGCTCCAGTCTTGTCCGGCTCAGTGCAGTACTTTGCTCACTGCCATTGGGGCTATTGATTCGAAAAATTCTCTTATTATTACTTTTGATATGACTAATTTTAAGAAGAGACTCCCCCATCATATGGATTTTCATATTAAATCATCGTACCAGAAGTGAAACATCTTTCGGACGGTTGTTGATGAGGGTGATTCCACATGCGTGATGTCTCTCACATGTTGGAAGATGATTGGATCTCCCAAAGCTGTTCCATCTACCACTCTTCTGATTGCGTTTGATGGTCATTCTCACAGACCGCATGGTATTTTCCCAGCTTTGCCTATCTGTGTTGGGGGAAAAACTGTGAATATAGAGGTTGAGGTAGTTGATGCAAGCTTGGACTACAACCTTCTGTTGGGGAGAAACTGGATTTATGAGATGGATGCCATTGCATCCTCATTATTTCGGATTACTTGTTTCCCTCACGAAGGGAGGATTGTTACAGTAGACCAACTGGACTATCCTCCTGTAGACCCGAATGCGTCTACTGACTCATCTGTTCCAAAGTTGGATAATACTAAGGTGCCTGTTTAGAATTTAGGGGTTGGAATGTATTATTCCTTGATGGGTACTTTCGATATTCTTCCTCCTACGGTGCATATAAATGCAATTTCATCCTCCAAGGCTCCTCTTCGAAGAGAGTTCTTCAGAACTCATTATTTTTCGGACCCTTGGACCTTGCCTTCCCCTACCACCACATTAGCGGAAGGTCAAGTGGGTGGAATGGCATTTCCGATGTCTGCAGCTGAGATTGCTTATCAGTCTATTGTTGACTCTGCAGAATCCAGTCCAGCTCCTCTTTCACCGGAAGAGTTGGATGGAGATGTGGCTCCGACTTGGACACTTAGTTCTTCTTCTGCCCAGGATTGCCTTGATACCACTCTTCCATCTGAAGAGGCCATCCTGGAAGCTATGACTGGTATAGATAGACCGTGGGATGACTTGCATCATCGATCTTACTTTTTACCTGATTTGAGCGAAGTTGAAACAAGTTTTCCAAGTCCTCAGTCTCCTGGTCCTGTTCACCCAGTCCTGAACCCTTTAGCACCAACACAGGTTTATGCTGAAGGGAACATGGCTGTGATTTCTCCTACTATCCCGGTGAACATTTCCAGGGATCCCAATATTATTGAGAATGTCTTCATCGGAGCTAAATGTTCCCGTGAAGAAATTCAGATTTACACCGAGCTCTTTAAAGAGTATAGGGATGTATTCGCTTGGTCTTATGAGGAAATGCCTGGTATAGATCCATCTATTGTCCAGCATGAGATCAAGACTTACGAAAACGCTAAGCCTGTGAGGCAAAAGCTTCATCCGGTCAATCCTAGGAAGGCAGCAGCTATCAAAGCTGAGGTGGAGAAGCTGCTTAAGGTGGGATTCATTTTCCCTGTTCCTTTGACTGAATGGGTTTCAAACCCTGTTCTCGTAGATAAAAATCAAGGAACAATTCGAGTTTGCATTGATTTCAGAGACCTTAATAAAGCATGTCCTAAAGATAATTACCCCACACCATTTATCGATCAGATCATTGACGAGTGTGCCGGTAATGAGATTTTCTCCTTCATGGACGGTTTCTCCGGATATAATTAGATTACTATCCGTCCTAAAGATCAGCATAAGACTGCATTTATTTGTCCCTGGGGTACTTTTGCTTACAAGAAGATGCCTTTTGGTCTTAAAAATGTTGAGGCTACGTTTCAGCGGGCCATGTCATATGCCTTCCATGACATTAAAAAGATTATCGAGGCATATTTGGATGATTTAGCTGCTCATTCTCGAAAGAGGATGGATCATCCTGCTCACCTCCGGCAAATATTTAAACGATGTCGTTTCTATAAGATTAGGTTGAATCTGAACAAGTGCGTTTTCGCGGTTAAATCCGGTCGGTTATTGGGATTCATTGTGTCTAGGGAAGGGATTAGGGTAGATCCCTTCAAGGTTGAG
Source organism: Pinus albicaulis (assembly GCA_034641835.2). Classification (NCBI taxonomy): domain Eukaryota; kingdom Viridiplantae; phylum Streptophyta; class Pinopsida; order Pinales; family Pinaceae; genus Pinus; species Pinus albicaulis. The sequence continues at coordinate 1,947,149,458 of CM076578.1, forward strand.
GCAATACTTTGGTTGCCTCCCCCGTCCTCTATTCGTCAACTTCAAAGTCTACAAGGAAAGTCTAATTTTCTTCAGAGATTTATCGTAAATTATGCTGAAGTTACCAAGAGATTTATGAGATTGTTGAAGAAGGGAGTTCCATTTCTTTGGGATGAATTCGCTCAACACTCATTCGATGCTTTGAAAAAAGCTTTGACCTCTACTCCTTTATTGAGTCCACCTGATTATAGCAGGGATTTCCTTTCGTATCTTGCAGCAGCAGAATCTACTATTGGTATGGCTCTGGTTCAAGAAGATGATGCTCTTGCAGAGCATGTTATTTACTATCTTAGTCGAGGATTGGTAGGACATGAACTCCAGTACACTCCGACAGAAAAGTTAGCTTTAGCAGTGGTTCATGCTGTGGAACGACTCCGGCATTACATTATTCTACGAAAAACTTATGTTTTGGTAGCAGCCAATACATTTAAGTTTTTCCTCAGTAGGGGAGTGATTGGGGGAAAATACAACAGATGGATTGTGATTTTGCAGGAATTTGATCTTGAGTTTATGTCTGTCAAATCCAAGAAATCATTGGTTTTCGCGAAATTGATCTCCGAGTTGCCCTGTGAGGAGGAGATGATGTATGATGAATCCTTCCCGGATGAACATTTGTTTCTTATCTCTTCACAGGATCCTTGGTATGGAGATATCATTGTGTATCTTCAGACTGTGAAGTTTCCCTCTACTTTTTCGAAAGATGAGCGTCGTAAGTTGCGTCACTTGGCTAACAATTACTTGATTATTGGTGATGCTTTGTACCGTCGAGGGGTTGATTCAATCCTGAGACGCTGCTTAACTCTCGAAGAAGCTGAGGCTGTGCTGAATGATTCCCACAGTGGAGCTTGTGGTGGTCATTTCTCTGGGCTTGCTACAGCCCAAAAGATCTTGCGTTCTGGGTACTTTTGGCCTTTGATTTTCAAATATTGTATGGAGTCGGTCAAAAAGTGTCATCCGTGTCAAGTCTATACTCGAAAAATGCGCACTCATCCAGCTCTGCTTTTTCCAGTCATTGCTGTCGGTCCCTTTACAAAGTGGGGTATTTATTATACTACTTGTAACCCGCCTTTGGCTAAAGGTCACAAGTACATTATTGTAGCAGTAGACTACTTTACGAAGTGGGTCGAGGTTATGCCTACTTTTGGGAATGATGGTGAGACTGCAGCTCTTTTTCTTTTCAACCAGGTTATTGCTCGTTTTGGTATTCCTAGAGAGATTGTCACTGATCATGGAAGTCATTTTCAGAATAGCATGATGGCTGAGTTGGTTCTCAAATTGGGTTTCTGGCAGGAGCATTCATATCCATATTATCCTCAAGCCAATGGGCAAGTGGAAGCCGTGAATAAATCCTTGAAGACAATTCTTCAAAGGACAATTGATAAAGCTAGATCCAACTGGCATATTATGCTATATCCTACACTTTGGGCATACAGGACGTTAGTGAAAACTGCAACTGGCTTTACTCCGTTTCAGCTAGTGCACGGTTTGGAAATCGTATTTCCCATTGAATGTGAGATTCCTTCTCTTAAATTAGTTGTTGAACTTCTTCCTGACACTTCTAGTCTTGAAGAACGGCTCCTTCATCTGGAACATCTCGATGAGCAGCGTCGGGATGCCGCCATGATGAATGAAGCGCATAAAAACTGAGTTAAAGCTCAGTATGATAAGGCGGTCAAACCTAGGGTTTTTTCGGAAGGTGACCTTGTTTTGGTCTATGCCCAAGAAAAAGATGCCCTGGGGGTAGGAAAATTTAAGTCTATGTGGTATGGCCCCTTCATCGTTAAAAAAGTCCTTAAAAAAGGAGCATATACCTTGGTTGATTTTGAAGGGAACAAGTTGTCGGAGCCCAGAAATGGGCTCTATTTGAAGAAGTATTATGCGTAGGATTCGGCCTGGCATGTTGCTTTTGTATATAGTAGTTTTGCTTTGTACATATCTGGTTGATTTTCGATCTTTGATGCGTTGGTGATGTTTTTGATCTGCTTTGGCAGGTTGTGTTGGATGTCATGAGTCATTCTGGTTTCACCGATGGTGCTAGTAGACATACCCGGAACTTAGCTTCCGTGGCTTGGGTGCTTCATTATCCATCCGGTCAATTGTTAGTATCAAGAGGGGTCTGCATTGGTCTTGCTTCCAATAACATAGCAGAATACACTGCAGTTGTTTATATACTCTCGGAGGCAATCTCTTTGGGTGTTGATTCGTTGGTAGTTTTCTTGGACTCTCAGCTGGTGGTGTCGCAGTTGAACAATACTTATCGGGTTCGAGATCCATTTTTACTCCAGTTGTTCTTGAGGGTACGTTTTTTACAGAGATCATTTCAATTTTTAACTTTCATTCATATTCCTCGAGTTGACAATTGGATGGCAGACTCATTAGCTAATCAAGCACTGGATTGGCATATTAATCATTCCGTACAATAACATTTAATCATCAAAAGCATCATACATTTTGATACATTTGTTACATCACATCAACCATCGTTGTATATATATCATCAGAGTGTTCAAAAAAATATACAAAATTTGGATCCATAAGTCATAAAAAATTTGGGCTTATGCCTGATCATGTTCAATCTCAAATAATATATAGTCATCTGATACATCATATCTATCTACTCCTGAGGTCCCTGCCCAGAATTTGTGTTCCTCTAGAACACGATCGCGGTAGCTACTCGACGGAATAACCGTACCCAGTCTCGGGGCACTCCTACCACCCGTCTCTGGATGGCTTCCGGCAGATCTTCCACTATAGCCATAGGTACTTGGTGGGTTAATCCCTCCAAGTTCCTCTGTACAGCCTAGAGGGTCCTGTCTGAATCCACTGTATCCGCTTCGCCTCTGCGATGCTTGTGTCGTAGGAAACCCTCAGGTCGAACTGGTCCAGTATCTGTATCATGATCATTTTTAAATTGTAAGTCATTATGAATCCAATCAAAAACATGTTTCTTTTCCATTTTTTCATACATATTTGAAAAAATCCAAAAAATTATATAAGTCAAAAAATTGCAAACTTACCGACTGTTCCCCATGCCGCGCTTGGTGGAAGGACAAGATCTGGATCGCCACGAAAGTCCATCCTGGCATAGGGATAGTCGTCCATAGCAATGATTTGTTCTCCCCACCAAAGGAATAACTCATCATCCCAAGTGGTTTGGGGAACTTAACTTCCCCCCAATCTCTTCATCATGTCTACCCATCGGGCAATTCTTGGGTCTCTCGGGCTGCTGATGGTAGAGATCACTTTGGGTCTCAATGCTGGTATCTTCTCGAAGAAGAATGTCATCAAAATTGTACCATATCCAAAATGTTTTGTATTTTCCTTTTGTATTGAAGTCAATTGTTGCTTCATGTTCATCAGCAGAGCTGTGCACCAATCATATAAATGAGTTAAGCATTCCACTGCTATACTCATTTGCATCCTGGATGCCTGGTGTAGAGAAGCTGATCCTGCTACTCTCCCAATGGTAAAAAGGAGGATTTTTATGTGCAAGTCTCTTAAATATTTGATTGCAATTTGAGTTCCCACTTTCTTGGAACCCTCTACGTAGTAAACGTGGACGTAATCTTCCACGGTTAGCCCTCCCAAAGGCTTCCCGTGCAAGTCTACTGGCTCCCCCCTCCGGGAGAGTCCAGTAATAAAATATATATCTTCCACTTCGATGTGTATGGGCATCTGATCTATGATGAAGCAGTCTTCTTCCGGTTCCCAATAGTTCACAAGAATTTGAAGCAACCAGACATTACTCTTCATATTTGGAATTTTGAAAAACTTGAGCAATCCGCAATTCCGAAGAATATTTAGTGATGCTCGATCTCGCATGACTTCTTGATCAATTGCACTGTGTTCACGCTCTCTCCATGATATGGTCATCCTACAAAATTTCAATAATTCCTTCATTAGCTACGCATTTTTCATTTGGGCCTGTGCATACGCGACTTTGTTTGTGCACAGTCGCGTGTATACGCAACTTTATCATTACCAACCCGCGTATGCGCAAACCCGTGATTTTTAGCAAGATATTCTATGGTGAAAATTACTAAATTTTAATTTATGAACGGACAAAATGAATAGCAAGGATGGTTGATGAGCTTACCTGACAAATTCGGTGCGATTTGACGGTCGGTTGCTCCTGTTTTGACGAAAGAATTTTTTTGCTCCAGAGCACTTTTTTCCAAATCAGCAATGTAACAATGAACCAAATATGAGGTAATTTGTCTATTTATGTCCAAAAAAGTTGAAAATTTTCGCAAAAATTTGTTATGCTTATTTTTTCGATCTATCTTAAGCTGCATAACCTGGATGCTTGGAAGTGCCCAGTTTGGTATGTTTTCAGGTACATTTTGACGATTTTGAGATTTTTCCCGGTTTTTGATCCATGATTACCGACTCGTCACGGCAGGTATATGATCTTCACTGGCATATAGGTTAGGGAAATCACTTTCCATTGCATCTTGCATACTAGCCTCCATACTGATCACTTGCCTTAGGGTCGATCCCATCAGGTCATGAGTATTACACCCATTTCACTCGCCGATTATTTAATCATGACTTGATGGTAGAGCCTTCCTTTACATAGGCTTCCTAGTTAGTTCCTCGCTATCACTTGTTGCCCATGCTGCATTTTATGTAGGCTCGGGAGTCCTCTTTAGTCCCGCCATGACTTATGTGTTGAAGCTTCATTCTTCTTCTTCCTCACTATCATTTTTCTGGCTATTACCCTAGAGGCTCCCTGGTGTTGTTGAGTTGTATTATTGCATTGCATATTGGCTACTTGTTTATCCTAGCCTTTAGCCGGCTTCATTTGGACTCAATGTTTAAGCCAAATTTTGACCTTGTCTATCTGTACAAGTTAACCATTGCATGCACTTAGCTATCGCGACTTGACACCCTTTTTACCCATGGATGGAACATTCCTCTGAGTATCGCTTACCAGTTTCTGCCACCTTGCATTGAGCATAGGATCGTTCCAATCCCAGGAAATAGTGCATCTGTTTCTTGATACTCGTTCTATCCATTGTACCATAGCATTCTTTTATTATTTTTCAGGCTTATTATATGAAAAAGACAAAAAAATAAAATATAAAAAAAAGAGCGAGAACGGGATGTAACTTCGTTGTTTAATGGCAGTACAGAGTCAGTTTGTCGCCCTTGAACAAAGCACATATACTTATATACATTTCCTACATTTGGGATGGTTTTAGTTTTGACCTAGGTTCAGCCTTTACCTTGTTTCACTTGTCAGTCCTCCCCTAGTTGGTTATCTCTTCCAATCATATGGAGAGTTTGTTCTGCCTCCTGCATAACAGACTTATATAGTGTCACTTTTTACTGCCATGGTCATCACGAGTCGTGCTTTTGTTCAAGGGAAGTCTAACTAGAGTCAGCCATTCTGTGGTGTCTCTTGACTCATTATTCAGTCGGCCTTCCCGGTCTTGTCAGTATCTTGTTCTATCACATCAGATGTTTTGGTATTCTACTCGTGCTGGTTTGAGAAGGTCTCCATTGACTTCTTGCTGGCGGGTTTGTCTCTTATCGACTACGACATATTGCTCTGAGAGCAAACCTAGAGCCGCACCCTAGCCCTATTTCCATCATTGATAGATGACCTTGTGCTTAGCATTTGATCATCATTATGGGTCTTTGACTTAGTGGTTTCCCCTGTGTTCGATGTCAGCACACATAATCACACTTGGGATTCGTGTAGTACCTTGATTTCCATTTGACCCTATCGGTGGATATCTCGCCTCTGTATCAGCTTTCATTATTGGTTGGTTAAGAGGGTTTCTTCTGTCGCTAGCTTCATCTTCTGCATGTTGGAAACGTACTTCGGTTTGGTTCCGTCACTCTACTTCATCCGATTCCTTCCAAATCTTGGCCTGCGGGTTACACTCGCGCTAGACTGATGTGGGATGCCTTAATGCCTTCCTTCCAGCAGATCTTTTCCCATCGACTCCGACTCATTGCTCTGGGAATAGGATCTAGAGTCTTTTTGTTAGTACCTTAGGGTTTGCAGTCATCAGTGGCAGAATCTTCGCTATCGATAGTGGGGATTCATCATTGCCTCCTGATTGGTAGATTCTTTCAAGTGTTCGACTTCAACTCATTTATTCGCACTTGTTAGATTGTACTGGGGCACCTTGACACTCATTTTCATTATTGGTGGGTTGTATCGCATTGGTTAATGGTATACATCATTGACCAGTAATCCAACGATTTCTCACATGGTCGGCTTCAGCTCATTTATTCCCATTATGTAGAATTGTGCCATAGTGATCGGTGAAGACCTCGGGTTGCATCAGCATTTCTCGGTTCACTTTTGATAGTCCATTCAGTTTCTGCCAGTGATGTTGTTCACCCTTATATGTTGCAGTGTTAGTACAGCAGCATCCTATATGTTGGCTCCCGAGTTGCGTGATTGTACCATGTGTTCCACCTCTTATGATTTGGTACTTGGAGATTCAGTTACTTATATGATCAGACATCCAGTTTCAGCATCATTGATCAGCTTTCTATATGTGATACTTGGACATTGATTCAGACTTGTACTTCCGGGCCATGCTCAGATGATTCAGTGTGTACTTTCAGTTCAGCTATACTTGTATACATTTTGGATCTATTTTTTACTTTCCATATGATGTATTTTTGACTGAGAATGGGTATGCCCGCCTCAGCATGAGTTGACTCTCTGTTTTCTTTCATTGGTTTTTGGCAGGCTGAAATCTGGTGAAGTCCTCTCTTGTCCTTGCGAAGTTCCTTCCATGTGCATAATACATTTCGGCCATCATGTACCCCTTCTGACCTCATATATTAGGGGGCATCTGTTATAGCATCACTTTTCACCCTCAGGTGATTCATGATTGTCTTTATGGCTTTGGGCACCCATTCCTACAGACTTGAACAAATTCACTAAAAACAGTGTTAAAATTCCCATACGCGGGTATGCCCAGACTTTTCCACGTGTATACATGAGTCCACATGTACTTTTCCGCGTATGCCATTAAAACCATTAAAAATATATATAAATTCCCTATTTTCGGACTAGGTTGATGGTTACTCCAGTAGTTCAACCACCCCAGTACGTGGCCAACTATTTCCAAATGACTGAAACTACTTTCAGGGAGTATAAAAAGCCCCTCATGTGCATGTCCTAAGGGAGAGAGAAATTTTATAGACATTATACTCTATTGGAATCCCAATTCAAGTCTGATTTCCCGTGCCTCCTGCACTTTCCCAGATTTATACAGGAAACCCTTGTTTCCTGGAGATGTTCATCCATTTATATGCCATCTCGAGTGCACAAGTCTTGAAATTTTCTTAGAGAGGCAAGGGCGGGATGAATCCGGATGACGGTTTGCTCGAAGATCGTGGAAGGATTCAGGTGAACTCTCCACTCTTTACTTCTGTACATGCTGTTCACAATAATGAAGAACCATCTTGTTCCTGAACTTCTTTGTTAGTATCTATTTTTATATGTGGAAAGATTGATTATTAAGCAGTTATTATCATTTATATCATATTTCACATGGATTAGACTAACGTTTAGGAGAAATATATGCTGTACAACTAGGTTTCCGTGCATGTTCTTTCTTGTTTTCCAGGTTGAAGGAGGAAGAAAGGTTGCTGGGGGTTTGGACCCCGCGGGATCTACATCGAACGTAGGACTACGGGTGAATTCTGCTATCATTGTTATCTAGTTTTTGCATTCAAGTATGGTTGTGTGTGAGTCCTTCTAAATGGCATGCCCTGCTCTGTGGAGGTTTTGACCCAACAAACCTCTAGGGTGATTTTCCCAGAAACAATTAACTATAGAGTAAATGCATTCCTAACCTTGAAAACCATGCAAGGCATAAGGTAGGAAGATGTTCAACTACTTCTCTGGTTCAATAGCTCTGTATTAACTTCTGATAGAAAGATAGGAGAAAAGATTGACTTTCAAGGCTTAACCTTATCTTTACAATAACTGTCCTGACAGTTTAAGATATTTTCTTTATTATAATAACTGCTTGTTTGTCTTTGTAGGTAGAAAGTGGGTCAAAGGTGTCAGATAGATATTCTGAAGGATTAAATGCTCTTTGTTGATGCATTCGAGGCTTTTTAGACTAAATTTCCTTAATTTATCTTTAAAGTGTGCTCTTAAGGACAAATATGTTTTTAGCCTTCATAAATCATCATGATGCCTCTTTAACACTTCTCAAACTTCCTTTAAACTTTTGTTCCTTTATCTTTAACTGTTTTTTTTAATGTTTAATCTTCATTTAAGCCTTTGATCTTCTGGATTTGACTTTGATCTTCAAATTTTACTGTTTTTCTTTGCATCTGTGTGCAGGTGGCCTTCGCTATGTAGGAGAGTTCATTGGATCGAAGTGATGATCATGATACATTGTCCCAATCCTTTAGTTAAAACTCCTTATTCCCTTTTTCTTTTCTTTACAGGGCTTTTGGATATTCATCTAAGGCTATGTCATGGTGAACTCTGACCGTGGGATGCCTTTTTAACTTGTGGCCGCCATTTAAAACCTGCAACAAACAAAAAATATTAAAAAATCCTGCGTTCATGGTTTAAACTACTTATAGAGGCCCAAGGGGTGGTTTCTGGAGCATTGCAAAGGAAGGGGTTTTTGCAAGGATGGGATTTTATGGCAGAAACCCAAAATAACTAGAGGAATATTTCAATCTGGTGTAAAATAACGAATGGTGGTTTTGCAGAAAACCAAAGTAGTATTCGCGTAGGGATAGGTGGTAAATGGTATTGGTCTATAACAGACGCGATTCTATTCATTGGTTGCCATGCGTATTGGGAAAAACCACCCATTTCGCGTGGAAATGGGTTGTTAAACCCCGACATAAGATTCTGCATGATATTGATCGGGAGTCATTGGATCTGAGTGAGTCAGATCAATGGTGCAGGTTCATCCCGACCAGTGGAGTTGCTCGAGCGGACGTGGTAGTGGAAGACAAGTGTCAGAGGGGGATTGGATGGTGGTCTTCTGAGTGGAAGGTGGGGCCAGATGGGTGACATAGGCTCCTTTTTCGGGTAACAGGATGGAAAGGTGAGGTCAGATGATAGTCGTCGGATCGATATGATAGAGGTTTGGGATTTGTTTAGAGGGATGAGCAGACAAGGTGTCGGGAAAAAATGAAGAAGGGTCTTAAGGAAAGGGGGAGGCATGGTCCCGTAAGAAGTGGATAGGACCGGGGTTTTGGAGGAGGGGAGCTTGGGAAATAGGGAATGGTTGTGCCCCTGGGTTTTATGAAGAAAGGGGTTGGGGGCTTAAGCCTAATAAAGGGATTAAGGCCTGTTTTTTCAAAAATGGGCGGAATAGGCCAAAATGGGGTGTTTTAAGCCTTTTTAAAGGTTTCAGTAGGGTTAGAAGGGATATTTTAAACCATTGAAAGGGGTTTTTAATGGTTTTTAGAAGGGATTTTTGAGGGGAATGAGTGACTGCTAGGATGAGTGAAATATGGGTGAAATGGGTGAAATGAAATTATGAAATGATGGAAATGGTTTAAAACAATTTCTTTTGAATCAGCAGGTTAATCTTGGAATCGACTTGAATGAAATTTTTTTAGTGAACTAGATAGCTTTAGGATAATGAAGGTAGTGAGATTTCTAGAACTCACAATGTTTCTGCAGATATTGTTTCTAGAAATCTGAGTTTTCCAACTTAGTCATCTTTGGATAAAGTCAAAATTATGGATGACTAATAGTGGCTCCACTTGGGGAGAGCAACTATCTTTTCAAGGTGTTTAGAACCTCAGCTTATGAAATCTTCTGAGTTTCAGTAGATTAGTGCATCATCCATTGGGCAGATTTCTTCTTTTCTTTCTTGTTGATATTTCTTTATTTTTTATAATTTCAATCAATCTACAACATAGAATTTTTTCAAACAACATCTCTACCTACCCAATCTTACTTGTCCTAGCATTTTTTTTTTCCCACTTAAGTGCATTTGAACTAGCAAACTCTTTGACATTTTATTTTTGAAAAATGAAAATAAACTAACTATCCTATCCTTATTTCTTCCAAAATTCCAGATTAAACTGTTGAACTCTTTTTATTCTCTACCTATACTAACTAACTGCCAAGATTAAACTGTTTGGCAATCTTGATTCTCTAGCTATTGACATAAATTTAAAGCATGATTCAAATTAGGATTAGACAGTTTGATCAACCATGGTTGTGGAATTTTGAACAAGATGTAGTCAAACATTATTTTGCATAAAAAGTAAACTAGAAAGATAAGGCCGTGATTTGTCTTGTTTAAGGCATCCTTATCTATCTCATTGGTTCTATTTTGAGCATGTGGAACTAGTATCTTTTCAATCTCCTAATCTATCCCTTTTTTGAATAAGTCAATTCTAAAATAATCTTATCAATCAATGTTTCTACTAAATTATCAACATAAATTTAAATAATGCTCCGTCACGATTAGGCTAGATGTCTGAACAATATATCTTTTGAATTAGTAGTGGCATTTAGACTTGCTCACTTTCAGAAAATTCTAATTTTTTTTTTTAATTTTTTTTTTGGGGTATGGGGTTGTACCTGTTTTGAATCTGCCCTCTTTTCCTTTTATTTTCTTTTATTGTTTTTGTATTCTTCATGATTTCTTTTCAAATGGATTATGTACAATGAATAAAAACTTTGAAGCTAAGACTCTTGATAGAAGTAGTGCTTGAGCATCCTACCATTGACAGGACCTCCAAACATATTTTCTCCATTCAACTCTTACAGAAAGAATGCATTATGACCCCTAATAGAATGAATGATATAGGGCCCTTTCCATATATTCTCAAACTTACCATGTTTTCCATTTTCTTCCCTTCTAGAATCCCACTTTAGAACAATATTTCCAACTTGGAAATTATTTTCTTTAGTCCTTTTGTCAAATAATTTCTTGATGCTTTCTTGGATTGTTTGTGTTCTCTTATATACTTCTTCCCTAGGCTACTGTAAATGAATGGTCTAATTTATCCTTCTCTACATATCATTCTCTTCATTTTGTACTTCTTGAAGGAGTTTCATGACTGGAACTCCTAAATAGGTTGGGAAGAATACATCCATTCCATAAACCAGCTGATAGGGGGACATATTTATTGGTTTTTTGGTGGTTAATATATCAGCCCATAAAGCATGAATAAGCTTACTATGCCATGATTTTTTATTCTTCTCCAATAGTTTTTTGATAATATTGAAAAGTATTTTGTTGGAGGATTCAACTAATCCATTCCCTTGGGGATAATAGGCAATGGAATGACCGAAGGTGATATGATATTTATAGTAGAAGTCAATCATTTTCTTGGATTTGAAGGCAGCAGCATTGTCTGTGATAATTTTCCTAGGACAAACAAATCTGGATAGTACGTTGGTTTCAAGGAACTTGATAATGACAGAGTCAGTAGCATTCCTAGAATGTATGGCTTCTATCCACTTGGTAAATTAATCAGTGGTAGTGAGGATCCACTTATGTTGGGCTAAAGAAGATGGGTGAATTTCCCCAATGAAGTCTAAGACCCATTGTTGAAAAGGAGCCTCAACACTAATGGGATGTAAGGGTAAGGGTAGGAGTTTTCTCTTGCCATCAAAAATTTGACACTTATGGCAAGACATGACAATATTCTGCGTATCTAGGAAAAGGGTGGGCCAATAGTAACCAGATCTGAGGATTTTATTTACTGTTGTCTTCTAGTAAAGATGTCCTCCACATTCTCCCTCATGCAGCTCATGCAAGATTTTTCCTGCATCAATCTCAAGAAAACATTTAAGTAATATTCTAACATCATTCTTCCAATATAAAACCCCATCTAATATGCAATAATTTAAAGCCTTCTACTTCAAAAATCTAGCTTTAGTTTTAGACAGAGAAGGAGGGGTATTTAGATAAAGCAACACATATATGAATCAACATACCAAGGTGAATTTACAAAAGTTTCTTCAATAAATGGAGCTATGAATTCTTTTGTTTCTTCCAAAATATCAAACATATTCATATCTAAAGCTTGGAAGTTTCACTCAGCCATGAGTTTTGCTAATCCCTGCCCTTTGATTAATTTGGTAGACCTAATTTCTAAGTCATATTCTTGAATAATAGAAATCCATTTTCCCCTTTTACCATGAGAGTATTGACTTATAATGTCCTTGACAAAAATATGTGGGAAAAAAGAAATGATGTGATGATATGAAAATGGAAGGTACTTGAAAAGGGTGCAAGGTATCCATTTTCATTTATGTAAATGAGTGCAAAAATACTCTAAGTTTAAATCTGAAAAACGTGAGAACTTCATATTTCTAATACAGAGATAGAATGTAGGGGCATTTACCGGATATTTCACCTTTCAAAGAAAGGATGAATCCAGAGGCTACCTGGCCCTCTTACAGACTCTGCCTAAAGAAATAATAGAAGTAAACACTTAGATTTAATTAAAATGATCTTGCTTTAAACTTGACGTTATGCGGAAATTTAGCTTGAAAATGGTGTATGTCTTTTCACTGTTTATGTATCTTAAGTGTAATTGTTTTTGCTGAAACTTAATCATGGATATCAGAAAAAATATTCAGCAATATAATATCAAAACACAACAGCAATATGATATAGGAGTTCACCCCAACTCTTGGGCTACATCTCCTGGATCAAGCCTCCCAAAATGGGCTTGTCCTCTTGTATTAAAAGCTCTCAAATACAATACAAGATTATAAGTGTCTCAATAGACAAATATGAATATATAAACTGATTCAAAAGACATTAAAAAGCTAAGAATGCCTTTTCAAATTCACTAAACAGTGAAATATTACCATAAACAGTGATTTCTTCATCAATGTCCTGCTGGTGCTTTGAACTTCTCTGCAACTTTTCGAGCTATAGAAGTCCTCAAATGCCTCTGAAACCTCTTCCAATGGCTTCAAAAGGTCTAAATTATCTGATATAGAGCTTTTTTTCACCTCAAACTGATAACCACAACTCAAAATAACTCCAAACCGAAAATGGCCCTAGTGGCTCAAAAAGATTCTCGGAAGCTAAACAGGCTGAAAATGAGCTCCAATGGCTCTGAAACCTGCGCCATTGAGTCCAAAATGATGAGTACATATGAAATCAAAAAACATTTCGTTCCAAAAGGTTTAGTAATGAGAAATTTATGACCAAAACAACTTTGCCCCAATTTCCTCCACTAAATGTGGGGCAACTGCCAGTTAACTCCACTAAAAGTGGAAGCCCGCCTAAATTTGGGAGCGCCTCCAGAATCTCCGCCATATTAAAGTCCACTTAAATGAAGTTTAATTAAATATTAAACTTTAGATTAGGCTCCTTAATATCTCTTAACATTAAGCTCCCATACTGGTCATATGATGAGGTTCCATGGGAGGAGGGCTGGCCCCTCCGTGCTCCGCCGGACCCACTCCACTAAAAGTGCAATAACTTCTTCATACGGTGTCTGTTTTTTGAACCGTTTGCGGTGCTGGAATCAGGAAGACCAGACCTATGAAACCATCTTGTTTTAAATCAATTTTGAGAACCTTAATTTTTGAGATTTTTCCCAAGCTCAGATTTGAGCTCTTGGTCATGTGAGAATGTAAAATGTAGACTCTAAAGTCTTTCAATGCTTTTACCAAGGCTAAAGCTTGTTCCTCCAGATGTTATATTTGAGTAGAGCATCTCTTAAGGCCTTACTAAAATAGGATATTGGTTGTTCTTGCCACATAGTGTTCTTTTGTAGTAATACTGCAACTATTGTATGTTTAGATGTGAAAGAAAAGATGTAGAAATATTTGGTGAAATCAGGACCGATAAGAACCGGTGTTTGAGTAAGAGCTTGTTTAACTAGTTCAAATGATTGTGTTAGCTCCATGTAATTTGCAATATTGGCAAATACAAACTGCAGAGATAACACTTGAACCACTTTGGGATTCTAGGATCTAGCCCTCCTGAATCCAGAGAGGGATCTATCTATTAAGTGCAAGTATTGATTTATATTTAAGGATTTTATGGTATGATATTAGGCTAGTTATTAAGAGCAAGGGTTTTGTTTTGGTTTTGGATGGTTGAGCATGATTTCTAGTCGAGTGGAAAGTTCTAAAATAAAATATTTTAAAAGGTGTGAAGTTGCAAGTAATCAGAACAAGCTTTGGCTGATAGGATATATATAACACTAGTTTTTAGTCCATTGGGCTATGGAGTCATAAAAGGGTTTAATTGTGCAACAATTTCAAGAGTGGTCCAAGAGCAAAGTCATCTATATCACAAGATCTTTGAGATTAAATGATGGAATGGAAACAATAAAAGTGTTGGAGGGGTGGAAATAGACAATAATTTCAACTAGGATTTATCAGTCTATCTAAACAAGAAAATCCTTTTAAGTAAATGTTTAAAACCAACCAAAGGACAAGGCTAACCATAGACTTCTTTGGACAAGTTCGTATTAAAGCTAACCCAACAAAAAAACAATCTAGTAATCCACATAATTACTTTCAGAAGGGATGAAAAAAGATAAGAAAAACAAAGTGCAGCCTAAGATCAGATAAGATACTTTTAAATCTAAACTTCTTTCAGCATACTGTTAGGGAAACTATCAGAACTACCTTTGCAGAAAGAAGCTAGAAAATAGGGCACACCATCACTTTTCTAGTCTAACTTTACTAAGAAAATAATGAAAATAACATTCAAGGACAATGTTTATGTTTAGACAGTAGGACGATGGAATGCCAGCATTCCTAACTGCTTAGATTGTATTGAATCATTCTTAAATACACAATTTGGAGGAAAACATTGAGATAAAGCTTATCAATCAGAGAAGGGTATTGTAAATAGTAAATCCTAACTCTATACTTTCTGTTCTTTATCAGAGAATAAATGGACAAAATGGCATACATGAAAGGAAAACAATAAAACAGAAAGAAGCACTTCACCAGTGATATAGACTAGGATCCCAAGAATCAGCTTGTATATTGATGTCAATCTAGTTACATTCTTCAAGTCCAATGTTTCAGTTCAACAATCATCTTCACTTCTTAGCCTAACTTATTTCATTACAAACAGAGCTTCAAGAGCCTTTGAACACTATTTAGAGGTAGAAAATTTTGAGCACAAGTATGTTTCAAAGTTCTGCAACCAACCCTTTACAATGAGCTCCTCAAGAAGATTTTATAGGAAAATGAGGAGGTGAAAGAGTTCCTGGGGTTTGAGTATCATAAATTCTACAGTTAATGCAATTCTCTGCCTTGAAAACCATGCAAGGCATAAGGCAGGAATTCATTTGATCTATATCTCTGTTTCATAACTCTGTTCTTCTTTCGAGGCTTAGTGGATTAAAAGATTTGACTTTTAAGGCTATTTCTTATCCTCGTAATAACTTTGTTGATAGTTTATATTATTTTATTTGATTCGTAATAACTATTCAACTGTATTGGGGCAAATATCTTTTGTTCTGATCATAACTCGGCCTCTTTTGAACACTTTTGAGGCTGCAGGTGGCATTAGGTAGCTAAGAATATTTAATTAGCCTCTGATGTGGTGGTGGAGGTTTCTCGGATTATTGAATTGCTTTGGCCTTCTTTAAACACTGTTAATTTGCTTTAACTCTGTGTGTTAGGCTTAATTAGGCCTATATTCTATATTTTTTATTTAAACTGTGTTTAACTGAATGAATTAGGCGTTTGAAATTCTATTTAGGCCATAATCCATTAAAACTGTGAAAACAATTTTCAATTCTTCGGTTCTGCCATGGTTGGCTCTTTTCACACTGATACTCTTTATTTGATTAAATTGTATAGTGTCTTGTTGATGTGCAGGTGCGCAGAGGGTTCTTATGGCATCAGTGCTCATGACGCACTGATGAAACGTGGTATGGAACCCTGCGGGAGGATCTCTTTGATGAATAAAGGTCTGAGCGATCGTCATCCCTGCCTTCAATTTTTATTTAAAATAATTGAAAATCCATTAAAACCTGAAAAATACACAAAAAAGTTATAAAAATATTGCGTGGCTGTGTAAAACTGCTTTGGAGGCTTAGGTTTAAAATGTGGCCATTGGATGAAAGCATCCAACGACGGAGATCGCGCGCTGAGGTTCAAAGGAAGGCAGTCGATGAAATGGTGGGGAGATTTAAGCCAGGGTCATTGATCTGTAGAGATCAACGGTCGGGATTGATCTTGAATATATAATGCGGAGGGGGCCACACTATAGAAAAATGAGAGAAATTGCAAAGGAAATAGGTTTAAAACCTTTGGCAAAGGAAATATGTGTTGGAAGGAAATTCGGGGTTTCCAAATGATCCTGGGCCATTGGATCAAATTAGCCCAAGGAGATCAATGGCGAAGGTTGATCTAATAATTACCTTGGAGGATGGGCAGAGGGCATTTAATAAATGTGAGATCGAATGCTGGTCGTTAATCTGCAGAGATCAACGGTGGAAAACAAATGCTATGGAATGCAGTGGAAACAGGGGAAAGCGGTTTCGAATGAGAAAACCACGAGTTTCACACAAGAAAATGGAGGAAGGGCGGTTTTCACTTTTCAAACGTGATATGCATTATAGCCCGACACATGGCATTTCAAAACCGCCCATATCTCGTGATTTTGGAGAACTAATGCTCGGGCATAAATTTACGTGAAAATGTGTGCCAGATGTCAGATTTGGGGTCTTAGATCAGACGTCTGTGAGAGAGCATGATATTGATAGGATACGTGGATAGAAAAAGGTGGGGGCAGGGGAAAGTGGTTTCAATCTGGACCGTTAGATCAGGTAATGAACGGCTGAGATTCGATCTGGAGGAAGGCAGGACCTAAAGGAGTTGATCCTGTCGGGATGAATTTGGACCGTTGGATGAAACAAATCAATGGCTCAAATGTGATCTGTGGGTTAATGAAATGAAAAATGAGGCGGAGAATGAGTCAGTGTGGGTCGTTGACTTGCAGAGATCAACAGTGGAGGTTTCTTTTCAAACTTTATACAGCGGGTTTATAAAATTTAACAAAGGTTGAGGGAAAAGATCTGGACCATCGAATCTTGATGCATGGACAATCTAGATGCAATTGGAGGATTGTGATCAGTGGGGGAAAAAATTAAAAGGGCACCGATGTGATTGAACATGGGTCGTAGATCTAAGGGCCAGATCAATGGTGGGGAGTGAATCGGAGGAGGTCATAGGCAGGGAATGGGCTTTGGGATGGAGCGATAAGGGCCGTCAGATCTTGGAAAGGTGGAATAGATCAATGGTTGATAATCCATCAAGAGAATGCCAATAGGGAGGGCGAAATAAAATAATCAAATGCGCCCAATGGAAATCTCCGATGCGAGATTCTGAAGGTCGTTGATTGGTTTTGAATCAACGATCAGAAATGGCTTTGACCAATGAACGGGCGGGTCACGTTTAAAACATAAAAATCAGATTTTTAATGAAATACAAAGGCAAATCGCATTGGGGAAGGGCTTATGTAAGTTTTAATGCCCGATTGCGGGGCTTTCAGTTATGCGAAGAGGCAAAGGGATTGGGGCTTATAAAAGAGGGCCAATCGCATCAGAACTTTTTATGAAACAAAAGACATGCACCCATCGCAAATGCCCTGATGTGATAAGTGCTTTGGACTTAGCGCTTGGTTTGAGGGCATGGGTATATGGTGGGGAAGTGGTTTTAGGGCTTAGCCCAAAGGGGCTTAGGCCTCTAATGCAAAAATGTTTATTTTTATTATTTTTTCAAGGATTTTCAATGGATTTGGGGGTTTCGGTAAGGTCTAAAAAGGATTCTTAAACCTTATGAAGGGGTTTTTATGAAGGGAAGAAGGGAATAAAGGAAAATTAGAGGAATTTTATGGGAGTAAAGAGGATAAAAATGAAGGGATTTCTGAGTGAAAAGGGGACGTAAAATGAGGGAAAAATGGATTTTTTGCAGCAGTTTCTTATTGAGGAAAAAAATAGAATTTCAAAATCAAGAGGGAAACAATAGTGAAGATTAATCAAAGAATAAGATGTCTTCATAAGACTTCAAGAATTAACAATTTTGAAATAAAACTTGTTTCTTGAAGGCTTCAAAAATTATTTAGCCACCATTTGATATGAAAAAATTTATAGGTGGTTAACAGTGGCTCCACATGAGGATGGTGCCTTCTTGAAGGCATCAAGAACTTTAGACTTGTATTCTCTGGGGGGCTGATCAGTTCCTCATCCATTGGGCTGCAACTTTCTTTACTTGGATCATTTTATTTTGCTCTGAATAATGTTAGCATCCATGAAAGACAATGGAATATTATTAAACCAAGCTTCTACCTACCCAATCCTACTGATCTAACAATTTTTCTTCTTTCAGAGTGCACTTGGATTGGCAAACTCTTTTACAAACATTTTATTCTTTTGAAAGCAAAAAACTAATCTAAGTCTACTCCTTATTCCTCCATGAACTCAGATTAAACAGTTGAGTGCATAAGCTTCTCTACCTAATCTACTATCTGTTAGGATTAAACAGTCTAACAGATTTTTATTCACTAATTTCTAAAACAGAAATTTAAAAGCATACAAGTTAGCATTGAACAATCTAACTTGTTTTTGATACTATGGCATAAAACAAGGTGAACATAAATAATTATTTTGCAAAAGATTAAATCAAAATAGTGAAGGCTTAAGATCTGAAAGTTTTCAGCACATCTTTCTCTTTTCTTCAGCTCTATTTTTTAGTTTATTCGAGCTGTTTTTTCCTGGTTATCTAGTTCATATTTTGGACTTATTAGAAGAATTTTACTTCTGTATTTTGACTCAAAATTAAAACATATTAGAGTCGTTATTATTTTGAAAACTGAGGTTCATATTTTGAGCTTGTTTGAACCTTTATTTTGTATCTTAATCTACCTAACTGATAAGCCAAGATTAAGATGTTTGGCAAATCGAATTCACTAACCTATTAGCAATAAATTTAAAACTAATTAGTCATGATTAGGCTGTATGACTAACTAGAAGTGTGTTTTTCAAGAGTGGAATTTGAGCTTGCACACTTTCAGATTTTGTTTCTTTTTTGTATGGGGCTGTACCTTTCTTATTTTTACAATCTGCCCTCTTTTCTCTTTCTATTGTTTTTGTATTTTTGATTTTTCTAAATTTGAATGCAATGATGGATGAAATATTTATAATGAGAAAAAAGATAAAAAAGGCTTCAAAACATGATACCATCAAGAGAAATAATGTTTAAACATCATGCCATTGACAGGACCCCCAAACAGTTCAACTCCATTCATCTCCTGCAAGAAATAAGCATTGTTACCAACAGAAGAATGAATGAGATAAGGGCCAACCCATAAGTTATCAAATTTCCCATGCTTGCCCTTGTCTTCTCTCCTTGAGTCCCACTTCAATACTTTGTCCCCAACATTGAAATTGCTGACCTTTGTTCTTCTGTTAAAAATCTTCTTGATGCTCTCTTGCTTTTGTAATGCTTTGTTCTAAACCTCCTCTCTGGTTTGATGAAGATGTATAGTCTGATTAATCCATCTGATCATGGGATTCTCTTCATATTGCACCTCTTGGATCAACTTCATAACTGGTACGCCAAGGCTAGTTGGAAAAATTGCATCAGTACCATACACAAGCTTGTAGGGTGACATTCCAATAGATTCCTTAAGTGTTAATTTGTGAGCCTAGAGTGCATGTACTAGCTTTGTGTGCCAAGACTTCTTGTTGTCCTCCAACAGCTTCTTGATTATGTTCACCAAACTCTTGTTTGAGGATTCTACTAGCCTATTACCTTGAGGGTAATAAGCAGTAGAATGACCCAACGTAATCTGATATTTGAGACAGAATTCAACCATCTTCTTGGATCCAAATGCTGCAGCATTATCAGTGATGATCTTCCTAGGACAGCCAAATCTAGAGAGGATATGAGTCTCAATAAATTTTATGATGACAGAGTCATTGGCTTGCCTAGAAGGGATGGCTTCTATCCATTTGGTAAAGAAGTAGGTTGCACTGAGAATCCATTTATGCTGGGCAGAGGAGGGTGGATGGATTTCTCCTATGAAGTCAAGTCCCCACTGTTGAAAAGGAGCTTCAACAGTGATTGGATGCAGAGGTAAGGGAAAATATTTTCTTTTTCCTTCAAAAAGTTGGCATTTATGACAAACAATTATCATCTTGTGTACATCTAGAAAGAGTGTGGGCCAATAGTAACCATCTTTAAGGATTTTTTTGCCTGTTGTCTTCCAGTAGAGGTGGCCTCCACATTCTCCTTCATAGAACTCGTGCTTAACCTTCTCTGCATCATTCTCAGGCAAACATTTAAGCAATATTCCACTTGCATTTTCCAATAAAGACATTTATCTATAATGCATTAGTTTACAACTTTTAACTTTAAAAACCTTGCCTTTGTTTTTGATAAACCAGGAGGTGTATTCAAATTAAACAAAACATATAGAATATCAACATACCAAGAGGAATTCGTAAAATAGTCTTCAACAATGGGAGTTGAGAATTCCTCTTGTTCATCTAAAGCATTTATCATATTTATATCAAGAACTTCAAAATTTGATTCAGCCATTAATCTAGCTAGACCTTGGCCTTTGATGAGTTTAGTGGGCTTTATTTCCAAATCGTATTCAAGTATCACAGCTATCCACTTACCTCTCTTACCATCTGGGTCCTGTGTTAGAATGTCTTTCACAACTGAATTTGGTACAAAGGCAATGATGTGGGAGTGAAAAATGTATACTTTGAAGTCTTTTAAAGCTTTGACCAAGGAAAAGGCTTGTTTTTCCATAATGTTATACTTTAGGGGTGCATCTCTCAATGCTTTGATAAATAATGCAATGGGCTGCTCTTGTCCCTGTGGATTTTTCTGCAATAGGACAACATCTATTGTATGTTCTGATGCAAATGAAAAAATATAAAAATCTTTTGAAAAATCAGGACTTATTAGAACTGGTGTTTTGGTTAATACTTGTTTGACCATTTCAAAGGACTTCTTTGCTTCCAAGGTACATTTAACTCCTTTCTCCTTTTTCAGCATGTTTGTAATGTTTCTAAGGAGTTCAGCCAAGTTGGGTATGAACCTTCTCAAGAAATTGATCTTTCCAATGAAATATTGAATTTCTTTGATGTTTTGAGGATGAGAGATTTGCAATATGGCCTCAATCCTCTTTGGGTCTATCTTAATTCTCTCCTCTGAAATGATGTGCCCAAGAAGTTTACCTTCTTGGAGACCAAATAGTGTTTTCTTAGGATTTAAAGATATCCCAAACTTTCTGCATTTCTCGAATACTTTTCTCAAATGTTCTAAGTGCTCTTCATCTGTCTTTGAAAAAACAGTGACATCATCAAGGTAAATAATGATGAAGTAGCCCAATTCTTCCGAGAATGCAATGTCCATGGCTCTATGAAAAGTTGCACCAGCATTTATTAAACCAAAGGGAATTTTCACATACATGAAGGTGCCCCAAGGTGTATTAAAATATGTCTTTAATTGATCATCAGGATGAACTAAAATCTGATTGTATCCTAAGCAGCCATCTAGCAAAGAAATTCTTTTAGAACCAACTACCCTTTGTAAAATATGGTCCATCTTGGGTAAAGGGTAGTTGTCTTTTAATGAGGCTTTTTTTAAGTCTCTAAATTCTATACAAAGCCTTATCTCTCCTGTTTTCTTCCTAACTAACACCAGATTAGACACCCACTCAGAATATCTAATAGGGACAATAATACTAGCTTCATACATTTTCTTGATTTCCTTCTCAACCAAAGGTACCTGAACAGGGTTTATTCTGCGCAGTTTTTGTTTAAATAGCTTTTGGTTTTCCTTGAGAGGTATCTTGTGATGAATTATTTCAGTGTCATAGGATTTCAGATCCTCATAACTCCACGCAAAAACATCAGAATTTTTTTTAAACAACTCTATGTATTTGAGTTTGATGTGAGATGGTAAAGTCTTAGATAGTTTGATCATCATTGGTTTTAGTTCACTGCCTATATTACACTCTTCAACTTCAGTTTCCACAGGCTCTGGCTTTGGCTTCTTGGGCACATCGTTGAAATCAAACAACTCTTCTAGAGGGGCCAGACCTTTTGGCAAACTTTGATTTTTAGACTACAGAGTTTCTAAGTCCTCTGTTTCTAACTCTGCAATCATTTCTATGTTATTTTCAAGTTTTTTAGACAAAATATTTATATCAGAAACCTCAAGAGACTTTTCTTCTTCATCAAGAAAATTTTCTTCACTGGGACAGTCTGTTTCATAATCTGAATCCGAACTGGGTAGTTCGAATTCATCTCTGGACTGCAGGAAGCCTTCTATTTGTTTGTCTCCATCAAAAACTTTCCAATATTTCTCATTTTCAGGGATGGATGGTTTGAATTTAATTTGAGTTGTACATTGTTTGGTTTCATAAGGCGTTAAGCACGTTCTAGCAGCAAAATCTAAACTATGGGCCATGATATTCTTTCTTCATGGGACAAAAATAAGTTGGGATTCCTCAAAAGTTTTCAAAAAATCCATGACATCGTTCCTGTAGGCTCTAAGTCTGGGGTGATTTGCGTTGTATTCCCCATTTACTTTCCTAATGATTAACTTTGAATCCCCATGCACTTTTATTCTTTTAGCTCCTAATTTCTTCAACAGGTGTAAGCCTAAAAAAAGGGATTCGTATTCCTCTATGTTATTCGAACACTAAAATTTTAATCTATAGGAATGTCCTTCTGTGTGGTTGTTCTCAGTGTTATGTATCCAGACGCCTGCACCAGCATTGCTCCTAGTGCAGGACCCATCAAAGTTCATACTCCAAAGAGGACTAGTCTCGGGTTCAATAGTTTGATTACTATCCTCATCAACCAAAGTGCTTTCGGCTTGTTCTTGAATAACGACACATTGTTGAATTTGTTTTAATTCATCGGGTTTTTCATTATGTTGAGGACTTCTTTCTTGACTCTCAAGGTTTAAAAGCAATGGATGCATGATTTGTAGCTCTAGACCCGTGTTTAGTTTTCTATAGTTTTTAGGTTTAGCAAACTATTTCGACAGTTTTGTGTTGACTTCCTCCTCCTCTCTATCTGCCATTAAATTAGTCAAGGTCACTTGTTCACTGAATTTTTCATCATTGAAAAGGATAAATGAATCAAGGCCTGTGTTTACAGAATAAAGGGAAGAGTTATGTGGTCTCTCTTGGCTAGTAACCATGTATTGCATATGGGACTCCCTGTAAATTATTCTAGTCTGATTAAAAACAGGGATGGTCGCATAGGTTATGTCCATCTGCATAGTTCCTTGTAACTTAGCTCCCCAAGACCTTGATAACAACATACCATACCTTGGGGGTACATCAACCACAACAATATCCATTACTAAACATTTGGCTGGGATTTGCACTAAGTTAACACAGAGGTCTTTGATTAAGCCTAAACATTTTACTTTGCTTGAGTCAAAGCAGTAAATATCTTTATAAGGTCTGGTGATTTCAAGGCCTAGGCTCTCCATTACAACTTTGGACATTAAATTGTTAGAGGCCCCTGAATCATGCATGGTGTTGTGAAAAATATTGTCATGAACATTGTAAAGACCAATCTAGGATTCTAGATTAGACTCAATTTAATGTCGACCAAGTTAGGTAGTCTTAGAGGCACATCTAATATTTTTAGACCTAAAAGCTTATGTTCTATTTATCTAAATAATTACCTACTGTGACAGGCTCTAACACTCTCTTACAAGAGCTTGAAATGTAGTTACTTTCACACTTTTAATGCTTATGTTATCTATTTTAATCTATTGATCCAAAGACAGAGTGTTACTAGTCTGAGTTTTTAATCTTCTTACAAAGATATGTTTCACAAAAGCTCTTTCAAGATAACACACTGAACATACTCAAAATCAAATTCATAAAAAAAAATTTCATATAAATGTTTTAAAATTCAATGCTCGATTAAACCTTTTACAAGGATTGATTCAATAATTTTGCAATTGAATTTTCAAGCTAATACTATGAACCATAAAATAACAATAATCTCAAGAACTTCTAATTAAATGAATGAACTCACAAGCAATGCAATGAAATACGCTGTTCAGATCTGAATACTAACTTCTATGAAACATAAAACATAAAGGAAAGTGTACCAATCTTTACGTAGGGCCCTTCCATGCTCTGATGGCACTGTTAGCGCTCAAATCTACCTTAGGCTGAAATAAGGTAAAACTCAAGGCTACATCAAACCACGCTCAGCCTCGTAGCTAGCCCTACGAGGACAGGAGAGGGCTCTCTCCGGGTATATCTCGGCAAAAGGTTTTCAGAGGGGCTGAGATGACTTATAATGAACAATGAATACTGATTTTAGGCTAGTAAAGAGATAGGTATGTTTGATTTTGATTTTTGGGTTTTCGTTGGAGAAATGGGAAAAAACAATTTTGGGTCTGGGGATAAGGTCAGATCTTTGCAGATTTTGAGTTGGGGCGAGGTAGGCAATAGTATTAATTCTTTTGATTGGATATATGGATGGATCAGAAAGAAAGGGAGCTGAAAAGGTCAAGGATGAACATGGATCCTTTTCAAACAGGCGAAAACATGAAAAACTAAATGAATTCAAAGGCAGAGCATTGTGAACAATGGATTCAACCTCATCTACTCATTCATTTAATTTAAGAAGCATAAGTGAGAAATGGCATATATTAAACATGAAGAAACTTACAATAGACTGAGAGAAAACACCATTAAGAACTGATAGCCACAAGAATCCCAACAGGTGCTACAAAACCTCTGATCTTTCCTTAGCCAAAATATGAAAAATATGTACAATGTGTGCCAAAGTTTCCCAAGAGTCCAACCTGTAGAATGTCTCAGAAATTACAATATATAGATCACTCTAACCCCTCCCCAAACCTCTAGGGGTCGAAATCCTCCTTCTAGGAGCAGTTCCAACAAATTCTAATCAAGGAGCTAAAATATAGGCAGCTAACAACTTGCCTCTAAAAGAGTGGAAACTGATTCATTTACATGATTTTCACTTTTTTGAGAGTGAATCTTCTAGAATAGGTAAAAATGAGCCAAAGTTACATCTCAACCATCAATTTACATCATGAAAACCCAAAAATTTCATCCACAAGAAAAACTGGTCCCAACTGGCCGAAATTCTGAGCTGGAAGTTGAAACTTCAGCCAAAAATCTAAGTGGGTAGCGCGCCTGAACTGAGTGGGTAGCGCACCTTTCAGCCTGATTTTGAGGCACTTTCCGGTATCCAAATTGAGCTCATGATAGCTCGTTGGAAAGCCCTGGATGTTGGCTATCCAACCCAAGTGGAATTTATCAATTTGGAGCTCATTTGCCGGTTCAAAACGTCATTCTCCCAGAATTACTTCCTGCTGGTGCAAAAGGTGGCAGCAAGGTGGTTTTCATGGTGTTTTTGAGCTTTTTGACCATCCAGAATCTGATGAAATGCTTCAGAAATGCCTGAGGATGCATAACTTACCATGAAAAATCCAAAAATGCAAATATTTCCTTCAGCAAGTGTCCCGAAAAAAAGTGAGCATATGGACGCGCTACCCGTATAACTGAAACACCTGTTTTTAGACCAAAATAATTCAAAATGACAAAAAATTTTCCGAATTTGCTCGAATTCGGAGCAAAGACCCTCCATCATGTATCATGCCCAGCCAATGAAGCCTCGGCCAAATTCCAGAGTGGATCAAGCCTTTTCCACCGTTTTAGTGCTTCGCTCAACCTCCTCTTCAGAATCTTCATTCTCGCTTTACAGACATGCATGCGAGCCCAATAATGGCCTTTCATGTGATGAAGCATGTCTTTCTCTTTGTTGGCCTTTGCCCACAACTTCTCCAGATGAATGTTAGCATGCATGAGCTCAGTCTCTCGCTCAACTGGTGTCATATCACCTGGTCTCTTCCGGGCCAATTGTCGATCCTCACGGATTTGACGCAGCTCATAAAGTGTGTGCTCATCCTCTAGCTGTTTGTTGTGCTGCTCCAGATAATTTATCACCCACTGAGCCTTCTGCAATTGATCTTTCAGCGTGTCATTCTCGGCCCTTTGCTCCTGGATGATCTCCCTCAGTTTCGAGCTAGGAGAGCTCGCATCAACATCAATGATCGTGAAATCCGTGTCCCGGCCTCCTGATGGGCCCTCATCATGCATGGGCTTCTTGCCCCTATCCTGGATCTGTACCTGTGCTGAAGAAGAAGGCAAGACCCCTTCCACATCATGTGGAGATAATACTCGCTCTGCTGATGAAGTCGGCAAGACCCCTTCCACCCTGGGTGGAGATAATACTCGCCGTGTAGCTGCAAATAAGGCCCTGTGGCCTCGCTGATATGTCATAAACAATGGAGCGCTGATGTGCTCAATCTCAGGAATGCCCGGCTGGTGTGAATGCTCTCCCGCATCATGAACTACCTCAGGAGGCGGCTGTGACACTGTGAAAAAGTCACGGGAGATGAAATCCTCCCAAGTGATGCCCTGCTGTGCCAACTGATGTAACACTATGATCTTGATCAAAGCGTAATGATATATACTTCTATGTTGCTGTGCTGGGCTCTTCTTCTGTACAAAAATCATCATCCTCTCTATGTTGTGATACATGAAGTACGGAATGTTCATCATACGTACCCTCGTGAAGTGCATCAACAAACGAACATGGTACGCAAAGAGACGCGAGAATCTGCCCTCGCAACTGAAATACCGAATGATGAGTTTCATCAGTGGTGCAAACTCATCCCTCAGGAATCTGAAAGGAAAAACTCTGCCCAAGTGCCTCATATACCCAGGTTTGATGTATGGCTCATAGTGGAATTTCTCTAACTGCTGACGTTTGTTCCATTTCTCTCCTAGATTTGGTATGCCAGTGGCCTGAGAAATAGTCATTGGTGACAGAATGAAATCTACTCCAGCGATATTTACATGGCCATCATGTAAATGTAGAACAAACAGACGAGCTAGTTCACGATGAAGCTGGGTTTGTGAAATCATTTCACAGAATCGAAAACATGACTGAACCCGAAAACAATCCATTGCAAGTGGACATGCCTGCAATTGAGCCAAAGAAGTAGGCTCCTCCCTGAGATTTTTACCACCTTTGCCACCTCTGTGAGGCCTCCGTGGCACATTACCCTCTGCTGTGGAATCACTGTCAGACTCCTGCTCATAAACTGAATCTGTCTCTTACATGGTTTTGAACAAGATATTTGCAATATGGATGCTGATATAGGTGCAGTGAAAGAAAAGTTTTAATGTATGTTCAAAACCCAATAGATGTCACCCATGTACCCAAGTATCATAGGAAAACAAAATCATAATGAGGATGACTCTGTTTAAATGGCATAAAAACTATCACTTTTTTTATCACAAGTAAGTTTGACAAATGAATACCAAATGCAGATGTATGGTACAATTTTATAATGATGGCCAAAATTTGTCAAAGGGGCAACAAGTATGGGACTGTCAACATGAGAATAGGGACAACATGACAATAACCATAGTGACACAAATGTCCATGACAGTGGCAATAGAATGATGATGGAGGCTATAGACTAGTCAACATGAAACTGTGCAAAAACATGAAAGGGCATGACAGTAGTGATAAAATGATAACTGAGGGCGTGAGGATCATATACACAACGTGCCAGGGCATGAGCATATTTACCATTCAAGAGTTTTCAAACTTTTCATAAAACTGTCCATATATTTTCAAAACCCTTGAGGAATTAATTTGCATGTGAATGTAGGGTTTATACATTTCTCTCCAAGCATGGCCTATTTCCCAACATCAATAACATCACAACCATTGTTAAAAAACTACTGAGCAATGATAAAAACCTATTTGCAAGTTGCTGGAGTTGATTTGAAACAAAACTGGGCGCAAAACGAAAATTTCTGGGCTCTGTTGCTATGTGGGTAGCGCCCCTGCCCAATGGGTAGCACGCACCAAGTGGGTAGCGCGCACCACGTATGGGTAGCGCGCACTCCAAACTCTGTCTAGAACTCTGCTAAGTGCGATTTCGGCCCTCAACCACACAATTTCGACTTCTGCCTGCGGATTTCTTGCAAA
Source organism: Pinus albicaulis (assembly GCA_034641835.2). Taxonomy (NCBI): domain Eukaryota; kingdom Viridiplantae; phylum Streptophyta; class Pinopsida; order Pinales; family Pinaceae; genus Pinus; species Pinus albicaulis. The sequence goes on from CM076578.1 coordinate 1,947,177,505, forward strand.
TGAATTTGTTTGCCATGTTTTATATATGAAGAAAATATCTCAACAAATCAGATTTGATTTCAAATTGTTTGATAACCCACTTTCATAATGTTTCTGAACTTTGACATTTGATCTTTTAATACAATGCTTCTCCTTTGGCTTTTCTGAGTTTTTGGACTGATAACTTTACTGTCTTTTGTAGGGATCCGGCACTTGGCTTAGGAAAATATCAGAGGCTTGCACTGAAGCTTCTTATGATGAAATAAATATAATTATTACAAAAATGAAATTAGACAATTTCTAGTTCCAAAATAGAGTTTTGGACTAGAAATGTCTTCAAATGCTTTTGATGATAAAAATGTAAAATCAAAACTTGCGAAACCAACCTCATGGCCTGCGGGTTTTATGACATGTATGTAAAGGACTCTAAAACCCTAGACTCTAGGACTAAAGACTCTTTTTAATGAAAACAATCATTAATGACTATGAATGAAATGACGATGAACTTCAGTGATTTTTGAGGAATTTTTAAATAGCCCTACAGGTATAAGCATGAGGAAACACATGACAACCAGACCCCCTCGTCAGTCAATGGCATGCTCCTAGCGAAATGCAACGAAGTGGAACAAGCGAGACACCTAAGAATGAATATGAAAAAAGCGAAATGATCTCTGACGGAGGGCTGTAAGGACCGACTCTAACATTGGCTCTAATGGGGATGGTGGCTCCATGGAGATGCCAAGAACGGCAGATCTCTGGGGGAGTCAGACAGTGCCTTCATCCATTGGGCGATGGAGTCATTATTTTGACAAAGAACTCAAAACTCTTGATATATTTATTGACTGTAAATTTGACTGAAAAGAGACTGAAACTTGACCAAAACTGACTCGATTCTAAAACTGAGAAGACTGATAGAACTGACTTGACAAACTTCAAACCAACCAACCTCCATCTCAAGAATTATAGCCTTCGCTCCGGGCCCCAGACTGAAGATGAGAGATCAGTACACACTTGCAATAAAACAGAAGTAAAACGATATATACAATGATAATGAAATCAACAGAAAATACTCAGAAGTGGTAACGCTTCAGCAACTGACCATTGATCGGTCCTCCAGGACAATCATCTCCATTCATTTCCTTGAGAAGAAAGGCATTTTGACCACGAAACGCTGAAATATTAAAAGGACCCTTCCATAGGTTTTCAAATTTTCCGTGCTTTCCCTTATCTTCATTCCGAGCATCCCATTTCAAAACCACCTCATCCAACTGAAACTTATTTACTTTCGCCTTTCTGTCATAGATCTTCTTTATGCGCTCCTGCAACTTGAAAGTATTTTGAAATACTTCCTCCCGTGTCTGCTGTAAATGAATCATCTGATTAATCCTCCGCTGCATGGGATCTTCCTCGCTACCATCTTCCTGAAGCAATTTGACCACCGGGACAGCAAGTGAAGTAGGAAAAACCGTGTCTGTTCCGTACACCAGCTCAAAAGGAGACATGCCAATAGACTTTTTCTGACTTACCCTATCAGCCCACAGTGCATTCACTAACTTCTTGTGCCAGCCCTTTTTGTTGATTTCCAGCAATTTATTAATGATATTCACCAAGGATTTATTTGAAGATTCCACCAAGCCATTCCCTTGTGGATGGTAGGCAGTCGAATGTCCCAAACTGATATTGTACTTATAGCAAAATTCAACCATCCTTTTAGACTTGAAGGCTGCTACATTATCTGTGATTATTTTACTAGGACACCCAAAATGTGACAAAATATTGTTTTCAAGGAAAGAGATAATCACCGCATCCGTGGCCTGTCGAGTGGGAATCGCCTCGATCCATTTTGTGAAGTAGTCCGTAGCTGTCAATATCCATCTATGCTGTCTGGAAGATGTTGGGTGGATTTCCCCGATAAAATCCAATCCCCACTGCTGGAATGGTGCACTAACTTCAATTGGTTTGAGAGGCAAAGGCTGTAGTTTCTGCTTCCCTTCGAAAATTTGACACTCGTGACAATTCTTAACAGCCTTAAATACATCAGAAAACAAAGAAGGCCAATAATACCCTGCCCTTAGAATCTTATTCGCTGTGGTCTTCCAAAACAAATGGCCTCCGCAGTCACCTTTGTGAAAGTCCTCCAAAACTTTTTGAGCTTCCTCCTCTACCAAACAATTCAACAACACTCCCCCAGGGTCTTTCCAATAAAATGTAGAATTCAATATACAAAATTTTGCAGCTCTCAACTTCAATGTTCTACTCTTATTTCTAGGCATCCCGGGAGGTGGAGACAAATTCTGAAGCACGTATAAAATGTCAGCATACCAAGGGGAAGAAACAAAAATTTTAGATACCTGAACTGACGTACTTTCCTCATCTTCATCGGACATGGCAACGATCAAATTTATATCTAGAGCATGTAGATTTGTTTCAGCCATGAGCTTGGCGAGTCCTTGTCCTTTAATCAGCTTGGTCGGTTTAATCTCCACATCGTAGTCTAACAATGCAGCGATCCACTTACCCTGTCTTCCCTCTGGATCTGCCTGTACCAAAACATCTTTAACTGCTGCATTAGGAACATATGCTATAATGTGGGAATGCAGTATATACACGCGGAAATATTTCAAGGCCTTTACAAGCACAAGTGCTTGTTTCTCAATAATGTTGTATTTCAATGCTCCGTCCCTTATAATCCGACTGAAAAAAGCAATGGGCTTCTCAACTACATCCCTTTTTTGCATTAAAACAGCTGCCAATGTGTGCTCAGAAGCAAAGGAAAACAAAATGAAGTCCTGTGTGTAGTCCGGGCTGATTAAAATAGGAGCTGAAGAAAGAGCTAACTTTACCAAATTGAATGATTTCACCACCTCTTCTGTCCACTTTACCTGACTGTCCTTTTTCAGCATGTTCGTGATTTCTCTAAGATGCTCTACAAGATTTGGAATGAAACGACGCAGAAAATTCATTTTACCATTAAATGACTGTATTTCTTTCTTGTTCCGGGGCTGTTCAATCTTCTGTATGGCTTCAACACGTGCAGGGTCAACTCGAATGCCATCTTTCGATATGATGTGGCCAAGGAGCTTGCCTTCATCCATGGCAAAAAGACTCTTTTTCGGATTCAGCAAAATGCCATATTTTCTGCACTTCTGGAAAAAAAATTTCAAATGATATAAATGTTCCTCATTAGAATTTGAAAACACAGTTAAATCATCAAGGTAAACAACCAAAAATACATCTTTCTCGTTGGCAAAAGCCATGTCCATAGCACGCTGAAAGGTGGCGCCTGCATTCTTCAAACCAAACGGCATTTTTGCATAATGAAACGTTCCCCAAGGAGTGGTGAACGCAGTCTTATCACGATCATCTTCATGCACTAAAATCTGATTATAACCTGAGTATCCATCGAGTAGTGACATCCTTGATGCTCCAACTACTCGCTGCAATATATGGTCCATTTTTGGCAGCGGATAATTGTCTCTTAATGATACCTTGTTCAAATTTCTGAAATCGATACATAAACGGATCTCGCCTGTTTTCTTTCTCATGGGCACCAAATTTGATATCCAATCTGAAAATTGGATAGGCACAATGATTCCTGACTTATACAACCTGTTTACCTCTTTTTCAATCGATGGTAGTAGCTTTGGATTGATTCTCCTCAACTTTTGACGGAAATGCTTCTGATTTGGTTTAATGGGGATAGTATGCTGAATGATGTTAGTATCATATGTTTTTAGATCTGAGTAATCCCAAGAAAAAGCATCAGAAAATGAAGACAAAAATTTCACATACTCTGCCTTTACCTTTGGTGACAATGACTTTGATAACTTAACCATCTTGGGATTCTCAGCTGTCCCAATATTTACCTCTTCTACCCCTTTCTCGGTTGGCCTCAATGTCGGTTTGCGAGCTACATCGTCTTGGTCAAACAGTTCTTCCAAAGGAATCAATCCCTTAGGAATGATGTTATCTTTGAGTTGCAGCACTTCCATTTGGTTTATTTGTATGTCATCATTACCATCATCATGTTATGTATCTATGGAGGTGTCTTTAAACTTACCCTTATTCTGCAGAAATTCACTAATCTCCTCATCATCCTGAAAGACTTGCCAACATCGCTGATTGTCTGGAACGGTGGGGCGGTGTTTCACATGAATCTCGAACTTGTTGTTGGAATTCATTGGAATTTTTAAATTGCTTGCTGCCTTAGCAAGTCCATCAGCAACACCATTTTGTATGCGAGGCACACATGTCAAGGTATGATCAGAAAATAATTTCAGAATGTCTAAAACTGCATTACGGTAAGCCCTCATGCGAGGATGCTTGGCCTGAAACTCACCTTTAACCTGCTTTATCACCAATTCTGAATCACCATACACTGCAATCCTTTTCGCTTTCAGCTTCTTAAGAATCTTAAGGCCAGCAATTAGAGCCTCATATTCCGCTTCATTATTAGAACAGTCAAATGTAAGCTTGTAAGAACACACTCTGACATTGCTCGGAACCTTATCCGGAGCGGAAAATGGACTACGAATCCAAACACCAATTCCAGCACCGTCACTGCCCATTGCACCATCAAAATCCATGGTCCAAAGACCATCTTCATCGTCCTCTAAATGCTGAAATTGCATTAGCTCTGTTTTTTCTGTTTGCTGCCCATTGTCTTTAGTTGATTGCTCCACAGTAGCTTGTTTTTCTCTTATTTCTTTTTGCAGAACTTCTCTAAAATTCTTAGTGATTTCTGGTATATCTTCCGCCTGAACTAATTTACTATCTATATCATTAAAACTATCAGCAAATAAAACAAACGATTCTAAGTCGGTATGTACATAATTTACAGGATGATTGATAGGCTTCTCCTTGCTAGTTATCATGTATTTCATCTTCTTCTCTCGATATAACTTTCTCATTTGACCGAAGACTGGAATTGTAGCATAAGAGAAATCTAACTGAAGTGTACCTTTCAACTTTTCCCCCCAAGATCTTGAAAGGAGCATACCAAATCGCGAAGGAATGTCCGCCACCACCACGTCCATTAAGACATTCTTTGCTGGAGTTTGATCTAAGCTTACAACCAAATATTTGATGAGTCCTATACACCTCACACGGCTGGAATCAAATGAATACAAATCATGATATTTTCGTGTAATGTCTAGTCCCAACTTTTCCATGATCGCCTTTGGCATCAAATTGTGCGAAGCACCCGAATCGAACATGGAATTGTGCAAAACATATTCATGCAACCTCAAACTGATATAAAAGGGAGGAACATCACTGTCAGGGGACTCACCATCTAATGCAGGCCCGAAAATCAATTATGGCTGATCATCCTCAACATTTACCGTATCGAACATTGGATCAAAGTTCAGAATTTTGGAGACTTGACCGCGGTAGCTGCTGTTTTTCATGATCTGTGTCAAAGGAATAGATATTTTTAATTTGGAAATTTCATTTTCCAAACTAAATGCTGAAACTTTCTCAACCTCTTTGACCGGGACTTCCTTCTTTTCAGCCTTATCTTTCACTATGTTTCGCTGATTTACCTTTTCTGCTGATGATACTTTACTAGCTGCGGGATCAATTGTCTCTTTTCCTTTCTTCTGTGGTATCGGTGAATCTGCCTTTGGTGCTAAAGCTTCTTTTCATTTCTGAATTGGATTTATGGGCACATCTCGATTTCTCAATGAGTATTGCTTCTGTTAAGCGGACAAAGCATTCAAATATCCTCTTTGGTAATCATCTGACTCTTCCTCTAACTCCGCATCATTTGCTAAAATGAAATCTTCATCTTTCTGTGCAGCTGGACTTTCTCCATATTCTTCATCCTCAGTAATATAAATAGGAAAATCGTCGGGAGTGAAGAAATGATTTTGCTCACCTGCTACATCATCATCATCGTCTGAATCTTGACTCACAAAATTCTGCAAAAGAGGTGTCTTGATCTGCTGCTGGGCTGTCGGCTCTTGTGGTCTTTGTTCATGATGCTTTATTCTGAACTGTGGCTGCTGCTGGCCACGATATTTTGGATTCCGAATCTGTGTTTCTGGTTTGTCAAGTGTCATTCTTTTGAACATTTTTTCCATCTCACGAAGCAAGTGCTGTTCGGATGTAGATGAGGAAGGCTCTTCCTTTATAGTCACTCTTTTCTCTGCTTTCAACCGTGCTCTCTTATCGTTCAGATTTGCCTCAACACTAACGGCAATCTTCCGCATATCTTCTAAGGAAGGCGAATCTCTGTCGCGTAGTGAATAAGCCATCTCCGGATCAAAACCATCCGGGAATTTAAGAAGAGCTGACTTTTTAGACTGTCTTAAGTCATCTGGAATTGCATTGTACACTGTATTAAATCTGATGATATAATCCTGAACAGACTCACCAGGATTACGCTTGATGTTTGTGTACTCTGAAGTGATCTGCAGCGGATCTTTTTTCATCTCCCATCGATCTAAAAACTATGTCTGAAGGTCTTGCAATGTATTGATACTTCTGGCCTGTAAAGCTCTGAACCATTTACGAACCTCTCCTCCAAAATTCTGGGCAAACAATCTCATTGAAACATTTTCTGCATCTATTTCATGCAGGTCCAAAAAGTCTGTCATCCAGACAATATGCTGCTGAGCTGATATACTCTGTGGTGTACCATCAAATATGGGAATCTTGCTCTGGTAATCAACAGGCATAGGATCTAAATTGGCCGGCAAAGCAAGAGGTGCAAATCTGGCTACCATGACTCTTGGCGGATTTATAATCTGCTGTCTCGGAGAAACAGGAGGACTGGGAGTAGTAGGTGAACGAGGTGTATGTGGTGGAGACGGAGGAGAAACTACTGTTGATTGCTGATCAGAAATATCAGGCTGAACGGGAATGGTAGGAATAAAGGAAGGTTCAGTGGGAATCTGTGAACTAGATGCAAATTCAGATGGTCCAAGAGTTTGTGAAGAAGATTCAGTGAATTCGGGAGTATTGGTAGCCACGATGGAATCTTGCAATTATCTGTCCAAGTGATATGAAAAAAATATAAATTGCAAATCTTCAAAAAACAATGGATCCGGAACTAATCTTGATAATTCAGTTTCAGAAAAATTTACGAATAAGGATGTTTCAAATCGTTCATGAAAAGGAATTTCATCAACATATATAATTTTCACAGGACAGGATGCATATATAGAAAGCGATCTAGAACTTCCAGAACTCTCTTGACTTTCTTTTTCAGAACTTTCTTGACTTCCTTGTCTTTTAAGGATCCTAGGAATCAGATTTGGATTTTCAAATACCGTTGGTGGATTAGGGTCAGGATTTGACCTAGTATTCCTTCTTGAAGCCAGTGTATTAATCTTCTCAGGATAAATTTCAAGGAACACAATCAATTATCTTCAGCCTTTCGACTTCTAGACTCAATCATCCAAAGGTCTAGAACGAACAAGTATACTGGGGTAATTTTCAAATCAAGTGCTGCATTCACAAGCTTACCGGAGATCGACTGAAGCAGCGTTTATCTACTACCGCTTATGCATAGCAAAAGCGTTTCGAAAGCTACCTGGCGTGACTTCAGACTCCATCTAAGACTTATGAAACAAACACATCAACAAGAAAACCATCAAGATTTTGATTCCCCAGTATGGTCGCCACTATGTTAGCGCTCAAATCTACCTTAGGTTGAAATAAGGTAAAACTCAAGGCTACATCAAACCACGCTCAGCCTCGTAGCTAGCCCTACGAGGACAGGAGAGGGCTCTCTCCGAGTCTATCTCGGCAAAAGGTTTTCAGAGGGGATGAGATGACTTATAATGAACAATGAATACTAATTTTAGGCTAGTAAAGAGATAGGTATGTTTGATTTTGATTTTTGGGTTTTCGTTGGAGAAATGGGAAAAAACAATTTTGGGTCCAGGGATAAGGTCAGATCTTTGCAGATTTCGAGTTGGGGCGAGGTAGGCAACAGTCTTAATGCTTTTGATTGGATATATGGATGGATCAAAAAGAAATGGAGATGAAAAGGGCAAGGATGAACATGGATCCTTTTCAAACAGGCGAAAACATGAAAAACTAAATGAATTCAAAGGCATAGCATTGTGAACAATGGATTCAACCTCATCTACTCATTCATTTAATTTAAGAAGCATAAGTGAGAAATGGCATACATTAAACATGAAGGAACTTACAATAGACTGAGAGAAAACACCATTAAGAACTTATAGCCACAAGAATCCCAACAAGTGCTGCAAAACCTCTGATCTTTCCTTAGCCAAAATATGAAAAATATGTACAATGTGTGCCAAAGTTTCCCAAGAGTCCAACCTGTAGAATGTCTCAGAAATTACAATCTATAGATCACTCTAACCCCTCCCCACACCTCTAGGGGTCTAAATCCTCCTTCTAGGAGCAGTTCCAACAAATTCTAATCAAGGAGCTAAAATCTAGGCAGCTAACAACTTGCCTCTAAAAGAGTGGAAACTGATTCATTTACATGATTTTCACTTTTTTGAGAGTGAATCTTCTAGAATAGGTAAAAATGAGCCAAAGTTACATGTCAACCATCAATTTACATCATGAAAAATTTCATCCACAAGCAAAACTGGTCCCAATTGGCCGAAATTCTGAGCTGGAAGTTGAAAATTCAGCCAAAAATCTAAGTGGGTAGCGCGCCTGAACTGAGTGGGTAGCGCGCCTTTCAGCCTTATTTTGAGGCACTTCCCGGTATCCAAATTGAGCTCATGATAGCTCGTTGGAAAGACGTGGATGTTAGCTATCCAACCCCAGTGGAATTTATCAATTTGGAGCTCATTTTCCCCTCCAAAACTTCATTCTCCCAGAAGTACTTATTGATGGTGCAAAAGGTGGCAGCAAGGTGGTTTTCATGGTGTTTTTGAGCTTTCTGACCATCCAGAATCCGATGAAATGCTTCGAAAATGCCTGAGGATGCATAAATTACCATGAAAAATCCAAAAATGCAAATATTTCCTTCAGCAAGTGTCCCGAAAAAAAGTGAGCATATGGACGCGCTACCCGTATAACTGAAACACCTGTTTTTAGACCAAAATATTTCAAAATGACAAAAAAATTTCCGAATTTGCTCAAATTCGGAGTGAAGACCCTCCATCATGTATCATGCCCAGCCAACGAAGCCTCGGCCAAAATCCAGAGTGGATCAAGCCTTTTCCGCCGTTTTAGTGCTTCGCTCAACCTCCTCTTCAGAATCTTCATTCTCGCTTTGCAGACATGCATGCGAGCCCAATAATGGCCTTTCATGTGACGAAGCATGTTTTTCTCTCTGTTGGCCTTTGCCAACAACTTCTCCAGATGAATTTTAGCATGCATGAGCTCAGTATCTCGCTCAACTGGTGTCATATCACCTGGTCTCTTCCGGGCCAATTGTCGATCCTCACGGATTTGACGCAGCTCATAAAGTGTGTGCTCATCCTCTAGCTGTTTGTTGCGCTGCTCCAGATAATTTATCACCCACTGAGCCTTCTGCAATTGATCTTTCAGCGTGTCATTCTCGGCCCTTTGCTCCTGGATGATCTACCTCAGTTTCGAGCTAGGAGAGCTCGCATCAACATCAATGATTGTGAAATCTGTGTCCCGGCCTCCTGATGGGCCCTCATCATGCATGGGCTTCTTGCCCCTGTCCTCGATCTATACCTGTGCTGAAGAAGAAGGTGATACCCCTTCCACATCATGTGGAGATAATACTCGCTCTGTTGATGAAGTCGGCAAGACCCCTTCAACCCTGGGTGGAGATAATACTCGCCGTGTAGCTGCAAATAAGGCCCTGTGGCCTCGCTGATATGTCACAAACAATGGAGCGCTGATATGCTCAATATAAGGAATTCCAGGCTGGTGTGAAGGCTCTCCCGCATCATGAAATACCTCGGGAGGCGGCTGTGACGCTGTGAAAAAGTCACGAGAGATGAAATCCTCCCAAGTGATGCCCTGCTGCGCCAACTGATGTAACACTATGATCTTGATCAAAGCATAATGATATATACTTCTATGCTGCTGTGCTGGGCTCTTCTTCTGTACAAAAATCATCATCCTCTCTATGTTGCGATACATGAAGTACGAAATGTTCATCATACGTACCCTTGTGAAGTGCATCAACAAACGAACATGGTACGCAAAGAGACACGAGAATCTGCCCTCGCAACTGAAATACTGAATGATGAGTTTCATCAGTGGTGCAAAATCATCCCTCAGGAATTTGAAAGGAAAAACTCCGCCCTAGTGCCTCATATACCCAGGTTTGATGTATGGCTCATAGTGGAATTTCTCTAACTGCTGACGTTTGTTCCATTCCTCTCCTAGATTTGGTATGCCAGTGGCCTGAGCAATAGTCATTGGTGACAGAATGAAATCTACTCCAGTGAGATTTACATGGCCATCATGTAAATGTAGAACAAACAGACAATCTAGTTCACGATGAAGCTGGGTTTGTGAAATCATTTCACAGAATCGAAAACATGACTGAACCCGAAAACAATCCATTGCAAGTGGACATGCCTGCAATTGAGCCAAAGAAGTAGGCTCCTCCCTGAGATGTTTACCACCTTTGCCACCTCTATGAGGCCTCCGTGGCACATTACCCTCTGCTGTGGAATCACTGTCAGACTCCTGCTCATAAACTGAATCTGTCTCTGACATGGTTTTGAACAAGATATTTGCAATATGGATGCTAATATAGGTGCAGTGAAAGCAAAGTTTTAATGTATGTTCAAAACCTAATAGATGTCACCCATATACCCAAGTATCACATGAAAACAAAATCATAATGAGGATGACTCTTTTTTAATGGCATAAAAACTATCACTGTTTTGATCACAAGTAAGTTTGACAAATGAATACCAAATGCAAATGTATGGTACAATTTTATAATGATGGCCAAAATTTGTCAAAGGGGCAACAAGTATGGGACTGTCAACATGAGAATAGGGACAACATGACAATAACCATAGTGACACAAATGGCCATGACAGTGGCAATATTATGGTGATGGCAGCAGTGATAAGATTATGGTGATGAAGGCTATAGACTAGTCAACATGAAACTGTGAAAAAACATGAAAGGGCATAACAGCAGTGATAAAATGATAACTGAGGGCGTGAGGATCATGTACACAACGTGCCAGGGCATGATCATATTTACCATTCAAGAGTTTTCAAATTTTTCATAAAACTGTCCATATATTTTCAAAACCCTTGAGGAATTAATTTGCATGTGAATGTAGGGTTTATACATTTCTCTCCAAGCATGGCCTATTTCCAAACATCAATAACATCACAACCATTGTTAAAAAACTACTGAGCAATGATAAAAACCTGTTTGCAAGTTGCTGGAGTCGATTTGAAACAAAACTGGGCACAAAACAAAAATTTCTGGGCTCTGTTGCTATGTGGGTAGTGCCCCTGCCCAATGGGTAGCGCGCACCAAGTGGGTAGCGCCTGTGTTATTTAACACTAGCCGTGGCATTCAAGTGGGTAGTGCGCACCAAGTGGGTAGAGCGCACCACGTATGGGTAGCACGCACTCCAAACTTTGTCCAGAACTCTGCTAAGTGCGATTTCGGCCCCCAACCACACAATTTCGACTTCTGCCTGCAGATTTCTTGCAAATGAATTTGTTTGCCATGTTTTATATATGAAGAAAATATCTCAAAAAATCAGATTTGATTTCAAATTGTTTGATAACCCACTTTCATAATGTTTCTGAACTTTGACATTTGATCTTTTAATACAATGCTTCTCCTTTGGATTTTCTGAGCTTTTGGATTGATAACTTTGTTGTCTTTTGCAGGGATCCGGCACTTGGCTTAGGAAAATATCAGAGGCTTGCACTGAAGCTTCTTATGATGAAATAAATATAATTATTACAAAAATGAAATTAGACAATTTCTAGTTCCAAAACAGAGTTTTGGACTAGAAATGTCTTCAAATGCTTTTGATGATAAAAATGTAAAATCAAAACTTGCGAAACCAACCTCATGGCCTGCGGGCTTTATGACATGTATTTAAAGGACTCGAAAACCCTAGACTCTAGGACTAAAGACTCTTTTTAATGAAAACAATCATTAATGACTATGAATGAAATGAAGATGAACTTCAGTGATTTTTGAGGAATTTTTAAATAGCCCTGCAGGTATAAGCATGAGGAAACACATGAAAACCAGACCCCCTCGTCAGTCAATGGCATGCTCCTAGCGAAATGCAATGAAGTGGAACAAGCGAGACACCTAAGAATGAATATGCAAAAGGCGAAATGATCTCTGACGGAGGGCTGTAAGGACCGACTCTAACAGGCACACTTTGATAACTTCAAATGATAAACCTTTAACTCGTAAACACTGTGATTGATGAAATTCTGCCTTTCATTAAATTCTAGAAATGGATTACATTCAAAAACAGAGATCTGGAATACGCTTTACAGTCTTAAGTCTGATTTCTTCAATGTTTTCACTAGCCTTTTCATCTCTAATCAAAATCCTCCTATTTATTAAAATTTACAACTAGAAGGCTATATTCGTTCCTTCTTCATCCTAACTGATTCCAACATAGTTCAAATCAGTTTAGAATTCCTAATTCTAAGCAAAAGATCAAGTACATCATTATAGCTTCTTATTTTTCCGCTGAAGAGGCTGAGTTTGACCGTCATTGACCATATATTCAGGAACCCCAAATTCGATGCTAAATAGATTTTTCACCATATATGTACATCCTAGATCACGTCCATGCCTTCTATTTCGATTTTCCTGCCATGCCACATGTCACAACATAAACTGATTACAGGAAGTCACTACATCCCGTAATTTTGTTGAAAAATTCCAAATTTTAACATAAAAATTCATAAATTAAATTTAATGCAAAATAAAAACTATAATGCTTCACTAATCAATTTCAATGGACTTATGGGAAGTGTATGGAGAAAAATGATAGATAAATGATGGATTTTTAAGAGAAAAGGGTAGCAATAAAATAGTACCAACATCTCCCCCAAACTCAATGATTTAGCATGTCCTCATGCTAATCCTGATGTGCTCCCCTTAAACTCTGTTTCTGCTTGTGCCTCTGCTGCCTGTAACAATATATCCACATTCTTCTGAACTCTGACATTCTTCTGAACTTGAGACTGATGTTTTAACTTCTTATATTTTTCCTTGAGAATCTTTTTCTGAGTATACCATTTTGTTGCCCAATCACATATTTCAGTTTGGTTAGTCTTAAGTTCCTTGCTCTTTTTCTTCAGTTTCTCATTTTTCTGTTGTATTTTCTTGCTTTGAGTTCTCAACATTTCATTTTCCTTCTTTATAACCTTCTCTAACATGTTTTCTTCCATTAATTCCTCTTTCAGCCTTTCAATCTGTTTCTCTAACCTTTTCTGCTTCTTATTTGTAGGTATTGGTTCTTCCTTTTCTTTCTCATTTCTTCCAGTTTCCATCTCTGCTTCTTGTGCTGACTCACTGCCTTCAATTTCCATTGGTGTGCTTGCATTCTGCTCTGGTAACTCATCTTGTGTTTGACTCCTTTTCATTCTCCTTGATCTTCTCTTATAAGTAGTGAAGATTTTATCTTTTTCAATTCTCTTGGCAATTTCTTACCTCTGCCTTCTTGTCTTTACACTGCGCTCGGTTGAGGAACATTACTTGAATTAAGCTCAGGGGTTTCTTCATCAATATCAATCATCAATTCTGTGCTTCCTTGCTTCTCCTATTCTTCTTCTCTAACTTTGATTTGATTGTCAATTAAAAATTCTTTCCATGTTTTTCCTCTCCTCTGCAACTCAGATTCAATTAGTATTTTGATCAAACCAAAATGATATAAACTCCTATCTTCATTACCTTTGTGTTTCTGAATAGTCTTCGACATTTTAGTCAGACTTTGTAAGAGAAAATAGGGCAGACTGATAGTGCATTGGCCTTTCAAGTAGAAGTTTTATGTGATAGAGGTATACTATACTATAACGTCCTTCACATGTAACAAATTTTTGAATAATGTATACCATCTCATCCCATGGGTGAATTAACCAGCTTCTAGGAACACCCTTTTTCCAGTTAACAGAAGAAACCCTTGACATGGACATAAACTGAGTCCATGATTTTTCCCTAAATTGCTTGGTTTTGAAATACTTTTCCCCTTCAGGACTGATTTCCAATGTTTGTGCTATTATATCTTCTGAAATTCTAAAAGAGACATTTCCTACTAAAGCTTTCTCTCCATTGCAGGAAAATGCAAATTGCTTCGTAACCTCTTCATTATTTCCATTAAATTTCTGTAGGAAAGGCAACCAATTTTTTTCCTCTAAAATTTTGACATAGTCTTCATGATACTTTAGTCTATCAAATGTTTCGGGCTCCGCTCTGTTGGTCATTGTTTAAAAAAAAAAAAAAAAATTCTCTGTTCTAACCTTTTTTCTATGCTAAAAAATTCTATCAAGGTTTTCAAGTGGTTACCTCTTCTCCTGCGTTCCACTGACCTAGTTAACGTCCTCAATTCTCTGAGCTGCCTTCTTCAATTACCTGAGCTATTCCTCAAATTCTGGGCTTCCTTCTTCAATTAACTGAGCTATTCCTCAAATTTTGGGCGGAAGTAGAGAAAAAACCCTGTATAACTTGTCTGCTATATTTTCTTCAATGGAACCACACCTGCTATCTCAACCCTCCTTAATAAACTCAGAGTCTGAAATTTAAATCTTTAACCAACTCTATGAACTTAGAGAAATTAAAAATTCAACAACCGACCTTCACTTGCTTGGTATCATACAATACGCAGAGAACAGAGTCTTAAGGTCATGAGTTTGTTCGCAGAGTCGGACGGCGCATTCAAATTATGAATACAAAGGAGCAGTACTAATTTATAGAAGCATAATCATGATACAAATCGTGTGATGATAACGGATACATTCCTTAAGCAAATTTGGGTCAGAGCATTGTTTTTGTAACTCCATCAGTCGAAATGAATGCAATCATGCATTTTACAAATGTATTTCTATTGAGCGGACTCTTCATTGAGTGTCTATTAAGACCACTTCTTGTTGGTACTTTTATTGACAGAGGTCAGATTTAAAAATGATGAGTTTTTGAAGAGCGGCTTCTGAAAAGGTTCGAAGAGCGTAGTGGGAATAGGAAATAAAAATAGGCTAAGGTATGAATGGAAATGATCATTTAGAAATAGGCAGAAGGAATAGGAAACAAAGTTTATGGATATAAGGATTTTTGAAATTGATAACAAGCAATAATAATTATCATTTTTGAACACTAAAATAATTTAAGAATTTTAAATGTTAAAAATGAAAATTTCAACAATACTTTACACTTGTTGGCTGACAGAATGCTGATTTGGCTTGCACAGGTGTGACTGATTTGTTTGTACAGGTATGACTGATCTTTATTTTTCAAAACAGGTCCCTTTGAAATGAATATAACAGGTCCCTTTAAAATCTAAAGAACCATGTTTGTGAAGCCTCTTTTATCCTTGGTGTTGATGTAGCCTTCGAATTCGATAATAAACAACCTTTGAAAATTTTGTTGAAGTAAACGGAGTCCCTCTGAAGTAGCCTTTGTTGATGATGTATCAACAATGCGATCCTTAACGAGGTCCCTCTAATATTGATAATGATGTTGACATAGTCTTCTAAACGGTCTTCATCCCACTTGCAAATCTTATTATTGCTTAAACATGTCCCTCTAATTAAGACAAAGTAGCTCTTTATTGAAATATTTGAACAAACTGATTAAATTCTTTGAATAAGCGACACAAATTCCTTGAAGATTTAAAAATGAGGAGACCCGAAATCAACGATTCTTCTACCCAGAGAGGAAACAACTGTTTCTTCTCCCCCACTAAGTCTTTGACTTGTCCTCAAGTCATTATTGAATTGATGAAAAACAATAAACAAGTAGAACAATGAATTCTTACCAGCCAAATGATTGGTTTTCCAGTAAGAATTCGGGTTTAGAGTGTGCCAGAGTCTGGTTTTCACATCTAAACCATTATTTATTTATTTTTATTATTATTATTGTGTGTGTGTGTGTGTTTTTTTTTTTTTTTTTAAGAAATTGAAATGACTAAGGTAGAGATATCAGAGTTGAAGGCTGTGATATCTCAACCTCCTTTTTCTGAGATACAGTTTGAATAAAATATTCCTTGCTGATGGGCTTATGATAGAGTTTCAACGTGTGTCCATTGACAATAAAGGTGTTGCCTTCTCCATCAATTGTAGTAAGTTTGACTGATCCATTTTCATATACTTGAACTATTTCGTATGGGCCCATCCAATGTGTTATAAATTTGGCTTTATGATCTATGAATTTAGAGTCGAAAAGTAAATCCCAGACTCCTTTAAACTTGATGCAAGCATGGAGCTTGCAAATTCCAGGATCCTCCATTAACCATTCTTGTAAAACATGCGCCCAAACTTTTTCTTAATGTAAATCAATACATGGCAAATTCCCACTTAATTTTGCGGAAGCTTGTTTCATGATTAACAAAAACCATGCTTGGAATTAAAACTCAATTTATAAACTCAAATAATTTCCCTCTAAAATAATTCCAAGACAACAAGCTTTTCATAAATTCCATTCAACTCCAATATCACTTGCATGCACAAATTTACCTGTTCAACCAGTCAAAGCACCAAATATATGTGCGCTCTTTCTCTTACAGCGTACCTAGTGATACACAAGTACTAGGCCTGCAATTACTCCAGAATATTTATTCTACGTATGCTAGCATACATTGCATTCTTGTCAATTATTCAGAAAACAATCTGACAATTTCATACACTGAAACTTATTTCAAATTTATGGCAAATTCAACATCTATGCCATTTGCATGCGGAAGTTCTTCAACTTACCCATTTGCCAGCAATCTCACATACACTTTTATATGCAGAAGCATTTAACACATATGTTTTAAAAAACCATAACCCAACAATATTCATTATAAGATTCCCTCATGAATGGAAACTTCTTCACTCCACAATCAAACCCAAGAAACATCATTCATCATGTCCATCAACATTCATATAAGACTGGATTCAATCAAAAGAATGCACACATGTTTGTAAACCTCAACTTGACATTGTTTTAATCTCACACAAACCAACCTCTCACGCAAACATCACCATTCAAATTAATATTTGGCCTGGACAAATTAAGTGTCTTCGATCCTTCGTTTTTCCAAACATATGGTTTAAAACCATTGTAAAATAAAATTATTTCATTGGGATCAATAACCATTTCATAAGTCCCAATCTTGAAAAACCCCCAATTGCCAATTCCAATTCATTCATGTAAAAGCTTCATTAAATTTTAACCAATAATTATAGAACCAATGAATTCCATATTATCAACTCAATTCGGCCCCTTTTTAATCTAGTTCTTGTACTCAATAAATGAATGCACTTATTTCATATCTGTTCATGGTTTCAATACTTGTTTTAAGATTCCATTACAGCGCCACTATTCACCAAGGACATCGATTCTGTTATTAAACACCTGAATCGGTTTTATAAAAACCCAATCAACAGCCATGCATTTCTTACTTACCATTCACGAACTGCGTTTTCAACATCTGATCCGATTCACCAATATTGACACAGCGCTATGCTATTTCACAGCAAATGCTCAAATCGATCTCTACATACATCGATTTACTCATAGCAACATTTGATCCTTTAATACCGCAATATCCAATATTCAACATGGTTTAACATTCAATCATTAGTACCATTCACAATTTGATTGGCAAACACAACAGTCATTCACAATTGGATTGCAAATACAACAACCGTTCACAATTTCTGAGTCTGCAATACCTTTATTACTCTAACAGTTCATTCCACTGTCTAAATTGTTCAATATGCTATCAACTACCTGCAACGTTGCTCCTTTCAGCGTCTTGGTCCACGTAGCTGCAGTTCCAGTGCGTGAATACCTGCGCCCTTTTCCAATGACTACCAACCATCCTTCATTACCACGATTTATAACTTCAGATAAAAATGCTATTGCACTTCCATTCCAGGTTGCAAGTCAAACTTTTTATGTTTCTGAAGGGACTGCGCCATTATTGTTGCTAACATTCTTCGATCTCAAACAATGTCACGCTGTTCATCTATGTCACTGATATTGAAAAATAACAATTTTCGTTTATTTAATTCCAACACGGTTTATGATATATCTGCGGCTCTAGATGTTCAATTCGAATTTCATTCAATTCGAATTTCAGTTTTCACCATCAAAATTCCTAATTAAACAACTTCACATTGTTTCCACAGATGAAGCTCTCCTGAGATTCTTACCACGAAATTCTAAGCACTACTTCTACGCCTTTCTCATTGCATTTTAATAACCATACCCCTGAAATGAAGTCCTTCTTCTTCTTGGCCTGGTTTCAAAATTTCATTGGCCCTTACAAACTACCAGAGGCTTACAGCCTTGGCTATTCAAGCCTTCTTTCAACCACTCTCACTCACACTCACTCAATGTCTTTTTCTCTCAAAACCCCTTCCTATTTATACAATTTTAAAAATCATTTAATTAAATGCTCAATCCCTTCAATTCCTCAACAAAACCCTAAATCTCTCAACATCCCTAAAGGATAGGTCTTTATCCCTAAAATCCTTCAACTTATTAAATTCCCTCATATCCTTTTATTAAATAAAATGATATTTACAAAAATCCTCACCTTCTCCTATTTTATTCAAATTAATTAATAAAATATTAAAAATTATCACACCCCATATTTACAAATTAATATTATCACACCCCATATTTACAAATGGAGAAAAAGGTCTTGATGCTCCTGCATCAGACTCCCCATGTAAGAAAATTCATGACCACCTGGTCATAAGTCTGGATATCTCCTCCTGGATCCCAAATTTTATTTTGTAATCTTTCCGTGCTTGTCGATTGTTTTACTGCTGTTGTTATCTACTGTAGTCTTCCAGGTTTCCATATTTTGTGTTGTAGTGCTCCACCTGCTCTGCTCTTGCAATCTTTCACTGTCATTCTCTTGTTGTCGTTCCTTTTCTTTCTTTCGGCTGTCTTTCTCTGGGATGTTTTTATCATTAACCTCTTTATCAACTCAATTTCTCTGTCCAGTATGTCCTCTGTCCACTGATTGTTTCCAACATCTTCAATAAAACATGTTTCTCTTGCTGTCACTATGGATGTTGCGGCCTCCCAATCTTCCTTTCCCTCTGCAACATTCCTTTGCTCACCATCTGCAATTTCTTTATTATTTATGACAACCGCTTTGTCATCCTTCTTCAGTAATCTGTCCTGGACATTCATCCTCTGTGCTTCCAATTTCTTACTTTGAAAGTCTAATTCTCGATATAACTCAATGATTTTACTTGGAGTGGACTTCGGAAACTTTACACGATCTTCCATTTCCTCACATAGTCTTTCTTCTGCTAAATCTTCCTTAACATCCTTCAGTAGATGTTCTTTTTCTTCTTCCAGACTTGCAATCACACACAAATCATTAGTTTTAAAATCACAAGACCTTACGGTCTTGTTTGATACTTCAGTCATCAAATCTTCCGGCTGCTTTGAATCATTCATATGATTCAACTCCTCCAGCTCTTCATCACTTTCCAAAAGTAATGGTCCATTCTCTGGGTAACATATCGAAACTTCAACATCTTCTTCAGCATCTTCATTTTGCTGTAGCTCAACTGTTTCGAGCTTCTCTCTCTTCTGTCTGGCATCTATAACCTGTTCAAGTTCCCTTAGTTCCTTTATCAACTGCAAATTCACCTGATGATTCCACTTCTCTTGTAGCCTCTGCCATCTCAACTTCTTTCTCATGACATAACCATGCTTCTGGTCTTCCTCATTTCTCTGCAACATCTCCATTAACACCTCAAGCTGAACTGCTATCTCAGCCTTCCCCCTCTCATATTCCTCTTTGCTTAACTGTCTCTGTATGCCAACTGCCCTGGCACCCTTCTCCTTTTGTCTTCTGCTGTGGTTGATTTCAGAACCTTTGTTATGACTGTCACTAGTCATCATCCGTTCCATCTCTATGAGTCCCTCACTCACTTTACTATGAGTTGCACTAAAGTCTGTTCAGCAGCAAGTCCTGTCCTGCCGCCCCTTACCTCACCAAGCCCTCCTCACTCGGTCTTTTGGCAAGCAATTGGTTCTACCTCTGGAACCTCCTTTGAGCACTTCCCTTTGCTCTTCCTGGGCTTCAACTCATCTGCCTGTTCACAACTGTCTTCCTTATCCAATCTCTATTGGATTTCCTCAAGGTTCTACCACACCTATGCTTTCACCAGTTTTCTGTTAGCAATTTTAAACATGTCTTCCATGGATTTTCCTTTTTGGGAGTTGCAAAAATACTTCTTCTTTAATGCAAAGACTACAATCTTCAAATTCAAATAAACCCAAATCACCTTACCTTCAAGATCTCAGTCTGATCTTGTCTTTTCATTCTCCTGCACTTCAATTTCATCATTCCTGCAGTTCTGTCCCAGCAAATCCTTATGCTTCTTCTGCAAAAATTCACTGTCAATCAGATTTTAAAATCTGATTCTCTCTTCCAACCTTCTGGCTTGATCTGGCAAACTTTAGTTGTCAGCAACAATTCCTTCTTTGCTGCAACCATCAATCCTCAATCTGTTTCTTGTCAGTAAAACCCAAATCAAAATTAACCAAACACAATACCTGCATGACTCTTCATTCCTTCAGCTGTACTCTGGTTGCTTGTCTTTCAGATTAGAATCTGATCCCCTTTACCTGCATTCTGTTCACTTGCAATTTATATGCTGCATTTCATATTTAAAATCTGATCTTCATCATACATTCAAGAATACATTTCAATTAACAAAACCTTCTTGTCATCATTCAGAAGATAAACATTCCAACAGAGCATTCCGGCTTTGATACCAAAAATGACGCAAGCATGGAGCCTAGTGCTTGCAATACTCAGGATCCTCCATCAAACATTCGTGTAAAACAATGCGCCCAAACTTTTCCTCAATTCAAAATCAATACATGGCAAATTCCCACTTAAATTTGCGGAAGCTTGTTTCATGATTAACAAAAACCATGCTTGGAATTAAAACTCAATTTATAAACTCAAATAATTTCCCTCTAAAATAATTCCAAGACAACAAGCTTTTCATAAATTCCACTCAACTCCAATATCACTTGCATGCACAAATTTACCTGTTCAACCAGTCAAAGCACCAAATATATGTGCGCTCTTTCTCTTACAGCGCACCCAGTGATACACAAGTACTAGGCCTGCAAATACTCCAGAACCTTTATTCTCTGTGCTCTTAACCATACATTGCATTTACTGTCCAATTATTCACAAAACAATCGGACAATTTCATACTGCTTGAAACCAGTTGGACAGATTGAAGCAAATTCAACATCTATGCCATTTGCATGCGGAAGTTCTTCAACTTACCCATTTGCCAGCAATCTCACATACACTTTTATATGCAGAAGCATATGTTTCCAAAACCATAACCTAACAATCTTCACAAGATTGTAAGATTCCCCCATGTAAAAAATTTCTTCACTCCACAATCAAACATTATTCATCATGTCCCTCAACATTCATATAAAACCGGATTCCATCAAAAGAATGCACAAATGTTTGTAAACTTCAACTTGACATTGTTTTAATTTCATACAAACCAATCTCTCACACAAACATCACCATTCAAATTAATATTTGGCCTGCACAATTTAATTGCCTTCGATCCTTCGTTTTTACCAAACATATGGTTAAAACCATTGTAAAATAAAATCACTTCATTGGGATCAATAACCATTTCATAAGTCACAATCTTGACAAACCCCCAATTGCCAATTCCAATTCATTCCTGTAAAAGCTTCATTAAACTAGAACCAATGAATTCCATATTATCAACTCAATTCGACTAGTTCTTGTCCTCAATAAATGAATGCACTTATTTCATATCTGTTTATGGTTTCAATTCCATTACAGTGCCACTATTCACCAAGGACATTGGTTCTGTAGTTAAACACCTGAATCAGTTTTATAAAAAAAACCCAATCAATAGCCATATGTTCCTTACTTACCATTCACGAACTGCATTTTCAATATCTGATCCGATTCACCAACAGCGCTATGCTATTTCACAGCAAATGTTCAAGTCGATCTCTACATACATCGACTTACTCATAGCAACGCAATATCCAATAATCAACAGGGTTTAACATTAGCGCCATTCACAGTTGATTGGCAAACACAACAGTCATTCATAATTGAATTGCAAATACAACAATCATTCACAATTTCCGGGTCTGCAATACCTTTATTACTCCAACAGTTCATTCCACTGTCTAAATCGTGCAACGCTGCTCCTTTCATCATCCTGGTCCATATATCTGCAGTTCCAGTGCGTGAAGACCTGCGCCCTTTTCCAATGACTATCGACCATACATCGTTACCACGATTTATAACTTCAGATAAAAATGCTATTACACTTCCATTCCAGGTTGCAAGTCAAACTTTTTATGTTTCTGAAGGGACTGCGCCATTATTGTTGCTAACATTCTTCGATCTCAAACAATGTCACGCTGTTCATCTATGTCACTGATATTGAAAAATAACAATTTTCGTTTATTTAATTCCAACACAGTTTATGATATATCTCTGCGCCTCCGATATTCAATTCGAATTTCAGTTTTCACCATCAATTCTAATTAAACAACTACTGTTGTTTCCACGATTGGAAACTCTGTTACGGTCTTGCCACAGAAATTTACAAGAACTACTTCTACGCCTTTCTCATTGCATTTTAATAACCATACCCCTGAAATGAAGTCCTTCTTCTTGGCCTGGTTTCACAATTTTATTGGCCCTTACAAACTGCCAGAGGCTTACAGCCTTGGCTATTCAAGCCTTCTTTCAACCACTCTCACTCACACTCACTCAATCTCTAATGTGTTTTTCACACACATCCCTTTCCTATTTATACAATTTTAAAAATCATTTAATTAAATGCTCAATCCCTTAAAATCCTCAACAAACCCCTAAATTTCTCAACATCCCTAAAGGATAGGTTTTTATCCCTAAAATCCTTCAATTTATTAAATTTCCTCATATCCTTTTATTAGTATAAAGATATTTACATAAATCCTCACCTTCTCCTATTTAATTCAAATTAATTAATAAAATATTAAAAATCATCACACCCCATATTTACAAATTAATATTATCACACCCCATATTTACAAATGGAGAAAAAGGTCTTGATGCTCCTGCATCAAAACTTCTTCTTCTTAATGTGTGCATCATGCCACTTCTTCCTCTGTCTCTGCATTAGGATTGCTCTCTCTTCTGCTTGCTGTCTCATCTCATCTAACTGGTTTAATTGCATAATTTTCTCCTTTTGTGCTTCATTGAGATCAATTCCTAAATCTGCAGCCATTTTATAAGTATGTATTTGAAATTCGATAGGAAGCAGTACCTCTTTTCCGTACACCAACTGATATGGTGTAAATCCAGTAGTGTCTTTCCACGTAATTCTGTAAGCCCACAGTGCATCTTTGAGCTTTTCCTCCCAATTCTTTCTGTTCATTGATACTGTTTTAGTGATAATTCCCTCCAAAGTTTTATTTGTTGATTCCAAAATGTAAAGACCAATCTAGGATTCTAGATTAGACTCAATTTAATGTCCACCAAGGTAGGTAGTCTTAGAGGCACATCTAATATTTTTAGACCTAAAAGGTTCTGTTCTGTTTATCTAAATAATTACCTACTGTGACAGGCTCTAACACTCTCTTACAAGAGCTTGAAATGTAGTTACTTTCACACTTTTAATGCTTATGTTATCTATTTTAATCTACTGATCCGAAGATAGAGTGTTACTAGTCTGAGTTTTTAATATTCTTACAAAGATATGTTTCACAAAAGCTCTTTCAAGATAACACATTGAACATACTCAAAATCAAATTCATAAAAACAAAGTTCATAGAAATGTTTTAAAATTCAATGCTCGATTAAACCTTTTACAAGGACTGATTCAATAATTTTGCAATTGAATTTTCAAGCTAATACTATGAACCATAAAATAACAATAATCTCAAGAACTTCTAATTAAATGAATGAACTCACAAGCAATGCAATGAAATACGTTGTTCAGATCTGAATACTAACTTCTATGAAACATAAAACATAAAGGAAAGTGTACCAATCTTTACATAGGGCCCTTCCACGCTCTGATGGCACACTTTGATAACTTCAAATGATAAACCTTTAACTCGTAAACACTATGATTGATGAAATTCTTCCTTTCATTAAATTCTAGAAATGGATTACATTCAAAACAGAGTGCTAGAAATGCTTTACAGTCTTAAGTTTGCTTTCTTCAACGTTTTCACTAGCTAACCTCTCTAATCAAAATCCTCCTATTTATTAAAATTTACAACTAGAAGGCTATATTCATTCCTTCTTCATCCTAACTGATTCCAACATAGTTCGAATCAGTTTAAAGTTCCTAATTTTAAGCAAAAGATCAAGTGCATCATTATGGCTTCTAATTTTTCTGCTGAAGAGGCTGAGTTTGACCGTCATTGACCATATATTCAGGAATTCCAAATTCAATGCTAAATAGATTTTCCACCATGTATGTACATCCTAGATCATGTCCATGCCTTCTATTTCTATTTTCCTACCATGCCACATGTCACAACATAAACTGATTACAGGAAGTCATTACATCCCGTAATTTTGTTGAAAAATTCCAATTTTTAACATAAAAACCCATAAATTAAATTTAATGCAAAATAACAATTATAATGCTTCATTTATCAATTTCAATGGACTTATGGGAAGTTTATGGAGGAAAATGATAGATAAATGATGGATTTTTAGAAGAAAAGGATAGCAATAAAATAGTACCAACAAACATTTAAACTAACATAAAAAAGGAGGAACTGGTCCCTCTTGATATCTACCCTCAATCTTAGGACCAAAAATGAGCTTTGGCTGGTCATCATTAAGATTGAAAGTATCATTATTCTCTTATATGTTTAAAGCCTTCAAAATTTGGGATCTATATACATTTTGGGCAGCTAATTCAGTGAGAGGAACAGAGATCTTGATTTTGGAAATTTCCTGCTCTAAACTAAAAGGCGTCTGATTCTTTGAAGTGCTTGTTTCAGCCTTATTAACTGCCACTCTATCAGTAAAATAAGTTTGTTTATTTCCTCTAATTACATTTGTCAAAATTGTTTTAACATGAGTACTAGCTGAGTTACTAGTACTGCTAAGATCTGCAGTCTATTTTTTATTGTTTTGAGTGCCTTTCTCTTTGTTTTTATCAGAATTTATAGCTACGGTTTTATCTTTCTGCGTTGTAACTTTGGGTTTATTTACAGTGTTGTTTTGTGAATAATTGTCAGAGGTTTTGTTGTTGGGAGTTTCCATATTATTTTTACTTCTAAGGTCATATTCCTTTGTGGTTTCTATGATGAAATTTTCCATTTCTTGATAGTAATATTCATCTTCTGGTCTCTTGTCATCATAGGGTGTATAGAGACCTTGCTTCCTACTGTAATGGACTTCAAAATCATCATTATCTACTCCCAACATATTGATATCCTCCTCCTCTATTTGTTTTATTGTGTCTTCAACCTCACTTACATATTTTTCATGAAAAGGAGGAGCAATCTGTTGATCATCCTCCCTTGGTATTTTTTGAGGCTGGTTTCTTCTAAAATTATGATTTTGGTTATGATTTCTGTTTTGAGGAGCAGTTTGGTTTTGACTAGCTTGTGCTCTCTCAAGTATGCTCATCTTTTTCATCATCTCCTCCATCATTCTTTCCATCTTTTATCTAGACATGGAAGGTGTAGATTCTTCTCTAAAGGACACTCTCTTCTCATTCTTCATCCTTGCTCTTTTCTCCATTAAGTTAACTTCCATAGCAAGAGCTCCTTTTTACATATCTTCAAGGGTTAAAGGATCTCTTTCTCTTAGCTGATAGGTCATCTTATGATCAAATCCTTCAGGAAAATTGTTTAAAGATGAGCCTTGTGGAGGTTTTAGGTCTGGGGGAAGGACATTATACACACTGTTAAACCTAGTGCAATAGGCTTGTAAACTTTCCCCAACGTTTCTTTGGAGATTCTTGTAATCATAAAGTATTTGAAGAGGGTTTTTCCGTACTTCCCATTTGTTTATGAATATCTGATGGAAGGCTTGTAGATCATTAATACTGTGAGGGGTTAAGTCTTTGAACCATTTTCTTACTTCTCCCCCTAAACTCTGAACAAATAGTATAATTTTGACAGATTCATCATCAATTTCATTTCTTTCAAAGTAGTCATTCATCTTATCCACATGTTGTGAAGCAGTAACTGCATTATTGGCGTCATACAATGGTATCTTGGACTAATAGTCCTATGGAAGATTGACTAAGGGTAAAGGAATGACTAAGGGAGCATACCATGCTGCCATGATAGGAGGTGGAGGTGGATTAACAAGAGGGAAAGTGGGCTTGAGTGGAGTGGCTTGAATAGTGGATATATGAAGAACAGATGTGGATGGATGAGGAATATATTGTTGAGCTAATCTTGGATCAGAGACACCTAAATTGTAAAGAAAATGTAAATCAGGTGGTGTAGTTTCTCTGCTACCAGGATGTTCACATGTTTCTGGGGATGAAAGTGAAGACTCTGAATCTAGCTAATCTAAATCATCAAGTGACCTAGTTCTAAATGGATTTCTTAAGTCCACTTGTGATTTTTTTAGAGCTGCAAGGTTTTCAGGAACAGAATTAGCTCTCAAGGGTGATCTGAAAATAGTTGATAATTTAATCTCAGGAGACTTCCTAAGAATTATTTTAGGGTGATCAACTATCTCAGGTGGGTTCAGGTCAGGGTAAGCTCTGGTATAAATCTTTTTAGGAGCCACTATGCTATTTTTTTCAAACCCAAGTAAATAAGAAAAGTTTAACCAAATATGACAATATATAAGGGGTAAACTGATCTTCTAAACAAGAAAATTTTAATCCTAAAATCCTCTTACTGAGTCTAAATGATGTTATGATGATAATGGGTCTTCACAGTGGAATATTAAGGTCTGTTTAGGATTGTGGAGTCACCAGGTGGAAATTTTTAGCTCTTTTGGAGGTAAAATGTTTTATGGTCCACCACCATGTTTATTGAATACCGATCTAAAATATTTTTGGGTTTTCTGAGTTTAATTCAGTCCTACGGGTTGTAAGAGTATCCTAAATATGTTCCAACACTTAGCTACGGTGATGAGACAAAGAGAGTCTACTCTTATGGCTAAGCTAGCTGATTCTTCAAGGTTTGATAAGCTCTTATGAGAATCCTAAGGTTTCCTTAGTTTGTCACTGATTCAAATAAGTTTTATCATGATTACCATTAATTTGGTAGTGCTTGAAGAGGGCTACTTTTACTCACTGAACAATGTTCTTGAATCAAGGATTTTTCTAAGTCCTAAGATGTACTTAGAATAGCATTAACTCAGGAATTCCCCAGTGGAGTCGCCAAAAATGTTAGCTCCCTGTAATTTGCAAGATTGGCAAATACAAACTGCAGAGAGAACACTTGAACCACTTTGAGATTTTAGGATCTAGCCCTTCTGAATCCAGAGAGGGATCTCTCTATTAAGTGCAAAGACTGATTTATCTTTAAGGCTTTTATGGTATGATATTAGGCTAGTTATTAAGAGCAAGGGTTTTGTTTTGGTTTTGGATGGTTCATGATTTCTAGTTGAGTGGAAAGTCCTAAAATGAAAGAGTTTCAAAGGTGTGAAGTTGCAAGAAATCAGAACAAGCTTTGGCTGATAGGATAGATATAACGTTTTTTTTTA
This sequence comes from Pinus albicaulis, assembly GCA_034641835.2. NCBI lineage: Eukaryota > Viridiplantae > Streptophyta > Pinopsida > Pinales > Pinaceae > Pinus > Pinus albicaulis. The sequence goes on from CM076578.1 coordinate 1,947,205,307, forward strand.
GTCCATTAGGCTATGGAGTCATAAAAGGGTTTAATTGTGCAACAATTTCAAGAGTGGTCCAAGGGGCAAGTCATCTATATCACAAGATATTTGAGATTAAATGATGGAATGGAAACAATAAAAGTGTTGGAGGGGTGGAAACAAACAATAATTTCAACTAGGATTTATTAGTCTGTCTAAAAAAGAAAGTATTTTTAAGTAACTATTTAAAACCAACCAAAGGACAGGGCTAACCATAGACTTCTTTGGACAAGTTCGTATTAAAGCTAAATCAACAGACAAACAATCCAGTAATCCACATAATTACTTTCAGAAGGGATGAAAATAGATAAGAAAAACAAAGTGCAGCCTAATATCAGATAAGATACTTTTAAATCTAAACTACTTTCAACATACTCTTAGGGAAACTTTCAGAACTACCTTTGGAGAGAGAAGCTAGAAAACAGGGCACACCATCACTTTTCTAGTCTAACTTTACTAAGCAAAAAATGAAAATAACATTCAAGAACAATGTTTATGTTTAGACAGTAGGATGAGGGAACTCCAACATTCCTAACTACTCAAACTGTATTGAATCATTCTTAAATATACAATTTGGAGGAAAACATTGAGATAAAGCTTATCAGTCAGAGAAGGGTACTGTAAACAGTAAATCCTAACTCTATGCTTGCTGTTCTTTATTAGAGAATAAATGGACAAAATGGCATACATGAAAGGAAAACAATAACACAAAAAGAAGCACTTCACCAGTGATATAGACTAGGATCCCAAGAATTAGCTTGTATATTGATGTTAATCGAGTTACATTCTTCAAGTCCAATGTTTCAGTTTAGCAATCATCTTCACTTCTCATCCTAACTTATTTGATTACAAACAAAGCTTCAAGTGCCTCTGAACACTATTTACAGGTAGAAAATTTCGAGCACAAGTATGTTTCAAAGTTCTACAACCAACCCTTTACAATGAACTCCTCAAGAAGATTTTATAGGAAAATGAGGAGGTGGAAGAGTTCCCAGGGTTCGAGTATCATAAATTCTACAGTTAATGCAATTCTCTGCCTTGAAAACCATGCAAGGCATAAGGCAGGAATTCATTTGATGTATATGTCTATTTCATAACTCTATTATGCTTTCGAGGCTTAGTGGATTAAAATATTTTACTTTTAAGGCTATTTATTATCCTCGTAATAACTCTGCTGATAGTTTATATTAGTTTCTTTGATTCATAATAACTTTTGAAAAAATATCTTTCGGTAAAAATCACATCCAAATAAATTTGGTCGACGCGTTTATGGATCACAGAAGCAATATTCCTAGAATTCGTAATAACTATTCAGCTGTATTGGGGCAAATATCTTCTGTTCTGATCATAACTCGACCTCTTTTGAATGCTTTTGAGGCTGTAGGTGGCATTAGGTAGCTGAGAAGATTTAATTAGCCTCTGATATGGCGGTGGAGGTTTCTCGGATTGTTGAATTGCTTTGTCCTTTTTTAAACACTGTTAATATGCTTTAACTCTATGTGTTAGGCTTAATTAGGCATAGATTCTATCTCTATTCTTTAAAATATGTTTAATTGAATGAATTAGGCGTTTGAAAGTCGATTTAGGCCATAATCCTTTAAAACTGTGAAAACAATTTTCAATTCTTCGGTTCTACTGTGGTCGGGTCTTTTCACACTGATACTCTTTATTTGATTAAATTTTACAGTGTCTTGTTGAAGTGCAAGTGCGCAGAGGGTTCTTATGGCATCGATACTCATGACACACTGATGAAATGTGGTATGGAACCCTGTCGGAGGATCTCTTTCATGAATAAAGGTCCAAGGGATCTTCATCCCCGACCTTCAAATTTTCTTTAAAATAATTGAAAATCCACTAAAACTTGCAAAATACACAAAAAAGTTATAAGAATCCCGCGTGGATAGGTAAAAATTCTTTGGAGGTTTAGGTTTAAAACATGGCCATTGGATGAAATCATCCAACGACGGAGATCTCGCACTGAGGTTCAAAGGAAGGCAGTCGATGAAATGGTGGGAAGATTTAAGCCAGGGCTGTTGATCTGTAGAGATCAATGGTCGGGATTGATCCTGAATATATAATGCAGAGGGGGATAGACTATAGTGAAATGAGAGAAATTGCAAAGGAAATAGGTTTAAAACCTTTAGTAGAGGAAATATGCATTGGAAAGAAATTTTGGGTTTCCAAACGATCCTGGGCCGTTGGATCAGATTAGCCCAAGGAGATCAACGACAGAGGTTGATCTAAGAAGGAACTTGGAGGATGGGCGGAGAGCATTTAAGAAATGCGAGATCGAATGATGGCCGTTGATCTGCAGAGATCAACAGTGGAAAACAAATGTGATGGAATGGAGTGGAAATAGGGGAAAGTGGTTTCGGATGAGAAAACCACAGGTTCCGCACAAGAAAATGGAGGAAGGGAGGTTTCCACTTTTCGAATGCGATATGCGTTATAGCCTGATATGTGGCATTTCAAAACCACCCATATCACATGATTTTGGAGAATTAACACTCGGGCATAAATTTACGCGAAAATGCATTCTAGATGTCAGATCTGGGGTCTTAGATCGAACGGTTGTGAGAGAGCGCGATATCGATAAGATGTGAGGACGGAAAAAGGTGGGGGAAGGGGAAAGTGGTTTCAATATAGACCGTTATATCAAGAAATGAATGGCCGAGATTCGATCTAGAGGAAGGCAGGACCCAAAGGATTTGGGCCTATCGGGATGAATTTGGGCCATTGGATGAAATAGATCAACAGCTCAGATGTGATTTGTGGGTTAATGAAATGAAAAATGAGGCGGAGAATGAGTCAGTGTGGGTCGTTGATCTGCAGAGATCAACGACAAAGGTTTATTTTCAAACTTTATACAATGGGTTTATAAAATTTAACAAAGGTTGAGGGAAAAGATATGGAGCGTCGGATCTTGATGCATGGACAGTCCAGATGCAATCGGAGGATTGCGATCGGCAGGGGAAAAAATCAAAAGGGCACCGATGCAATTGAACGTGGTTGTCAATCTAAGGGCCAGATCAATGGTGGGGAGTGAATCGGAGGAGGTCATAGGTGGGGAATGGGCTTTGGGATGGAGCAATAAGGGCCGTCAGATCTTGGAAAGGTGGAGTAGATCGACAGCATATAATCCATCGGGAGACCGCCAATCAGGAGGGGGAAATAAAATAATAAGATGCACCCAATGGAAATCTCCGATGCAAGATTCTGAAGGCCATTGATTGGTTTTAATCAATGGTCAGAAATGGCTTCGACCAATGAATGGGCGAGTCACGTTTAAAACATAAAAATCAGATTTTTAATGAAATAGAAAGGAAAATCGCATTGGGGAAGGGTTTATTTAAGGTTTAGTGCTCGATTGCGGGGCTTTTGGTTGCGCAAATATGCAAAGGGATCGGGACTTATAAAAGAGTGTCAATCACATCGGAACTTTTTATGAAACAAAATACATGTGGCCATCACAAATGCCTCGATGCGATAAGCACTTTTGGACTTAGCGCTTGGTTCGAGGCTTAGCCCAAAGGGGCTTAGGCCTCTAATGCAAAAAGGTTCATTTTTATGATTTTTTCAAGGATTTTCAATGGATTTGGGGGTTTCGGTAAGGTCTAAAAAGAATTCTTAAACCTTATAAAGGGGTTTTTATGAAGGGAAGAAGGTAATAAAGGAAAAATAGAGGAATTTTATGGGAGTAAAGGGGATAAAAATGAAGGGGTTTCTGAGTGAAAAGGGGAGGTAAAATGAGGGAAAATGGATTTTTTGCAGCAGTTTCTTATTCAAGAAAACAACAGAATTTCAGAATCAAGAAGGAAATAGCAGTGAATATTAATCAAAGAATAAGATGTCTTCATAAGACTTCAAGAATTAACGGTTTTGCAATAAAACTTGTTTCTTGAAGGCTTCAAAAACGATTTAGCCACCATTTGATATGAAAAATTTTATAGGTGGCTAACAAACTATTTAGCTTGTATTGTCCATTTAACACCTATCTATTTCTTTAGCATGTTTGTGATATTTCTTAATAGCTCAGCAAGGTTGGGGATGAACCTCCTTAAAAAATTTATCTTCCCAATAAAATATTTCAATTCTTTGAGGTTCCTAGGATGGCTGATTTTCAATATGCCATCAATCCTTTTGGGGTCTACTTTGATTCCCTCTTCGGAAATTATGTGACCAAGAAGCTTTCTTTCTTGGGGACCAAAGGGTGTCTTTTTGGGATTTAAAGATAAGCCATATTTCCTACATTCCTCAAAAATTTTTCTTAAATGAATCAAGTGTTATTCATCAGTCTTAGAGACAATAGTAATGTCATCAAGGTAAATAATTATAAAATAGCCTATGTCTTCTGAGAAGCCTATATCCATGGCCCCTGCATTCATCAATCCGAATAGCATTTTGACATACATGAATGTAACCCAAGGTGTAGTAAAAGAAGTTTTATGTTGGTCACTTGGGAGTACTGACACCTGATTGTAACCTGAGAACCCATCCAACAGTGATATTCTTTTAGACCCAACCACCCTTTGAACTATGTGATCCATTTTCAAGAAGGGGTAGTTGTCTTTTAGGGAGGCTCTATTTAGATTTCTGAAGTCAATGCAGGGCCTAATTTCCCCAGTATTTTTCCTAACAGATACTAAGTTGGAAACCCATTCTGAATATCTGAGGGGAGCTATGATCCCAGCATCATATATTTTCCTGATCTCTTTCTCAACTAAAGGAAATAAAACAGGGTTTATCCTTCTGAGTTTTTGTTTGAAAGGTTTATGATTTTACTTAAGAGGGATCTTGTGTTGAATGATGCTGGTATCATATGATTTTAGATCCTTGTATCCCCATGCAAACACATCTCCAAATTATTTGAAAAGTTCTATGTATTGCTTCTTGATATGAACTGGAAGAGTGTTGGATAGCTTGATCATTTTGGGTTCTGCTAGGCTGCCTATGTTATGCTCTTCTATATTTTTTTCTATTTGCTCCATTATTGGTTCTTTGGCTACATCATTAAAATCAAAGAGCTGCTCTAATGGTGTAAGACCTCTTGGGATTGTATCATTTTTACATTGTAAAACTTCCAGGTCTTTTTGGTTTGTATTGTCAACTATTTCTGTTTTAAAAAGATGTTCAAATTGGTTTACATGAGTAGAAAAGGAAAGCTATACTTCAGGAATTTGTTCTTCATTTAAACAGTTTTATTCATGAATTGAAGTAGATGTTTTTTTTATTACAGAAAATCATCTAAGTGTTTGTCTCCTTCAAACACTTGCCAATAATATTCATTGTCAGGTATTGCAAGCCTGTTTTTCACCTTTATATTGAATTGTTCATTTATCTATGGTATTTGGAAATTACTAGCAGCAATGGCAAGTTCATTTGCTAGATGATTATGAGATCTTGGGATGAAAATGAGTTCATATTTCTCAAAATTCTTTAGGAGAACAAGGGAAACATTCATATATTCTCTGAGTTTTGGGTTTTTGGCTAAATACTCCTCTTTAATTTGTCTAATGATTAGCTCAGAATCTCCTTGGACTGATATTTTCTTAGCTCCTAAATCTTTGAGCAAATGTAGGCCAATTAGGAGAGCTTCATATTCTACAATATTATTGGTGCATTGGAAATCAAGTTTATAAGAGTGTCCTTGGTTTGTATTGTGTATCCATACACCAGCACATGAACCTATTTTGCTACAAGAGCCATCAAAGCTTAGTTCCCACAGTGTTTTTGTATCATTTTCATTTCCTTTCTTATGTTGAAGGGTGTTGAAGTTTGAACTGTTTTGTGCTTGATTTGAGAACAGATTTGACTGTTCTATTGGACTAGATTCTTCTTTGTTTTCCTTTTCTTGTTGGCTGATTTCATATTCATTATATAAGATAAAGGAATCTAAATCTGAATGAATGGAATAAACAGGAGTGTTGTTGGGCCTATCTATGTTTCTCACCATGTATTTCATATGGGATTCCCTATATGATGTTCTGGTTTGGTTAAATACTGGGATAGTGGCATAGGACATGTCCATTTGAAGGCTCCCTTGAAGTTTGGCTCCCCATGATCTAGATAGAAGCATGACATACTTTGGGGGAATGTCAACAACTACTATTTCCATCACTATACCCTTAGCAGGAATTTGTGACAAGTTAACACATAAGTCTTTGATTAAACCCAAGCATTTGACCCTACTTGAATCAAAGGAATACATGTCCTTATATGGTTTAGTAATTTCTAAGCCTAGGCTTTCCATTACTACTTTCGGCATAAGATTATGTGAAGCACCTGAGTCTAGCATGGCATTGTGTAAGAATTTCTTATGTATATTCAAGCTAACATAGAAGGGAGGGACAACCCCTTCTTGGTTTTTTCCTTCAACTTCAGGACCAAACAACAATTCTGGTTTGTCATGTGTTAAGTTTAAAGTGTCAGTATCACTGCCTATATTCAAAGCTTTCAAAACTTGATTCTTATATATATCTTGGGTCACTAATTCAGCCAAGGGTATGGTGATTTTGAGTTTGGCAAATTCTCCCTCAAGGCTAAAAGGAACTATTGTTTTTGACATATTTGCATCTGTTTTGTTATTTACAATTCTTTCAACAATTCTGACTTGTTGAATTTTATTTGGAGTGTTATTTGCGACAGTTTTAATAGTGCCATTATCAGAGGTACTAGGGTACTTTTGTTCAACACTTTGTTTTCTTTTTTTGTCTTTATTTGCGTCAATTTTCTTGGACACTATGTTGGTATTGTTTTCTATCTTTTTAGGCTGATTTTCTGAAGTTTTCCTGACAACAATACTATTGTTCTTGTCATTGGAAATTTCTGGGCTCTCTTTTCTTCTAAGATCATATTTTTTGTGTACCTCCATGATTGAATTTTCAAACCCCAATCTTTAATCTTTAGAATCCTCACGATCATTTTTAGTTTTTCCTGGGGAGAAGAATCCTTGTTCCTCTTCAGTGAGAAAAAAATATGTCTCACTGTCAGATCCTATTAGATTTACATGATTTTCTTCCAAACTTTTAGTTTCCCTTTCCTCCTCTTGATCTACATAATTTTGTTGGAAGGTAGGCCTAATTTTTTGGTCATTATCTCTTTACCTATCTTGATTGAGATTTCTTCTGAAATTTGGATCTTTATTTTTTTTTTAGGGATTGGTTTGGTTTTCTTTAGGAGGCACTTTATCAGTTAGGTTTATCTTTTCAAGCATCCTCTCCATTACCCTTACTAAGTTTTCAATTTTGGTATCTGATGATGAGGTTGATGCCATTGTTTCATCCTTGTATGTAACTCTTATTTTATATTTCAATCTAGTTCTTTTCTCAATCAGATTTTCCTCTACACTTATGGCTCCCCTTTGCATATCTTCTAAAGTCAAGGGGTCTCTTTCTCTTAGCTGGCAGGCAATTTTAGGATCAAAGCCCTTTGGGAATTTAGCCAAGGCTAAGCCTAATGGAGGTTTCATGTCTGGGGGAAGTGCATTGTACACACTATTGAATCTAGTGCAGTAATCTTGGACACTTTCCCCAGTATTTCTCTTGAGGTTATTATAGTCTAAAATTATTTGGAGAGGGTTCTTTTTAATTTCCCATTTGTTTTTGAATAAGGGAGATCATTAATGTTGTGAGGAGCTAAGCCTTTAAACCATTTTTTGGCTTCTCCTCCTCAACTTTGAGCAAAAATTCTCATCTTAATGGTCTCTTCCTCTATTTCCATATAATCAAAAGCATCATCCATATTATCTACATGTTGCTGAGCAATAGCAGGTTCATTTCCAGTGAAATGGGGAATTTTGGACTGATATTCATTGGGTAGAGGAACCAGAGGTTGTGGTAACACTAGAGGGGCATACCATGCTGCCATGGTAGGAAAAAGTGGGGGATTTACAAGAGGGAAAGTGGGATGAGCTAGAGTGCCTTGAAAAATGTAAGTGTGGACAGGAGTGGAAGGAACACTTGGGCCAGCAAACTGATGATGAGCAGATTTGTTATGGAAGGAGCTAAAATGATGGAGAAGCTGAGAATCAATTGGAGTACAAGGTGAGGTTACTCTGCTAAAGCTCTGTTGCAAATCTGTGGTTTCAAAGTTAGCTTGATTTAAATCAATCTAAGATCTATTTCTAAATAGGTTCTTTGTATGAGGTAAGTCAAAGTGAGGGTCTTTCAAGTCTATGAGATTTTCAAGAAAAGATTTTGTTCTTGGGATGGTCCTATCAGTGGTTGATTTTCCAGATCTGGAAGTTTGCCACAAAATTATTTCTATTTTATCAACTATGGTAGGAGGGTTAGGATCTCGATGGGATCTAGTATTGACCCTATGTGAAGCCAGAGTTCAGTTTCCAAAATTTAGAGAGGCTGAGGATTTTAGGATTGTTTTTCAAAATTTTTCCTCTCACAGTGATTACTATAATAGGGGACTAGGTTTCTAAACTTCCTCACGGCTGCTTAACATAGTCCTAAGGAAATATGGAGATCTAGAGGAGTAATAGGCCTACTGAGGCTAGTGGAGTCGCCAGGTGGAAATTTTTAGCTTTTATGAAGGTAAAATGTTTTATGGTCCATCACCATTAAGTATTTTAAGACCAATCTGAAATGTTTTTGGGCTTTTTCTGAGTTTTTATATGGTTCTATGGTTTGTGAGAGTGTCATATACTTGATTTCATCACTTAGCTAAGGTGGTGAAACAAACAAATTCTACTCTATGGCTTATCAGCTGATTTTCCGAGGTAACTGAAGGACTAATGAGTTTATAAGGGCTTGATAGGCAATTATGAACTCAGAAATCCCATCGTAATCGCCACTATGTTGTGGTCCTATGATTTGGTAGATTGGCATACCAAGTGACATGGCAACATAAAAACTAGTCTTTAAAGCTCTAGGACCTAACCTTCCTAGTCTGAGAGAGGGATCTCTCAATTGTTTGCAAAGATGTAAGCTTGTTTGCTTTTAAGGGTTGATTTTAGGCTAGTTATGAAGCATGAGTTTATTTGATTTTTTGGTTGGACATGATGATTTAGGAAACACAGATAGAAAATGGAAATATCTAAGTCATTGGACAGTGGAGTCAAGTGGAGGTTGTAACAAGTTTGTAAATGGATCAGGGGTATGAAAGGGAAAATCTAACTTGGCCAGTGGATCTATAGAGTCTTTTAGGTGAAATGAAATGGACATCAATGGTTTAGAATGAAAAGTAAAACTAAGGGCAATTAAGAATCCTTAATTATATATACTTCTCAATGAAGGGACTTAAAACATTATCTAAATATAAAGAGGCATTCCATAGACAGGGCTAACAATAAATTCTAGAAACCACACTTCAGCAAATAATAATTCCAAGACAAACTTCTCCAATGAAATATAGAAGGTGAGAAACCCATTTACCTTCTAGTGATTTCACCTTCAAGGATAAGAAAACATTCAAGATTCATAGATAACTACATTCATAGAAGAGGGAACTCCTATACATCTTTGATTTCAGCTATAAAGACCTTCAAAACAATTATCTAACTAGGAACAAAGGGTATGATTAGAACAAAACCTCTTTGGAAGGCTTTAAACAATGGTACTTTAAAGGGAGATTTCAGAAACATTTTTTAAGTGGTAGCAAGTAAGCAGGGAAAACCATAAATCATTCTTGAAACCATCTCTATTGAACTATTTAAGAAATAAACATGCATAAGGGTTCTAGAGAGCAGTTAAGAATTCTCTAGAATATCTTAGCAGAAGAAAACATTAAGATAGTGAAGAGTAAAGATAACTAAGGTGCTTTCAAAAGACATTTATTAGACTAAAACTTTTACTCTACTGCAACAGAGAATGGTGAAACATAATGGAACAAGAAATAATAATGATAGATTCAGAATAATTCACCAATAGCCCAGCTTAGGGATCCAATGACAGAGCTTAACCTTATCTTTACAATAACTGTCCTGACAGTTTAAGATATTTTCTTTATTGTAATAACTGTTTGTTTGTCTTTGTAGGTAGAAAGTGGGTCAAAGGTGTCAGTTAGATATTCTGAAGGAATAACTGCTCTTTGTTGATGCATTCGAGGCTTTTTAACCTAAATTTCCTTAATTTATCTTTAAACTGTGCTCTTAAGGACTGATCTAGTTTTAGCCTTCATAACTCATCATGTTGCCTCTTTAAAACATCTCAGAATTCCTTTATACTTTTGTTCCTTTATCTTTAACTATTTTTTATAACCTTTAATATTCATTGAAGCCTTTGATCTTCTGGCTTTGACTTTGATCTTCAAATTCTACTGTTTTTCTTTGCTTCCATGTGCAGGTGGCCTTCACTATGTAGGAGATTTCATTGTATCGAAGTGATGATCATGATTCATCGTCCCAATCCTTCAGTTAAAACTCCTTATTCCCTTTTTCTTTGCTTTACAGGCCTTTTGGATCGTCATTCGAGGCTATGTCATGGTGAACTCTGACCGTGGGATGCTTTTTTAACTCGGGGCCACCATTTAAAGCCTGCAACAAAAAAAAAATTAATAAATCCTGCATTCGTGGTTTAAACTGATTATAGAGGCCTGAGGGGTGGTTTATGGAGAATTGCAGAGGAAGGGGTTTTTGCAGGGAGGGGATTTTATGGCAGAATCTTGAAAGAACTAGAAGGATATTTGAATTTGGCGTGAAATAACGAATGATGGTTTTGTGGAAAAAGAGAGTGGTATTCACGCAAGGATAGGTGGTAAATGGTATTGGTCTATAACAGACGCGATTCTATTCAATGGTTGCCACGCGTCTTGGGAAAAACTGCCCATTTCACGTGGAAATGGGTTGTTAAACCCCAACATAAAATTTTGCACGATATTGATCGGGAGCCGTTGGATCTGAGTGAGTCAGATCAACGGTGCAGGTTCATCCCGACCAACGGAGTTGATCGGGCAGACGTGGTAGTGGAAGACAGGTGTCGCAGGGGGATTGGATGGTGGTTTTCTGAGTGGAAGGTGGGGCCAAATGGGTGACGTAGGCTCCCTCGTCGGGTAGCGGGATGGAAAGGTGAGGTCGGATGATAGCCGTTGGATCAGTATGATAGATGGTTGGGATTTGTTTAGAGGGATGAGCAGACAGGGTGTCAGGGAAAAAATGAAGAAGGGCCTTAAGGAAAGGGGGAGGCGTGGTCCTGTGAGAAGTGGATAGGACCAGGGTTTTGGAGGAGGGGAGCTTGGGAAATAGGGAATGGTTGTGCCCCCGGGTTTTATGAAGAAAGGGGCTGGGGGCTTAAGCCTAATAAAGGGCTTAAGGCCTATTTTTTCAAAACGGGACGGAATAGGCCAAAATGGAGTGTTGGTTTCGATAGGGTTAGAAGGGATATTTTAAACCATAGAAAGGGGTTCTTAATGGTTTTTAGAAGGGATTTTTTAGGGGAATGAGAGACTGTTAGGATGAGTGAAAAATGGGTGAAATGGGTGAAATGAACTTATGAAATGATGGAAATGGTTTAAAACAGTTTCTTTTGAATCAACAAGTTAATCTTGGAATCGGCTTGAATGAAGATTTTTTAGTGAACTGGATAGCTTTAGGATAATGAAAGAAGTGAGATTTATAGAACTCACAATGTTTCTGCAAATATTGTTTCTAGAAATCTGAGTTTTACAACTTAGTCATCCTGGATAAAGTCAAAATTATGGATGACTAACAGATCTGAAGCTCAACAGCTAATGCACTCTTCCAGGAGGTTAAAATACACACTCACTGAGAAGAGGCACTAGTACAATCTAGATCTAAGTAGATCTAGTCTCCCACTTGCTACAGCTTACATGGAAAACCTAATCCTAAACAGGACTGTGCTGTAGATGCAAGATGTGGCTTGGCCAAATGCCTGATAGTGGACTAGACAAACAAGACTCCTCCAAGAGCTACTCAAGGAAGGAGGTGGGATTTATAAATAGGAAAAACCCCAATGAGGGATGTCTCAGCAGACAGTACCTTCAGGAAATAATATCATCAACAACCTTTTCCTCTTGTCCTCCTGCTTCTTTTATAATATGAAAGCCCTATCAAACCCTAAACCACCTCAATGAGTTAGCCCCTTTCACATGTGGAGCCTCCATCTAAAACTGCACTGTGTATCCATAAGGTTCATTGCACCTAGACTGCACTGTTGTATCCATAAGGTCCATCTAAAACCCATTCACACCTACAAGAGCTTAGTTACATGGCCCAGATATTTCTCTGTTTACATAGGCATTGATTTATTCATGGTTTCCAGGAGTTTTACATGTCCTCCTCACATTTTATTCATCAGTATGAAATGCATAATAAAGCAAGGAAAAATAGGATATTCCCAGTATCTTGGGCTAAATGGGAATATTACAGTCCTCCCCTGAAAAATGTTGCTTGTACTCAAGGAACTGATAAGGTGAGTGTTGTAATTCTCCTCCCCCATTGGTGACATCACCAATAATCAAGCTCTTATCATAAGCTAGATGCTCACCAATCAAAACCTCCATGAATTGTTTCTCCAAAGTCAATATGAGATGTGCAAAATCCATCCCACAAGGAAACAAGATCTCATGTGAAACACCCATGGTTTTCCTAATGTTCACTCTAAAATATATAACATAAGACATATGAAGAATTTTCAGCCCATTAGGCACATGCATACCCCCCATCCTCCTTGCATAGATTCCCATAAAAAGTACAAGTATGTCATCAATGTATGGGAGAAAAATAATGTACAAAAAAACATAAAGGTGCACATATAGAGGTGGGTCATAGTCCCAGATGTGGAACCAGTGTAATGCATCTCCTACATGCATCAAACCAAGATGTGGTAAGTGTTTTTCCCACCACTTACTTGCATCCCATGCCATCTAACTATAACTGAATGTGTGAGATATGTTTGGTGCCTCAGGAAAGCACCCATCATGAAACAAGATCTCCCTTTGTCCACCAAGGGAGTGGCCAAGTGCAACAGTTATTGTAGCCCTATTTTTTCCATGATATTGACAATATATAACTCTCCTCCTCAGAGTCACGACCTGCATAAACATGGTGAAAGAATTCATACAGTCAAAAAAAATAAACTTGTTTTACATGGGCATATTCTTCACCACTAGTCCTCCTCATAAAATTGGAGTGGTTCATAGATCTATCTTCTCCATCAAGAGGGGAAATAGAAGGTTGAATTAACTCTCCAACAGAGTTATGTTTCTGCCCCATCTCCACAAAGTTCATGCATCTTTGACAATGCTGATATAGTTCTCTCTCAAAGCCTTCCCAATAGTAGCTCCTCAAGATGATGTTGTTGAGCTTCATAGAATATTCATGGCTGAAACAGAACTCCTCATAGGCCCATTGTAGTAACTTCTCCTTGAGCTTGGAGGCTCTAGATAAGAATATCCTACCATGATCATAGATGACCCCATCTTGGATTGAATAATCCTCCTCATGTAACAAGTAATCAAGAATCATACATGTATGAAGATCCTTGGAATATTCCACCAACAGTTGGGACTTCCAATATGGATCTAGTTTGGCCAACAATGACAGCGCTGGTACTATGTCAACTGAAGTGGCTTCCATGTTGTTTCTCTTCTCCTTGACATCTCCCATGTCCATGGTGGATTTTGGAAGGCCATGCCTTCCATTTTTCCCCTCTTTGACATCTCCCATGCTAAAGGTATGAGATGGGAGGTTTTTATTCCTCCCTTGCTTCTTTCTAGTGTCAACCTTCATTCTTACAACTTCTTCCCTCAGCACACTATGAGATGATAGAATGGATAGTGATGTCAAGGGAATCTTTCCCACTCTTTGTACCTTTCCACGTAATCTCGGTCTTGTAGAAGCATGTAGAAATTTGCTGAATAATGAAGATTTATCCACCGAGATTATCCTAATCACATATCAATTCGAATTCATATGCAACACATAATCTCTTCTACTCAGATCATCACACATGCGGAAATAAAACAAGCGGTATGCGATCAAAAGATCATCAAAACATCACACACATTACACAGTATGTATGGGGAAAACTTATAGCTAAGCAGGCTATTGTGTATATTATAATGGAAAACATGTAACAAACTCATTACAATACTCCTCACAAGTACTCAGTACTATCTCATGAAGTTACACACAAACTAGCTTGGTTTTGAACAAGTCACAGGTTCAGAACTCAACCACTATTTTCCTTCCTCTATTGCGCAATCATGGCCTATCTAAATAGAGATCCAAGGTTTGAATCTCCTTGGCTTGGCAACGCAATCATCATGGGAAATTGCCTCCAAGTGTGGTGCAAATCTCATGCAACGATCTCATCTGACCCCGTGCGTGTACTCACCCTTTCATCTACCTCTTTCTTGGTCTCCAGCAGTGTCCCGCCTGCTTGTGGTGAGCCGAGTGTGTTCTTGGGTTGAATAATGATTTACTAATTAGGTAATTAAATAATATTTAATTCACTCCACTCATTACTAGTTGATTAGCTAAGTTAAACTAATCTCAACTAGTTCAACTAGGATTAAACCGAACACAACTCCTGGCCATCTCTCATCAACTACCAAACTTCAACTTTGAAGTCCTAGCGAAGTTAGCGAAGTAAACCATGCATCAGCTCACCAAACCCTTGACAATTCCTCTTTCAGATGCATGATCCACATCTGTGCATTTAACTGAAGTGCTCCAAGAGAATAAGATAATGTTTTGAGTCCAAATATTATTAAGAGCTAATAATATTCGACATATCTATTTTTAGACTGGCAATCTAAAAATAGATTCCGCCCAATATGTCTAAAAATAGAAGTCCATCTATTTTTCCAACTTGACCAACCATCCACAAATAGCATCCCGCAACTTATAGAACATGATCCATATGTCTAAAAATAGACATAATCTAAAAATAGACTTTGCGCCATAATTAGCCTGCGGGCCCACTTGGTGAAGGCGACTTCATTTCACCAAGCTCCATCATCTTGCTGAATTTTTAACACTCCCTCTCAGCAAGATATGGATTATCTGCAACCCCTATCCTGCCTCTGTGAAACTCGAATTTTCTCCTGGTGAGCGCCTTCGTCAAGATGTCTGCATCCTGATCCTCCGTGGGAATATATGAAAGCATCATGATCCTCCGCTGAACACAGTCTCTAATATGATGGTACCTGATGTCGATGTGTTTGGATCTATCATGAAATACTGGATTAGCCGAGAGCTTAATGCAGCTCTTGTTATCACAGTAAATCACAGTAGGCTCCAAATGCAACCCGAAAAAGCCGACCAAGATCTTCCTCATCCAAATAGCCTCGCCTGCAGCCAAACTTGCTGCCATGTACTCAGCCTCGCCCAGGCGGGTGCCACGGATCTGCGCTTCTGATGTACCCGGAAGCTGGCATCCAACCCAATGCTTGAAAAATCCTCCGGATATTTTCCGCCGGTCGGGTTGGGCTCCTGCCCAAATGCTGCATCGGTGGGCTTGAGCTTCGCTCCCATCCTCACATGCATCCATTAGACCATATCCCGGGTGTGCCACTAATATAACGCAATAAATGCTTGCCTTCCAAAAGAGCTTGGTAGGCTTAACCATAGCTTGTGAAAGCTGGTTAACAGCATAGCATATGTCGGGTCGTGTATTGACCAGATACATAAGCGACCCCACCAACTGTCGATAAACAGTGGCATCCACTACCTCTGCCAATGTAGCATCCTCTTTCCTCCATCCACCAGGAAGAGGAGTGTCGATAGGCTTGCAGCCATGCATGTTGAACTTCTCCAGTATCTCCCGGGCATACTTGCCTTGAGACACAAACAGTCCATCACTGCGCTGCCAAATTTCCAATCCGAGGAAATAATGAAGGAGGCCCAAGTCCTTCATCTCAAACTCCTTTGCAAGATCAGCCTTGCATGAGTGTATCAACAGTTCATCACCCGTCAAAATCAAATCATCTACATAAAGTACAATGATCAGCAACTTATGCACCACCACAATGCGGGTACGAGTATGCATAGTATAATGAATCTTGGAGAATCCAAGCCCGGTGGGCGGTGTGTATGCGAGTGTACCGGCTTTGAGGTGCTTGTCATGCATCAGGTGCTCTCTTGAGTCGGCACACATGCGACTCCTTGTTGAAGATCTCAAAACCCTCGGGATGCTCTATGTACACCTCCTCCTCAATGACTCTATTGAGGAACTCAGTCTTCACATCCATCTGATGAATGTGCCACCCCATCTATGCTGAGAGAGAAAAAATCGTCTGTATGGAAGAATACCTTGCGACGGGTGCAAAGGTTTCCTCATAGTCGATCCCCTCAATCTATGAGAAGTCGTGAGAAACAAATCTTGCCTTGTACTTCTTGACACTCCCGTCAGCTGCTTGCTTCACTTTGTAGATCCATCGCGAACCCACCACTGTTTTCCCCACCGGTCTTGGGACAATCTCCCATGCACTGTTCCCGAAGATCGAATCATATTATTCGATCATGGCATCAACCCATGTGGGTTCCTCCACAGCTTCCTCAAAAGAGGATGGCTTCTTCACAACACATTCAATCACAAGAGCCATCTATCCAGTGTACCGATCCGGTGACTGCCTCTGTCTACGCTGTGCTGTAGGTGGTCCTACAACCTTCTCTGCATCTCAAGCCAGTCTCTCAGCTTCTGTAGTGCGCATGTGCCCTCTGATGGTTGGCGCTGCATGGATGGTTTTTTCCACCTCTTGAACTTCCTCTTGTGGCTGATACACATCCGGAAGCTCCTCCTTAGGAACTAACAGCTGCTCATCTGCATGCAAGTGTAGCTCCCTCTCAAGCGAACACTTCATGGCTTTCTCCTCCTGAAATTTTATATCCCGTCGCACAATAGTCTTGCGACTGTCTGACAAATACACTCGATAGTTGTGAGGTGTATCAGTGTACCCCACAAATATTCCAACCTCAGCAGTCGGATCCAGCTTCCTTCTCGCATCCTTCGTCACATGCATGTAGACAGGAGAACCAAAAATCCGCATATGGGAAATATCAGGCCTCTTGCCAGAATAAGCCTCCTTCGGTGTACTCATGCCAAGAACCTTGTGAGGACAACGGTTCTGCACATACACTGCTATATTGCATGCCTCAGCCCACAAGTGAAGGGGTAGGTACTGATCATGCAACATCGCCGGTGCAGCACCCACGATCGTTTTGTTCTTCTGCTCAGCCACCCCGTTCTGCTGTGGGTTATGGGGTGCAATGAGCTCTCTCCGAATCCCTTCTGCGCTGCAGAACTCCTTGAATTCAGCTGAGATGAATTCACCACCGTTATCACTCCTTAGAGTAATCACCTTCTTCCCCGACTCCTTCTCGACCGGTGCTTTAAACTCACGAGCTTCGCGAATGCTTATCGCTCTTCTTAAGCGAAGAAGATCCGGCACTTTCGAGAGAAATCATCAACAAAGATCATGTAGTACTTGTGCTTTGCGTCGAAGCAACTAAGAAGGACCACACACGTACGTAGCGAACTTTCTCAAGGATCGTCGTGGCGCGACTATCCTTCTCGTGAAAGGTGGCTTTCACGTACTTCCCTAAAGTACACCTTGCCTTGCCCGGTCATTGCTGTAGTAGGGGAAATGCAGCTGCCCGAGAATCTTTCAAAGCTCCATGGTGAAGGTGGCCCAATCTCCTGTGCCACAGTTTGCCCTCATCATCCCGGCTCATTACTTCTCCCGCCTTGCATGCCATTGCTGCGCATCCATCTACTTGCAACTGATAAAGGTTCTTGGTTCGAACACCTATCTTTCGGGTCTCTCGAGTAGTCTTACTACGCAGGAAGGATTTTCCTTCGATGAAGACCACATCATATCCCTTATCCTCCAACATCGCCACAGAGATCAAGTTCTTCTTCAATCCAAGTACATGCATGACATCCCTCAATACAAAGGTTTTACTAGACTCCCTCTGAAAGGATATGGTACCAATACCAGTCGCACTGTATCTGCCATCATCGCCCATCTCGATGTTCACACCCAAATCTTTGTCCTCGGATGCGAGAACAAATCTGATCTCGAGTCATATGAAATGACGCACCGCTGTCCAAGAACCACACCGATCCCATCACACTTGAAACCAAGCATGCGATTAGTGAAAAGTCAAGCTCGAACTACGAAGCCAAAGCTTCTCCATCTTCCGATCTTCCCGCTTGCTTGTTTTTCTTCTTCTTCGGACAATTGGTAGCATAATGTCCGTGATCATGGCAGTGAAAACACTTCACTTTCGCCATATCCTGCTTCTTACCTTTTGCACCGGAATGAGAAGCTTTCTTACCCTTCCCATTCTTTGCTTTGGAAACCAAAGCGCAATTTTCTTCATCAGCCCCCTTTGATGAAGATCCGTCCCTGGTAGTCCTCCTTATCTCCTCCTGCATGAGATCCGCCCAAAGGCGCTCCCATCCCGGCAACTTCTCCCGACCATTGACACTATCTTGATATGAATGCCCAAGCCTTCGAAGAGAGAGCCGGGTCCACCATGTCCTCATCTTCGACGGTCACCCCACCTTTTGACTCATCTGTGCATTGAGTGAACTTCGTGAGGTATTTGGCGATCTTGTTGCCTTTCTCCATCTTGATGTTCTGAGCTTATCATTGAGTGCCGGCTTCATTTGGTCGCTCTTACTCTGGAATAGATCTGTCAAAGCTTTCCACATTAAATATGGAGAAGCCTTTCCATGCAGGCTAGATACAATATGATCCTTGACGCCCTCCAATAGGATCCTTCGACATTTCGCCATCTTCTTTTGCCATGCTTCGACGTCAGCAGGATCAGTGGACTTTTGGACATCCGTATCCACGAACTCCTTCAGTCCATTATCTTCTAATACTACCTCCATGCGATCCTTCCATGCAACATAATTTGAACTGCCTTCAAGAGCATATTCGAGTCGCAAATCGTTGAAAGACATTTTCAACTCCGGCACCAAGAAAACAAAAACTGCTGCAAAATTCGAATTCCAACTCAAAGCTCAACCACTCTTGACCTGTGAGAAAAAATTATTTCTAGCACAGAGATCGACTGCAGGGGAATTTACTGGATATATCACCTTTCAAAGGGAAGGATGGATCCAGAGGCTACCTGGCCCGCATGCAGACTCTGTCTACCGAAATAAGTTTGTAATCACTGTGATGATCAATCTCTGCTTCAATAGCTCCGATACCATGTAGAAATTTGCTAAATAATGATCATAAATTATCACCCAGGAACTATGGTCCTTATGATCACATATCAGTGAATTCATATGCAACACATAATCTCTTCCACTCGAGATCATCACACAGCATACCGGAAATAAAACAAGCGATAGCACATCAATTCATCGTACACATTAACACGGTATGTATGGGGAAAGCTTATAGGCGAAAACCCCGCAGCTATTGTGTATATTATAATGGATAAAACATGTAGCAAAGCTCATTACAATACTCTCACAAGTACTCACTCAGTACTATCTCATGAAGTTACACACAAACTAGCTTGGTTTTGAACAAGTCACGGGTTCAAAACACATACACTAATTGTCTGCCTCTATTGCGCAATCATGGCCTATCTAAATAGAGATCCAAGGTTCAAATTTCCTTGGCTTCACAGCACAATCATCATGGGCAATTGCCTCCAAGTGTGGTGCAAATCCCATGCACAACTGATGTCACAACTGATAGCTGTATTCACCCCTTCATGTACCTCTTTCACTAGTCTCCACTGAACTGTCCATGCACTGTAGTGAACTGTTGTGTTCTTGAGTTTAATAATGAGTTACTAATTAATGAATTAAATAATATTTAATTCACTCCACTCATTACTATTTTATTAGCTATTTAAACTAATCTCAACTAGTTCAACTAAGTTAAACCGAACACAACTCCACCAACTATCTCATCAACTCCACCAAACTTCTGTCACTGAAGTCCTAACTGAATTCAACCATGCATGAGCTCACCAAACCCATAGGAATAGCGTAATTCTCATCGAGATGCATGGGCCACTTACCCCAGCTCGAGCCCAAAGTGCTCCAAGAGAGTAAACTG
The DNA here is from genome assembly GCA_034641835.2 of Pinus albicaulis. NCBI lineage: Eukaryota > Viridiplantae > Streptophyta > Pinopsida > Pinales > Pinaceae > Pinus > Pinus albicaulis. The sequence goes on from CM076578.1 coordinate 1,947,225,332, forward strand.
AAGTTTAGAGTCCAAATATTATTAAGGGTAAATAATATTTGACTTCCCTATTTTTAGGATAGGCAGTCTAAAAATAGACTTCGACCTATAGGTCCAAAAATAGAGGTCCATATATTTTTACAAACATGACCAATACTCCAAGAATAACATACTGTAACCCCTGGACCATGCTCCATATGTCTAAAAATAGACTTTGCGCCAGAATTTGCCTGCGGGCCCACTTATTGAAGGCGACTTCATTTCACTAAGCTCCATCATCTTGCTGCATTTTCAACAAAGCATGGTCTCCTAATGCTCCCTTCCTTCTTGGATCTATGGAAGGAACATCAATGAATGAAACATCTTCCATCAAATCTGATTCAGGTGGTCTCCCAAGGGGTATACCACAAGATAAATATGTCTCATGGCTCATTCCCATGCGAACAGCTGATGAGAACATAATATGACTACTTCCACTACGCAAATCCACCTCTAATTTTTGTGTGGAAGTATCATGGTAGGGAGAAGCTGGAGAAACTCCCCCATATTATTCTTCATCACCCACCTTCTGCAATATCTCACAATCTAAGGTTCTCCCTCTAGATGTAGTTAAATCATTAACACCCATAATCTCCTTGGTGTCAAGAGTCTTGATCACAAAGGACTGATCCATCATAGTGTGTGTTCCAAGATTTGGATGCAGTATTGGAACACATTCCCTCCACTGTTTTGTCTCTTTGTCTATCATCATAGACACATGCTTCTCATCCTCTCCCTGTATAGGATCCTTGGGGCCTCCTTGAAAAGATACAAGGGCCATATTAGTGGAAGCAATAGATTCAACTCCATCTCTCAATAAAAATAGATTCCCTCCTGCTATCACAGTGCTGGAGGAGCCTTTCAGTTCTACTTCTTCCTTCTCCTCATCAATGGAGTAGGCCTCATCACTAAGAGATCCTTTTTCTTGATCTCTTCTTGAGGAAAGGACACTCATGTCTTCTTTTTGAGAAGAATGATCTTGCTGAAGTAAGGCCTTTGCCCTTGGAAAATCATGTAGCATATCTTTAACCTTTCTAGCAATGTTCTGAAATGGAGTTATCTTCATGGATCTTCTTTCTTCTTCGAGTTGAAAAAACTCTGGGAAGCCTAGATGCCCTTTGAATCTTTTATAATGAGATTCATATTCTCGAAGGTAGTCACTAAGATTCTCCTCCTCTAGTGTCTCTCCATCTTCTTCTCCTCTTGAAAGGAATGCAGGCATGTTGCAACGTTGTAGATCAGATTGTGTGGCTGCATGCTCACACACATCAAATGAAGTAGTGGGGCTTCCCTCATGTGCAAACCTATTCAAGAGATCTTCTGTTCTTTCATTCCTCACTTCCCTAATTTCTTCGTTCAGCTCATGCAAAGCTTGAGAAATAATGTTAGAGAAATCTACTCCTTTTATTCCTCCACACAAATGGGTTTCATCCTTGCTTGCTTTTCCTTTGGTGTAATAATTTTTCTTCTGTATTTTCTATGATACCTCTGATCTCTGTCAGTGAGAGGCTATCCTTATTTTGAAGACATATTGGCTCCAAGAATGCACAAGCTGTGCCAAGAAATATGATCCGATATCACTGTAATATCCCAAAATAAGGATTGCACAGCAGGCCTGCTGAAATAACGCATTCCTGAGAATTAAGTGCACTAAAATGAGGTTGCAGCTCCTATATCCCTTAGATAAGCGTGTCTAAGATCTAAATCGAAAAGGAGATAAAAAAAAAAGTCAAAATAGGTGGGTTAAACAGATCTCCCACAACCTAGTCTAGCTGAAAAACACCCAAAGAGAGGGGCTGCAGCTATATGCAAAGGACTGCTTCAGAAATAACGCAATTTATCAATTTAGAAGCTTGAGACCAACATGGAGGTCCATATTTCAGCTATACAACAAAAAAATAGATCTATAATGCAGCTTATACAATGTATACAGAAATAGAAGGAATATACAAGACAAAAGCCTCAAAATGAGCTGCTACAACAATATGAAATGGTAGAATAAGATTGAAAACATTATTTTCATTTTTGAAGCATGCAGTAGATTGCAACTCAAATCTAGAGCGAATCTGTACACAAAATGATAGATCTATTTCAGATCTGTATACAAGATAGGCTCCTTTATACACTCCCCTTGGGGATCTCAGCAAAACATGAACAACAGTAAGTAGATCTGAGATCTAAGTCACAGATCTACAGAAGTATTCAGAAAATTCTGAATCATAACATATTCAGTAGATCAGATCTGAACTAACATAGATTGGTTGGCGAATCCGCGGATCACCACAGTGAAAGGAAGGATCAGATCACTAAAGATCTCTCCTCTGAAATGATGCCAAGTCTCCCTGCAACTCTGCACTTGCAAATAATGTAGTCATGGAAGAGGGACTGCGCTGTAGGCCTTGAGAATTCTTTGGACTACTGCCAATTTGTGGATTTGAAGCTCAACATCTAATGCACTCTTCCGGGAGGTTAAAAGACACACTCACTGAGAAGAGGCACTAGTACAATCTAGATCTAAGAAGATCTAGTCTCCCACTTGCTACAAATTACATGGAAAACCCAATCCTAAATAGGACGGTGTTGTAGATGAAAGATGTTGCTTGGCCAAATGCTGGATAGTGGACTAGACAAACAAGACTCTTCCAAGAGCTGCTCAAGGAAGGAGGTGGGATTCCTAAACAGGAAAACCCCCAATGAGGGATGTCTCAGCAGATAGTAAATTCAGAAAATAATATCATCGACAACCTTTTCCTCTTGTCCTCCTCCTTATTTTATAAGATGAAATCCTTGCCAAACCCTAAACCACCTCAATGATTTAGCCCCTTTCACATGTGGAGCCTCTTCTAAAACTGCGCTATGTATCCATGAGGTTCATTGCACCTAGACTGCATTGTTGATTTGGTTAAGGTTGACCAAATCTCAAGATTCAAACCCATTCAAACCCACAAGAGTTTATTTAAATGGCCTAGATATGTCTCTGTTTACATAGGCATTGATTTATTCATGTTTTCCAAGAGTTTTACATGTCCTCCTTACATTTTATTCATTAGTATGAAAAGCAGAATAAAACAAGGCAAAATAGGATATTCCCATTAGCTTGGGATAAATGGGAATATTACAAAATATTTGACATTTGTGAAAGGAGGTCACACGATTTTTTACATCTGCAAAAAGAGTGGGCCAATAAAATCCTTCCCTCAATATTTTATTAGCAGTTGTTTTCCACTAGAGGTGTCCACCACAGTCTCCTGCATGAAATTCCTGCATTACTTTATCATCTTAATATTTTTATAAATATTTCAATAGAATGCCACCATGATCTTTCCAAAATAAAGCATTATCTATGATAAAATACTTCATTGCTTGAATTTTCAAGAATCTACATTTAATTATATATAAACCAGGAGGAGCTTGTAGATTGAGTGAAACAAATATAATGTCTGCATACTAGGGTGAATCTATGAAAGCTTCACTTATCTGTGGAGTCGTCATCTCTTCTTGGTCATCTAGTTGAGCAATGAAATTTAAATCTAAGGCATGAAAGTTAGATTCAACCATGAGTTTGGCTAAACCTTGGCCATTAATCAATTTTGTAAGCTTTATTTCAATATCATATTCCAATATAGTGGCAATCCATTTGCCTCTTTTTTCCATCAGGCCCATTCTGAGTTAGAATGTCCTTTACTACTAAATTTGGAACATATTCAATTATGTGGGAGTATAAAATGTAGACTCTAAAATATTTCATAGCTTTCACTGAATCAAGTGTTTTTTTTTCCATAATATTGTACTTTAGTGTTTCATCTCTTAAGGATTTATTGAAAAAAGAAATGGGTTGTTCATAACCAAGATCATTCTTTTGCAACAAGACTGTTGAAATGGAATGTTTTGGAGAAAAAGAAAAAAATTTAAAATCCTTTTTGAAATTAGGACTTATGAGGATATTTGTTTTAGTAAGAGATTCTTTGATTGCTTCAAAAGACAGTTTAGCCTCTACTGTCCATTTAAGTTCTGAATCCCTTTTTAACATGTTATTCAATTCTCTGATTAGTTCTGCTAAATTAGAAATGAATATTCTAAGAAAATTTATTTTACCTAAGAATGTTTGTAATTATTTGATGTTTCTAGGATTACTAATGTTTAAAATTTCTTCTATTCTAGATGGATCAATTCTAATACCTTCTTTTGAAATTATGTGTCTCGGGATTTTACCTTCTTGTAATCCAAAAAGTGTCTTTTTAGGATTCAAGGAAATGCCAAATTTTCTACATTTAATAAAAGCTCTGTTGGGCCTTAGTTTTGGTCTTATTTTGCTCAAAGAAACTTATTTATCCATCTATTTTCCATCCATTTTCCATTCATTTATTCCATTTTGACATATATTTGATATCTATTCAGGTATTTAATTTTAATTTTTCAAATTCTAAAGTTTTTATGAAAGTTTGATTTTTAGTGCAAAATTGGCTGATTCAGAAATTCCCGTAATAGCTATATGGTTGATATGGTTGCAGGACACTTGGGCACGATTTGAATGCATGGATGGACAGCTTGGCAACTAGGACTAATCCACCTATGCTTATTTCGAACAGAACAAGCTTTATTAGGCCCATTTAGTTCTAGTCAATCATGACTAGTCATTCAGAAATCCCATAGAAATAGGGCAGTTTTGAGATTCTATGGGATTGACCATATTTCTTGGGATAAGAATAATGAATTCGACTTAGATAGGTGGATGAGAAGTAGATGGGTTTGTTTGAGTAAAAATAGATCAGTTTGTTCATGAGACTTCTTATTTAAAGCCAAAGCTTTGATGGCTTATGTATTAGGATTATTGTTGACTTATATACTTTTATATTGTGACAATTTTGGATTGAGAAGTTAATTTGAAGACTTGTGCTGTTATCAATTTGCTGTTCAATGTTATGGATGTGTGACTGAAGTTAAGCTTCTGAGATCATTTATCAAGTGGGCAAGGCAAGGGTGGAAGGGCCCCCATTCCAAGCTAAGTACACTTTCTTGTTAACTAGTTTTATTTCCTTGTAATTTGATGATTGTAGAACTGGTTTTTCAAAGCTTTATTTCAGATTTCTTAATGGTTCATGCATAATGATTGATTTCATTAGTTCATAGCTTATTCATCACTTTATCAAGTTGGAAAAATAGGTGTTCAAGTTGAACATCCCTTCTACTAAAATGATGAATTACAACTAGTTTCTTTGGTTTGCATGCAAGTAGTTTCTTATTGTGATTTTGAGTATTGAGATGAATAAATTATGATGAAATAATTTATGTGTCTCTTAAGTTAAGAGCTTCTTTCATTAACAATTTATCCATCTTAAGTTCTTGATTTTAATCTCTGATTCATTAATTGATAGTTGAGGCAAAGGTGGACTTCTTGAGTCAAGAACCATCTCAATATTTTTCCTCTACTTTGAACAAGTTGAATTAGAGTTGTAGGATGTATTGCTTTTGAATAAATTATCTTTCAAGGTTTGATTATATCTGATCTTCACATATAGTGAATTTTCCTCAAAGCATAAAAAACCCGGATTGATAATAAATAATTGTGTTAGTTTAGGTACATAAATTAGCTCAACATTTTGGCGCCGTTGCCGGGGAGGCAAATATCGGCATAGTCAATAGAGAGAAAAAAAAAAACAAAAACGGTAGTTACACTTTTTAGTTATGTTTCTTTATGCCTAGACATAGAGATCCTCATGGTAGATTTATTAAAAACCCCCCACAAATAGAGATAGGATCATCAAACACCCCAGTTACTGGTAATCCAATCATTGAGGAATTGGCAGAAAAACAAAGAAGTGGACAAAGATTAACTTTGATTGAGAGACAAACTTTGTTCGCTTGGGAAGCAAAGCAAAAACAATCTTCAACTTCTGGAAAACAAAAAGAAATTATCAAAGGAAAACAATCTTTATTTCCATCCATAAATCCTCCTATCTTTGACCAACCTGAAACTCCACTTAAAATTGAAACAAATCAACCAATGGCAGAAGAAGGACATGGATCTGTTATTCTCACTCCTGAACAACAAGCTCAATATGAAAGACAACAAGCGGAATGGAGAAGAAAGAGAGAGGAAGATGCAAAACAAGAAAATGATAGAAAAATAAAAAATGATCAGAAAAGACAAGAAGATGAGACTACCTTTGGCTTTCCAATAATTGACACAAGTGCAATATTAGGAGAAGAAGTGAAAATGAAAAATATTCCACCTTCTGTATTGCCAAATTTTTATGGAATGTCAACAGAAGATCCTGATTCATTTATGTTTGAATTTGATATTCTATGTAGAACATATGGATATACTGATGACATCCATAAACTTCGTCTTTTCCCTGCAACATTAAAAGCAACAGCCTTGAAATGGTTTATGGGTTTAGGAGAACATACAATAACTTCTTGGGATGATATGAGATCAGTCTTCCTTAAAAAATATCAAGCTTATTGCAGATCTAGAGATTCAAAGGAAGATATTTTTAGAATGACACAACAAGAAGATGAAAGTCTAGAAGAATATTTGGAAATATTTTTGTATAATCTACAGAAATCTAAACAACATTCTCTAAATCAAGAAACCATTCGAACAATCTTTCTCAAGGGTATAAGGGATGAATACCTTGACATTTTGAATGTGATGGGTAAAGGAGATATCTCAAACCTACCATTCGAAGAAATTGTTGACTTATGTCAAAAATATTCTACAGGAAGAGCAAAAACAGGAAGAAGAGAAGTAAGTTCAAAAGAAGCAAAGTCAGCTGCAGGAGGGATAACACGAGCTGAAATAGGAATTTTATTGGAAAATTTCAAAACAGATCTTTTAAGTACATTAGGGACACAAGTAGATGTGCTAAAAGCAAATAAGAGGAAAGAAGAACAAGACCAAGCTTTAGCAATCTTTTGTCCCAAATGTAGAAACAAACATCCATTAAGAGAATGTCCTTTGGATAGTGTTAAGAGTATTCGGGTTTGTGGTCTTTGTACAGAAAAACATTCCACAGAAAATTGTCTAAAATTGAAAGAATTACAAATGAATTCAATGGAAGAAGTGCCAGGAATGGAAGGTTTTTATTATGTAGCACCACGAAGACCATGGCAACCTAGGATGCCTCAACAAAATCAGCAACAATTCCCTCAACAAAATTACCTTTATCCACCTCAAAATCCTTGGACACCTCCAATGCCATGGCAAGCTTGGCCTCCACAACAATATTCACAACAACCTGCACAAGGTTGGAGAGGATATGGTTATGGAAACCAGCAACCTCAACAATACCAGCAACAATATCAACAGCCATTTACATATCCGCAATATCCTCAATCCATACCATTTCAACAACAACATTCTGCATATCCACAATCCATGCCATATCCGTAGCAGAATCCTCCACCGTTGTTGACCCAACCACAACAGTTGCAGCTACCCACAAATCAACCCAGACCAACTCAATTACCAGCACAACCAATTGCAAATCCGAATAATAAGGTGGAAAAAGCTGCATACACTGTAGAGGAAGCAACATGTTTTCCCACATATTCAATTCTTCCTCTTAATGAAGTCCATTTAAGGTCTGGAAAAGTGCTTAAAAAGGATTCTCCTCCAATTATAGAAGAACCAACCGAACAAGGAGAATCACCTGAAACATCACAAACTAAGATACAAATTCAGAAAGGAACAAACATTACAACTCAAACGCCACCTTATCCTGAAAGGTTAGTGGAACAACAAAAAGAAATAACCCTTCCTGAATTTGATATTTTAGATGAGTTAAAAAATGCTTATGTAAAAATTCCTTTGTTAAAGGCAATTAAAGAAATACCAATATATGCTAAAACAATAAAGGAATTGTGCATTAAGAAAACTCAGAGAAAGAAGAAGGATCCTACTACAGTCCAAGTCATTGGTAAACTAGCAAGTCTCATGTCTACAGAAACCAAAATAGAAAAATATATTGATCCTGGTATCCCTATGGTTACTATATCAATAAATAATTTCTCAGTACCAAACACATTAATAGACTTGGGAGCAACTATAAATGTAATGACAATGGAGACCATGAAAACTTTGCATTTGAACAACATTAGATCAACCTCTACAATCTTAGAATTGGCAGACAGATCTAAAGTTGTTCCTGAAGGAATATTGGAAGATATTATAGTCTCTTTGGATTCATGGGAGTATCTTGTTGACTTCCTTATTCTGCAACCAAAATCAAATTTGGGAGGACATCCTCTAATCTTAGGCAGACCATGGTTAGCTACTGCTGATGCCTTTATAGGATGCAGATCAGGAAGCATGATTATTTCACATGGAGAAGAAAGGAAACATATTGCTCTTTATTCACCTACATAGTCAACTTCTTTAGAATCAGTACTTGAAGCTCAAGAAAAACAACAAACTAAATCAGTTTTAAGTATAAATAAATTCTTTGATTTAAGAGAAGAAGAAGAGAATGAAGACTTAATGAATCTTTTCATTTCAGAACCAAGTATTTCAGAGCAGCTTAGAGAAGTGCAATATGAAGCTGCAAATAACCTTTTGAATCAATGTTTTCAGGAAACCTGTACTATTCAAACTTTGCGAAATTCTTTTATAGACATCTTTCCTGTAAACACAATCTCCAATCCAACAATAAAAACAATTGAGGTAAGTCCTGGAAAACATTTAAACATTGGAAATGAGTTGCAATCAGAACAAGAACAAGAGGTAATTGCATTATTACAGAAATATTAAAAAGCTTTTGCCTGGGATTATACTGACATGCAAGGAATCCATCCTAACACATGTTTCCACCACATCTATACAGATGAACAAATTAAACTTGTAAGACAACCTCAAAGACGAATGAATCCTATGATGAAAGAAATAGTGAAAGATGAACTGCAAAAATTGTTAAATGTTGGATTCATCTATCCTATTTCAGATAGTCAATGGGTTTCTCCACTGGTTATTGTTCCAAAGAAAAATGGAAAGTGGAGGGTATGTGTGGATTATCGAGAACTAAACAAAGCTACACTCAAAGATCATTTTCCTCTACCATTTATTGATCAAGTGTTAGACTCATTGGCTGGAAAGAAATTCTTATCTTTCTTAGATGGGTTTAGCGGGTACAACCAGATTAGAATAGCAACAGAAGACCAAGACAAGACAACATTCACTTGCCCATGGGGAACCTATGCATATAATGTTTTGCCATTAGGTTTATGTAATGCACCTGCAACTTTTCAACGAGCAGTGCTTGCAATTTTTGCTGATCTAATCCATGAATGTGTAGAGGTTTACATGGATGACTTTACGGTTTATGGAAACACATATAATGATTGCTTAAATAATCTTGAGAAAGTGTTGAAACGATGCATTGAAACAAATTTGTCATTAAGCAATGAGAAATGCTATATAATGTTGACAGAAGGAATAGTTCTGGGACACCATATTTCTGCTTCAGGAATTAAAGTTGATCCAGCAAAAATCCAAGTCCTAGTAACCTTAATGCCTCCTACAACACAGAAAGAGGTAAGAAGTTTCTTAGGCTATGCAGGCTATTATAGACGATTCATTGAAAATTTCAGTAAAATAGCCCAACCTCTGTTTAAATTATTAGCAAAAGATATTGAATTTCAATGGACAAATGACTGTCAAAATGCATTTCAAAATCTAAAAGAAAAATTATCAGTTGCACCGATTCTCCGTGGACCAAATTGGTCTTTGCCATTTCATATATCAACTGATGCATCTGATACCGCAATAGGTGCCTCCCTTGGACAGAAAGAGAACTTGTTCAATTATGCAATATACTTTATAAGCAATAATCTAACACCTGCATAATTGAACTATACAGTCACCGAGAAAGAAATGTTAGCCGTTATACATGCAGTAAACAAATTCAGACATTATATAACAGGATATCAAGTTTTCATTCATACAGATCATTCAGCAATCAAATACTTGATGAATACACCTATAACCAATGGAAGAATAACAAGATGGTTACTGTTACTGCAAGAATTTAATATCACAATACAAGACCGGCCAGGCAAGGAAAATCAAGTGGCTGACTTTCTGTCCCGCATACATTCACCCAATGATCCAAATCCGGTTGCAGATAACTTTCCCGATGAACATCTGTTTGCTATCACGGTAAAAACACCATGGTTTGCAGACATGGCAAACTATTTATCTTCTGGAAAGTTACCAAACCAATTCACTAAAAAGCAAAGACACAAAATTATTAAAGAAAGTTCCAGGTATAGTTGGGTAAATGGTGATTTATTTTATACTGGTTCAGATTTGATAATTAGAAAATGTGTGCGAGAAGATGAAATATTAGATATTCTAAAGGCATGTCATGATGAACCATGTGGTGGCCATTTTGCAGATAAACGAACAGCATATAAGGTGCTGCAACTGGGCTACTACTGGCCATCCATCTTCAAAGACTCTAAGAAATATGTCAGGCAATGTGACAGTTGCCAAAGAACAGGGAGACCAATCACAAGAGATGAGATGCCGCTGAAGCCACAAGTCCTTATAGAACCATTTGAGCAATGGCCGCTTGACTTTGTTGGACCCATCAATCCATCATCAAATGGAAAGAAGTACATCTTAGTATGTACAGATTATGTAACCAAGTGGGAAGAGGCTAAAGCAGTGAATAGAGCAACAGAAGATATAGTGGTCAACTTTCTTTTTAAAGAAATCTTTGTCAGATATGGAGTACCTAGACAAATTGTAACGGATCAAGGAACACAATTTACATCAAAACTGGTACGAGATCTAACAGAGAAGTACAAGATCAAACACAGGACATCTACACCATATCATCCTCAAGCAAATGGGCAGGTTGAATCAACAAATAAATTCCTAGAGAATATCATGACAAAAACAGTACAGCTGAACAGAAAAGATTGGTCTGAAAAATTACAAGATGCACTATGGGCCTATAGAATTACATGGAAGAATACTACTGGTTTTAGTCCATACCAGTTAGTATATGGAAAAGAGGCCTTATTGCCTATAGAGTTTCAAATACAAACATACAGACTAGCAGCTGAATTAGGACTAGACCTGACAGAAGCACAACATCAGCGGATCATGGAACTGAATCAGTTAGATGAGCATCGTCAACAAGCCATAGAACATACTACATTGGTGCAACAACAAAGAATGAAGTGGCACGACAGATATATCAAAACAAAGACATTTCGCAAGGGAGATTGGGCATTACTTTTTGACTCCAAGTTCAAAGATTTCAAAGCAAAGTTCACAACACACTGGCTAGGCCCATATGAAATTGATGAAATCTTCGACAATGGAACAGTAAAAATCAAGACAATTGACCAGGATTCCACCTCCTTTATAGTGAATGGACATAGGCTCAAAGTTTATAATAGGCCTATCAGTAAAGAAGCATTTATGAAACAACTGACAGAAGATACAGAACTGGAAGTCATGGCACACCAAGTTCAGCCATCTTCCAGTCCTGTAGTTGAATAAAAATGAAAATAAAAAAATAAAAAATAAAAACATAAAAAAAATATATAAAAAAAAAACATAAAAAATAATAATTTGTTTGCTAGTGAAAACCAGGCAACTGGCACTATGCAAACACGAATTCATAGGGGAAAATCAAGGCAACTTGGACTCTATGAATTCCTTTTCTTGTTCTACTGTTCTCACATAATTTCAATACAGGTACTCTCCATCAACAATTGACTTGAGGACAAGTCATATCTTAAACAAGGGGGAGACTTGTATTATATCTTTAGCTGGAAAGCTGAAGTATAGAAGGAACTTGTATTGTCAGCAGAGGGACCTGAAAAAAAAGAAAAAAAGAAATCAATACAGAGGGACCTGAGAGACCTGCCAATGTCAAAACAACATGTGCATATTATGTAAGCAGTGCAGAGGGACCTGAAACAAAGAATCATTACAAAGGGACCTGATTTTTCAATTCAAGAACCAGAGCATGAAGAACAAGAAGCAGCAATAAAATTCACTTTTTGATTCATCTACAACATCTGACTTCATTCCACCTGTACAAACATCATCCAGGGAAGTATATGTATAGTCATTTTGTGCTTGAAATTCAAATTTTTCTTAGGAATTTTTAGTTTTTGTTAAGTTAAAGTTAGTACCTAAGGATATTCAATATTCCCTATACATATCCTATATTCATAATTCCCTATACATATCCTATCTTCATAATACCCTATACATATTCCATTTCATTCATATACACATTTCTTATACATATTCCCTATAATCCTAAGTATTTTTCTTGAGCAAAAGACCAAGCTAGGACAACTCTTTCCACCTGCATATACAAATCAAGCATTAGTATGGTGATGATTTTAAACATGACCTAAGATGGTCATTTTAAAATCATAAAGATATGCATAAAAGGCAAAACAAATAATGCGCTATACAAAAACTATATACCATAAGTGTAAACAAGGAATGCGTTAAAAACCATCTATATAAGAATTGAGCGCAAAGGATATAAGGTTAATACGCATAAGAGATAAGGTTAATGGCATATAATTAACGCGCATATGGTATAAACATAAGCAAAGGTATATGGCGCATAAAAAATGAAGAACGAGCATGATGGTTATGATTTGGTTGACAGGCTTGACAGGGTATGGTATAATGATAATTGCATAACAGGAGTATCATTACACGTATGAACGCACGGCGGAGGTAATAAGTTCATGCAGAATGTGGCAATGATACGGGTATATCATTCAAAGTGAAATGCGTTGATGGTAATGAAACGTGCATATCATAGCACACGACAATGGAAATCAACGTGCACGGTGGTGACAATACAGGCATATAATTTAAACATAGCGTGCACGGTGGTGTGATAACACAACCATGTCATTCAAACATAACGTGCGCAGGTGGTGGTGTACGTGTATAAAATTTAAACATAACACAAGGCGGTGGTATCCTCATGACACAGTCGGTCGACTGGTCAAAGAGGACAGCCATACCAACCTCACATCATAACGCCAACAGGCATGGTACAACCATAAACTCGGTCAATTCATGACCGTTTCAACCTCATTCCTCATTGCCAGAGCTCAGAAGGAAGGCGTTCTGAAACAAAACATCAATCCGGAGAGAAGAGAAGGCGTTTTGAAGCAACGGAATAGTGAAAATCGCTCCGGGTTCGACGATCAGAGATCACAGATTTCCAGGATTGAGTCAGGTAACAGTGAAGTTCATTAACACTCAGCGATTATGGAATATTGTTTGACATTAACTTTTGGATCCTGTGTTTTGACACCAGCTCAGTTAACCGAAACAATAGGGATTTGGAGCGCCCGGTTACACTCCACGCGCTCGTTGACAGTCAGGTAACTACAAACCCGTGATTATCTCCAGATCAACATCACTTAAGGATTTTTGATAGATCTTGATGCGCAGCATTTTGAGGGAAACTCATTGCATGAGTAACACGTTTTAACGGAATGCTGTGATTGAAGTAGCATGGCGGGGGTTGTTGAATTGCGCACTAAGCCGTGTTCCTCTGAGTGAACTATGCGCACCAATATTTTCACAAACAGTTAGCGTGTAAACGAAAAAATGCCATAAAATATTTGCTGCCACTGCGTTTTGTTTTGACAGGGATCGAATGCCTAATGGTCACATTGAATTATGGTTGAAAAAGAGAGTCGGGTTCGCTGAAGCCGTGTTGAGGCCGAGAGCTTGTTGCATAGTTGCATTTTTATGATGAGTCTGCACGCAATTTTTTGCAAACACCTTTGCTTAAGTCGAAAACAGTGCGAAAATTTCGATTAGGCCGAGAGCACTCTTTAATTTTTTATTTTTATATATACACAAGTAAATCATGTTTGTGTGATTTGTGATACTGTGTGTGTATTTAATTTAAAAAAACAGAGACCAGTGTATTAACAGAAGTATACAGGTGTTGCTTGTATTCAACAGGGAATTCAGAGAGTGCTATTGCAAGGGAATATATCAGAGGTTAAAAGTGCAGAGTTGAGTTGAGTCAGAAGAGGAAGGTAAGCTTCTTTGCTTACTGAATTTCATTTTAAAAAATAGTCATAATTTTTATTAAAATGAAGTTAGTAACAGCAGAAGCCTACATTGATTGGTTTACAGAAATAATGGCAAACAGGGTAGAGCCAAAATTTCAAATAGAAAGCTGGGGAAAAGAGACCATAGAAAAACTCTATCAGGCAGGAATGATAGGCTTCCTACAGAAATTTAATGGCCATTCTGAGGAGATAACCAAAGATTTTATAAAGAATTTCAATCAAGAACAAACTCGAGTAGGAGAAATCATTGTTCCAGTAACCCAAGAATACTTGTCCAAAGCCTTAGATTTGCCAATGTTAGGAGAGAAGTATTATAAAGGGCTATACTTCAAGGAGAAAGCATGGACTTTCTTCCTTGAGAAAAACCGGAAGGGAACATTTGATAGGACAAAAGGTATACCCAGGGAATGGTTTAATGAGCCATGGAGAGAATTGGTCTTGATTATTCAAAAGTTTTTGACTTGTGACCGAGGATATAGTGTTGCCCATTTATATCATGTTAAACTTCTACAGCACATTAAGGGGGAAGATAGGATTAATTTACCTTATTTCCTATATAAAAGCCTCTTAAGAATGATTGAAACAGCAAGACATGAAAACAGGCTTAAAGCAGGACAGATGTATCATCAAGGATTGATTAAAATCCTAGTTGAGTATCAAGTGAGATTGCAGGGCATAGTGTGGAGAGAATTCATGATTAAAAATCATTTTACTGAACAGATTAAAGAGGTGCAAGAGAAAACAGAGCAGGAAAGTAAAGGAGTGATGAATTCACCTTTATATCCTAGAACAAGAGCCAAACAGCAAAATAACATGGCCATGGATTATGAAATATCTGTGATGTCTATTCCCAAAAGATTTACAAATAAAAGTCCCATCAATTTAGACAGGGAAGAAGAAACATATTTTCCAAGACCACAAGAAGAAAATAACATTCCACAAGAATAATTTGATAGGGATTCTGCCTATGATGATGAAGCAGCTGCATCATTAATGAAAACAACTTAGGATTTTGAAAAAGAAATTAATGATGGGAAAATCAGGGATTTAACTAATCAATTAGAAATTAGTAAAATTGTGGAAAAACAGTTAAAAGAGGAGAACAAAGCAAACAGGAAAGAAAATGCTAAATTGATCAAAACAAATGAAAAATTGAAAGAAGAGTTGGGGAGATTGAAAAGGAAGAATGATCTAATTTCTAAACAAGCATTTAAATGGTTGAAGGAAAAGAACATGTGGCAGGCCACGTATGAAAAGCAGAAGGTTAAAGCAGCTTTGTTTAAAGAACGACATGACACAGGTTTAGATTGTTTGGCAAGGGCAGCACAACAGGAAGCATCAACAGGTACAACATCTACTTCAGAAAGAAGAAGGTCAAAGAGGAACAGGCAAGCATGGGGACATGCTTGATGATAAGCAAGGGAGAGATGTTGGACCTTAGTTTTGGTCTTATTTTGCTCAAAGAAACTTATTTATCCATCTATTTTCCATCCATTTTCCATTCATTTATTCCATTTTGACATATATTTGATATCTATTCAGGTATTTAATTTTAATTTTTCAAATTCTAAAGTTTTTATGAAAGTTTGGTTTTTTTTAGTGCAAAATTGGCAGATTCAGAAATTCCCGTAATAGCTCTATGGTTGATGTGGTTGCAGGACACTTGGGCATGAATTGAATGCATGGATGGACAGCTTGGAAACTAGGACTAAGCCACCTATGCTTAGTTCGAACATAACAAGCTTTATTAGGCCCATTTAGTTCTAGTCAATCATGACTAGTCATTCAGAAATCCCATAGAAATAGGGCAGTTTTGAGATTCTATGGGATTGGCCATATTTCTTGGGATAAGAATAATGAATTCGAATTAGATAGGTGGATGAGAAGTAGATGGGTTTGTTTGAGTAAAAATAGATCAGTTTGTTCATGAGACTTCTTATTTAAAGCCAAAGCTTTGATGGCTTATGTATGAGGATTATTATTGACTTATATACTTTTATATTGTGACAATTTTGGATTGAGAAGTTAATTTGAAGACTTGTGATGTTATCAATTTGCTGTTCAATGTTATGAATGTGTGACTGAAGTTAAGCTTCTGAGATCATTTATCAAGTGTGCAAGGCAAGGGTGGAAGGGCCCCCATTCCAAGCTACGTACACTTTCTTGTTAAATAGTTTTATTTCCTTGTAATTTGATGATTGTAGAACTGGTTTTCAAAGCTTTATTTCAGATTGTTTAATGATTCATGCATAGTGATTGATGTCATTAGTTTATAACTTACTCATCACTTTATCAAGTTGGAAAAACAGATGTATCAAGTTGAGCATCCCTTCTATGAAAATGATGAATTAAAGTTGGTTTCTTTTGTTTGTGTGCAAGCAGTTTCTTGTTGAGATTTTGATATTAAGATGAATGAATTATAATGGAACACTTTACATGTCTCTTAAGTTAAGAGCTTCTTTCATTCATAATTTATCCATCTTAAGTTCTTGGTTTTAATCTCTGATTCATTAAGTTGTAATTGAGGTGAAAATGAATTTCTTGAGTCAAGAACCATTTCAATATTATTCCTCTTTTTAAACTAATTGAGTTAGAGTTGTAGAATGTATTACTTTTAGCATATCTTTCAAGGTTGATTATATCTGATCTTCACATATAGTGATCTTTCCTCAAAGCATAAACAACCCGGATTGATAATAAATAATTGTGTTAGTTTAGGTACATAAATTAGCTCAACAAGCTCTTCTCAAATGATCTAGATGTTCATTATCTATTTTGGAAAATACTTTGATATCATCTAGATAAATGACTAAAAAGTCATGAATTTTCTTTGCAAAAGCTATATCCATAGCTCTTTGGAATGTAGCTCCAGCATTCATCAATCCAAAGGAAATTTTCAAATACATGAAAGTTCCCCAAGGAGTGGTAAATGAAGTATTTGCTTGATCTTCAGGTTGGACTAGTATTTGGTTGTATCTAGAAAATCCGTCAAGTAATGACAGTCTGGATGATCCTAGTACCCTTTGTAAAATGTAGTCCATCTTGGGGAGAGGATAGTTATCTTTAAGTGTCACTTTGTTTAAGTTTCGGAAATCAACACAAAGTTTGATTTTCCCTGTTTTCTTTCTAATGGGAACTAAATTAGAGACCTAATTATAATATCTAATAGGTGCTATGATTTGTGCTTCATACATCCTTTTAACTTCCTTTTCTATCAATGGCATAAGGACACGATTAATTCTCCTAAGATTTTGTTTAAAGGGCTTTTTATTTTCTTTGATGGGTATTTTATGTTGGATAATACTGGTATCATAAGACTTGAGGTCTTCATAACTATAGGCAAATATATCTTGAAGTTGTTTAAACAAACTTATGTACTTCAGCTTTTCATTTGGGGGTAATGCTTTGGATATTCTGATAAGCTTGGGTTTTTCTTCTATTCCTATGTTCAATTATTCTATGTTTGACCTTAAAGGTTC
Organism: Pinus albicaulis; assembly: GCA_034641835.2. Lineage (NCBI taxonomy): Eukaryota > Viridiplantae > Streptophyta > Pinopsida > Pinales > Pinaceae > Pinus > Pinus albicaulis. The sequence continues at coordinate 1,947,242,914 of CM076578.1, forward strand.
CATTTTGGGTTTTCTAGCTACATCATTAGAGTCAAAAATATCTTCTAATGTGGCTAGTCCCTTAGGTAAAATATTATCTTTAAGGTTTAAAATCTCTGATTCATCATTGGTTATATCTTCTATTTCTACAGTTTATAATTTATCTATTTCTACTTCAGTGAATTTAGTGGGTTCTATTTTATCGACATAACTTATATCTATCTCACTATTTACGGTGCAATCTAATGTACAATCAGTATCTATATTAGAATTTTGAAAATCTCCCTCAAAATTCATGAAATTATAGATTTGTGAGTCTTGTGAAAATATTTGCCAATATTTCAAATTATCAGGTATAGTTGGCCTATGTCTTACCTCAGCAGTGTACTGATGATTTGGCTGAAAAGGTAACCTGCATGTGCTAGCAAAAGTAGCCAAACTGTGTGCCTACATGTTCTACTTTCATGAAATAAAAACAAAGTCAGTTTCAAGAAAACAATTAATCAAATCTAGAATGGTTTCTCTATATTGACTAAGTATAGTATTATTCATAAGATATTATCCTTTGATTTGTTTTATGATTAATTATGAGTCTCCCATGATAGAAACTCTCTTGGCTCCAAGTTTTCTTACAATTTGCAATCCTAACACTAATGCTTCATACTATACCATGTTATTAGTGCATTTAAAATTTAATCTGAAAGCATGACCTTCTGAATGATCATTTTCTAATTTATAAATCCATACTCCAAATCCTGCTCCTAATATGTTTACAGAACCATCGAAATCTAAATGCCACATAGACTCATGAGTTATATTGTCACTGTCAATTTCTTTGTGTTTCTATTCTACTATTGTTTTTTTTATCTTTTCCAGTGTTTGAATTGCATAAGATAAAAGAATCCATATCAGAATGCAGAGAATATATAGGATAATTCTGGGGTTTTTCTGCACTACTGACCATGTATTTGATCAAATTTTCTCTGTAAAGCTTTTTTGGCTGAAAAAATACAAAAATTGTAGCATATAACATGTATAACTGTAGTGATCCCTGTAATTTTTCTCCCCATGAGTGAGATAATAACATTCCATACTTTGGAGGGATATCAACAACTACAATGTCCATGATCATGATAATACTCTTATATGGGTATTGGACTAGAGTTGCACAAATATTTTATCAGGCCAAGACATTTAACTTGACTGGAATCAAATGAGAACAAGTCTTTGTATGGTCTAGTAATGTCTAAATTCAGTTTTTCCATGACAACTTTTGGCATTAAGTTACGAGATACTCCAGAATCCAACATTGCATCGTGTAAGATTTTATCATGAATGTTCAAAATAATGTAGAATGGAGGGACACCTCCTTTTTTATGCTTGCCATTAACTTCAGGACCAAATAATAGCTCTGGTTGGTCATGATTTAGGTTAACAATGTCTTCACCCTCTCCTATGTTCAGTGTTTCAGTGATTTTGGATTTGTATGAATCATTTTTTACTAGTTCTGTTAAAGGAGATGGTATTTTCAATTTAGCTATATCAACTTTAATATTGAATGGTAATTGAGTTTTGCCTAACTGAATGATTTCCTGTTTACCAATTGCAGTTTGTGTATTTTTTTCTTTTTCATCCACAGTTGGTATTTCAATTTGTGTTTCCACTGTTTTACTTTCAATTTTCTTATCTGGGACAGTTTGAGTGGTAGCTGTAGTTTTAGCAGTAGTTTAAGTTTGAGTATTAGTAGATATTATGTCTACAATCTTTGGAGTGGAAGTTTTATAAGTTTCTCTAGGGAGTATTTGTAAAACTTTGCTCACAGGAGCTTTACTGTTTTCTTGGTTTAAGTTTGGACAATTTTCTTAGTAGGGGCTTCTATGTTTTTCTTACTTCTAAGGCTATATTGTTTATGAAATTCATATATTTTAGATTAATAGCCTTGTTTATAGTCAAAGGACTCCCCATATTCTAACTATAATTGTTGTAACATGTATAATTCTTGTTCTTCTTGGGTAAGAATAATAGCATTTTTATTATTTATTCCCAGTAAGTTTATCTAGATGTCCTGATCTTCATCATTTTGTTGAGAACTCTTTACATAGTTTTCTTGGAAAGTTAGTCTAATCAGTTGATCATGTGCTGCTTCTCTTGATTTAATAGTATTAGGATTTTTCCTAAAGTTGGGATTTCTAATTTGAGGACCTTTTTTATTATCCCATTGAAGTTTTCTTTCCATGTTTTCTAATCTATCCATTATTCTTTCCATGATTTTATCTAAACTATCTGTTTTGATATCTAATGTGGATGGTTCTTCCTTAATGGTAAATCTTCTTTCATTTCTCATCCTATCTCTTCTAGCTAACAAGTTTGCTTCTACACTAACTGCATAACTTTTCATTTTCTCTAATGTTGCAAGGTTTATTTCTCTCAATTGATATGACATATCAGCATCAAAACCATCAGGAAATTTGATTAGGGCCAAGTTTGGTGGGGATCTGATGTTTACTAGAATTGCATTATAGATTTTAATAAGCCTAGTTCAATGATCCTGAACAGATTCATTAGTAGATATCCTAATTTTTTCATATTTAGAAAATATTTGTAAAGGTTTTTTCTTTCTTTCCCATCTGTCAATGAAAAATTGATGAAAAGCAGCTAAATCAACAATATGGTTAGCAAGTAAGTATTTAAACCATTCCTAGCCTCTCCTACTAATTTTTGTGCAAATAATCTCATTTGAACATCAACCTCATTAATTTCATGTAATTCAAAGTAATCATTGTTGGAAAAAATACTGAGAAGGGAGGGGGGGGGGGGGTGAATCAGTATTTAGAGCTTACTGAACAGATTTTAACTTTTCTTTACAGAATTCCATACACAACTCTAAGGAACCCAACTCATGTATACACGCGCATATACTGAAAGAAACTAGTGTATACTAATATAATTTTACATTTTAGAAAGATTTTCAGGAACAATCTTTAAATCAGTTTACTATTCATGCATTTGTCAGAGAATCAGTAAATATGTGCAGTAATAGCAGTATAAATCATCACACACATGAACACCAATATTTAAGGTGGAAACCCAATTCGAGAGAAAACCACCGCTGCTGTTGTCCCTATCTACAATATTTATTATATGGAAAAACTATTTACAATATAGTATTGATGTAGACTCATATCAGTACGCAAGAATCTACCTGTAGAAGGCTACTACCTTCTCTCATTTTCCAACTGCTAATAGAAGGGAGATACAACCCCCTTTCTTCTCATTTACCAGCCACTCCTGGAAGGGAGCTTCAACCCCCTAAACAGAACACCAGCTTCTACTGGCAGGAAGCTTCTACTTCCATACTTAAGGCTTCAACCCTCAGAACCACTGCAGACCACATTTCATTAATTTTCATACTGGATCAAATGGAAGCAACATAAATCTTCATAAACATAAATAACTATAAGTTTTACCCAATACATCAATCAGAACAGTGAGACCACTGTAATCAGATCATCATATATAACCCATACTTCCAAATAAATATGCAGATACAAACTCAACCCTAAACCATCATCAACTTAAAATGCATATGCTACTTCGCTCCACTGAACCCGCGTATATACTTGCTTTCCTTCATACCAACCTTCGTATAGCTCTGTGAATACTATTTTTCAGAATGTAATTAGTCTCAGATTCAGGTCTGAGGCTTTCAGTCATATATCTTTAGAAATGCAGAACCCTTCATCAGTTAGTCACCATCAACCATGTTTATTCACTCATTGATCAGATTTGTACATAAGAAACTTACTAGAATATACAATATTTGAAAAACCCAGATCTTCAAGAAGGCATCATTGACAAACAACAGAAAAATAGCAGGAATCACATAATAACATCTACAATAAGCTTCAGAAAACCCTAAAATTATATTAGTGCCAGTCTATGTCATACTGCCATCAGTGATCAAAATTACTCTTTTTCATTTGCATATTAGGAGTCCCATACCATAAAATTTCACCATTTCATTAGGTCATGGATTCATTGATGGTAGTGATTTTTCATCAGTTTTCCCTCATGTGAAACTTGTTGATTCTCCTCTATATGGTCTTTATTCATGAGTTACTTTTACTTTGTGAGTCATGTTAGTAGGTCATAGGATTGGTCTCATTAGGTTCTAGGATCTCACCATGGTCAAATAAATGAGTCAAGTGTCAATACATATTAGCAAGGTCATGAGGAAGTCAATAAACTCAAAGTCACAGCACGTGGGAAGATCAAAGAAATGTTTTACTCATTTTGATGTAATTTTTGTCTCAAAACCATGTTTTGGGGTGAAAACATAATACTTTACTTTTAATTATCATCTTTATGTAATTTTATGTCATCATATGTAATAAGTCACACTTCAGAAGCTGCTATCTCCACAAAGTTACCACCCTGCCCTTCAGAAACGTTTTCCATAGCATTTTCAGTGTCAAATCATATTCTAAGTATGTTCAACAGAAAGAGCCTGGAAAGAGCTTTCCAACGGTATATTACACTCTCAAAACTGACTTCTGGATTGAAATTTATGCCTAAGTGAACAAAAGTCCCTTATACCCTAAAACAACCCCTTTTCCCACCTTCCCCTTAAACTTTATATTATTAAAGTTAAATATTTATTTTATGAAACCCCTTTTTCCCCTTCTGATTACACAATCGCAAGGAAAAATTTCCTTGACCCAAGAACTCCGATGCGATTAAACTACTTCCCGTCATGTCCCTTTAAAACTTTATAATAACATTTTAAAGTTTGTTATTATAAAGTCTCGTTCCCTCTAATCCGATTAACCAAAACCACTTCCCCTCCATACCTTTTAAACTTTATGATAAAGTTTAAAGTCTTTATTATAAACCCTCCCACCAATCCATTTCCCTTCCCCTTTCTGATCGCAATCACAACATTTAACATGTGCGTCCCGATGGGCCTTGTGTTCACGAAAACTTCGATCCGATTGAGTGCTCTCGATTCCATACACCCGATGAGATCCCAACCGTCGATCTGCCCATCTGATCGGACGGTCCATACTTCATCAGTGCTGTTGTAATCAGTGATTTCCTTTTGCGCATTACTTTTTTTCCCGCTCTCCTCTGATTCCGATTACAATTTACCTATGGGTCCCACCATTAAACCTTCTCTGCCATTCAAATAAAAAAGTTCTTTCCCCTTTGTAAAAGTAATAAAATGATTTCCAAAGGTTTTTAAGTACTTCATCGCATCATGCTATGTTTAAATTCTTCGCCTTCCTCCCCACCAATGCAATTGATCGCAATCGGCACTCTCTTATAATATGTTAAAATTCTTCCCCACTTACCCTTCGATGCCCGATTGCGATTGGCCCTCCAGTCCCACCAAAACCTTCTCTATGTTCAATGCAAAAATCGCTTTTCCCTTATAAAAAAATAAAACTTGTTTTAGATTTATTTAAAGGGATTTCTCCACTCTTCTATTTATAATCCCATTGAACTATTCACAATTGCTTCGAAGTTTTTTATATGCCATGTTCCCATAAACTGTTCCTTTCCTCCGATCCCCAATTGCGATTACACCATCGCATACCATATTTGAAACACTCCATTATACATTATATTCCCTCTTCCCCATTGATTCTGATTGCAATTGAGATTTGAAATCTACCTCCTTTCCCTTCACTCCTTCCATTCAAAATTGATTTTTCCCTTTACTCAAGGCATAATTTCATTTCATTTTATTAAAAAATGCATTTTCTTCAAAAATGGATTTTTCTTCAAGAGAGTAATAATAGAAAGAAACAGTCAAAGGGCCGAGAGCTAATATGAGACAGAACCTTCTACAGCAGCAGGAAAATAGGGATCTACACTTCAGATTGCTTATTTTACATCCATCAAGCATATTATTGAATCTGCCCAAGTGGTCACAACGTATTGTTGTTCCTTATATTCAGGGGAAGATTGTCAATTCTCTTTTCTATATTCAAATTTTAGTTCTTGAGCTGTTAAAAGAACGCCCCTTTCTGTGGATCTATTTTCCCACATTTTAGTCTATTTAATGTAGTTATTTCAGTCATTTGAGATCATTCTATAAATCAGTAAGTAGGGGAATAGTGTGGAAATCAAGGAGAACGTTTTGCGCTCAATTGTAATAGTTTTGGACAGGGAGTTAATAAAGAGATGTAGCTCTGATTTGTGGGATCCATGTGGTATGAAATTTAGCATTTTTTCTCTTCTTTGTGTTCATATGTCAATTTTTATGTGTATCATTCATTCATAAACATTTCTGGTTGAATGCTTTCAAGATAGAAAGGTAGAATCCATTTTTTATTTCTCTGCCTTGGGAAACCATTCAATACTCTGTGTTTTTCTTCTGTTTGAAAAGGATCCATCTCCCATGCCCTTTTTAGCTCCTCACCAGTCTTTCCATTCCATCATTATTTGAATTTAATTTCTGAAATTTCCTGCCTACCTTGCCCCATGAGATAACCTATATCCATGATTTAATTCCCCGATTCAAACTGTCCCATTTGTCCCACACATCCCTGAAAAATTCATTCATTTCATTAAAACATTTTTCCATCATTATATCTAGCATAATATCAGTTTATAATTGTAATTTATTGAAAATATTTTCATAGAGAGAGCCCTCTCTTGACCTTGTAGGGATAGCTACAAGGTTGAGCATGGTTTAGATGCTACCCTAATTTGCCTTTCTTCAGCTTGAGGTTCAGATCAGGTGATAACATTTCTGGCAACCATACTGGGGACTGTTTTTAGCATAGAATATTGATCAACTCAGTAATATTTTCCTTGTAAATTCCTGGGCTCTGGAAGATGATGTTCAAAGTCTGCTAGGCTGAAATGAATTTTGTACAGTAGAAATTTAACCACACTGGTGTTGGGCCGTTAATATGCCATTATTATTATCACTTTTGAACACTTATTCCACCCATTTCTACTATTCTTCATCATGTCATTTATTATAATTTATTATATAAATCTATTTTATGATGATTTATGCTTCTATGAATGAATATTATTTATTCTCCTTTATTTCTAATAAATTGATGATTATGCATGATTTTATCAATGATAGTTTTAATAAATCAGTTGTAACATGATTCACCATTTTTAGCCTCCAAGATAATTTCCAGATTGAAGATTTGATCATTAAAAGTGCCAACTCAGAAATTCGCTGGAATAAGAAGTGACGGTTTTGCGGTTGAGATTTCGAGCAAATGAAGCAGAATCTGGAAAATCCGGAACATGGGTTTTGTCCAAAACAGACCCAATTAACTTTACCAAAAGAACGGTTTGCCCAAATTCGGCTTGTACTGAGAGAAACGCGGGGTTCTTTGAGCATGATTTTCTCAGATTTTTTGTTGCGGCCGTCCTCCAAATCTCAGCTGCAAAGCCAAATTCGCCTTGTTCTTGTTGATCAAATGGTTAGAAGCAAACCAATTTTGTAATAGAAATCATGTTATACTTATCTTTATTGTAACTTCTCTCTAATCTCTCTCTATTTAAATGAAAACAGAGATCAGAGATGGGGATGATTTGAGGATGATTTGGGGATGAAAAATGATGGAAAAATGATGAAGAATGATGGTGGATTATTCATGATAGGATAGGGATTGTTGCATGCTGTAATTATCAAGCCTTTGCTGTTGTAATGATTCCACAATTTGCTGATTAATACATGATTTGGGAGTTGTTGTTCATTCTTTTCATTCCGAAGTAACCCAGCAGCATCCGCTAGCGGCTAAGGGCCCAACCTCTGGTGGAGTACGCTGCTGCTGCTGTGTATCATATTTTTACAATTGCTGCTGTGTGATGGTTTGATTTATTTCCTATTCTTTTGAATTGCATTATTTTACAGTTTCATGTTTTTATAGTGTGTTGTTAGAATATTTTATGGAATTATTTTATTGCACAAGTTGAGATTGAATCGTGTGGCTGTTCTTTTCAATCATAACAGAGATTATTATCCTTTTCAACTTATATTGTTATGCTGTTCATTTCAAATGTAAAGCTTCGCTGTTCATTTCAGATTGTTGGTTATTCGATTCCACTAATTAGAGTTTGTTGTTCAGATTTATTAAATATGATTCGTTGTTTAATTCCTTTAATTATAAGTTTGCTATCCATTTAATTCGCTGTTTAGTTTGGTTGATTAATTGCAAGAGTTTGCTTTTAAGGAGTTTTCCTAGTTTACTTTCAATGTCAGCTTTAGTTTAATTTCTATTTCCTTTTAATTGCTTTAAAGCAGGATTCTCAACTGTAGAGAACATTGGTTATTGCTTCCTCGTTCCCAGATTGATTGTCTTGTTCTGGTTTGATTTCAATTGCATCAATATATAGAGGAATGAGTTATTGCTACTGTATCCTCGATTGATGGTTGTTTGAGTGAATGATTTAGTTTAGAACATTTCAATTTCTTGTTGTTCCAATTAGATTTTGTTTCCAGCTTTCATTTACTTTTGGATTTTAAGCACTATACTGCAAAACATTACTCTTGAGTAAATAGCCGCCTCAGACTGAGTACACTCTTGAAATAAAAAGTCGTCCCTGGGTTGACAATTAATGTGAAGGTAATTAGGAGTTAAAAAGACACCTTTTTATCGCTCCACAACCGGCTTCAAGAAGATACATAAGGGCCAATCCTGATCCAAATCCTCCCCCTATGTTTGAAAATCCTAATCTTATCCCAAGAATATTCAAAAGACAAGAGGGATCACTAAGTCCTAAACCTATTTTTAGATCCTAAACCTGGCCGAATGAGTGGTTTTTTGTAGAAGATATTTCCTTTGATGAGAGTTTTGAGATTTATTTGTTTAAAAATAAGTCTGAAACTGCACTTTATGACACAGTTTTGGATCCATAATTCCTTATAGATATTGAAGTTCAAAGAGAAAATACATAAATTGATGATTATATTTTGAATTCCCCTCAGTCATCTAACACTGAAACTAATATCCCTGAGCCTTCATAGTCATTAGGAACAACATTTCCTCCTCCTAATTCATCATCATTTCCATCAGTTAATTCCCAGCTCTCATCTCCTCCATTAACACATCCCTTAAATCCTAGTAGCACAAACATTGTTGTAAATCCACCTCGAGTCATGGCTGCCCGTTATGCACCCCTGGTTTTACTTCAGGTTCTAAATGATATGTCTGCTGATTATCAAAGTAAAATTCCTATTTTCGATGCCACTCAAAGCATCATAGCCTAGCAACATGTTGATAAGATGAATGAATTTTTTGATCTTCATGAGGTAGAGGTAGAGAATGTAACCACAAGATTGTTTGTCCAAAGCTTCGGAGGTGAAGTTAGAAAGTGGTTCAGAGCCTTACCATCATGCTCTATCCACACTTTGCAGGAGTTACATACACAGTTCTTAGACCAGTGGGAGGTGAAGAAAAACCCACTTCAAATTTTGTCTGAGTATGAGAATATTAAAGGAAATGTGGGTGAAACTGTACAGGATTATTTTCTAAGATTCAATGCTATATATAATGCTATTCCGGCTAACCTGAAACCTCCTGTGGGATTACCCTTGCTCAAATTCCCAGATGGTTTTGATGTTGATATGGCATATCAGCTGCGAGAAAGAGATCCTTCCTCACTTGAAGACATGCAGAAGATAGCGGTGAGTGTAGAAGCGAATTTGCTAGCCAAAAGAGCACGGACTAGAGCTGAAAGGAAAGTCATGGTGAAAGAAGAAGTGTCTCCTTCAGACAACAAGATGGATACTTTGATCCGAACAGTGGAAAATATGGTTGATTGATTGACCATTTCAGATAGGCTAGAAGTACAAATAAAGAATCTGAATTTTAGAGGACAACAACCGCAATTCAGAATTAAGAAGAGATAACAGAGAGCGCAGGACCAAGCAACACCACAGCAGCAAATCAAAACTCCATTGCAGCAGAATTACATTCAAGGAATAGACACAGATGATGATGATCCTGTGATTGAAGCCAATCATTTCTTCACCACTGATGGTACACCAATTTTTCTCACTGAAGATGAAGAATACACAGCGACTGCAGACATTCAAAAAGACGAAAAATTCATTTTGGCTAATGATGCAGAGTTAGAAGATGAGTCCAATGACTGCCAAAGAGGATACATGAATGCTTTATTAGCACAACAAAAGCAGTATTCTTTGAGGAATAGAGATGTTTCGATTAGTCCCATTTAGAAGAGAAAAGAGCTCCAAATGAAGAACGATTCTTAGAAGGAAGGGAAAGAGCTAGCCTACCCTTCCTCTAGAAAAATATCTTCAGTGATTAATGCTGCAATTGAAAATAACTAGCAGAGCACAGTAAAGGAGCAAGCAGAGAAGATAGATCCTCCAATTAAAGAGGTAGAAAAATTCCCTTCCTTTAATTTGGAGAATGAAATTTCTAAGCTAAAAGTGTGTATGCCCTTGATTGAGTTGGTGAAAAATAGCACTTATAAAATTCAGGTGTCTAGAATTTTGCAAATAGATTCTGTTTCCAATATGGTAAATGTTGAAGATGATTACCCTAAACTCATCTTTGGTCCAGCCACAGAAGATCAATCTGAATAAATTGAAGTCCCTCCCTTTTACCTGAGTCTTAGATTACATGAGTTCATCTTACATAATGTTATGTTAGACTCCGGAGCCTCACACAATTTGATGCCCAAAGCCATCATGGAGAAGTTAGGACTTGATATTACCCATAAATATCATGATTTGTATTCTTTTGACTTAGGTAGGGTCCATTGTATTGGTCTTATCAAAGACTGGGTAGTGTCTTTAGATCAAATCTCAACCAAGAATGTTTTGATGGATGTAGTTGTTTCCGATGTTCCACCACGGTTTGGAATGCTTCTATCTAGGTCTTGGGGTGTGAAACTTAAAGGAACCATGCAGCTTGACTTCTCTTATGCCACTATTCCCGTGTTTGTCTAGTTAAGAAAACTATATAGGGAGAAGAAAATGAAATATATGATTACTAGCAAAGAGAAGCCAGTAAATCATCCCATTAATGTTGTCCACATAGATTTAGAGTCCTTTGTCTTGTATTCATATGGTGGTTTTAATGATGTGAATGTTCAGTTGGTACAAGTAGATGACATGCCTGAAATTTCTATAATTTTAGGGAAGTCCTCAAACAGGAAAAGGATAAAGCAACAAGAACTTCTGAGCCTCCTGCCTTCCAGCAGCAAAAATACAGTGAACAGTAGAAAGATGCAGAAATCAGTCAAGGTAAAGAAGAGAAAGAAGAAAAGTTTCAACATCTGGAAGAAGAAGAAGAAGGCCTTTGGAGCATGGACTTTGATGGAGCTGTTGGTAAGGATGGAGCTGGTATTGGAATATGGATTCGAAGCCCTATTTTCCAGCCTGAAAGGGTTCCGAGTAATGTTAGAGTTTGTGCTTATAATTTGGCCTTTAAATACTCTAACAATGAAGCAGAGTATGAAGCTTTGATTGCAGGTCTGAAAATTTTGAAGAAGCTAAATGCAAAAAGGATTTCTGTCTATGGAGATTTAGAGCTGATAATCAAACAGGTTAAAGGAGAGTACCAAGCTAAACATTCGCAATTGAGGGAATACAGAAATGCAGTCCTGGATATCTTGAAGACATTCCCTGAGTACACGTTGACAACAATACCCAAGATGCAAAATATTATTGCTAATTCTCTTGCCACTACAACAAGAAACTTGAAGACTCCAATGAACTCTAGCAACAAGTTTGAGATCTATGTCAAACATAGGCCTACTGCTCCAGAAAATCTAAGGTATTGGCAAGTGTTTTGGGATGACAATGAAATCAATGCTTTTTTGCAGAGTGATGGAAAATTCAAAGATACTCCAATAGAAGGTGAGTATGAGATTGATGATCAAGAAATTGAAACAAATTAGATGGACATATTGCAGCTAAAGGATAGTGTAATCCCTAGGGGTCTCATACCTTTATAGGAGCATTTTGATTAGGATGATGTTGCCAAGAAGCCAAGTTTGGTGCCTACTAAGAAAGGAGTTGAAGATGTGAATCTTGGAATAGCTGACAAACCCAAGTTTATGAAGTTGTCAAAGGCATTGTCCCTTGAGGTAAAGGAAAAGTATGTTAAATTTCTTTTTGAATTTTCTGATGTGTTTGCATGGGATTATTTCGATTTGAAGTTGTATGACAAAAACATAATTCAACGTACTATTCCCATCAATCCAGATCAAAAACCATTCAGACAGAAGCTGAGAAGAATCAACCCAATGCTGTTGCCATCCATTGAAAAAGAGGTAAACAGATTGTATAAAGCTGGTATCATAGTCCCCATTATATTTTCTGACTGGATTTCAAATTTGGTTCCGGTACATAAGAAGACAAGAGAGATAAGGTTGTGCATAGATTTTCGGAATTTGAATAAAACATCCTAAAGGATAATTATCCACTTTCGAAGATGGACCATATTCTGCAAAGAGTAGTTGGAGCATCAAGGATGTCACTACTCGATGGCTACTCAGACTACAATCAGATCTTGGTGCATGAGGAATACCAAGACAAAACTGCCTTCACAACACCCTGGGGAACCTTCCAATATGCCAAAATTCCATTTGGACTGAAGAATGTTGGAGCCACTTTCCAGCGAGAAATGGATATTGCTTTTGCCAATGAAAATGATGTTTTTGTTGTTGTTTATTTGGATGATCTGACAATATTTTCTGGTTTTGATGATGAACATTTGCACCATTTGAGGGTTGTGTTTTAGTGATGCAGAAAGTTTGGGATTTCTCTCAATCCAAAGAAGAGTCTCTTTTCCATGGATGAAGGCAAGTTGCTAGGGCATATCATCTCTAAATATGGTATCCGCATTGATCCATCTAGAGTAGAGGAAATTCAGCACATAGACCTTCCACGGAACAAAAAGGAGATTCAAGCATTCAATGGTAAGATGAAATTATTGTGCAGATTTATACCCAATTTGGTTGAACATCTAAGAGAAATGACTAATATGTTGAAGAAGAATAGAACTATAAAATGGAGTGAGGAAGCTATCAAGTCATTTAATCTGGTAATGTTTGCTCTGTCCAATGCCCCAATCTTGATCAGTCCTAATTACACTCAATATTTTATTATTTTTTCATTTGCATAGGAGCATACTATGGCTACAGTTTTGATGAAAAAGAGAGATCGGGTTGAAAAGCCAATTTTCTTTTTTAGTAGGACTATTAGAGATGCTGCTTTAAGGTATAATATTATTGAAAAAAAATCATTGGCTCTTGTAAAGACATTGAAGGATTTTAGAGTCTATATTCCACATTCACATACTATAGCATATGTTCCTAATGCAGTATTAAAGGATGTCCTAATGCAAACTGATCCAGAGGGTCGAAGAGGTAAGTGGATAGCAGCTATGTTGGAGTATGATTTGGAGATCAAACCCACAAAGTTGATCACAGGACAAGGCTTGGCAAAATTAATGGCCCAATCAAATCTGCGTGCCCTAGATATAAACCTCATAACAACAATGTCAGAGGATGAGGATGAAGTTTTTCTTGCTCCAATTTCAGATATTTTTATACAATCCCCATGGTATTCAAATATTGTTTATGTTCTTCAGCATATTTCTCCACCTCCAGGAATGTCTAAAAGTAAAGGTAGATCACTGAAACTTAAATCTGCTAAATATTGTATTTTAAACAGTGCTCTTTATTGGAAAGATCCAGGAGGTGTTCTCCTGAATTGTTTGGTTGAAGAAGAGGCTCAGAAGGTAATGCGCGACTTTCACAAAGGTGATTGTGGTGGTCATTTGTTTTGGAAGACTACAGTTAACAAAGTGTTGAGAGCAGGATATTATTGGCCCACTTTATTTTCAGATTTGTATAAAACAGTGATGAGTTGTCATGAATGTCATATTTTCCAAGGGAAGAAAAAATTTCTTCCTCTTCCTTTGAAACCAGTTTCAGTGAATGCTCCCTTTCAGTAGTGGGGACTCGATTTCATAGGATAAATCCATCCTGCATCATCAACACAGCATCGATGGATATTGATAGCTACATATTACTTCACCAAATGGATCGAGGCCATCCCAGCAAGGCAAGCTACAGACACAATAATTATTCAATTCCTAGAATCGAATATTTTATCTCATTTTGGTTGCCCTTATAAAATTATAAGAGACAATGCAGCAGCATTCAAGTCTAAGAAGATGGTGGATTTCTGCGACAAATATAATATCATGTTGGGTCATTCAATAGCGTACTACCCACAAGGAAACGGCCTGGCAGAATCATTGAATAAATATTTGATAAATATAATCAAGAAAATGCTGGAGGCAAACAAAAGAAACTGGCATTGAAAGCTCATCAATGCATTGTGTGCAGATTGAGTTAGCAGTAAGCAATACATAGGTATGTCACCTTTTGAATTGGTTTATCGTACTGATGATGTCTTTCCTACATCACTTACAGTTCCAGTCATGATATTATTGCAAGAAGTTGGTAATGAAGACGATGAAAATTAGCGAAGGATAAATCAGATGATCCACCTTCAGCAAACAAGAGAGGAAGTGTCACAGAATGTTATTCAGTTGCAGGAGAAGATAAATAATATCTATGACTGTAAGACCAAAGCAGAGAAATTTTAGTTAGATGATGTGGTGTTGAGATGGGATGCAAGAAATGAGGAGAAAGGGAAGCATGGTAAGTTTGACAACCTGTGGAAAGGACCATATAGGATTTCAGCATATAGGGGATAGAATGCTTTCTTTCTTTTAGAAATGGATGGCCAAGATTTCCTTGAAGGAGCAGTGAATGGTAGGCTTTTGAAACACTACCATTGTTGAAGATAATGGATCAGAAACTATGTCACCATCACTATATATACCATGTTATTTTTGGTCAGAGTTCAAGTGCACAGTCATTAAAGTTTGGGGCCCAAGGTGAAGGCTATAAAACTTGAATGATATGTGTATGGTTTGGTTTTATTTCAGTTTACATTCTTAGTCTTGAGTCAGAGTCAGTCTGCATTGTGTCAGTTTTTAGTGTTTTTGACTCCATTCCCAATGGATAAGGCTACTTTGTCTACGGTGTTCTTGGCACCTCCAAGGAGCTACCATCCCCATTCTAGCCAATGTTAGTGTCAGTCTAGTCATATTTCCATCAGTGATCAAAATTTCTCTTTTGTATTTTCATATTAGGAGTCCCATACCATAAAATTTCACCATTCCATTAGGTCATGGATTTATTGATGCTATTGATTTTTCATCAGTTTTCCCTCATGTGAAACTTGTTCATTCTCCTCTCTATGGTCTTTAGTCATGAGTTAATTTTAATTTGTGAGTCATGTTATTAGGTCATAGGATGGGTCTCATTAGGTTCTAGGATCTCACCATGGTCAAATAAATGAGTCAAGTGTTAATAAATATTAGCAAGGTCATGAGGAAGTCAATAAACTCAAAGTCACAGCGCATGGGAAGATAAAAGAAATGTTTTATTCATTTTGATGTAATTTTCACCTAAAAACCATGTTTTGAGGTGAAAACATGATACGTTACTTTTAATTATCATCTTTATGTAATTTTATGTCATCATATGTAATAAGTCACACTTCAGAAGCTGCTATCTCCACAAAGTTACTTCCCTTCCCTTCAGAAAAGTTTTCCACAACATTTTCAGTGTCAAATCATGTTCTAATTATGTTCAACAGAAAGAGCCTAGAAAGAGCTTTCCAACAGTATATTACACTTTCAAAACTGACTTCTGGATTGAAATTTATGCCTAAGTGATCAAAAGTCCCTTATGCCCTAAAACAACCCCTTTTCCCACCTTCCCCTTAAACTTTATATTATTAAAGTTTAATATTTCTTTTATAAAACCCCTTTTTCCCCTTTAGATTACACAATTGCAAGGAAAAATTTCCTTGACCCAAGAACTCCAATGCAATTAAAAAACTTCCCCTCATGTCCCTTTAAAACTTTATAATAACGTTTTAAAGTTTGTTATTATAAAGTCCCGTTCCCTCTAATCCGATTAAACAAAACCACTTCCCCTCCATACCTTTTAAACTTTATAATAAAGTTTAAAGTATTTATTATAAATCCTCCCACCAATCCACTTCCCTTCCCCTTCCTGATCGCAATCACAACATATAACATGTGCGTCCCGATGGGCCTTGTGTTCATGAAAACTCCAATTCGATTGAGCGCTCCCGATTGCATACCCCCGATGAGATCTTGACCGTCGATCCACCCATCTGATTGGATGGCCCATACTTCATCGACACTATTGCAATAATTGATTTCCTTTCGCGCATTACTTTTTTTCCCGCTCTCCTCTGATTCCAATTGTGATTTACCTACGGGTCCCACCATTAAACCTTCTCCGCCCATTCAAATAAAAAGGTGCTTTCCCCTTTGTAAAAGTAATAAAATGATTTTCAAATGTTTTTAAGTACTTCATCACATCGGACTATGTTCAAAGTCTTCACCTCCCTCCCCACTGATGCGATTGATCGCAATTGGCGCTCTCTTATAATATGTTAAAATTCCGCCCTGCTTACCCTCCGATGCTCAATTGCGATTGGCCCTCCGGTCCCACTAGAACCTTCACTCTTTTCAACACAAAAATTGATTTTCCCTTATAAAAACATAAAACTTGTTTTAGATTTATTTCAAGAGATTTCTTTGCTCTTCTATTTATAATTCCATTGCACTATTCACAATTGCATCAGAGTTTTTTATATGCCCTGTTCCCATAAACTATTCCTTTCCTTCGATCCCCGATTGCGATTACACCATCGCATACCATATTTCAAACTCTCCATTATACATTATATTCCCTCTTCCCCATTGATTCCGATTGCGATTGTGATTTTAAATATGCCTCCTTTCCCTTCACTCCTTCCATTCAAAATTGATGTTTCCCTTTAATAAAGGCATAATTTCATTTCATTTTATTTCAAAAGGTATTTTCTTCAAAAATGGATTTTTCTTCAAGAGAGTAATAATAGAAAGAAACGGTCAAAGGGGCAAGAGCTAATATGAGACAGAACCTTCTACGGCAGCAGGAAAATAGGGATCTGCACTTAAGATTTCCTATTTTACATCCATCCAGCGTATCATTGAATCCCCCCAAGTGGTCACAATGTATTGATGTTCCTTATATTCAGGGGCAGATTGTCAGTTATCTTTTCCATATTCAAATTTCAATTCTTGAGCTATTAAAACAACTCCCCTTTCTGTGGATCTATTTTCCCACATTTAAATCTATTTAATGTAATTATTTTAGTCATTTGAGATCAGTCTGTAAATTAGTAAGTAGGGAATAGTGTGGAAATCAAGGAGAACGTTCTGCGCTCCATTGTAACAGTTTTGGATAGGGAGTTAATAAGGAGATGCAGCTCTGATTTGTGGGATCCATGTGGTATGAAATTTAGCATTTGTTCTCTCATTTGTGTTCATATGTCAATTGTTATGTGTATCATTCATTCATAAACATTTCTGGTTGAATGCTTTCAAGATAGAAAGGTAGAATCCATTTTTTATTGCTCTGCCTTGGGAAATCATTCAATACTTTGTGTTTTTCTTCTGTTTGAAAAGGATCCATCTCCCATGCCCTTTTCAGCTCCTTACCAGTCTTTCCATTCCATCATTATTTGAATTTAATTGCTGAAATTTCCTGCCTACCTTGCCCCATGAGATAACCTGTATCCATGATTTAAATCCCCGATTCAAACTTTCCCATTTGTCCCACACATCCCTGAAAAATTCATTCATTTCATTAAAACATTTTCCCATCATTATATCTAGCCCAATATCAGTTTATAATTGTACTTTATTGAAAATATTTTCATGGAGAGAGCCCTCTCCTGATCTTGTAGGGCTAGCTACAAGGTTGAGCGTGGTTTAGATGTTACCCTGGTTTGCCTTTCTTCAGTCTGAGGTTCAGATCATGTGATAATAACTTCCACACGTGCTTTTTTCTAAAGAAAACCCATGTATATACGTGATTTTACTTAGACGAACTAGCATATAGATCTGTAAATGAAAACTTTGCAAAATGAACTAGATCCATATAACTTACCCAGATTTATTTATTTGTCTTTAGCAAACTTGTGCCCGGTCATGGATCTAATCATTTATTCAATGGATCACACAAGAGCATATTCATTTCAAATCTAGAGATCCTGAACCATCATTGTATCCATAGGTGCATCATATATTTAGATCTATCAATTAAAACAGAGTTCATCCCATATAGATATACCTCTGAGAAAATTATTCATTAACAACCCTTACTCATGCACACATTGCACTATCATCTTCTTCTCCTTATATAGATTTAGCTTTTACCAATACCATGAGTCAAAACCACACAATTGATGATGGTATTTTTTGGCGGAATCAAATAGACAATATAGTGCTCAATATTGTGGGCTAATACCATGGTAATGCCCCTTGGTATCATAATTTTAGAGTGTAAAAGGCATATGCAACTTCGATAATTCTTATCCACGTGTATATGTGACTTCTCGTCATAAAGACTATGTATATACTTATCCTGAATGTATACACGGGTTTCCTTCATAAAAGTAGCGTATACATTGGATCCATATGCTGGTTGCCTTCATCAAACCTGCATATATAGTGTGACATCTTATATTTATCATTTCTCTGGAACTTACTAGAATTCCTTTCTCTGTCACATTTGAACTAATCTATAGAATCATCATTTTTACATCTTTAACAAATAGGTTGCTATCAAAACGATAACTCATCAAGAGTTTTCCATCAAGTATAGCATCATCAACTAGTTTGCCATCAAGGACAACATATTGCATCATATTGCCAACAATCATTCATTTTATTTACATGTTGTTGAGTAGTATATTGACTAGTACCATAAAACTGAAAGATTTTACTCTGGTAATCCTATGGCGTGGCATGTAAAGGGGCCTGTAAGACCAAAGGGGAATATCTGACTGTCATGGATAAGATTCTAGCTTGACTAGGAGGTGAAGTAGTAATGCTTAGAGATGAACTTGAAGTTCTTGGAGATGAAATTGAAGTACTAGAAGATGAGCTTGAAGTGCTTGGAAATGAGGTTGAAGTGCTAGAGGATGTACTTGGAACACTAGAATATGTACTTCAAGCACTAGAAGATGGGAATGAAACTATAGGTTGAAGAGGAAACTTAGGAATGAATGATTATATGGAATGAATGGTAGTGGAGATTATGGGTGGGGTGTAACTAAATGGATCTATTTTTATAGTTTCTGAAGGAATAGTAGATGCTTAGTGGTAGCAACAACTAGGGAAGCGAATTCAACCTATTGTTGAAAAAAGGCTTCGTCAATATATTTAATCAAGGTTGAGGTCAAGATATCAAGTTTATCAAAGGTCTCTAGAACCTGTTGATCTGAATCAAGTGGGGTAGTTTCCTTATTTTCTTCAATAAATTGAATAAAATCAGGGTCTATTACAATATCATAGACTGAATTTTCAGATTTGGTTCTAAATAAGGAATGCTCAAATGATAAATCAAATTGAATATCCTGTAAGCTTGATAATTCTTTTGGGAGAGAATTGCATTTGACTAATTGAGTACTACTTCCTAGACTTTCTACTTTTTTATTTTTTCTTAAAATTATGTTAGGATCATCAACAATTATAGTAGGTTGTGGATCATGATGAGCCCTAGTATAGTACGTTCTTTTGGAAGCTATAACTTTAACTTTTAATAAATAAAATTAGCAACCCTAAATAAAACTTAAGGTGAAAAGATGAGGAAAAGTGTTCCCTTTAATATTGATTTAACTGAGGACTAATTTCCCCAGTATGGTTGCCAGTATGTTATCTCTCCAAAATTTCCCAGGCTTGTTATGTGTGTTTAAAGAAATATTATAGGTAACTATCAACCTCTTTTTGAGATTATGACCCAGCCTTCCTAACGCACAAAGAGGGCTCTCTCTTAATGATTTAACTTTGTTGTTTTAATTGATTTTATGCTAGTTAGGTAATATTGATTTCGTTTGATTTTGGTTTGTTGGTGGAATTACTGATTTAGATGGATAGTTGTATTTTCTAATTTTCCATTGGGATATGGAGTCAATGTATCAAGAAAATAAGACAGAATCAATTTCTAAAGGAAGTGTTTACAGGGTAGGGTAGCTGAGAAAAATCAAATATTTAAAGGCTGAATGGTGAAGTGGTTTTCAATCAGGATCAAGGAGCAGTTAAGGATTCCTTAAACCAGATGACAAAGGAAGGTGAAAGAGGTCAATTGGGATAGGAGAGAAATTAAGAATTCTCAGATCCAGATATCGTAGGAAAACATTGAAATGAATAACAATTCAGAACAGAGTGTAATTAATCAAATTCTGCAATAATATTCCTGTTATAACATTTAAATTTGGAAAAACATACAATTTTATCGAATACTTAAGAAAATAAAAATGAACAATTGAAATATACTTCACTGAAGTAGCTCAACACATGAATCCTGTAATGCAATGCCTTTATTACTTATACTGCCTGTGAACTTGAAAAAGTTACAATAAAATCTTAGGTAGCAGATGAATTCAACTATATAAATGTTTAGGAATCCACACTCAATACTTCGAATTATTGAATTATTTATAAAAAAACTTAATACAAAATATCGTGTTAACTAACCAATATTTATTCAAGGAAAATAAAATATCTTCATGCAAGAAGATAGAGACACATATGTAACTAAATTCAAGTTGTCCATGTTCATTGGATTTAATATTTATTTCTCTAATATTTTGTTATCTTTCACGCTGGCTGTTGCTTTCATGTTGGTTGCCTTTGTAATATTCCTATTTAGTAAAATCAGCAATATAGGCATCAAAAAAACATTTTTCAGAAAATTATGCTATAATAGTCAAGAGAAGCCCATGGATCCATTATTTTATGTATCATAGCAACCAAATATACAAGGGGATAAAAAAAAATCATTATAACTTGGTTAAACAGGCCTCCCAAGCCCAAATCAATCCAAAAACACCACAACCCATGACTACTGCAACACAGAAATTCCAAAGCATGAGACATCACAGTTTAATGAGGGTTTATACTAAAAAAAATAGAGAAACAATGGATCTATAGATATATTACTCAAGAGAGCTGAAAAATGGAGATCTAGTCTCTTTTACACAATTCTAAGACAACTCGGCAAGGGTTTCTTAAGAGGCATGAGATACAGAAAGTATATACTGTAGATCTGTGGCTAAATCACATTTTATGACTGAAGCTCTACATAAATATGGCTGAAAGGAAAAATTAATGGCTGTAGTTCCTCCTTACTAGCTTTTCAGGTGAATGATTGATCCTTCCTCTAGGAAACTAGCTCATGAACAAGGGTTTTGACCCTTCCACTGCAACACCATGAAAAATAATGCAATTCCTCAAGGAGAATATGTTGTAGCTGTAGATGACTGCTTCTCCCAAAGCTAGATGGTGGAAATGAAGCCCGGAATACTCCTCTCATATTTCTTCAACAAGTCCTCCAAGGAAGAGTGTGGAATTCCCACATTAGAGTACCCTTGTACTAAACAGTACAACAAACCCAACTAAACAGTCGAAGCATGAAATAAGTCATAATACTCAAACATAAATAGTATTTTGAATGCCTCTCATGGCTTCCATCCATTCCCTTATATTCTTGGTGAGCTTCCTCACCCTTGGTCCCACTCATTTATGAGGTTACTTCCATGCAAAGACTCCTCCTCCAAAACTATGTTGTCTCCACTAGCTCCACTCTCTCATTTACAACGCTATTTGATTTGGTCAACCTTGAATTAGTCTCTATGCATTTTTTCCTTTCACACCCAAGGTGGCTTTATTCTGACTACCTAAACTGATCTTCATTCACACTAGAAGTGATTTATTTCTACTAAAGAGTCTTTAAGGGTCTCCTTACCCCCTTATTCATCCAACAAGAAAGAAAAATGAGATTTTAATATTCCAATTAGTTGCAGGCTAATTTAGGAATATTACAATATTCCCCTCCCAAATGTTTCTTGTCCTCAAGCAACTGCAAGGGTACTGCAAAATCTCCAATGGATATGTCTCCTCCCAAATATACAAGTTAGCCTTTGGTAGATAAACCAAATAGCTATCATTATGAAAAAGTGGGAGATATATGGAAAGAGTTGTATGTTTTCCATTGGCTTCCTTAAGGCATAAGAAATGGAAAATGTTAGGTGCCTTACTCTCAATGAGAAACTCCAATCTCCATGCTATCATCCAAACAAAATGAGCCATCCTTGTTAGCTCATTGAAAAAATCACCAATCCCCTGCTTCTGCAATGTATAGGGGCTGCATGGCTGAAAAGGAGAGATCAAGTTATTCAAATCACGCTATCTCTCTCTCCGTTTATGATAGATGTTGAACTGCTGGTCTTGGGCTGGAATAATATGTTCATTAAGAAGCCAAAAGGTACTTGGAATTGCATGATCCCAATCTTTGGTTCTAGGAACCTCTCTTTCCCAATCCACCCCACATATAGTGAATAGAGTATCATCACCATATTGGCTCCAAAATAAATATGGACTAAGTGTCACGTGGCATAATAGATGGTGACAATACCCCTTAAGTGACGTTGTTCTTCTTCTAGCTGTTTCAAAACATGATATGATAAGCGGCCATAAAACCACTTACTTGCTTCCAAAAGCTTCTTAAAATCCTAAAAATAGCAGAGGACATTAGGTGTTGGCTGAATATGAACCAAGCAAAACATGTCTTTCCCAAAGCCCTCCATGAAGTGGTTATTCCCATCATTGAATTTAGTCCCAATAGGACCGTGAAACCCAAAGAGAGGCTTGCTCTCTTATGGAGAAATTTTCTGCAAATGCATGGTAAATAAATGCACATACATTGTTAGTTGATAAATAAGCATCAAAACACAACCTTTACCATATATTGTAGACAAGTTGGTGAAGAGGTCCATAGATGAACCTTCCCATTTCTCCATCAAATGGGGAAGTGATTGTAACAACCTTTCAAGGTGGTTTTTCTCCTCCTCATACATCGAACAAGTTATATATCTCTTGATATGTTGGTGCACATCTTCTTTGAGATCCTCTCAATAGAATCCCTCCATGATGGTGTGATAAGACTCAATGGAATCTACATGTCCTAAAAAGAGTGCCTCATAAGCTACATATAGAATCTCCTTCTTGAGCTTGGATTCTTTAGTCAAGTAGATCTGATCATGGAAATAGATGACTCCATCAACCACTCTATACCTCCCATCCATCACTTGCCCATCAAGAGCCTTACATGTGAAGAGGTTCTTGGAATATTCCACCA
The DNA here is from genome assembly GCA_034641835.2 of Pinus albicaulis. NCBI lineage: Eukaryota > Viridiplantae > Streptophyta > Pinopsida > Pinales > Pinaceae > Pinus > Pinus albicaulis. The sequence goes on from CM076578.1 coordinate 1,947,266,212, forward strand.
ATAGATGGGACTCCCAATATGGATCTAGGCTTCCCAACACTAAAAACACTATTGAAATATGAAATGAAGCACCTGTCACATCATAAGTCTCCTCTTTGACATGCTCAATGCCAAAACCACATGTCAGAGTGTTGTTACTCCACTTTTGCTGCCTCCCTTATAGCTAATCTTGCCCAAGACAAGATTGAAGTACATGGAAGTCAACCTCCTCTTGGAAGGCATTTCCCCTCCAAAAATTCCATAGTTTGGCCAATGCATACAAGAGTGCCAATAGCCTCTTGTCATATTTAGAAATCTTCCTCATGTGTGGAGGTATCATTTTCTATTCTAATGTTATGGAATATCCTTTTTACACCATGCTCATGCTATCATAGATTTATGGATCATTCTTTTCCAGCACAAATAGATGAGTGGGAGATAGCAATGTCCATATTAGAAAATTTCTCGCCTTTCCTTGGAACCCATTAAAGGTTCTGTTAGTCATTAGTAATTTTTACTATCTGTAGATGATTAAATATCAGTTCTAGATTTCTAAAAACAAGATTCCTAAATATTGTGAGTTTTAGAAATCTCACTGCCTTCATTATCCTTATACCAATTTTTTTCACTATTCTACTATTTTTCCATTCCATGGTTAACCTACCACTCCTAAAAGACCCTTCATGGGTTTGTGCCACTCATATATATCCTGCTTTCCCACCTATAACCTCAATACCTTGTTTTTCTTTTGCCCATCACTCCACTTCCCATCTAGGGTTACCAAACAAATTTTCCTTTCCATAACCACCACGTTCCTAAAGCATTGATGGTCTCAAAACTATCTATGTAGGCTCTATAGGTAAATCAAGTACATTGGATTTTGGATCTTTAATACATCATTTTTTTCTAAAATTCTACTTTTACACTTGAAGCTCTTAAACAAAATTTCAGTCAAAGGCCAATTCAAAAAACCCTCCCACTATGTCATTAGGGTTTCATAGGTTGTAGGGTCATCATTGTTGTTTTAAGCTCTATTTTTCTTATGCTAGAATCTGGTTCAAATGAAAAACAAGATCAACACATGGTTGTCGAAGAAAGATCATAAAATATTTTAAGAAGACCACCTTGTCAAGTTCAAGTTTTGCAAAAGGTAACTGTACAATTTGAAATTTCTGTAGGAGTGTTAAAGTGACCATCAATAGAGAATTGGTAAGATAAGAGGCCTGCTTAAAAATGAATACATTCACAGCAACAAAAGAGGAAGCAGTTTGTGTTCAAGAAGAATTAGGGTTTCTAAGAATGATTGGGCCAGCAGTATGCCAAGAAAATATCCAATGCAGCAAATCACATGAAGGAGGCACACCAAGAAACCAAACCTGAAGAGAATTTTTTTTATAAATTATAGATAAAATTGGGAAAAAGTGAGGTGAACTGGAAATAAATGAATGAACTTTAAAGGGCTATAGAGAACTTAGAAGACAACACTAATAATTGTTCTCAAACATCCCAGAAACCTAGGGTTTTGGTAAGGTGATCAGAGAAGGTGAAAGGGTAAGTTTGAACTCTATAATGGCAGCAAAGGGTTTCTGAAGGTATCCCTGTTTGTAAATATTCCAAACTCATCCCAAGGAGTTTCAAAATGGTGAAAAGAGGTAAAATGAAGATGTTAGGCCTCCATGATGACAACAAAAAGAAGATATTAAAGGGCTACTGTGTATATCATCCCAGAGTTTTCCAAAGTGAAATTCCTCACTGTTTCAAAGGACAAAGAAGTAAAGAGTATCAGTGAGAGGAGGATGAAATTCTCATTTCAGTTACTTACACTCAATGGCCAAAGAAGTTAAAGGATTTTTTGATTTCCATAATGCATGTCATAGGAGTGTTGTGATGATGTTGCCTTGTGTTTTTAGTCTCAAAGGTGTCAAAGGAAAAAATATCAAGCCTCAAGATTACAGAAATCAAAATTCACCATGTTTAGAAAACCTACATACAAACATTGTAAGGTTGTTAGTAAGAACATGTGAGAAAGACAAGCTGAAAATTATATTTGAAAAACGCAGCCTTGAAAATACCACTGTGTGCAGCCCTCTCTAAGTTTGTCAAACGTAAATTTGTCATGATCCAAGGACCAAAATAAAACCAAGTTAGTATTTTAAAGGGATCTTACAAATCAGTAGTGACCAGTAGAAGCTAGCAAGCATGATTTCTGGAATTCACAGTGCTTGCCAGAAGTGATTTTATCATGACTAAGGGTCAGTAATAAAGGTGAAGACAAAGTTTTCAGTCACATGCCCAGCACAAGATGTTTTGAATTCCAAGGTCCAGGTCAAGAAATTTTTTTAAAGGGGTTACTGTGTGGTTAAATAACCAAAATGACAAATGATCATGTAAACTCTTAAGGAGCAGAAATAAGAGTCACTTAAAGGTTTTCAAGTCTCCTACACAGCAAATGTTAAAAGAGTTAGTGAAAAGTGAAAAAGCTCAAAAAATTAGGAGATGGGTTCAAAAATTATTTAATTTGAATCCAAAACATATAAAAGGGCATTTTGTTTATCATTTGACGTATTATTCCCTTGCAGAGAAATTAGAAATCCAAGAGAAAATATTATGAATTTTGGGTCAAATTTAGGAAAATTCAAAGGCGTTACGCATTTAGAGTCGGGTGCTACGCCCTTGGAGAATTTCCTTGTGTAAAAATACTCTGCACTGCATGCCTAGAAGTGCGCACTATGCATTTCGCCATTCAACCTGACCTGACAGGCCCGACATCCCACAATGTTGTGCGTTCAACCCAACAAACGCATTCAGCCCGTGCACGGTGTTGAGCGTGTAGCGCCAGACTCTGCATTCAGCCACCTGAAAACATGTTCAGCCCTGCACGGCACTGCGCCCTTGCCACTCAACTCCATGTTTAGCCCTACATGGCACTATTCCCTTCCTACCCCACTCCACGTTCAGCTACCCGACTACATGTTCAGGCACTGCGCGTTTGACCTCGAGTACCTCCACACCCTGCAGGCACTCAAATTACCTCAGGAACACTTCCAAGTTTCCATCATGGGTCTTCAAAGCATATTTAAATGGTATGTTGATGTCTTATTTTCCCTCCATAGCATTTTGATTATTTGAAGTTAAGGAAATTTGAAACCCTAAGATGAAAACCTAACTTTCATAATGAAAATACCACTATTTAAAAACTCTCCTCCATCTGCATAATGAACACACACAGAGGGTTGTATTGCTAAAAGTTTGTCCATTCATCTAGATTTTTTCCATCACCCTCATTCAATCATCCCTCATTTGTATAAAAGCTACCTTTGTCACCGTCACTCCCTTACCATTTTTCACATCAATTTCACAAGCAAAATTAAGGTTTTGGTTTTCAAAGTAGTAGTGATCAAAATGTCAGGACAAGGTAATAGTGATAGTGGTGAGGGAAGCCAAGTGCCAAGGAGACATCAACATAGAGGTGGAAGGACTAGTAGGTTTGAACCTTAAAAAACCATGGAGCTTAATGCCTCTCCTATGACTATCACATGTTTCCAAAATGTGGGTTGTTTTCATTTATCTGAAAGAGTACGATAGGTACAAAGTCACCCTGAGCTCACTAGGCTGTTCATCCTCAACTTGCACGAGAAACAAGTAAATATTTCAGGGGTAGACTTTAAGTTGTCATCAAATGACATTGCTATTGCCTCTCGGATACCTAGTGTTGGTGAAAAGTGGTTTAAACAGGCCAGCTTGGACATAAGCCATTATGAGCCATTCCTTAAACCTAGATACAAAGAAAACTGAAAATATATCTTCCCTTTCTTACATTTGCTGGAGAGGTATGCACCCTTGATAAGGGTCATCATGTAATATTTTACATGTGACGGGAGGTTATCTAGGCTGTATTCCTATCATATCACATTTCTTATGCACTTCACTAGGGTTAAGATGTTGCATTTTCCCTACTCTCTACAGGAGTATTGACAAGATTTCTTCTATTGTGCAAAAGTGACACCCTTCACAACAAATGTAGAGCCTCTTTCACCATTCTCTCATCAATATGGTAGTGATGCATCAATTGGAGCAAAAGGGTATTCCATGGGAGTTTTTCATTGCCCATGAGGTCTTCACAAACCCACAACCCCATCATCTGAAAAAATTTCCTTCGTCATCTCATGTTCCCATCCTTACTCCTCCATCTTCTCCTGATGAGCATGTTTCACCATCTACACATGTTCCTTCACCTCAAGACAACCCTTTTTCATCCCCCTCTCCCAATGCATCAGGAAATGAGGAAAGTGAAAATGAAAAATCAAGTGACCATGAAGGAGAGGGTAGTGATCAATCAAGAAATAATGAAGAAGATGATAGTAAAGAGGAAGAAAACAGTGAGGACACAAATGAAGAAAGTGGCCAAGAATAAACAGAGATAGATGTCAATAAAGATGAAGAAACCAATGATGGAGAAGAAAAAAAAGAGCATGACAGTGAAACTAAGAGCCATAATGACAGTGAAAACACTGAGGCTCCTAGTGATGATAAGGGAAATGATGCAGAAATATATGATGCATAAACAAATAATGATGTTGGAGATGAAGAGGCAGAAGGCAGTATGGGTACAGAAGAAGAAAGTGAGAAAGAGACAGATTATGATGCTAATGATAACAGTGACACCAAGGACCAAAATATCAGTGAAGCTGATGATAATAGTGAAGAAAATGAAGAAATTGATAATATAAGTGAAGATCACAACAATTATGCAATCATCAGTAATGATGGAGGTAGTGATAGTCATGACAACAATCATGATGCCCATGAGAATAGTGCAAAATCCAGTGAGGCTCATAGTGTTGACAAAGGCAATGATGATATGGAACACAGTGAGTTTCATGATAGTACTGAAGGTAATAAAAAAGGAAGTGAAGAGGATAAAGGAAGTACAACGAGAAACAAAGGAAAAAGCAGTAATGACAGCTTGAAGGATACAAATGAAGAATTGATCCAAACAAATATGATCACAAAGATAGAGGCAGGACATATGGCACTGAGGTAAAAAATATTGAACTTCTTCCTTTGACATACCAAAGAGGAGATAGGCATGTGTTTGTTTCCTCCAAAAGGAAAAATGCCATGCCTTGCACATCAACAAAGAAGCTTGAAAAAGGCAAGGAAAAGGTCACTGTTGGAGATAACAAAGGTAAGCATGGAACTAAACAAAAATTTGAATTCATTGACCTTGATAGTCAAAATGAAGATGAAGAAAGGACCACTAGCATCTTGCTCCAAAGCAAGGATGCTCAAATTAGAGACCTACAAAGAAAGCTTGGCCTGGAAAAGTACATCATTGAGTATTATAAGTATGAAAACAAGTAGCTAAAGAAGACAAAAAGGGACCTTGGCCTATAGAAAAAGATGGCCAAGGACTATACCTTCAGAAATCAAATTTCAAGGGCCAAGCTCAAAAGAGCCCTCACCAAAGTTCAAGCCCTGAAGGAGGAAAAACGTCAAGAAAAACTTAACCTTCTTACTGATGCTTCCATGCAAGAACCCCAGACATAAGAACCAAGGCAAATCTAAAATTTGGGAACTTTTTGGAAATTTTGAATTTTTGCTGATTTAAAGGGCCAAGGGCGCAACGCCCTTGGCGCTGCACTTTTTCTCAGGGCATCCTCATGAGAAATTTTTGACATTTTTGGATTTTTCAGGTCATGTACAACATTCTCACAAAATCTCAGGTCATTTGGAGTTGATTTGGTCCTCTAGAAGGTTCAAAAACACCTGAAATTTCACCTTTCTGCCATGTTTTCAGGGTTGGTGCTGCGCGTTTACCAGCCTTGGGAGTTTTGATTTTTGGATAGGAAAATGAATTCCAAGTAGAAAAAAAGGGAAATTTTGGAAAGTAAACTCAATAGGATTTCCAACAAGCCATCACGGAGTCCATTCTGACATCAGGAAGGCCTTCAAAACTTGGCTGCACGATGACATAGTTTTTTGGTGCAGGCGTTGCGCCCTTGGACCTCTGTGTTGAGTTTTTGTAGAAAATTCAACAAAACACACTGAAGGATATTTAATGTTTTTTTTCGGAAAATAACTCTAGAGTTGGTTGATTAGTTAAGTTTGAGTTGTCTTTCATTTATTGTAATAGATATTATGTGCCTTGGGCCTTGCATGGCCTCTTTGGAATATAAATGACATTTATGGTGTATTTATGGTTTTCAAAACCATAATTAGGGTTTTGGCCCTCCTTTTCTAGATAAATAGAGCATGGAGGTATTATTTTATTTTGTTGGTTGGTTACTGAGAATAATACTATATAGACTCTGAGTTTATTTGTGAAATTGGCTTTGGTGTCTTGCGATGGCTTTGGACTAAGAAGCTATGGATTAAGCTCATTCTTAGGATTCATAAACATTTTTTGAATGGTGGTGTTTTCCACCTTTGTACATTTTTTATTTAGTTATCATTGTGTTTCTTTGATCATGGGATAAAAGTCTTAGAGTAGGATATGTCTTTTGGCACCCTGGTTTGTCTACATCCTTTGATATTTATGTTTTCTTCCTTGAAGTTTAGCTAAATAATTATTAAATGCTCTTTGGTTTTTACTAAAATGTTATTTTAGAGATCTAATTTTTTCAGGTAAGTTTCAAAGAATCCCTAACTGCTCTCTAAGTTTACTCATCTATAGCTCTAAGGTCTGCTTAGTATTGTTTGGTTGAAGAATCCTTCATTTCTCTTCAAGATTTTACTATGCTAATGATGCTGAAAGCTTTTCCTTGTTATTAGTTTGTTAAAGGATCATTTATTTTCCCTTAACTACTATATTCACTCCTCCATGTTCATTTCACTCACTCAAAACCTACTTAGATCCATTTGACCCTGTTTACTTGCCCTATGAAACACCCTTGAACTATTTTTGCACTCTTCAAGACCTTTGCAGACTCCATAGCCCAATGTATTAATCCTCTCTTACTCTACTTATTATTCTTCACAACTTATCCAGCCAAAAAAACAAACAAGCAAACCCTAATCCCTATAACTAGCCTAAAATCAAAATCCTAAAATAAAACAAATTAAACCCTTTACATAAGCATAGAGAGAGCCCTCCTTGAGTCCAGGAAGGCTAGGTCCTAGGACTCCAAAGATTGGTATGATGTTACACTTGTCTTTTTGGTCATTGCCAATCTACCAAAACTATGGGGACCTAACATAGTGGCGATCACGGTGGGACTCTTGTGTTAGTGACATCCTAAGTATCCCTTAGGAACTCTCGAATCCTTGTCACACTTAGAAAATCAAGTGTTAGCCAAAACTAGAATATAATTGTTTCACCATCCTAGCAAAATGATGACTCAATTGGTGGACAATCATTAAAAACCTTAGTGTTTTATAAAGAGACTTAGAAAATCCCAAAATATCTCTAGATTGGTTTTTGTCAATTTTTGGTGGTGTACCATAAGTACATATCCTCAAAGAAGTAAAAAACATCCACCTGGAAACTCCGCTAACCTCCAGTAGGCCTATTGACTCCACTAGTTCTAATGGACTCCTCTAGGATTGTTTCAAATCAGTCCTGAGTAGTTTAAAGGCCTAGTCACATATTGTAAGAGTTCAGTAAACATTTATAGAGGCTTTCCTTTAAAAAAAATTCCCAAATTTCTGGCCTCTCTGTAGTATAGGTTTGAAATCTAGCTTCATAAATAATTAACACCAGATCTCACCCTAACCCTAACCCTCCCATCATAGTTGATGACCCAAAGAATATTTTGTGGAAGAATTCTAGGGTTGAAGATTCAACTAGTGTTAGAAAAATCCATAGAGCAAGTTCTTCCCCTGAACATTTCACAACCTTGCAAGATACCCAATTTGACTTACATCATCAAATAAATCTATTCAGAACTAAGAGTCAAAGTGGGATAGACTATATAGACCTTGAGCCCACAAATTTTCACCAAAATATTAGTATAGAAACCTCTCCTTCCACTCCTCCCGATTTTCAGCATCTCCATTACTTTGGCTCATTCCATTCCAAGTTTGCTCAAAATCAGTTTGCTAGTCCAAGTACTTCTACTACACCCACTCAAACATCCACTATACAAACCACTCCACTTCATCCACCTCCTCTCACAAACCCTCCCCTTGTAAATCCTCCTTGGATCCCATTACCTCCCATCATGGCAGCATGGTATACCCCTCTGGAACTACAACAACCTTTACTACCTTTGCCGAATTACTACCAATCCAAAATCCTTCATTTCACTGGAGTTGACTCTACCACTGCCCAACAACATGTAGACAAAATAAATGATGCTTTTGACTACATGGAAGTAGAAGAGGAGACCCTGAAAATGAGGATGTTTGCCCAAAGTCTAGGGGGAGAAGCCAAGAAATGGTTCAAAAACTTGACTCCTAATGTTAGGTACCTATCACTAGTATAGTCCCTTATTATTGTTAGTGTAAACCCCTTATTGTTATTATTGTACCCTTGTAACCCCCATTTTTTTATTACTGTGCCCTTAAATTATTATTATTAGGTCGGCTAGGATTACATTGTGGCCCACTAGGATTACATTATGGCCCCATCGACTCCTATATATAGAAAGGAGGTTTTGTGAATTGTATCATACAAGAATTGTTCATTTGTGTAATGTATTGGAGGTTTCCCCCTCGAAGTGGCTCATTTCTAAGGCGTTTATATCTCTTTTCTTCTCTTTTTGGAGCTGGTTACACAACATTTGGTATCAGAGCTTTGGATTCTAGGGTTTCGCTGCTCCAAACAGGTCATCGTGGAATTTTCGCTATAACTATTGTTGTACGAAGGTTCAAAAGCTGATATTTTTAGGGTGCGAAGCTGAAATCTGGAGGAAGATTTTCTAAAAATTTCAGAGCTTGGTTTGCAATATTTTCGGAGATATGATCTGTGGAAGTTAGGTATTTTTTCAGGCTCCTAAACAGGTCATCGTGGAATTTGTGCTATAAATTTTTTTCTACTGAGGTTCAGAATCTGAAATTTTAATGGTACAAAGCTGTAATCCTAAGGAAACTCATCAACAAATTTCAGATCTTGGTTCACAATATGTTTGGAGATATGATCTGTGGAAGGTAGTGCTTTTTCAGGCTCCTGAATTTCATCTCAAAAAAGTGATCGTCGGAAAATTTCAATAACTCTCTCTCTAAGCATCGGATTGGAGTGCGTAAAAAGTGGTCACAATTACACGGACTTTAGTTTCTTATCTATCAATTTCAGAGGTGAAGGACAAAACGGTGACATGTGGCAAGTCGTACGAGTTCGCTATACTGAACCAGTCCATAATTAGGTCATTGTGGGAGATTGGACATAAATTTGTCTTGGCGAATCCAAATCAAGTCAGACATGTGGCATTCAAAAGAGAATTCAGAGGGCTACTTCAGTGCTGAATTTCAGATATTTAAGAGCCACAATCACAGAGATAATACAATTTCAATATCAAGCTCCTCAAAAGCAAGTAAAAGGTGTGTATTTTTTTTCCGAATTGCATAAGTCTTCTTTGAAGAATCAAGTTGAAGTGTTTGCAAGGGCATATTGTAGAATAGATATCATTATTGGATTATAAAATGGCCCCTAAAAAGAATTCAACACCCATTAAGCCTTTTTAAAGCTCTAATATGACCAATGAAGATGAAGAATTGCAACATGATCTATCAAAATTACAAGGGCAAGTGCAACAAATTTCACTCTCGCAAAGAGCAACAAAAAATGAAATGGAAGTTTTGAAGAAAGGCGTGGAAGCTAAGATGGATTGCATGTAAGCTAAGATGGAGGCTGGCATGGAATCTAAGATGGATGACAAGCTAATATTGATGAGAAAATGGAAAACATGAAGAATTTTCTAAAAGCAGACATGGAAGGTTTGACAAAGTTGATACAAGAAAGGTTTCCTAATGGTGAAAAGATAGTAGAAGAACCTCATGATGAGAAAAAAATAAATGTAATTGTGATTTCATAAACTCTAATGTTGTCAGAAAGAACCAACATATTCCAAATATGGATATGAGAAAGTTTGATGGAAAGGATCCTGTAACATGGATACTACAGATGGAGCAATATTTTGATCTCCATAACGTGCAAAACACACAAAAGGTACGCATTGCAACTTTACATTTAGAACAAAATACATTTGTATGGTATCGATGGCTTTTCTCCCGTAAAAAAATTGTCACTTGGTCAATTTTTCCGGAGGAAAAGATAGCACATTATGAGGATACAAAGAGCAACACCTTCTTTAGCCAATTGATAAATCTCAAACAAAAGGGATTAATGGGGCAGCACATTGAGGACTTCCAAAAATTGAATATAAGGGTAACTAATATTCCAGAGGAACACAGGATTGATCTCTTCATAGGTACTCTAAAGGATAACATCCAACATGAATTTCGTGTTTTGGAACTTGATTCATTAGAGAAGGCATTCAGGTTGGCAAGAAAAGTTGAATGTAAAATTATGGAAACAAGGAAGCCCACCACTCAATTCTATAAAGAAGGAAGTGTTGCTATGCCTAGATTTCCACAACCTACAAGGTTGACACCACAAAAATTGGAAGAAAAAAGAGCAAAAGGGCTTTGCTACAATTGTGATAGCAAATACACTAAAGGTCATAAGTGTGCTGAAAAGAAATTATTTTACATAGATTGTGAAGAAGAAGAAGAAAATAAAAAAGAAGAGGATATACACTAGGAACCAGCCATAGAAGAGGAAGAAATGAATCTGACCATATCATGTAATGCACTGGCAGGAATTACCACTCCTCAAACTCTCAAGATAGCAGGATAGATTAAGAAGAAAAAGGTAATAGTGTTGATTGATTCAGGTAGCACCCATAATTTTATTCATTGTAATGTAGCCAAGGAATTAAATTGTTTCCTATACCCAGCACCAGAATGCCAAGTGATGGTTGCAAATGGAGGAACTATAAATTTCTCTGGGAAATGCCATAATATCAGGCTAACCATGGGGGAATATGTATTGAATATTCCAATGCTTTCCATTCCTATGGGAGGTGCTGATGTTGTACTAGGAGTACAATGGTTACAATCTTTGGGAACGGTAGATTTTAATTTTCAAGAACTTTTCTTGAAAGTTTTTTCAAAAGGAAAGGAATTTGAATTACGAGGTATTGCAAGGAAGCCAGGAAGGATAATAAGCTCTAATGTCATGACAAATATTCTAAAGAAAGAAAAATGAGGCATAATTGCACAATTATGCTCACTAGAAGTTCCAACATCAAAATCATCTATTTCTGCAGATCTCCAACAAGTATTGGAAAATCATTCCAAGGTGTTTGAAACTCCCAAAGGACTCCCACCTATTCGTGATCATGATCACGCTATTCATTTGATTCCAGGAAGTGTTCCTCCAAACATCAGGCCTTATAGATATCTTACGTCCAAAAGAGTGAACTTGAACATATGATTGCAGAAATGTTAGAGGCGGGTATAATTCAACCTAGTCAAATTTCTTTCTCTGCTCATGTAGTATTGGTACACAAGAAGGATGGATCATGGCGAATGTGTCCGGATTATAGGGAGCTCAATAAGCTCACCATTAAAGAAAAATTTCCCATTCCTGTGATTGATGAATTATTGGATGAATTACATGGAGCAATTTATTTTACCAAGTTGGATTTTCGTTCAGGATATCATCAAATTAGAATGAAGACTGAAGATATTCCAAAAACAGCATTTCGAACTCATGAGGGTCATTATGAATTTTTGGTCATGCCTTTGGCCTTACCAATGCACCTTCTACATTTCAAGGGTTGATGAATTCCATTTTCAAACCCTTCCTTAGAAAATTTGTGCTAGTATTTTTTGATGATATACTAATCTACAGCAGGTCTTGGAAGGATCATGTTGAACATGTTGACATGGTGCTCAAACTATTGTAGGAGAAACAATTATATGCAAAAAAATCCAAATGTTTCTTTGGAGTACAAGAGGTGGAATATCTGGGTCATATTGTATCTCACGAGGGTGTTAAAGTAGACCCTAACAAAATTAAAGCTATTAAGGAATGGAAAGTCCCCACAACCATAAAGAAGTTGCGAGGATTTCTTGGGTTAACAGGGTATTATCGCAAGTTTGTTAAGAATTATGGGAGAATAGCAGCACCTCTAACAACATTATTGAAGAAAGATGCATTTTCATGGACTCCCGAAGCAACTAAGGCCTTTGAACGTCTTAAAGAGGCAATGTGCCTAGCACCGGTCTTAGCTACACCAGACTTCACAAAAACCTTTATTGTGGAATGTGATGCCTCAGGAAATGGAATTGGTGCAGTTTTAATGCAGGAAGGAAGACCCATTGCTTTCGAAAGTCGTCCAATCAAAGGAAAGTATTTACAGAAACCTATTTATGAGAAGGAAATGTTAGCAATACTGCATGCACTAAAGAAATGGAGAACTTACCTAATGGGAAGACACTTCAAGGTAAAAATTGATCATGATAGTCTTAAACACTTTTTTGAACAAAGACTATCTTCAGAAGAGCAGCAAAAATGGGTCACAAAGATGTTGGGTTATGACTTTGAAATAATCTACAAAAAAGGAAAGCTTAATGTTGTTGCAGATGCACTCTCAAGAAAGAATGAAGAGGTGGACGCATTGCTTTGTGCCATTTCTATTATCCAACCAGATTGGATAACCGAAGCAAGAGATGAATGGAAGAAGGACAAAGATGTATGGACACTCATTCAAAAGTTGAAGCAAGATCCTAGTACATCTGATACATTTAGTTGGAAAAATGATTCCTTATGGTACAAAGATCGCTTATATCTTTGTAATAATTCCCAACTAAAACAAAAGATTCTTCTGGAATTGCACACTTCTCCTTTAGGAGGACACTCAGGATTTTTAAAAACTTACCAAAGGGCGAAGAAGGAATTTTTTGGGATGGCCTTAAATCTAATATTCAAAAGTTTGTGACGGAATTTTTGGTTTGCCAGCAGAATAAATTTGAGACAATTAAGACCCCGGGACTTCTACCACCTTTATCCATTGCAAGTCAACGTTGGGAGGAGATTTCAATGGATTTTATCACATGTTTACCTAAGTCCGAAGGAAAGAATGTCATCATGGTGGTAGTTGATAGACTTACCAAGTATGCACACTTTTGTGCATTATCTCATCCATTTAAAGAAAGTACAGTTGCTACTACATTTATGGATAGAATTCAAAAGCTACATGGAAGCCCAAGGGTTATTGTGAGCGACAGAGATCCCATTTTTACTGGAAATTTTTGGAAGGAGTTATTTTCTTGTTTGGGTACTCAATTAGCTTATAGCTCATCTTATCATCCTCAATCTGATGGTCAAACTGAGATAGTAAATAAATGTTTGGAAGGATATCTTCGTTGTTTTGTATCTGATAAAAAAACACAATGGGTCAAGTGGTTACCTCTCGCCGAATGGTGGTATAACACTTCCTTCCATACTGCAGCAAAAATGACCCCATTTATGGCACTTTATGGATATCATCCACCATCCATCACATCATATTTAAGAGAAAATTCGAAGGTTCAAGTAGTGGAAGATCACATCGAGCATCAAGAAGAAGTTCTCCAACTCTTAAAGGATAACCTAAATTTGGCACAAAATCGAATGAAACAACAGGCAGATCAACATCGCAGCGAGAGAAGTTTTGATGTAGGAGATTGGGTATTTTTACGGCTACAACCATACAAACAAATGTTCCTCAAGCAAGCTAAGAAGGATAATAAATTATCACCAAAGTACTATGGTCCTTACAAGGTGTTGCAAAATATTGGTTCTATGGCATACAAATTGGAGCTTCCTGCTTCTTCGCGAGTACATCCAGTTTTCCATGTTTCATGCTTAAAGAAGGTTATAGGTAAAAATCTTCCAGTTCAAACAATATTGCCAGAACTTGATGAGGAAGGAAAAATCATATTGGAACCGGAAGCCGTCACAGAAACAAGAACTCGACAACTACGGAATCGATCAATTTCAGAGTATCTCATCAAGTGGAAGAACTTACCCACCGAAGATTCTACATGGGAGGATGAGAATTTTATACAGAAGCACTCGAAGCTACTCAAGCGTTGAGGACAACACTTTTTTTGAAGGAGAGGGGCATGTTAGGTACCTATATCACTAGTATAGTCCCTTATTATTGTTAGTGTAAACCCCTTATTGTTATTATTGTACCCTTCTAACCCTCATTTTGTTATTATTGTGCCCTTAAATTATTATTGTTAGGTCGGCTAGGATTACATTGTGGCCCACTAGGATTACATTATGGCCCCATGGACTCCTATATATAGAAAGGAGGTTTTCTGAATTGTATCATCCAAGAATTGTTCATTTATGTAATGTATTTGAGGTTTCCCCCTCGAAGTGGCTCATTTCTAAGGTGTTTATATCTCTTTTCTTATCTTTTTGAAGCTGGTTACACAACACCTAACAACATACATGACCTTCCTTCTCTTTATCAAACATTCATAAACAAGTGGGACATTAAGAAAAATACCCTTCAAATCCTTTCAGAGTATAAAAACCTTCAAAGAAATGTTGGGGAAAGTGTCCAAGACTATTGCACTAGATTGAATAGTGTATACAATGCTCTCCCACCTCACATGAAACCCCCACAGGACCCAGCCTTAGTAAAATTTCTAGAAGTCTTTGATCCAGACATGGACTACCAGTTGAGAGAAAGAGAACCCCTAACCTTAGAAGACATGCAAAAGTGAGCCATCAGTGTTGAAGCTAATCTAATTGAGAAAAGGGCTAGGATGAGGTCAGAAAACAGAGTTACATACAAAGAGGACACTATGACCTCAACCTCTCCTTCTGATGCTAAAATTGATAGCCTAGTTAGGAAAATGGAAGGAATTATGGAGAGAACCAATTTGAATGAGAGAACACCTCCTATGGAAAACCAAGCCAATCCTCAAAACAAAAGTAAGAACCAAAAATTCAGGAGAGACCCTCTTCAAATCAGAAAAAGAGAAAGTGACTAACAAATCAGACCTCCTTTTCAAGAAAATTATGTAGATGAAGAGGAAATAGAGGTTGAAGAGCCAGAAGAAATCCATGTAAATCTAATAGGCTTTGATAATGAGGATAACACTCTTATCACTGAAGAAGAAAAAGGGTTATTTTCCTCAAATCAAACCGAAACAAACTATGAGGATTCTAAAGACTACATATTAGGATTTGAGAATGCCATCATGGAGGTTCATAGGCAATATAACCTTAGGAGTAAGAAAAACCAATATGCCTCCAAGAAGAAAAAATTATACACTGTTGTTAGGAAGACCCCTAAAAGCACTCCTAAGAGGACTACAGAAAACACAAACACCATGGATAAAAAAATTGACCACAACAAAGACAAAACTAGCCAACAAGAGAGTGACCCTAGCTTCCCTAGTACATCAACTAGTGGCCCTGAAAAAACTCTTTTGACTAAGGTTCCAAATAAGAATCAACAAACTAAAATTGCAGAAAAAGTCATGGTTGATAAGACCGATGTAAATATGTCAAAAAAACAAAGACCTTTCAGTTTTGAGGGAGATATTACCAAGATTAAAATAACCATACCTCTTATTGAACTGTTAACTCAAGATGTGTATAGGTCCCAAGTTTTGAACATAGGAAATGACATTCACACTCTAAATTTGACTGATGACAAACTAAAGTTGTTGTTTGGACCTGAGGTAGAGGGAAAGTACCAAGAAGGAGCTGTCCCTCCTTTCTATATTAGCTTAAACATCCATAACAAAATCTTGCGCAATGCTATGCTAGACTCCAGTGCTTCACACAATCTTATGCCTAAGGTAGTGATGGAGAGATTATGCCTCAAAATAGTTAAATCTTACAAATACTTGTACTCTTTCGATTCAAGTAGATTCAAATGTCTGGGTCTGGTTAAAGATCTGTGTGTTGCTCAGGCACAAATATCGGTCAAGAGCTTCGTCATGGACATATTTGTTGCTAATATTCCCCCAAATTATGGCATGCTTTTATCTAGATAATAGGGAGCCAAACTTCAAGGTAATCTGCAAATGGACATGTCATATGCTACCATCCTGGTCTTTAGCCAGACAAGGAGATTGTACCAGGAAACTCACATGCAATACATGGTAAGCAACCAAGATAGGCCAAATAACACCCCTCTTTATTCTATCCATTCATACCTTGACTCATTTATCTTGAATAATGAAGATGACATCAATGAACAAGTAAATGAAAATGAGAAGGAGTTAGGCCTACCAGAACAGTCAAATCAATCACTAAATGAGGAACATGACAACCAAAACTCTAGTAGCCCTAAACAACAAAATAATGGTGAATCTAAACTTGAAACACTTTGGAACATGAGCTTTGATGGCTCTTGTGGAAAAGTTGGTTTAGGGGCTGGTGTCTGGATACACAACACAAATAAGGGTCATTCCTACAAACTAGATTTTCCATGCACTAATAATATTGCAGAGTATGAGGATTTTCTCATTGGTTTACATTTGCTAAAAAACATAGGAGCTAAGAAAATTTCTGTTCTAGGAGATTCTGAGCTGATCATTAGAAAAATCAAAGGAGAGTATTCAACCAAGAATCCTAGGCTAAGAGAATATAGGAATGCTACCTTAGACCTCCTAAATTTTTTTGAGAAGTATGAACTTACCTCCATCCCTAGAGCTCAAAACACCCTTGCTAATGAAATTTCATTTACTTCCAGCACCTGCCAAACACCTCATAAAAATGAAAAATACACCATAGAAGTCAAGTGTAGACCAGAAGTTCCGAATAACATATATTATTGCTAATAATTTAAAAATGACAAACAGATTGAAGAATTCTTGTAGCCTAAAACTAAGTTTGAAATGTCAAAATCATACTTAATCCATCAAGAATATTGTTTTGCTGAAGAGCAAGCCCACAAAACAGAGCCATTTCCTAATGCTGATATAAATTTCCTAGAACATCATCTTGATTTAGAATTATTTGAATATTTAGATCAAAAATACCTTGAGGTTTTACAATGAAAAGATAACTCATTACCAAGAGGCCTTTCCCCATTAGAAGAGATGTTTGACTTCAATGATGTTGCTAGGAAGCCAAAAATGGAAACGACCGAGGTTGATGTAGAAGAATGCAACATAGGAAGTGTTATCAGAAAATTGGACCTAATAGGCTGCATGATCAGACAATCCCATGTAACTATTTCAAACCTAATATTTTGACTGAGGCTTCTCCTCCTCAGCCTGAGAGGGCTCTCTCAAAGGTTAATGATATGGATAAAAGTATAGATGGCTAACTCTATTCAGGAAATAAAATGATAAATGATAGATGTAGGTTGAGAATCACACCAGAATGTATACATTGAGCTTATGGAGTCAAAGCAATTTAGTAATCCAGTGAATCTACTTAACATGGAAGTTGAGGCATATCAGGGCTTTAAGTCATAAGGCACACACACATGAAACATGTAAAAGCACAACCAATTCACTTATACAGGAATTCGGAGCATCAAATAGATGAATTCTGGGTAATATAGATGAACAAAACTTCAAATGAGATATATCGGAGACACAAATAGAATATGAAAACACTAAAACCCCTTAAGAATATCAAGTTTTTCAAGTAGAAGATCTATGTATTAGCTGAAACAGTCAATTCACAAAAAGCTCAGTCCCTTGCCAAAAATTTCCAACTCTTGACAAATTCGACACAATGGCCTTTAATAGACTTCTTACATCATCATATGATCTACCTCTAGGCTAGATACATCGAATTTTTGTCCACTGACACCTTGCATAACCATAAAACATGGAATTTATTACAAAAAGACACCTATCCTACTTAACAATCCTATTTCAAAAACGACTCAAACTCCTTATCACTATCTATAACAACCTTATATATTTGAAATTACATTATTGACAAGTGTATCATCATATGGTCAAATTTGGATGATGATATTAAGTTCTTCATGACCACTTTGCTAACCTCCACAAAAGCAGGAAACCATACCCCGTTTTTCAAGCATAAGATATTTTTCCTTATTTGAACATTTTGACCATCACTTAATATTCATTTCGTGGTCCTTGGCTATTGAAGATTAGATTAACACGTCCCATCACTCTTTCCTAGCCTCTAGCTATCCAAAACCACTTCTAAAACTATTCAAAATGTTTTAATGTATTGCGCTACGAAAACACAGCAGTTTCGTAGCGCTTTCTATAGCGCTGCCATTTTAAGCCTTTATTCCCCAAACACTCAACTCCTTTCTCTTGCATTTTTTTAATTACCTTTCAACACACCCTTCATAGCAATTTAACCTCTTAACTCATCTTTAAACACCTTAAAATCTTACCAAAAGAAACAAAAAAGGAATCTACAACAGTTTCATAGTGCTTTTATGCTTTTTTACACTGAGCGCTACGAAACTGCTGAGTATGAAAATTTTTCATAAATTTGCCAAGTGAAAACTATAGACTTGCCCAAAAAATCAAAATATACCTATCTTCAGTATTTGCAAACCATACAAACTATAAAACCAATTCATTTTAGCTTCCTTGAGGCATTCCTTCTTCAATTACACTTGGTTGACCTATTGGTTCTTCTATGACTGTCATTTTAATGCCTTTGTTCTTTAACTCATCATGAATTAACTCTAGCTTCTCTTATAAATTTTTCAACTGGTCTTTAATTCTTCTGTTATTAGCTCTCAGATGAGTGTTTATTATTCTCAAAAACTTCATTTCTTTTATTGGTGGAACTGTCCACTTAAAAGATTGCTCTGTATTTTCTAAAGTTTCAAGAACATAATCAACTTTTCCTTCCCACATTGCCTTCATCCTTTTAAACTGCACTTTCTTGGCACTGTGTTTTCTAGCTCTCTTTTTCATGACAACAATTTCTTGGTTTTCCAACATTAAGTTTTCCTCAAGGCACTGAAACTCTGTTTTCTCTGTCATTTTCTTTTTTCCCCCTTTTAATTTGCTGATTGTATGCTTCACTATGGGTGATGAGAGACTAATAATATCTTTAGGTGACTTAGCTATCTCAGTGGGCTTTCGAACTTCATTTTTTCCTTACATTAATTTCTTAGCATGCCTTGTCATAGGCTTTCTTGCTTGTAAAATGTAACCTACATCTTCCCCCTCAAAATCTAATATCTTTGTAGACTTGACCATTTGCAACTTCTTCTCATCTTCTCTTACGAATTCAACTTGTTTAATAGGTGTTTCTTCTATGTCAATGGCATGAAGAATATCCTCTAGACTCCCCTTTGTTACTAAATTATCTTCTATAGCCATTGTCTTTCCTTTCAAAACCACTGCTTGGCTTCTAATTATTCTTTTGGTCCCCTATTTGTTGACATCTTGTTTCTATTTTGCATCTTTGACAACCTTTGATTTCTGTTTTGCAGGTGGGAGAGTTGGTGTATCAAGAATTTGAATTTGGTTTTCCCTTTTCTCAATTTGCTTTCTTGGCTTTAGTCTTGTAGGTTCTTTTGGTTTTGCAACCCTAGGTTGACTTGGTTCTGCTAATAGTGGTGATGGAACTCCTTTAGCTTTAGGGTTTCTTGCAGGAGTTGGGGTTTCCAACTCAAAACCATTTATAAAAAAGAATGATGACCAATCTCTGCCTATCTTCTGAAATTCATCTAAAATTAATAATTTCATTAAGCCATGATGAAATAACGATGTTTCACTCCCCTCAGACTTTGCTTGCACCTTATCAACCATCTTTGTAAGACTTCTATATAGATAAAAGGTAAATCAAGTGAACTCTTATCAGTGAAGTGTAGAAGCAATTTGAAATGATATGAATAAACCTTGTGATATCTGCCTTCATAGGTAAAATATTTCTGAATGTTGAGCAATAGTTTTCAGTAAATATATTTGATGAAGCTTCTAGGGATGGCATTATTAAGATCTATGTCAGTGTGTTCAGGCTTCATGAACTCTTTACACTTCTCCATATCAAATTTGAATCCTTTGAACCAGTTTTCTTGACCTCTTGGTATCTCTGTAACAACAACAATGACCTCCGGTGTGATAGACACACTTAGCATCCCAACCTTAGTGGTTGTTCCATCGAAATTTATAGCGAATTCCTTGGATACCTATGTGTGACAGCCCTGTAATTTCTCACAAGACCGCAGGCAACCTACTCTTCTAAATGCTTCCATCACTGCTAGGTCTTCAGTTATTTCCTTCATATCTTCAGGTTCATGGCTGAAGCAATGTCCTCCTCTATGTATTTTTCTTTCCTCTGCCATATTCTTTAGAGAAACGTTCAGCCTTGCTTGATTAAATGTAACAGTAGTCTCGCTTGAAATGGATATAATAAACCTTTGTAAGAACTGGCCACAGGTTTGTCTTGACAGTCAAAGCTCAGACATTACGAATGAAAGGCAAAAGGAATGAGGGTGAATAATTATGAAATAATTTGAATTTCAAATGTTCTTTCATAACTGAAAATTATGACTAACTAATCCCTAAACTAACCACGATGACTGCAAACGTGGGTGTGTACATTGATTCCATCCTTAACTGACTCAACATGCCACTATCCTACCCTTTCCCAACGATTTCTGGCATTTAACAACTCAACTGACAAGACAGTTACAAAACTATGGTTTTGTAGTGCCTGTATTGTAATTTCTATTGTTTGCGCTATGAAACTATCAATGCTTTCATAGCGCAAAGTGAATTATTTCAATAGGTGGCACTACTAAACTATTGTTGGCAATATGATGTAGAGTGTTGTCCTTGATGGCAACCCACTGAATGAAGATGAAGACATGTGAGTGTTGACATGTGTTGTCCTTGATGGCAATCCACCTGATGAAGTTATTCTTGACTTGATGGTCTTAGTAAATGATGTTTGTTAGCAATATGATGCCGAGTGTTGCTCTTGAAAGGCAACCCACTTGATGAAGATGATGGAAACTTACTTGATGAAGTTGTGCTTGATAGAATATGTCTTGATGAACTAAATATGATGTATCTATAGTGTATACAGAAGGCAATGAAGAAAGGAATTCAGTATGTGCTAGATCTATGATGAAAAGAGTATGTCTCTAGGGATATGTGGATTTTCCTAGGGGAAGTCGCGTATGCACGCGGGAATCAACGTTCCAAGTCGCGTATGGGCAAAAGCGCTCAAAAAGTGCAAAACCAGGGGTAACCACCATGGTATTGACCCATTGTATTGGGTTATGATTTGTCTAAATGACCCCGTCCAGGAATACCATCGGAAGTAATGTAGTTTTGGGCTCATGGTATTGTTTTGGCTCATGGTATTGAAAAAGAGGCTCATGGTATTGAAAAAGGGTAAACCTATATAAGGAGAAGAAATTCATTGTGCAAATCATGAGTGTGGGTGCAAGATGTGTGAGCTTGAATGAATACTTCTCTCTGAATGTGTGATGCACCAATGAAGAAATGATGAAGAAAGGAATCTAGATCTGGAATGTATTTGTATCTGCTAGATCTGTTTATGACATGATTAGATCTGAGATGAGGCGAACATCTGTCTGAAGTAAAGGGTAAAATCTGTGTGATGTATCTGTTCTGAAGAATTGAAATGACCTAAAATATCTGAAGAACCATACGCTAGTTCGCCGCAGAGGAAGCGCGTATATACGCGGCTTTTCTGAAGAGAAAGCACGTATGCTCAGTGAAATTAGCTCTGTAATTTGTACAGAGGTATACGCTGGTTGATGTGGATGGAAGCGCATATATACGCGACATCAGTGAAAGGAAAGTGCGTATGCAAACTAGGGTTTGCTGAAACATGTGGTAAGAAATGTCTGATCTGTTCTGCTGGTTTACTGATATCTGTCAGTGAGTTATATGTTTATGTTTCATGGTTGACTGTGCTTAAAAGTATGGAAAGGGTCTAGTCTGAAAATATAATGAAACGTGGCCTGCAAGTTGTGTCCTAAAGGAGGCTTTGGATCCAGTGTGAAAATTGATGAAACGTGGTTCATAGAGGTGCTGAGGGTTGTAGCCTTCAGTCAAGGGGTCGTAGCTCCCTTCCAAGTGAGGCTGGTAAACGAGAGCAGGGGGTCGTAGCTCCCTTCCAGGTGAGGCTGGTAAACGAGAGCGGTGTGCTCCTTCAAGAGAGGTGAGGCGCTTGAGTCGGGGGAGTTGTAGCTCCATTCCGAGAGAAATTTAGTGATGGCAATAGCGGTGGAATTGCTGTGTCTTTGGTGGGTTGCACAGCACATATGTTATAGATGTTTATCTATAATAAAATATTGAAGGCTAATGCCAGTAGTGGTTTTCTCCCGACTTGGGTTTTCACCTAAAAATCCCGGTGTTCATGTGTGATGCTTTGTGTGATGGTTTATTCTGTTGTTACTTCACATGTTTAGTGTTAACTTAACATCAGATGAATGAATATTGCAAAGAACTAAGTTAATAAATGTCTGCATATTTAGATCTCACCGCTATCTGTGAGTTACGCAGAAGGATATCGGCGTATATCTGGAAGTTACTAAAGCTGCTCTGTTGAGTGGTTTTAGAGTAAAAAGTATAATTTTTTGAATATACTATAAATCTTGATTCACCCCCTCTTAGTTTTTTTCCAACAATTAGGTATCGGAAGCGAGGTCATGCGGAAAGCTTGATCGCTTCCCAGAGATCCGTCAGCAATGGAAGTCAAGAAGGAGTAATGTCTATAAAGCCACCTCTATTCAATGGAAGAAATCTGATATTCTGGAAGGTACGAACAAAAGCATATCTGCAAAGTCTTGGTGCAGATGTATGGGCAATCGTGGACGAAGGTTATCAATACCCGGCAAGTATTCCTACTGATGCAGCAGAAAGGAAGAAGTATGAAATCAATGCCAAAGCAGTGAATGTCTTATTAGGAAGCATGTCTGAATCAGAATTTGCTAAAGTGATGCAGCTACATTCAACAAAAGAAATATGGGACAAAATCATTCTAAGCTATGAAGGAGACACAAAGGTAAAAAGTGCAAAACTCCAAACTCTAAGAATTGAATATGAAAATTTGAAGATGCATAGTGATGAAAGTGTTGCCAGTTTCTTTCTTCGTCTAGATGATATTGTAAATCGGATGAGAAATTTGGGTGAAACCATAACTGATACTACTCTGGTGGAAAAGGTCTTAAGATCTTTGACTTCAAAATTTGACTCTAAAGTTTCGGCTATTGAAGAAAGGCAAGATCTGCAAACTCTTTCTATTGTTCAATTGCATGGTATTCTGATTGCTTTTGAAATGAGACAAGGAGGTCCTTCCCAAATCAGAGAAGCTGCTTTTAAGGCATCTACAAAAGGAAAGGAAAAGGAAGTTGTCAAAGAATCCAGCTATATATCCGATGAAGAAGAAGCAAATTTCGTGAGAAAGCTCCAACTAGGTACTGGAAGATTCAAAGGTAAGCTTCCCTTCAAATGTTTTAAGTGTGGAAAAGTTGGTCATTATGCTGCAAAATGTCCTTATAAAGGAAAAGAAGTAGTAAGAAGGAATAAGAACCGATCTAGCTCTAAGAAAAGTTACTATACTAATGAAGATAGTGATGGGTCATCTGATAGTGAGGAAGAATGTGAAGAAGATCTTAGACTTCTCATGGCATTTGAACAAAGAGAAGAAAAGGATACTTTGTGGATGCTCTAGGGGACAATGATTTTCTTGAAGAAAATAATCAACTCAAAGTATACCTAGAAGAAAATAAGATCATCATAGAATCTCTGAAAAATCAGATTGAAGAAGAAAAGAAGCATAGGGAGAAAGCAGAATGTGAAGTGGTAAGTCTAAGAAAAGAAGTAGAGAAATTCGGACTCTGAATCTCAGACTTATTAAAGGATCAGATACCTTAGATGAAATTATCAAGGCTCAACGTTCTCCTCTCATAAAAACAGGTCTTGGATATATTGGAGAATCCTCTCAGACTTCAGCACCAAACTATCTAAAGGCAGCAACTACTGGTTTACAATATTCTGCCTCTCAACAAGGAAGCAAGGATTCTCTACAGGTAAAGCAGGATCATCGAACTTCAAGGAACACTGACAGGAATAACTTTCAAAAGGGTTACAACCAACAGGTAAATTCGAATAGAAGATTTCATGATCGCAGAAATTTCTACTTCAATGGACAATGTTTCTCATGTCACAATTTTGGTCATAAAGCTGCTCAATGTGTTGCATATAAAACCATCATGACAAGAGAAGCAAGAAAGAAAAAGATGAATATTGAACCAAATAAGAACACCTATAACAACTTTTCTCCTCTTCAAAACAAAGTTGAATGTACTTATTGCAATAACTTTGGTCATGAAGAA
Organism: Pinus albicaulis; assembly: GCA_034641835.2. NCBI lineage: Eukaryota > Viridiplantae > Streptophyta > Pinopsida > Pinales > Pinaceae > Pinus > Pinus albicaulis. The sequence goes on from CM076578.1 coordinate 1,947,290,490, forward strand.
TCTGAATGCAGGAGCAAGATCCAGCCAAAAGAACATGTTCCCTCAAGCTCCAAAGTGTGGAAAAAGAAAGAACCGCCGGTTGAAAATTGTGGGATAGCGTTATTTGCAGAAGGTGAAGAAAATAAATGGTACATTGATAGTGGGTGCTCAAGACACATGACAGGTGACAAAAGAAAACTCCTTACATATAATGCTCTAGAAAAGGAAAAGAAAGTAACATTTGGAAATGATTCTCCTGCTGTAATTAAAGGAAAAGGGTCTGTGTTTCTAAAAGAAAAGGTGAAGGATAATGATGTCATGTATGTGGATGGATTAAGACATAATCTGTTAAGTGTAAGTCAAATGTGTGATCAAGGAACTGAAGTTGTCTTTAGTTCAAAAGAATGTGTGGTTCGTGATCTTGATACAGGTAAAATTATTATAAAAGGGAAAAGAAATCCAAGCAACCTGTATATACTGAACGACATAGATCAATGTTACTTGAGAAAGTCTTCAGAAAATTGGCTATGGCATAGAAGGCTGGGGCATCTGAGTTTCTCTCAAATCAACAAAGCAAGCAGACTTCAAGCGGTTCGTGATCTTCCCAATGTTAATCTTCCAGAAAGTATCATATGCAAATATTGTCAATTTGGTAAGCAAACTAGAGTACGATTTAATGCCAAAGAAGGATCATCAAGTAAGCCTCTTGAACTCATTCATAATGACGTCTGTGGACCTATGAGGAAAAATTCATTACGTGGGGAAGAATACTATATTTTATTTATTGATGACTACTCTAGAATGTGTTGGATCGGGTTCATTAAACACAAAGATCAAGCATTTGAAAAATTTCAGAGCTTCAAAGCATTGGTAGAAAATGAATTAGATCTAAAAATCAAGTGTCTTAGATCTGATCAAGGAGGAGAATATATATCAAATGAATTCTTTGAATTTTGTGAACAACATGGCATAAAAAGACAATTCTCTGTAGCAGGCACTCCACAACAAAATGGCGTAGCAGAAAGAGTGAATAGAACAATTGTTCAAATGGCTAGAGCTATGCTTGCTTATTCTGGAACTCCTGACATGTTCTGGAGTGAAGCATCACATACAGCAGCTAACATTCTCAACAAGGCTCATGTTCGGGTAAATAGTGACAAAAATCCATATGAACTTTGGTATGGTAATTCTTCCACTGTGAAGCATTTTAGAGTTTTTGGAAGTAAATGCTTTATCAAAAATAATGATGAAAAGCTTGGCAAGTTTGAACCTAGATCAAATGAAGGGATATTTCTTGGTTACTCATCTTCAAGCAAAGCATACACATGTTACAATAAAAGGCTTCGAAAGATTGTTGAATGTATTGATGTTGTTATTGATGAGTCTCCTGCAACTCCTAAAGGAGAAAAACAAACAACAAAAGAAGATGATAGTGACATATGGCCTTCTACATCAAATGGAAATGATATAGACAGTGGATCCAATGAAGAACCTGAAAATGATCTATCTGAAAAAGCTCCATCCAGATATGTTCAAAAGAATCATCCTGAATCTCAAATTTTGGGAGACAAGGAAGTAGGTGTACGAACAAGGAGAACTCTTGTGGGATCTTCTAGTCATCTGGCACTTCTATCCACAATTGAACCACACAATATCAAGGAATCTAGCAAAGATGAATGTTGGAACCAAGCCATGAATGAAGAGCTTGATCAAATTGAAAAGAATGACACTTGGGATTTGGTACCAAGACCACATGATAAAAATGTCATTGGAACTAAATGGATTTTCAAGAACAAGTTAAATGAGAATGGGGAAGTTGTAAGAAACAAAGCTAGACTGGTTTGCAAAGGGTATACTCAACAAGAAGGTATAGACTTTGAAGAAACTTTTGCTCCTATAGCTAGACTTGAAGCCATAAGAATGTTTCTTGCTTTTTCAAGTTATCAACAAATCAAAGTTTATCAAATGGATGTTAAATCTACTTTTCTTAATGGTGATCTAGAAGAAGAAGTATATATAGAACAACCGGAAGGATTCATTTTGGGAAATGATGAAAATCTTTTTTGTAGACTTAAAAAGGCTCTTTATGGTCTCAAACAAGCTCCAAGGGCATGGTATTATTGTCTTGACAAATATCTTCATCAACAAGGATTTTCAAAGGGGTCTGCAGACATCAACTTATACACAAAAGTTGAAAATGATAAACTATTGATTGTAGTGGTATATGTTGATGATATCATTTTTGGGAGTAACGAAGAATCTATGAGTCAAAAATTTGCTTCTGTCATGCAGCAAGAATTTGAAATGTCTTTACTTGGGGAATTAACATTCTTTCTTGGCTTGCAAGTGCATCAAACTGCAGATGGTATATTCCTATCACAAGAAAAATATCTTAAGCAAATTCTGAAGAAGTATGGCATGGAAGAATGCAAACCTGTAAGTACACCAATGATAACTAGATGCAATCTCAGTTCTCATGATGATTCTCCCACGGTGAATCAACCAGAATACAGATCAATGATAGGAAGTCTACTTTATTCTCACTGGGACTAGACCAGACATTATGCATGCAGTTGGGATTGTTGGACAATTCCAAGCTAATCCAAAAGAGTCTCACCTTCAGGCTGTTAAAAGAATATTCAAATATCTACAAGGAACTCAAGACTTTGGTCTATGGTATCCAAAGAATGTTGATCTTACTCTTCATGCTTACACTGATGCAGATTGGGTTGGAAGTGTTGATGATCGGAAAAGAACTAGTGGTGGTGCATTCTATATGGGACCCCGGTTAGTATCTTGGTTCAACAAGAAGAAAAATTCTATTGCCTTATCTACAGCAGAAGCAGAATATGTGGCTGTCGCATCTTGTTGCACTCAACTCCTTTGGATGATGCAAACCTTACAAGATTTTCAAATCAAATGTACACCTCATGTCCCCATTAAGTGTGACAATACAAGTGCCATCAGTATTTCAAAGAATCCTGTTATGAATTCGAAGACCAAGCACATTCCCATCAAGTATCACTTCTTACGTGAACAAGTGCTTGAGCAAAAGGTGAAGTTGGAGTATGTTCCCTCCAAAGAACAAGTTCCTGATATCTTTACCAAACCTCTGCCCAGGGAAGCGTTCGAGTATCTAAGACAGAAGCTGGGAGTGTTCTACTTGATCAAAGAACAGAAATGCAAAAATTGATTAAATATGATCACGTGGTTTTAGATGTAAATTACGTATATCTGCTTGAGTATATGAACATAAAGTCGCGTATGAACAGTTGCTGACTAATTTTTGGTTGGTGTCAGCATTCTGCAGTACTGGTTGGTTTTTCTGGTTATGTTTCTGCCTAACAAAGCATCTGATATGAAGAAGATAGGTACAGGAAGGACAAGTCCAGGGGGAGATGAAGGAATGTGAAAATTTCTATGCTTCACTTTCCATACGCGGGTTCGGTGAACAAAAGACGCATATACACGCGAGTTCCAGAAGACACAGTCGCGTATGCATTAATGATAAGAGAATTTATATGATAACTGAAGATCTGGAATAGAGGTGCAGGGGGAGCATCAGTCTGCTTTCGAACAGATCATGTAGAGTTTGTTTCTGATGACTTGCTGTTGAAGGTGTTTCAGGTTGCACAAACTAAGGGGGAGCCTTAGTCATATAAAAAGGATGCGTGGATGCACAGATTCAGGGGGAGCATTAGCGTTGCTGAGTATAATGCATTGTTGGCATTATGATGGTTCTGGAATATGTTTTGTTTCTTGAGGTATTTCTGGTGTTGGTCTTAAAGTTATATTTTTAGTTTGATGAAAAGGTCATGTAGAGATCCATGATGTAAAATTATAATATTCAGTCATGTAAGGACTTGATAAATTTTGTAAACCCACTTGGTTGGGTAGCTGAGTCAAATTTGTAAACCCACTTGGTTGGGTAGTTGAGTCTCATATGTAAATCCACTTGGATGGATATTTGATGTAAGTATGAGTCATTGGTGATAGGAATTTCATAGAGTCATGTACTTCATTGGAAAACATGTTTGAAAATTCAGCATGAATTCAGGGAGAGCTTGGTCACTTCAGTATATATCAGATCTGCAGAATGCTTCTTCCACATGAGGAGAAAAGGGGGAGAGTATGTTGGTTTTGGTCCGCCCTTTGCCCTTGATGTCAAAGGGGGAGAGTGACTTGGTGTTTGAATGGTGTCAAAAATGGAGAATGTGACATGGTGTCATTGTATTCTTAATATACCTATCTGTTGTGGTAACCAAACACCATTGTGGTTGCCATCAAGTCCAAAGGGGGAGATTGTTGGCAATATGATGTAGAGTGTTGTCCTTGATGGCAACCCACTGAATGAAGATGAAGACATGCGAGTGTTGACATGTGTTGTCCTTGATGGCAATCCACCTGATGAAGTTATTCTTGACTTGATGGTCTTGGTAAATGATATTTGTTAGCAATATGATGCTGAGTGTTGCTCTTGAAAGGCAACCCACTTGATGAAGATGATGGAAACTTACTTGATGAAGTTGTGCTTGATAGAATATGTCTTGATGAACTAAATATGATGTATATATAGTGTATACAGAAGGCAATGAAGAAAGGAATTCAGTATGTGCTAGATCTATGATGAAAAGAGTATGTCTCTAGGCATATGTGGATTTGCCTAGGGGAAGTCGCGTATGCACGCGGGAATCAACGTTCCAAGTCGCGTATGGGCAAAAGTGCTCAAAAAGTGAAAAACCAGGGGTAAACACCATGGTATTGACCCATTGTATTGGGTTATGATTCGTCTAAATGACCCCGTCCAGGAATACCATCGGAAGTAATGTAGTTTTGGGCTCATGGTATTGTTTTGGCTCATGGTATTGAAAAAGGGGCTCATGGTATTGAAAAAGGGTAAACCTATATAAAGAGAAGAAATTCATTGTGCAAATCATGAGTGTGGGTGCAAGATGTCCGAGCTTGAATGAATACTTCTCTGTGAAGTATATCTGTATGGAAAGGGTAAAGGTTTGATGATAGATCTGAATCTATGATGCACCTATGAAGAAATGATGAAGCGGGATATCTAGATACTCTAGATACGGAATGTATTTAGAGCATATCTTGCTAGATCTGTTTATGACATGATTAGATCTAAGATAAGGCGAACATGCAATAAGATAAAGGGTAAAATCTGTGTGATGTATCATTACGAAGAATTGCAATGACCTTACAAAATATTCCGAAGAACCATACGCTGGTGCTTACCTTAGAGACGTGCGTATATCGCAGCTTTCTTGAAACGCGTATGCTCAGTGGAGTGCTACGCCAGTTTATGCAGAGGTATACGGCTGGTTGATGTGGATGGAAACGCGTATATACGTGAGCATCGAGTGAAAGGAAACGCGTATGCAAAACTGGGTTCTTTGGAAACATGTATTAAAAATATACGATCTGTTACGCGATTGGGTTTGGTAGGCCAGGTGAGTTTATATATTTTATTTCATGGTTGGTTGTGCTTAAAAGTATGGAAAGGGTCTAATCTGAAAATATGATGAAATGTGGCCTACAAGTGGTGTCCTAAAGGAAGCTTTGGATCCAGTGTGAAAATTGATGAAACGTGGTCCATAGAGGTGCTGAGGGTTGTAGCCTTCAGTCAGGGGGTCGTAGCTCCCTTCTAGGTGAGGCTGGTAAACGAGATCAGGGGGTCGTAGCTCCCTTCCAGGAGAGGCTGGTAAACGAGGCGGGGGTCGTAGCTCCCTTACGGGAGGGCCCAGTATGAGTCGAGAGGTTATCGCTCCCTTCCCGGGGAGAAATTTGGTAAGCAGTAGCAGTGGGTGCTGCAAATGTGGAGATGCATATCGGCACATATAAAGAAAGATGTTTTCTCTATAATAAAATATTGAAGGCTGAGCAACTGCAGCGGTGGTTTTCTCCCGACTTGGGTTTCCACCTAAAAATCCTGGTGTTCATGTGTGATGCTTTGTGTGATGGTTTATTCTTTTGTTACAACACATGTTTACTAGTAACTTAACATCAGATGATTTAATAGTACAAAGAACTAAGTTAATAAATATCTGCATATTTAGATCTCTGCTAATACGCGGGTTGCATGAAGGATATCCGCGTATATACGGGAGTTTACTAAAGGAAAGTAGCGTATGGGTTTTAGAGAGTAAAAAGTAAAAAGTTTTGAATATGCTGTAAATACTGATTCACCCCCCCCCCCCTCTCAGTATTTTTCCCAACAACTATGGTTTCCTGGCTAATTGGGAATTTTTGATGCAAAAACTTTGGGAAATGAAATGAATCCTAAAATGATGAAAGACTTGACATGAAAGACCTTAAAAATGAGTTTATTTAAACATTAGGGTAGGCTCAAACTTAAAAAATTTAATAATTATCTTGGTCAAACTCAAGAAATGACTCCTAAGACCCTATTTTGACCCATGATCATAAGTAATCTTTTCATAACGATGTTAAGAAATTTTTTAAGTGATAATAGGAAGTATAGAAAAACCCAAAATGATCAAGTTGTCCAAAACTCTGCCGCCTCACATAAAACAAAAATACATTGAGCTCTTCAAAGAATTCAAGGATGTTTTTGCATGGGGTTATGAAGACCTTAAGTCATATGACACAAACATTATTCAACACAAAATTCCTCTCAAGGAAAGTAAAAAACCACTCAATAAGAAATTGAGAAGAATAAACCTCGTCTTAGTGCCTATAGTTGAGAAAGAACTAAAAAAGATGTATGATGTTGGGATCATAGTCCCAATCAGGTATTCAGAATGGGTTTCAAACCTTGTGTCAGTTAGGAATAAAGCCTAGGATATTAGGTTGTGTATAGACTTTAGAAACTTGAACAAAGCCTCCTTGACGGACAACTACCCTTTACCCAAGATGGATCATATACTGCAAAGGTGTTGGAAACACTGAGAGGGGGGGTGAATCAGTATTCCTTTCAATTAGAGCATTAGTTAATCTTCAAATATTATCAGTGTTTGTACAATGATAGCAGTAAACAAAAGGAACACAAATGCACACAGTTTTTAAGGTGGAAACCCACTCTGGGACAAAAACCACCTAATGCTTTTCTAATAATTCTTTAATATTCAACTCCAATTGAAAATAAAGCTCCAACTTCCTAGAATCTAGAAAAGAATTCTTCTCCAACTCCCACTGGATGGATGCTCCAATGCCTGAGACTATTCAGTAGTCAACTGAATGGATTCCCCAACACCCAATGAGCTACAACTCTCCCTAGCACCACCCTACCACCCTATAGAAGAATAAAAGAAGAATAAACTCTCATACCAGGGAAAACGGTCCACTTTACAATGATATAGAATGATGTAGAAGAAGAAGATACAGTAGACCATAACCCAAACTTTGACACAAACATCTAATGATGATCCTAGACCACCCAACATTTCCTCTTCAACTCTTGGCACATAGACACTAGTACAATTTGTACAATAATGTATTTACAATGACTAAGTACAATGATACCCTTACAATGATTATATGCAGTGCTGCCAACTTGAAGACTTCATGTGATGAACTTATTGCTGCTATTCTACACCTTGGTTGCTGCTCTTTTCATGCTACCCTCTGGTTCACCTTGCTTTTCTTTGCTTCCCTAGAAAGTCTGGTCCTTTGCAGCCCTTGACAACACACGATCTAGCTTTTTCTTTACCTTCTAGGAGATCTATATTGAATCTGGTGTATATGAATTATTTTAGATCCTCAATATCTAATTTTCAATAATATAGTATTCCTCTGAGTCTTCTTTCCAATGCCACAAGTCTGACACAATTTTGATTCTTCAACAAAGATTTATACCCAATCTCTCACAATGCCCTAATTATGGACTCTTTCAGCAAAGTGAAATTGTACGGCATGCCATGTGTCACTGTTTCTTCATTTGGCTCTAAAATTTATAGAGAAAAAATTAAATATTGTGCACTATCTTCCACTTTTTACGAAATTCTAATTCGATACTCAGAGAGAGAGTTATGATGATTTTACCAAGGTCACTTCTTTGAGATGAATTCCAGGAGCCTGCAAAAACCCTGACTTCCACAGATCATATCTCTGAAAATATTGCGTACCTTGATCTCCAATTTTCACAGAAGCTTCCTTAGGATTTCAGCTTCACCTCATAAAAATTTCAGCTACTGAACCTTCTTAGAAAAAACGTCAAAGAGAAAATTGCATGATGACCTGTTTTAGATGGCGAAATCCTTTGCATAAGGAGGAAATGTGGATCACAATTTATATAAATGATTAGGTTGAGAGAGGCTTCAACAAGTGAACGTGGGAGGGATTTTAGGAGCTTAAAAAATATTAATTATGAATTTTCAATGACCCATGCCACAATCTCATGGGGTTTTAGCCCACTAACTGGGGGTACAAACTTCAAACATGAATATCTCTCAAACCGTGAAGAATTACGTGGCATGCCATATATCAACGGAAACATCTCAACAAGTAGAAACCATCAAAATAATTCTTGAACCAGAATATAGTAATTTGGTAGGTAAAAATTCCCGTGCAATATTTGGTTAGCCCTTGGTGCTTCTTGGGTTGACATCAATGACAACAGCTGATCAACAATCTCCCCCTTTGGCATTGATGGCAACACAATTACTCCCCTGTGATCATGACACCTCTTCCTACAAAATTCTCTCCCCTTTTGAAATCAATGGAAAAGGGTAACTCCCCCTGAAACACAACCATCCTATGGACCTATACACACTTCCACTCCCCCTGACACGCAATCATCCTGTAGAACTGTAATCTACTTCCACTCCCCCTTTATATTCTGAATAAGGAAAATATAATGAGAACTTGGGAGAATCCCAAGCTTCTGGCGAAGATATTCCAATGTTGGCGAATATTTAATATGTGATTCTTTTGGTGCTACTTTAAATCTTACTACTTGTCCAACTACTTACATAAAATCTGGCCAGGAGCTTTTTACATATAGAAGACTACCAATCATAGATCTATACAACCTTTGATCCACATCCTTAGATGAGTTGTCTATGCTCAATTTGCAACCTGTTACCATTGGAGTAAGGATGTGTTTGCAATCTTCCATTTTAAATTTCTTGAGCATTTCCTTGATGTACTTGGCTTGACATATAAATATTCCTTTCTCTTGCTGAGATATTTAAAGCCCTAAGAAGTATGTCAGCTCACCAAGTAAAGAAATCTAGAAATCACTTTGCACCTTTGTAGCAAACTTCTTACTTAGTCAATCATCATTGCTATCAAATATTATATCATCCTCTTTAGCTATTAGACATGCTTTAGTTGCTTCATCCAGAACATATATGTTGTTTGGAGCTTGACTTGCTGTAGCCACAATTTCACCATACATGCCTCTCCTGATTTCACATTTTGTGGAGTTGAATAGTATTATGTGTCCTTGGTCACACATTTGTCCAACACTGAGTAGATTGTGATTCATGTTTTCAAACAATAGAACATTCTTGGCTAGAGCATCTTTGCTTCCGAGAGTGACGGTACCTGATCCTATAACATTTGAAGATCCATCATTTCCAAAGGACACGGTTCCATCCTTCTTCTCTTTCAGAGATACAAATTTATTTCTATCTCCAGTCATGTGCATTGAGCAACCACTGTCAACATACCACACATCTTTGTTCCTTTGAGCCTTGAAAGCGAGAGCACAATTATCAATATTCTTCTTCTTCCATATTTTTTCGTTCTATGCATTCGAAGATTCTTCTGGAGGATTTTCAAGTCTGTAGTCTTTGGCTATGTGTCCAAAGTTTCGACATTTGTAACATTCAATATTATTTCTTAAATGTTCAAATCTATTGATGTTTCACTGAGCCCTAGGAGGTTCATATTTGATAGATCACCTAGAATTGTATTTGTTCCTAGGGTATGTGCGACATTCTACAACTTTATGACTGAATTTTCCACATGAATAATAGTAGTCATAAAAAAGACATGTTGGTACATGGATGGAAATTTTTGTCGAGGAATTGTCTTCCAAGGCTATTCTTGTGAATCTTGTCAAATGAAGTCTACATGCATGTCAGATCTAATAGGTTCATTGTATTTTGTTGTAGAAGGTCCTGTATCTTCTTCTTTGTAACCGATGCCAGTTCTGTCATTGTAAGATCCTTGATTGTTGATGAGTTCTTCCAATGCCCTTAAGCTGTTGGCATAGTTTTGGATATTTTTTCGTTTCTTCACTTCCTCATGCAGCGAGACTACTTCGGCTTCTAATTCTTCCCTTTTTTGGTTGCTTTCTTCCAACTTCTTTTGAAGTGACTCTTCAATTCATTTGTGTTCTTCAACTTCAATTTTGAGACCTTGAACTTGTTCTTCAAGAGTATTGGAATGGATCTTCTCCACCTTGACATCTTTTATAAGCTTGATTGTTTCCTTATCAAATTCTTCTATGGTCAATCCTTCTTCTTTGTTGTTTGATACCTCTTGTTTATTGTGCTTGGCCATAAACAATACTCTCTCATTGGCTTCTTCTTTGCTGTCATTTTCTTCATTGGATGATGAGCTATCTTCTTTAGAGAGAAAGTTCCTTTTGGATCCTTGCTAGCTGAATTTCTTAAAGCATTTCTTTCCTTTTGAGTTTCTATCACTTCTTTTTGGACATTTTTCTACGAAATGCCCAACCTCACCATAGCTGAAACATATCAATGGAATTTTACCTTTGAATTTTCCCTTACCAGTTTTTAGTTTTCTCATAAAGTAAGCATATTCTTCATCTGAAAGACCTTCTCCATCATCTCCCTTTTCTTCACACTTGCAGGTGCATGTCATTTCAATTAAAGGTTGTTTGTCCTTATTGGTTTTCTTAGATCCAATGAACGCAGTTTCTAGATTTGAAGTACCCTCTTCTTCATCAAGTCTCATTTCATATGCTATGAGAAATCCATGTAATTCCTCTTTGCTGAGTTTGTCTACATTTGCACTGTATTCTAAGACCAATACCTTTCAGTTGAATCTCCCTGGTAACTTTCTAAGAATCTTCCATATAATAGTCTTCTCGTCAACTAGCTCTATCAATCCTTCCAGAGATTGGTTATTTCATCAACGTATTGGAAGTATGTAGCAATGTTGCAATTTTATTTCATTCTAAGTTGCTCAAATTTTGTTATATAGATTTGAAGCTTTGCTTGTTTGACATTTGAGTCACCTGCATATATATTCTCAAGCTTTTCCCACACATTTTTGATAGTTTTACAACCCAACACCTTATGATAAGCAGATTCAATAAGTCCACTGATAATAATATTCTTTTCTTTTGCATCATTTACCAAATTCTTCTTACCTTGTTCATCAGCGGTTGATGTAGATCCATTTTGAACAGTGTCCCATACTTTGTAACCTTGGGCCAAGAGATAAACCTCCATTCTTCCTTTCCAAAGTGCATAATTATTTTCATTGAACAGAGGTACACCATTCTTGGTATGCTCCATGACCTCCTTCCAGCTGTTAAACTTGTATTGAAGGAACCAAGCTCTAAAACCAATTGTTGGAAATACTGAGAGAGGGGGTGAATCAGTATTCATTTCAATTAGAGCATTAGTTAATCTTCAATTATTATCAGTGTTTGTACAATGATAGCAGTAAACAAAAGGAACACAAATGCACACAGTTTTTAAGGTGGAAATCCACTCGAGGACAAAAACCACTTAATGCTTTTCTAATAATTCTTTAATATTCAACTCCAATTGAAAATAAAGCTCCAACTTTTTAGAATCTAGAAAAGCATTCTTATCTAGCTCCCACTATATGGACACTCCAACGCCCAAGATTCTTCAGTAGTCAACTAAATGGATGCCCCAACACCCAATGAGATACAACTCACCCTAGCACCACCCTACCACCATATAGAAGAATAAAAGAAGAATGGAATCCAGTACCAGGGAAAATGGTCCACTTTACAATGATATAGAATGATGTAGAAGAAGAAGATACACTAGACCATAACCCAAACTTTGACACAACCACCTAATGATGATCCTAGACCACCTGACATTGCCTCTTAAACTCTTGGCACATAGACACTAGTACAAATTTTACAATAATGTATTTACAATGACTAAGTACAATGATACCTTTAGAATGATTGTATGCAGTGCTGTCCACTTGAAGACTTCATGTGATGAACTTCTTGTTGTTGTTCTACACCTTGGTTGCTGCTCTTGAGGAAATGACGATCACAATTTATATAAATGCTTAGGTTGAGAGGGGCTTCAACAAGTGAATGTGGGAGGGATTTTAGGAGCTTAAAAATTATTAATTATGACTTTTCAATGACCCATGCCACAACCCCATGGGGTTTTAGCCCACTAATTGGGGGTACAAACTTCAAACATGAATATATCTCAAACCGTGAAGAATTACGTGGCATGCCATATGTCAACGGAAACATCTCAACAAGTAGAAACCATCAAAATAATTCTTGAACCAGAATATAGTAATTTGGTAGGTAAAAATTCCCGTGCAATATTTGGTTAGCCCTTGGTGCTGCTTGGGTTGACATCAATGACAACCACTGATCAACAAAAGGGTGGTAGGTTCTAAAATAATATCATTACTTGATGGATTTTCAGGTTACAATAAGGTAATAGTACTTCCAAGTGATCAACGCAAAATTGCCTTCACTACACCTTGGGGCACCTTCATGTATGTCAAAATGCCTTTTGGGTTAATGAATGCAGGGGCTACTTTTCAAAGAGCCATGGACATAGATTTTTCTGAAGACACATGCTACTTCACAGTCATATACCTTGATGAAATCACTGTTGTTGGCAATATGATGCAATGTGTTGTCCTTGATGGCAACCTACTTGATGAAGTTGATGGCAATCTAGTTGATGAAGCTGTCCTTGATGGAAACTGACTTGTCCTATTTGTTAATGATGTAAATCTAATGTACCTATAGAGCAGTGCAGATGTAATGGAGAAAGGAATTCCTGTAAGGGCCAGAGAAATGATGAAAATAGTATGTCACAAAGAATACGTGGGTTTGTAAAGGCGAAGTAGCGTATGTACGCAGAAAAGTACATACCAAGTAGCGTATGCCTATTTGCGCTCTAAATTTATAAAACTAGGGGACATAACCATGGTATTGGCCCATAGTATTGAGCACTGGATTATCTATTTGATCCCATCCAAGAATACCATTGGAAGTTGTGTGGTTTTGGCTCATGGTATTGACACAGGTTAAATCTATATAAGGAGAAGAAGATCATAGTGGAAGAGTGTGCATGTGTCTGGGTATTGAATGAATACTTCACTCTGAAGTATATCTACATGGAATGGGAGACAGTGTATTGATTGATCTGAATTAATAATGCACCTATGAAGAAAATGATGAAGAGGGATCTCTAGATCTGAAATGACTATGTATTTTCTAGATCTGTTTATGGAATGTTTAGATCTGAGATGAGGCGAATATTTTCTGAAGTGAAGGGTAAGATCTGAGCTATTTATCTGAAGAGTTGTGCAGCCCTACAAAGTTTGAAGATCTATACGCAGGTTCATGGCAGAGAAAGCGTGTATATACGCGGGTTGGCTTCAGCAAAAGCACGTATGGAATGTGAGATCAGTTCTGAAATATGTGCATAAGTATACGTAGGTTTGTCTCTATGAAAGCGCATATATACGCAAGTTCTGTGAAGTAAAAGCGCGTATGGAATCTAGGGTTTTGCTGAAGTAAGTGGAATGAAATATCTAATCTGTTTTGCTGTTTTACTGCTATCTGTCAATGATGTATTCACACAGATCTGGGTTGTTTGAATGTTGATTAAGCTGTTGATTATGTTGATTAAAGATCAAGTTTTTGGTTGATTGGTTGATGATTCAATGAATGAATTGATAGGATTATGAGTTTCAGTTTGATGCATGATGAGCTTGAATGTGTGGAGTGGGTCCAGTATGAAAATCTGATGAAAATTGGCCTACAAGATGTGTTGTATGGAAGTTGTTGGATCCAGTATGAAAATTGATGAAACGTGGTCCGCAATGGTGCTGAGGGTCGAAGCCTTCAGTAAGGGGGTTTTAGCTCCCTTCCAGTGGTAGCTGGTAAACGAGAGCAGGGGGTAGTAGCTCCCTTCCAAGAGAGGCTGGTAAACAAGAGCAGGGGGTAGTAGCTCCCTTCCAGGAGAGGCTGGTAAACGAGAGCAGGGGATTGTAGCTCCCTTCCAGAAGAGGCTGGTAAATGAGAGAAGGTTGTAGCCTTCTGCAGGTCGGTGCCTGCGTGCTGGTATGAGTCTGCGCCAGTACATGGTTGTAAGAAGTTTTTTTTATAATAAATATTGAAGATAGATACGACAGCACCAGTGGTTTTCTCCCGAATTGGGTTTCCACCTTAAATCCTGGTGTTCATGTGTGTTTCTTATGTGTGATGATTTATTCTATTCTTACTGCACAAGTTGACTGCTTACTAAACATCTAATGAATTAATGATGCAATGATCTAAGTAAAGAATTATCTGCATAATGAGATCTCTGGTAATATGCAAGTTTTATTAAGGATATCCACGTGTATATGCGAGTTGGATTCAGTAAAGTAGTGTATGGGTTTTAGAGAATTAAAATTAAAAAGTTTTCAGTCAGCCCTAAATACTGATTCACCCCCCCTCTCAGTATTTTTCCTAACAATTGGAATCAGAAGAGGTCCTTTTGCAAAATCTTGATCGCTTGAAGGAGATCCGTTGCAATGGGAAGTCATGAAGGAGTACTTTCTCTAAGGCCACCTCTATTTAATGGAATTAATCTGTTATTCTGGAAGATACGAACAAAAGAATATTTGCAAAGTCTTGGTGCAGAAGTATGGGCAATCGTGGAAGAAGGTTATCAGTATCCGACAATTATTCCTACTGATGTAGCACAAAGGAAGAAATATGAAATCAATGCCAAAGCAGTCAATGTTTTATTAGGAAGCTTGTCTGAACCAGAATTTGTTAAAGTGATGCAGCTAAATTCAGCAAAAGAAATATGGGACAAAATCATTCTAAGCTATGAAGGAGATACAAAGGTAAAAAGTGAAAAACCCCAAACTCTCAGAATTGAATATGAAAATTTAAGAATGCATAGTGATGAGAGTATTGCCAATTTCTTTTTATGTCTAGATGATATTGTAAATCGTATGAGAAATTTGGGTGAAACCATAACTGATCTACTCTGGTGGAAAAAGTCTTAAGATCTTTGACTTCAAAATTTGAGTCAAAAGTATCAGCTATTGAAGAAAGGCAAGATCTGCAAACTCTTACTATTGTTCAACTACATGGTATCCTGACTGCTTTTGAAATGAGAAAAGGAGGTCCCTCTCAAATCAGAGAAGTTTCCTTTAAGGCATGTGCAAAAGGAAAAGAAAAGGAAGTTGTCAAGGAATCAAGTTATATATTAGAAGAAGAAGAAGCAAATTTTGTGAGAAGACTCCAACCAGGTACTGGAAGATTCAAAGGTAAGCTTCCCTTCAAGTGTTTTACTTGTGGGAGAGTTGGTCATTATGCTGCTAAATGTCCCTATGAAGAAAATCATGATAAAGGGAAACAATTTGAAAAGAGAAAGAGTTATTATGCAAATGAAAATAATGATGAAATGTCAAATGAGGATGAAGAAGATTCTGACCAAGTTCTGCAAGTGCTCATGGCAAAGAAGCAAAAGAAGAAGGCTACTCAAAGAAAGAAAATACCTCAGAAAACACGCGCAGCAGAAAATGAAGAAGAGGAAAAAGGTATTGATTGTTGTTCTTGTGATTCATCTTCTTGTGCATGCAATGGTGAAGATAGTCAAAGTAACAGTATAATTCTAGAAGCAAATCTCAAGATCAAGGATGAAAGCAATGATTGGAATCAATTTCATAAGAGAGAATCTATCTAAAAATATATGATCTCTAGAATGAATGAACAGAAAGAAATATTGAATGGACAGATAGACAAGTATCAAAAGTTGTATGTTTATGCAACCAATCAAAGTGAAAGACTTGAAGCAGAAATCATCTCTCTCAAAGAAGATCTGGAAAAATCAAATAAGAAGAATGAAGAACTGCTACAAACATGTGAAGATCAAGAAAATTGGTTGAAGGAAGAAATCTTAAAATTAAATGATCAAGTAGAAGAAGAAAAAAGGGTCGAAGAAAGCATGAAGAAGCAATGCCAAAAATTGGAGGTTGAGGTAAACATTCTCAAAGGTAAATTAGAAGAAAAGGATAAACTCTTGAGGTTTCAAGATAGTACTAAGATTCTTGACAATATTATTAGTAGTCAAAGGTCTCCTTCTATTAAACTTGGTCTTGGTTTTCATGAAACTGTTAAAGGAGAATCTAGTGCACAAGGAAGTGCTAAAGATTCAAGGGATATCAATGCAAAGCCTGAAGTGTTGAAAGAAGCAAAAGGTCAACCGACAATCATGAACTCTCAAAAGAAATCATTCCCTCCTTTGATCAATAATGTTGAATGCTTTAAATGTCATAATTATGGGCATGTTGTAGCCAATTGCAGAAGCAGATTGTTTCAGTCACAAACAAATAGATTCTACACAGAAAGGTACTCAGGTTTCTTTAAGGGATATTGTTTTTCATGCAGCAAGTTTGGTCATAAAGCAGCTGATTGCAATAGAAGAAAGAATAGAAAAACACATTATGATCCCTATGCTTACTTTTCTAGTCACACAAGATGTTATGGTTGTAACAAGTATGGAGATGTAGAAAAAGAATGCAAGATGAATAGATCTGAGAAATTGGATAATTTTCAGCACACAATAAGAAATTTCAAGCAAAGCTGGAAAAAGAAGGAGGACCGGTCAGAAATGTAGGGAATATTGACCCTACTGTAGTCATCCGCTTCTAAAGCTTACTTCTCATAATGACTGCAGGAGTAATGTGAGATACATTCTAGGGATTAGTAATCTATCATCACAAGGGAAGCAATGTATGGTGATTCTCATGGTTGGTTTGGTAATTCTGGTTATGTTTATTTCTGACAGTGCATCTGAATTGAAGAAGACAGGTATAGGTGGCATAAGTTCAGGGGGAGATGGAGCTATGAAACTTTCAGTATTTCACTGTCCATACGTGCGTTTAATGAACTAAAGCCGTGTATACATGCGAGTTCCTTTGGAGACAGAAGTGTATGCTCTTCTGTTAAGGAAAATAGTGAGATGGCTCAAGAACAGGATCACAGGTTCAGGGGGAGCATCAGTCTAACTATGATTGCATTGTTGGCATTGTATCTGTTTATTCCTTAGTTCTCGTAATAATCATGCTCAAATGATGGTGACATGATACATGGTTTCTTATGATAAGATTATGGATGAGACCTGATTTCTTTTTGCTGAAGAGTATCTTGTTTTCACACCTGGATGAGATGGAAGTCTTATGATTCAGAGATAAGGTTAGATCATACGATTTTATTGTTGGTGTTTTTATCTGGTGAATTTTTCTACATGTTACATCATGATTATGAATCATGAATATCTTGGTGATATCAGATCACATTGATGACTGCTTGAAGTTGTTCTGGTATGATAATTCCTCTTGAGAAGAATATGTTGATGCTGCAAAGAGCCTAAAGACTTGGTTACTGTTGTGCTTAGGCTACAACTGTTGCACAACACTTGAAAACATAGCTACATTGTCCTAACTTTATTCTCTCATATATTCCAAGCAAGCATCTGAATATCTCAGACAGAAGCTCGGAATTGTCTCTGCCTCACAAAAGATCAGATTTTCTTAAAATCAGAAGATTAAATTGGATACGTGGATTTCATGAAGGACAGTCACATATATACATGAGTTTATACACAGAAAACCGCGTATGGGTGTTTGCTGACAGAATTTTTCTGGGTTAGAATTCTTCAGCACAGCTGCAGTGCTGTTTGGTATCTCTGGTGGTGTTCCTGGTTCATTCTCTGATGTTTTTGATCAAGATGCATTGATGATTTGCTATTGAAAGTGTTCAGGATTCACAAGCTAAAGGGGGAGCATTGGTAATATGGAAAAGACGCATTGTTAGCATTATGATGGTTCTAAAATATGATCTCTCTCTTGAGGTATTTTTGGTATTTGCTACAAAAGGTAATATTTGTAATGTGATGAAAAGGTCATGTTGAGACCTATGATGTAAAATTGTAATATTCAATCATGTAAGGACTTGATCAAATTTTTAAACCCACTTGGTTGGGTAGTTGAGTCAAAATGTGTAAACCCACTTGGTTGGGTACTTGAGTCATATATGTAAATCCACTTCATTGGATCTTTGATGTAAGTATGAGTCCTTGGTGATAGGAAAGGTCATAAAGTCATGTACTTCATTGAAAAATATGTTTGAATATTCAGCATGAACTCAGGGGGAGCATGGTAACTTCAGTGCACATCAGATCTACAAAGCTCTTCTCTCTACATGAGAAGAAAAACCTTGTTTTGTTCCGCCCTTTTCCCTTGATGTCAAAGGGGGAGAGTATCATGGTGTTTGAATAGGGGGAGAGTATCATGGTGTTTGCATAATGGTTATAATCAATGCATATATCTGTTGTGGTGATCAAACACCATCATGGTTGCCATCAAGTCCAAAGGGGGAGATTGTTGGGAATATGATGCAATGTGTTGTCCTTGATGGCAACCTACTTGATGAAGTTGATGGCAATCTACTTGATGAAGTTGTCCTTCATGGAAACTGAATTTTCCTATTTGTTAATGATGTAAATCTAATGTACCTATATAGTAGTGCAGATGTAATGGAGAAAGGAATTCCTATAAGGGCCAGAGCAATGATGAAAATAGTATGTCACAAAGCATACGCGAGTTTGTAAAGGCGAAGTAGCGTATGTACACGGAAAATTACGTACCAAGTAGCGTATGCCTATTTGCGCTCTAAATTTTTAAAACTAGGGGACATAACCATGGTATTGGCCCATAGTATTGAGCGCTGGATTATCTATTTTATCTCGTCCAAGAATACCATTGGAAGTTGTGTGGTTTTGGCTCATGGTATTGACAAAGGTTAAATCTATATAAGGAGAAGAAGATCATAGTGCAAGAGTGTGCATGTGTCTGGGTATTGAATGAATACTTCACTCTGAAGTATATCTGCATGGAGGGAAAAAATTTATTGATTGATCTGAATTAATAATGCACCTATGAAGAAAATGATGAAGAGGGATCTCTAGATCTGAAATGACTATGTATTTTCTAGATCTGTTTATGGAATGTTTAGATCTGAGATGAGGCGAATAATTTCTAAAGTGAAGAGTAAGATCTGAGCTATTTATCTGTTCTGAAAAGTTGCACAACCCTACAAAGTTTGAAGATCTATACGCAGGTTCGTGGCAGAGAAAGCGCGTATATACGCAGGTTGGCTTCAACAAAAGCGCGTATGGAATGTGAGATCAGTTCTGAAATATGTGCAGAAGTATATGGAGGTTTGTTTCTATGAAAGCGCGTATATACGCAGGTTCAGTGAAGTAAAAGCGCGTATGGAATCCAGGGTTTTGCTGAAGTAAGTGGAATGAAATGTCTGATCTGTTTTGTTGTTTTACTGCTATCTGTCAATGATGTATTCACACAGATCTGGGTTGTTTGAATGTTGATTATGCTGCTGATTATGTTGATTAAAGATCAAGTTGTTGGTTGATTGGTTGATGATTCAATAAATGAATTGATGGGGTTATAAGTTTCAGTTTGATGTATGTTGAGCTTAAATGTGTGGAGTGGGTCCAGTCTGAAAATATGATGAAAAGTGGCCTACAAGGTATGTTGTGTGGAAGCTGATGGATCCAGTATGAAAATTGATGAAGCGTGGTCCATGATGGTGCTTTGAGGTTTGAAGCCTTGTTGGGGGTTTGTAGCTCCCTTCAGGTGGTAGCTGGTAACGAGAAGCGAGGGAGTAGTAATATTCAAGAGAAGGCTGGTAAACAAGCTGATGTGGCTCCCTTCAGAAGGTGATAGCAGAGGCGAGGAGGATTGTAGCTCCCTTCAGGAAGAGGTGAATGATAGCAGAAAAAGTTCTTGTGTATACAAGGTGGGTGCTGCGTCTTTGGTATAGTCTGCTTGATACATGGTTGTAAGAAGTTTTGTTTATAAATATTGAAGATGTGATCGGCGGCTACGGTGGTTTCTCTAAATTGGGTTTCCACATAAATCCACGAGGTATTTCATGTGTGTTTCTTATGTGTATTGTTTGCTGTATTCTTCTTGCCGCAGGTTATTGCTTTAACATCTAATGAATGAATGATGCAATGATCTAAGTAAAGAATTATCATAATGAACCTATGATAATATCTGAGTTTTATTAAGGATATCTGCGTGTATACGTGAGTTGGGTTCATTAAAGTAGCCTATGGGTTTTAGATAAAGAAAAAGTAAAAAGTTCTCAGTCTGCACTAAATACTGATTCACACCCCCTCTCAGTATTTTTCCCAACAATTGGTATCAGAGCAGGTCCTTCTGCAGAAGCTTGATCGCTTGAAGGAGATCCGTTGCAATGGGAAGTCATGAAGGAGTACTTTCTCTAAGGCCACCTCTATTAAATGGAAGTAATTTGTTATTATGGAAGATACGAACAAAATCATATTTGCAAAGTCTTGGTGTATAAGTATGGGCAATCGTGGAAGAAGGTTATCAGTATCCGGCAATTATTCCTACTGATGCAGCACAAAGGAAGAAATATGAAATCAATGCCAAAGTAGTAAATGTTTTATTAGGAAGCATGTCTGAATCTGAATATGTTAAAGTGATGCAGCTAAATTCAGAAAAAGAAATATGGGACAAAATAATTCAAAGCTATGAAGGAGATGCAAAGGTAAAAAGTGAAAAAATCCAAACTCTCAGAATTGAATATGAAAATTTAAGGATGCATAGTGATGAGAGTATTGCCAGTTTCGTTTTACGTCTAGATGATATTGTAAATCATATGAGAAATTTGGGTGAAACCATAACCGATACTACTCTGGTTTAAAAAGTCTTCAGATCTTTGACTTCAAAATTTGATTCAAAAGTATCAGCTATTGAAGAAAGGGAAGATCTGCAAACTCTTACTATTGTTCAACTACATGGTATTCTAACCGCTTTTGAAATAAGAAAATAAGGTCCCTCTTAAATCAGATAAGTTTCATTTAAGGCATGTGCAAAAGGAAAAGAAAAGGAAGTTGTCAAGGAATCAAGTTATATATCAGAAGAAGAAGAAGCAAATTTTGTGAGAAGACTCCAACCAGGTACTAGAATATTCAGAGGCAAGCTTCCCTTCAAGTGTTTTACTTCTGGAAGAGTTGGTCATTATGCTGCTAAATGTCCTATGAAGAAAATCATGATAAAGGAAAACAATTTGAAAAGGGAAAGAGTTATTATACAAATGAAGATAATGATGAAATGTCAAATGACGATGAAGAAGATTCTGACCAAGATTTGCAAGTGCTCATGGAAAGGAAGCAAAAGAAGAAGGCTACTCAAAGAAAGGAGATACCTTAGAAAACATGTGCAGCAGAAAATGAAGAAGATGAAATAGGTATTGATTGTTGTTCTTGTGATTTACTTTCTTGTGCATGCAATGGTGAAGATAGTGAAAGTAACAGTATAAGTCTAGAAGAAAATCTCAAAATCAATGATGAAGATCCATTTAAAAGGAAGGAATCTATCTACCAAGATATGATATCTAGAATGAATGGATAGATAGAAACAATGAAGGGACATATAGAAATATATCAAAGACTGCAGGATAAAGTAACCAATCGAAGTGAAAGACTTGAAGCAGAAATCATCTCTCTCAAAACAGATATGGAAAAATCAAATAAGAAGAATGAAGAACTTTTAAAAAATTTGAAGAACAAGAAAATGGGTTCAAGAAGAAGATTTTAAAATTGAATGATCAAGTAGAAGAAGGAAGAAGGGTGAAAGCGCATGAATACCGCAATGCAAAGATTAGAGGTTGAGGTAAACATTTTAAAGGTAAATTAGAAGAAAAAGTTAAACTCAAGTTTCAAGATTTTTAGTAATAAGATTAGGACAACAATTATTGATATTCAAAGGTCTCATACATTAAATTTGGTCTTGGTTTCATGAAGCATTAAAAAGGAGAATCTAGTTCACCAGGAAATGCTAAAGATTCAAAGGATATCAATGCAAAATCTGAAGTATTGAAAGAAACAAAAGATC
This sequence comes from Pinus albicaulis, assembly GCA_034641835.2. Taxonomy (NCBI): domain Eukaryota; kingdom Viridiplantae; phylum Streptophyta; class Pinopsida; order Pinales; family Pinaceae; genus Pinus; species Pinus albicaulis. The sequence goes on from CM076578.1 coordinate 1,947,312,618, forward strand.
AACCGACAATCATGAACTCTCAAAAGAAATCATTCCCTCCTTTGTTCAATAATGTTGAATTCTTTAAATGTCACAATTATGGGCATGTTGCAGCCAATTGCAGAAGCAGATCATTTCAGTCACAAATAAACAGATTCTACACAGAAAGGTACTCTAGTTTCTTTAAGGGATATTGTTTTTCATGCAGCAAGTATGGTCATAAAGCAGCTGATTGCAATAGAAGAAAGAATAGAAAAACACATTATGATCCCTATGCTTACTTTTCTGGTCATGCAAAATGTTATGCTTGTAACAAGTATGGACATGTAGAAAAAGAATGCAGGATGAATAGATCTGAGAAATTGGATAAATTTCAGCACACAATAATAAACTTCAAGCAAAGCTGGAAAAAGAAGGAGGATCGGTCAGAAACGTAGGGAATATTGACCTTCAGTAGTCATCGCTAAAACACTTCTCATGATGACTGCAGGAGTGATGTGAGATACATTCTAGGGATTAGTAATGTATCATCACAGGGGGAGAAATGTATGGTGATTCTCATGGTTGGTAATTTTGGTTATGTTTATTTCTGACAGTGCATCTGATGTGAAGAAGACAGGTACAGGTGGCATAAGTTCAGGGGGAGATGGAGTTGTGAAACTTTCAATATTTCACTGTCCATACACGTGTTTCATGTACTAAATCTGCGTATACACACGAGTTCCACTGGAGACAGAAGCGTATGCTTTTCTGATAAGAAAAATAGTGATTCAACTAAAGATCAGGAGCACAGGTTCAGGGGGAGCATCAGTCTAACTACTAATGACTGCATTGTTGGAATTGTATCTACTTATTCCTTAGTTCTCATAATACTCATGATCAAATGATGGTGACATGATACATGGTTTCTTATGATGAGATTATGGATGAGACCTGATTGCTTTTTGCTGAAGAGTATCTTGTTTTCACACCTGGATGAGATGGAAGTCTTATGATTCAGAGATAAGGTTAGATCATGCAAAGTTTGTTGCTGATAACTTTTATCACGGTTGAGACCTTTTAAACATAATTCCTACACATGTTACATCATGATTATGAATCATGAAGATCTTGGTGATATCAGATCACATTGATGATTGCTTGAAGTTGTTCTGGTATGATAATTCCTCTTGAGAAGAATATGTTGATGCTGCAAAGAGCTTGAAGACTTGGTTACTGATGTGCTTACGCTACAACTGTTGGATGACTCTTGAAAACATAGCTACATTTTCCTATCTATCTTCTCTCATATATATTCCAGGAAAGCATTCGAATATCTCATACAGAAGCTGGGAGTAGTCTCTGCCATACAGAAGATCAGATCTATTTAAATTTAGAATATTAAATTAGATACGCGGATTTTTTGAAAGACAGTCGCGTATATACGCGAGTTTATATAGAGAAAACCGCGTATGGGTGTTTGCTGACAGAATTCTTCTGGGTCAACATTCTTCAGCATAGTTGCAATACTGTTTGGTATCTCTGGTGATGTTTCAGCTCTCATATTTCTGTTTCATTCTTTGATATCTGATGAAGATGCATTGATGATTTGCTGTTGAAAGTGTTCAGGATGCACAAGCTAAGGGGGAGCATTGGTCATATGGAAAGTAATGCATTGTTGGCATTATGATGGTTCTGAAATATGATCTCTCTCTCTTGAGGTCTTTTTGGTATTGGTCATAAAAAGTCATATTTGTATTTTTATGAAAAGGTCATGTTGAGACCTATGATGTAAAATTGTAATATTCAGTCATGTAAGGACTTGATCAAATTTGTAAACCCACTTGGTTGGGTAGTTGAGTCAAAATGTGTAAACCCACTTGGTTGGGTACTTGAGTCATATATGTAAATCCACTTCATTGGATCTTTGATGTAAGTATGAGTCCTTGGTGATAGGAAAGGTCATAAAGTCATGTACTTCATTGAAAAATATGTTTGAATATTCAGCATGAACTCAGGGGGAGCATGGTAACTTCAGTGCACATCAGATCTACAAAGCTCTTCTCTCTACATGAGAAGAAAAACCTTGTTTTGTTCCGCCCTTTTCCCTTGATGTCAAAGGGGGAGAGTATCATGGTGTTTGAATAGGGGGAGAGTATCATGGTGTTTGCATAATGGTTATAATCAATGCATATATCTGTTGTGGTGATCAAACACCATCATGGTTGCCATCAAGTCCAAAGGGGGAGATTGTTGGGAATATGATGCAATGTGTTGTCCTTGATGGCAACCTACTTGATGAAGTTGATGGCAATCTACTTGATGAAGTTGTCCTTCATGGAAACTGAATTTTCCTATTTGTTAATGATGTAAATCTAATGTACCTATATAGTAGTGCAGATGTAATGGAGAAAGGAATTCCTATAAGGGCCAGAGCAATGATGAAAATAGTATGTCACAAAGCATACGCGAGTTTGTAAAGGCGAAGTAGCGTATGTACACGGAAAATTACGTACCAAGTAGCGTATGCCTATTTGCGCTCTAAATTTTTAAAACTAGGGGACATAACCATGGTATTGGCCCATAGTATTGAGCGCTGGATTATCTATTTTATCTCGTCCAAGAATACCATTGGAAGTTGTGTGGTTTTGGCTCATGGTATTGACAAAGGTTAAATCTATATAAGGAGAAGAAGATCATAGTGCAAGAGTGTGCATGTGTCTGGGTATTGAATGAATACTTCACTCTGAAGTATATCTGCATGGAATGGGAAATAGTGTATTGATTGATCTGAATTAATAATGCACCTATGAAGAAAATGATGAAGAGTGATCTCTAGATCTGAAATGACTATGTATTTTCTAGATCTGTTTATGGAATTTTTAGATCTGAGATGAGGCGAATATTTTCTGATGTGAAGGGTAATATCTGAGCTATTTATCTGAAGATTTGTGAAGCCCTACAAAGTTTGAAGAGCTATACGCAGGTTCGTGGTAGAGAAAGCGTGTATATACGCGGGTTGGCTTCAACAAAAGCACATATGGAATGTGAGATCAGTTCTGAAATATGTGCAGAAGTATACGAAGGTTTAGTGAAGTAAAAGTGCGTATGGAATCTAGGGTTTTGCTGAAGTAAGTGGAACGAAATATCTTATCTGTTTTTTTGTTTTACTGTTATCTGTCAATGATGTATTCACATAGATCTGGGTTGTTTGAATGTTGATTATGCTGCTGATTATGTTGATTAAGGATCAAGTTGTTGGTTGATTGGTTGATGATTCAATGAATAAATTGATGGGATTATGAGTTTTAGTTTGATGCATGATGAGCTTAAATGTGTGGAGTGGGTCCAGTCTGAAAATATAATGAAAAGTGGCCTACAAGATGTGTTGTATGGAAGCTGTTGGATCCAGTATGAAAATTGATGAAATGTGGTCTACAATGGTGCTGAGGGTGGAAGCCCTCAGTAAGGGGTTTGTAGCTCCCTTCCAGTGGTAGCTGGTAAATGAGAGCAGGGGGTAGTAGCTCCCTTCTAGGAGAGGCTAGTAAATGAGAGCAGGGGGTACTAGCTCCCTTCCAGGAGAGGCTAGTAAACGAGAGCAGGGGGTTGTAGCTCCCTTCCAGGAGAGGCTAGTACACGAGAGAAGGTTGTAGCATTCTGCAGGTGGGTGCCTGCATGCTGGTATGAGTCTGCGCCAGTACATGGTTGTAATAATTTTTCTTTATAATAAATATTGAAGACAGATACGATGGCAACAGTGGTTTTCTCATGAATTGGGTTTCCACCTTAAATCCTGGTGTTCATGTGTGTTGCTTATGTGTGATGATTTATTCTATTCTTACTGCACAAGTTGACTTCTTACTAAACATCTAATGAATGAATGATGCAATGATCTAAGTAAAGAATTATCTGCATAATGATATATCTGGTAATACGCAAGTTTTATTAAGGATATCCGCTTGTATACGTGAGTTGGATTCAGTAAAGTAGTGTATGGGTTTTAGAGAAAGAAAAAGTAAAAAAATTTCAGTCAGCCCTAAATACTGATTCACCCCCCCCCCCCCTAGTATTTTCCCAACAACTGTCTATTCTAAAATTGATGAAGAACACATAGTCCACTTGAGAAAGGTCTTTGAAAAATGTAGGAAGTATGGCCTATCTTTAAATCCTAAGAAAACACTTTTTGGTCTTCAAGCAGGAAAACTCTTAGGCCACATCATTTTTGAAGATGGGATTAAGATACACCCCAAAAGGATTGATTGATGCATATGAGGAACAAGAAGAATCCATAGCTCCACCCATTGAAGAATTATTTATGAATTCATCTTAGTATATTGATATTTTATATGTGCTTCCTTATCTTCATTCTCCTCCTACCTTATCCAAAACAACAGCTAGATTCTTGAAACAAAAGGGTTTAAATTTCTGCATCATAGATAAAGTTTTGTATTGGAAAAATTCTATTAGTATCTTACTTAAATGTTTTCTTGAAGATGATTTAGATAGAATCATGCATGAGTTGCATGAGGGAGAGAGTGGAGGTCACCTCTACTGGAAAACCACTACCAACAAGATCCTTAGAGATGACTACTATTGGCCCACCCTTTTCCCTGATTCCCATAGTGATGACTTGCCATAAGTGCCAAATCTTTGATGGCAAGATAAAACTTCTACATTTACCTTTGCATCCTATTAGTGTTGAATCTCCTTTTCAATAATGGGGTTTGGACTTGACTGGAGAAATCCACCGTACCTCATCTGGCTAACACAAGTGGATCCTCACTACCATGGACTATTTCACCAAGTGGATAGAAGCCACCCCTTCTAGGAATGCCACTGACTTAGTCATCATCAAATTCCTTGAAACCAACATCTTGTCCTGGTTTGGTTGCCCAAGAAAGATCATCACTGATAATGCTGCTTCATTTAAGTCTAAGAGAATGGTAGACATTTGCTACAAGTACCACATCACACTAGGACATTCAAAAAATTATTACCCTAAAGGTAATGGGTTGGCTGAGTCCTCTAACAAAATATTGGTGAACATTATCAAGAAGCTACTAGAAGAAAACCAAAAAGCATGGCATAGTAAAATATTGCATGCACTATGGGCTGATAGACTAACCACCCAGAAATAAAACGGTATGTCTCCCTATCAACTAGTGTATGGCATGGATGAATTTTTCCCAACATCCTTGAGAGTTCCAGTGATGAAGCTCCTCCAAGAGGTGCAATCAAAAGAGAATGATATGCAAAGAAGGTTGAACCAAACCATTCATTTTCAGTAGTCAAGGGAAGATGTTTACAAGAGAACACAAGCAGTTCAAGAAAACATCAAGAAGATGTTTGATAGAAGGTGTTTCGGGGAATTTCACCCTAGAGGTTCGTTGGGTTACAACCTCCACAGAGCAGGGGCATGCTACTTAACAGAGACTCACACAATCATGCACGTTCAGAAAAAATAAATAGAGTAGAATGATAAAGTTACCCGTAGGTCCTACGTTTGAAGAAGATCCCGCAGTGTTCAAACCCCCAGCAACCATCCTTCCTTCTTAACCTAAAAGACGAGAAGAAACAAGCACAAAGGACTGGTTGTACAGCATATATCTACTCTAAATGTTAGTGAGATTCATATAAAACATTAAATAAATCATAATGAATGCTTGTATAACAAATGTTCTCATACATATAAGCATACACTAACACGTTTATTTCGGGAACAGCATGGTACTTCTGTATTATAAATAGCATGTACAAAAGTAATGAGTGGAGAGATCACCTGATCCTTCCACGGCCTTCACAGACCATCGTCCGGATCCGTCCAGCCCTTGCCTCGCTAAGACTCCTTCCAAACTGGTGCATACGAGATGACATATAAAGGGATGTGCATCTCAAGGAAACAAGGGTTTCCAACAATGAACTGGGAAAGTGCAGGAGGCACGGGGAATCAGACTTGGATAGGGAATACCAACAGAGTATAATATCAATAATTCTCTCCCTCCCTTAGGCCATACACATGAGGGGCTTTTATACTCCCTCCAAGTAGTTTCAGTAGTTGGAAATAGTTGGCCACGTGCTGGGGTGGTTGAACTACCTGAGTAACCATCAACCCAACCCGAAAATAGGGAATAATTATATATTTTTTAATCATTTTAATGGCATACGCGGAAAAGTCTAGCTGGACTCGCGTATACACGCGGAAAATCACGGGCATAGTCGCGTATGGGGATTTTTACACTGTTTTTTAGTGAATTTGTCCAAGTCTGTAGGAATGGGTGCCCAAAACCATCAAAGCAATCATGAATCATGTCAAGGTGAGAAATGATGCTATAACAGATGCCGCCTAATATATGAGGTCAGAAGGGGTACATGATGGCCGAAATGTATTATGCACATAGAAAGAACTTCGCAAGGACAAGAGAGGACTTCACCAGATTCCAGCCTACCAAAAACCAATGAAAGAAACCAGAGAGTCAACTCATGCTGAGGCGGGCATACCCATGCTCAGTCAAAAATACATCATATGGAAAGTAGTGAATAGATCCAACATGTATACAAGTATAGCTAAACTGAAAGTACATAATGAATCATCTGAGCATGGCCCAGAAATACAAGTCTAAATCAATGTCCAAGTATCACATATGAAAAGCTAATCAAAGATGGTGCAACTGGATGTCTGATCAAGTAACTGAATCTCCAAGTACCAGATCATAAGAGGTGGATCAAACGGTACAATCATGCAACTCGGGAGCCAACATATAGGATTTTGCTGTACCTAACTGCAACATATAAGGGTGGACGACATCACTGGCAGAAACTGAATGGACTATCAAAAGTGAACCGAAAAATGCTGATGCAACCCGAGGTCTTCACCGATCATGATGGCACAATTCTACACAATGGGAATAAATGAGCTGAAGTCGACCATGTGAGAAATCGTTGGATTA